>CM051472.1:8865000-10065000 GCA_028015225.1 Carex myosuroides
AGTTCTTCCTTGAAAGCCGATCTACCCCCCGGAGTGGAGGGTCCGTAAATTCCTGAAAACCAAAACTTTGTTCCATCTTCTTTGTGTGACAGCAGCACATTGACACTATAGCTCAAAACTTTTTTATCGACTATGTTGAATTTCGAGGGAGTCCATGCCACCATTATTCCCCCTCTAGTTCCTTGTGCCGCCAAGGTCTCAATCTCTGTCAGCCGATTGCCACAAATTTGTTTTGTCATTGTATTGTTCAGATTTGCCAGTTTCGTTTCCTGGAGGCAAACCAAATCCAGTTTTTCCACTAGTAATGTTTGTCTCACCCTAATCTCTTTGTCCTTTCATTTAGCCCGCGCACATTCCATGACATAAATTTTAAGGTTGTGTTGTGACTCATTGTGAAACTAAAACCCCAACTTGTTCCTTTGTACGAAAGTAGTGATACATCCGGCTCAAAGCCGATTCTAATTGAAAGAAATAAAAACTCCATCCTTCTGCTAACCTATCCAAAACATTCCTTCTTTCCCAATTTAAAGACATAAATAGCTTAAACATGGAAACTAGAGAAAACGCTACATTTGTCAGACATTACTTGAACGTTGCTAAGCCTTCGCCGAGGGCATCGCAATAGGCAGTGCCGCTGCCGCTGCCTCTGATTCTTTGAGCTGAGCAATCTGAAAATGAAGGCTCTCTTCGAAATCGATCCCTGCTGCGTTGACTACTACCTCGGCATGAGAAATAGACAACGGGTCGACAGTGCGTAGATAGTCCAACTTCTGTTCGGTTTGTGCTGCTGAAATCTTCCGCTTGTAGATTTTCTTTGGCGGAGGTGCCACGAAATCATCACCCAAAATTTTGCAAGCCTTCTGTTCCAGAGAGATATACGGACCTGTAGCTTTGTCTTTAATTCTGGGGCTCCTCCGTAATTTATTTGCGAATTTTAATTCGTTTCCAAATCCTGGTGGTGGGCCATCTGTGAAGAGGAAAGCAAATGGATCTGCTGCTGGAGAGGTGGCTTCAACCAATGGCAGCGGGCCATCTTCATAAAGAAATGCCAGGAGGTCCGCTGGGGTGTTGTCTTCAGCGGTTGGCTTGTATTGCTGGGCCGAGCGGTCCATTTCTGTACCCAAAATCAAAGGCCGAACCTGTGGGCCTTGAACTGCTGGTGTATAGTCTCGAGCTATGAGCTGGGAATTCTGGGCCGAGTGGTTCGTGTCTTGACCCAAAGCAAAAGGCCGAACTATTAGGCTTTGAATTTCTGGGTTAGGCAGCAGTGGCTTGACTGGGCCGAGAATTACTGTTTGAGAACCGAACTTGGCTGGCCTGAAATGGGGATCTCCTTTGTTGGCCCGTTTACTTGGAATTAAATTCAGATTGGGTGTTTCTAAGGTTATCGTCCAGGTGGAGGCACGTGATTTCCCATTTGCTAAGTACTGTGCTACCAGGGACACACTGTCCCATGTTCTTTTAAAAAGAACCGTTGAAATCACTTTTGTATGTCGCAGGAAGGGTTTTAGTGCAACAGTATCGAGGCTTTCCTCTTCTTTGTTAAAACTTTCCCCTTGTTCTCCAGTGTGAGGTTGGACAGTACTCTCCAGTTGAGGTTTGAAAATCTGCAGTGGTATCTGAACTGTGTGTACCGGCGTTTCTGATACCACCCTGGTGCGCCTAGAGTACGATGAGTCAGCTCCGGCCTGGTATGTGTCCAGTGTCCGGGAGTAGTCATCAGAGTCGGGGGAGAATCTTTCCGGGCTCGGTGGTGCCCGCCTACGCCCGTTCCTCTGTAGCCGAGGGTCCTCCCCTCCCGGCGGCGGTATCTGTCCGAGCGGGGAGTGTAACCATCCTTCCATGTCGACGAAGACTGTTCTTGAGTAGGGATTAGTGGTATACATCAGTGTTGGTGGGATGCTTGCAGGGTTATGGCAAGATATCAAGACCCGTAGAGTGTCGAAGTTTTCGTTGGTGAAAACCAGCGCGAGTTTGAGCACGTGGCCGATTCCGGCAAGGAGGTGGTCGAGATCAACTATGTTCCAAGCGTTCAGCGGGACCCCACGTAGAAGGAGCCGAGCTTTGTACGCGATTGGGTCGTACGTCATGCCCAAGCTCGGTTTCCATTCGGCGAGTTGAACGTGCATGTTGTAATCGATTGCGAAAACACCGACGTGTACCGCGTGGTTCCTCAAGTCCACTGTTGGGAATATTGCTAGAAAGTGGCCCATGGTACGATCGAGTTTGCCGATTTTGAAATCCCTCGGGTGTCGGTGTAGTTGAGCCGCCAAGGTGGTCGCAAGGCGGTGTGGTAAGGTGCGTTCATTGCAATTTGGCCCCATGTGAATTACGGCAGCCCTATCAAGCACCTCATTTGTTGAGTGGAAACCTTCCCTACTCGGCACGTATGCTCTCTTCAGTTCGTGCCGAACTGCCGGCAGCCTTGAAGGAGGCAACATTGGCATTGTTTGCCAATTCTCCATCTCAATCTCCTCTCTGTTTGTGTTACTTTGTTGGTCTCTGGTGGGTTTTGTGTGGTCTTCTACAATTGGTACTGTAGCAGTTTTTATAGGCCGAACCTCTTTGAAATTGCAATTCCCGGATTTGTGGCCAAACCCCTTGCATTTAAAGCATTTAATTGAATTTCTGCAAGCTGCTTGCAGGTGTCCTTTTTCAGTGCACTTATAGCACTTACCTTGTTCTCTTAGAGTCTGCATTTGCTTGAGAAGGAGAGGGTGGTTGTACTTACCTAAGTTTGTGTTTGCTTTGTCTTTGTTGCGATTCTTTCTGCTTACTGTTGTCCAGCCATCCTCCTTGGTGCAAATGCTGTCAGGAGCATTTAGTTGCTCAGTGTTGCCTGGTAGAATCCTTTGGGTAGAAGGTTGTGCCGTCTGGATTTTTGCTCTCTGTGGTTCATCAATGAGGAGTAGCCTTTCCATGTGGCGTGAAGGGAAGGGAGCTGCATTTATCTCCTTCTCTGTTGGTTTGGCATGTGAATTAATGGGGGTTGGGTTAGTAGCTGCTATAGTAGCGTAGGTTGGGGTGGGAAAGCAAGCATTGAGGGTAGCGATGGCTTCCTGGGTTAGCCTCCTGTGCTCCTGGGTGGGGAAGAGAGCCATGTTGACTTGTTTCATTATTTGCTCCTCACTCTATCATGTATGGTACCAGATAACGATACGCAATTAATTAATATTATCAATTAGTTTCGGATTTAGAAAAGTAATTTGCTTTGTTTACTTGACCAAGGAAGTTAAAATGTTGCTCTTTTTTTGTATTATGTAAACTCAATGTTGCTCTTTTTTTGTATTATGTAAACTCAAAATATAATTCGTATAAATTGAAAATGTGGATGTGCATTTAAATTTTATTTTGATAGAAAACTCAAAATATTTTGTATTATCAACGCATCTACGCATTTAAAATTTACTAGAATAAATGTGGATGTGCATTTGAAATATAATACTTGATTGAAAATGAATCCTTGATTAAGAATATATTTCGATAATGCTAAGACCTAAACCGAATACGCATTGATTAATAATAGGGATTGAATTTCTAATGTAATTAAGATAGGATGAGAGAAAATAATTCCGTCATAATTATCAGTAGTAGGGCTGCAAACGAACCGAATCAAACTTACCTTCAGTTTGAGTTTGGTTTGAATTAATTTCGAACTAAGTTTGGTTTGAATTAATTTCGAACGAACTCAATTTCGAATCGAACTTTTTACGAACTCAATTTTGAACTTTTACGAACTTTGTTACGACTTACGAGTTATGACTTATGGCTGGGCCATAGTTCGAAATTACAGTACTTCAATAAAAACTCAGGCATTCTGAATTCTAATTACACAGTACACCAAAGTTTATATCAAAGTTCATTACAAATACCAAAATTTACATCAAACACCAAAGTTTAGTACAATCAATCAAAGTTTAGTAATCACAGTATCCAAAGTTCTCCAAATAGCCAACAGGAGTAACATCACCAACGTTTTCAAATATCTAAAGTATTCAAAGTACAATTTAAATATCAATAGAAGTACACAACAATAACCAAAGTCTTAGAATTATTACAAACCCAAATATTATCCTAAATAAAACATTAAAGTTCATTATCAGCAACAATTAACGGTTCACGTTTGAGTTAATTTCGAACTAAGTTTGATTTGCGAACCTATTTCGAACGAACTAGGTCCAGTTTGAGTTTGGTTTGAATTAATTTCGAACGAACTCAATTTCGAATCGAATTTTTTACGAACTTTTTCGAATCAAACTCGAATCGAATTACGAACTACGAATTTTTTGTGCAGCCCTAATCAGTAGGGATTGAATTTTAATGAAAAGATTTGTGTTGCAAATTTGTAATCCATAGGGGCATCAACGAAGTATTACCAATGTAATTTGCGACTTCGCGACTCGCGAGTGCTTTCTTTCTTCGCTTACAAGACACCGCACCGAAGACTTCACACCTCATATCAAGTCAGAGACGAGAGGAGGGAGCAAAGCAAAAAATTAGAAAAGAAAAAATGGCGAGATCTCAGATCTGGATAACCCTTGCTATAACCCTAGTTTTCCTCGCTGCTCCGGCGATCGCCGACGAAGTAGTCGACCTGACGCCGGACAACTTTGACAAGGAGGTCGGGAAAGATCGTGGCGCCCTCATCGAGTTCTTTGCTCCTTGGTTGTTACTTTAAACTACTCCATCTCTCCCTCTAATTCTATACATATATATTTTAGCTGATCTGCTCTTGATTTTGTAGCATCTGCCAGTTCCCCGATCCGATCTATAATTCTATTAGTTTCTCTTGTTACCACCATTTTGGTGCTTAGGTCACCTTGAATCAATTCAACATGACCTCTACTGATGGGATGTTCTCATTTACAGCCTAATTAGATTGCAATACCGTGTGTCTGCTTTCATTTAATATTCTTCCTGATTGAATTTCTGCTTGTTTAATTTGGCGAACTTATCTAACAATTTTATTTCACTCGTCATCCTTAAATTCATTTGCATTTTGTAGTTCCAAACTCTTTTATCTTTTTTTTTTTTAACATATATTTATTCTAAAGTAAATTTATTATGGAAGTTATCTTATTAAACATTGTACTATAGGTGTGGCCATTGCAAGAAACTTGCCCCAGAGTATGAGAAGCTTGGATCAAGCTTTAAGAAAGCTAAAACTGTTTTGATCGGAAAGGTAATTGGTTTTCCAAATCTGAATGGCTTCATTTTATTTTATCGTACTAGGTGTAATATATACTATCCAGTAAGTTTTTTGTCGTTGTAAGCTTCTTTGTCTTTATTATGATATAGGTGCTTACATTTTCTAATATGTTGCACTAATGTAGGTTGACTGTGATCAACACAAGGACTTGTGTAGCAAATATGGAGTTTCAGGGTATCCCACAATTCAGTGGTTCCCTAAAGGATCATTGGAAGCCAAAAAGTTAGCTCACATCTCTCAAATTTTCACTTCTTTGATTAGAGTTATTTTTTTATCATTTTTGTAATCTTTTCCACATGTGACTCCAGCATTTGACTCTCAAATTGTAGACATGAACTCCGTACTTCTATTTATATATACTTGAGTCCCTTGAGGGTATTGTAGTCCAAAAAGTATTTTTCTGTACATTTAATGTATTTTTTCAATGGCATGACACCTGTCAGTAATTTTTGCATTCAGTTTCTCAAACTTTTAAGTTTAAATTTTTACTTGCTTAATCAGGTATGAGGGACCACGAACAGCTGAAGCGCTTGCTGAATTTATAAATACAGAAGCAGGTAATGTTTTCAGTAATGTGCAATTTAATTATTCCTCAATTGCAATACTCAGATTTGCAATTAGTACTAGATCAAGTATAGCTTTTGCATCAATTGTGAATTACTCTTGAAATAAGCTTGGTTCACCCTGTGTATCCTCCAGTTGTCACTTTACTGCTTAAGTAATTGCATGCACTGGCCAAATTAGTAAAGAAAACTGTGAATGTACTCCTGGATTTTGTTGATTGATTTCATTTCAACAGCTAACAAATCTATAATTATTGTCTTTCTTAGGAACAAATGTGAAATTGGCAGCAGAGCCTTCAAATGTGGTGGTACTGAGTCCAGAGATCTTTGACCAAGTTGTACTTGATGAAACAAAAGATGTCCTTGTTGAGTTTTATGCCCCTTGGTTAGTATTTTTTTTCTTTTTCTTCTTGGTGAACATGTTCTCATTTGATATTTACACAATTGTGTTAAACAAAAACAAGAAGAAAAAAAATGATTGCTAGCTGATTTCATGATGTTTTATATAAATGGCAGGTGTGGACACTGCAAGAGTCTTGCTCCAGTAAGTTGATCAAATTACAATTTGACACATTGTATTTCTGTGCACAATCCTTGTTCTTAGTTTGTCTTGTGTGTAATTTAATTTCATCTACCAATTAACAGATATATGAGAAGGTGGCCTCAGTGTTCAAGCTGGATGAGCATGTAGTGATTGCTAATCTTGATGCTGACCAACACAAGGACCTTGCCGAAAAGTCAGTTCTCCTTCCTCCCTCTGTAAAACCTTGGCAGCGGCTGCCAAGTAACAATTTCATTAAATAAACATAAAATTACATCCACCATCGCACATCAACAACATCAACCACATAAATCACTCACAAGCTACCTAAACATCAATAACATCGACATCTAACAACACACAAACATCAAACAACCCACCAACACTTCAGATAAGAACAACAACAACACAATGGATCAGCAAACCTACAACCGTTGGGTCTTTGTCAACCACCTTCTCGAAGAACTCTCCAGCTGTATGTAATTGTCTTGTGTGACCCATGTCAACATTGAAAGCTTGTAGATTGATTATTTGGTATGATATATGATGTGACAGGTATGGTGTGAGTGGGTACCCTACCTTGAAATTCTTCCCCAAGGGAAACAAAGCAGGAGAAGATTATGAAGGGGGGAGGGACATGGATGACTTTGTTAATTTCATCAATGAGAAAACTGGTACGAACCGTGACTCCAAGGGTCAGCTCACTTCTCAGGTAAATTTCAATCTGTCTTTCTCATTAAAATGTCTTCTTTCTTTCTTGCCAGTTCATTTTCTTAATATGCTGAATAGTAAATTTAGAAAAAGACAAACAACATTTCTGATACTTGAAAAAAAGCTCCTATCAGTAGTTTGCCTCATCTATCATCAGAGGTAGCGTTTTTATATTTGCAACAGTTCATTTTGTTTTACACTCTGTTTTTCATTGTAAATTTGGAAAATGGAAACCACATCAAACCTCCCCAACACCCTCCCCCTAAAAAAAATAACTATTATGATCCCAAGTAAATAAAACAAAAAGGGCAGCTTTAAGTTGAAACAAACATATTCTTCAATTCAAATAGCTTGTTATTTGTCATACAACTAAGTTTAATTTAGAGCTGGTCTTGTTTATGAAAAAAGTGATGTTTGGTTTTCTGAAATATTATAAAAGCCCCCATATAGTTATATTTTGTATCAGGGAATTATCAAAATTGTCATTGCTAATTTATGTTCATGCTGAATGTAGGCTGGAGTAGTAGAAACCTTGGATGCATTGGTGAAGGAGTTCTTAGCTGCAGCCAATGACGAAAGAAAGGAAATTTTGACCAAGATTGAAGACAAGGCTTCCAAACTGACTGGACCAGCTGCAAAGTAATTTCTTTTTTTGACCCTCTTTTAACAGCATATGATAGTTAAAGAGGCTATATTTTGAGAGGGATAAAGTGGAGAAGGGATAAGGGGATAATTTGTAACACCACTCACACGAGATATAGTTATCCCCTTATCCGTTCACTTCATTTCTATCCCAAATATAATTAAAAGAGTATAATTAAATTGGCAAGTTAAACTTGTTCATGTTGAATTTGAATTGCATGATGTTCGGTTTCATTAACAATATGTGCATCTTTTATTTGCTATTATTTAATTTTTGAATATTTTTTAAACCAGATATGGTAAGGTCTACGTGAAAGTTGCAAAGAGCATCCTGACAAAAGGCACTGATTATGCAAAGAAAGAAACTGAAAGGCTTCATCGCATATTAGAAAAGGTACCAAAAATTGAATCAAACATTGTCATTTAAATGATCATTTTTCTAATTAATGTTAAATTATAATCCTTAAATGTGTGTTTCAAAATTCTTATGCAGTCAATCAGCGCTGCCAAGGCAGATGAATTTACCATCAAGAAGAACATCCTTTCAATATTCTCTTCTTAATTTGGGTTTTAAATTTTGAATTAGTGTTTTAGTCAATGGAGAAACAACTGTAGAACTTGTATATCTGTTGTACGAGTTGATCTTTCTTTTTGAATTGTTTTACTAATTAGAGCCCTTTTTTACATGTGTTTATGGGAACAAGAAATAACATCTTTTTTGGGTGGAATAATTAAGCCTAGGAATAATATTCTTTTCATTTTCAATTTTGAAATCCTTACAAGATAAATAAGGCTTCTTTGAACATTATCGTGTATTTTTTTGAAACCCTAACCACTGTTTATTCATGAATGTTTTGAATTAATCATTAGAGAATAATTATTATGAAATATTAATTATTAGAAAATATTACAATGATGAAAGTACATAGTTTATTTAAACATCTGAATGTAGGGCCAAATATGCTGGTGTAAGATACTGTTAACAATCCTAGTCTGACACACTAGGTCCATTTACTTGGATATATTGTGACGATTGTTCTGGAAGACTGAAACCCTTGAAAATTTAAAATATGGGTACGGGAAAGATATGCTGGTACAGTTCAGAAATAATTGTTGAGCAATCCTAATCTGATTTGCTGTGCCAGTCCTTTACACGGACATTGTCATGAGTGTTTCCGAAACTCCAAGAGAAAGTAAATGCTTAATTTTCTTCAAAGTGAATTGGGCTCTTTGATGTTGATAGCATTCTCAGTAAACATTAAATATAAGGGGTGGGGGCTAAATAGATGGAGACTGTAATTCTTTTTATCACCCGGACAGATTTTGACGGGGATAAGTTGTAATAGGTAAATAACTAAAAATTGCACAAGGAAACCATTTATCCATACTAAAAAATAGCTAGGAACTTGATCCTCTACTTTTGACGTTACCTTCGTACATTACTCAACTAAAATGCAGCACAATTTTTATAAGTAAACAAATTTACAAAAGCAATATGTGACGTTCTGATGTTCTAAATTACAGAAGAAAAAAAAACACAATATTCCTAGTCAAAAAGAGTTTGAAACTTAACCCTCCTTTTTATGCTACCAAACCTCTCATACCCAATACCAATCTTACTGTGCATTAGCTTGATTGCTAAGTCAGCATTACCGACCTTTCTAAGCGCATTTATCATTGCCGTTCTAACCCGACCTGGTATCTCTCTGCCTTTCCCAACAATCTCATCTGCCAGTGTACATGCTTGTTTAAATCTCCCGGCTTTACACAACACATTCAACATCTCTTCATGTGCATTCTCTACCACCAGCCCCATGGGTGCTATTTCATCAAGTACCTTACATGCAATGTTAAATTTCCCTGATAGGCAGAGTCCTCTTGAGAGAACCCTAAATGCTGCATTGGTTGGTATAATGCCTTTTTCATGCACCATCTCATACCATAATTTGATCGCCTCTTCGTTTCTGTGTTTTGTAAAAAGCCCATGTATCAGCGTGGTGTATGTGTAAACTGTGGGGTTGAAACCATCACTTTCCATCCTCTTTGCATGGGCTAAGGCATAGTCAACTCTCCCTGCCTTGACAAGAGCGTTTATCAGGGTATTGTAGCAGAGAGAATCTGGCAGAAGTCCGTTGTCTGGCATTTCATCAAATAGCTGCTGTGCTTGTTCGACTATGCCAGCTTTGCCAAACGCATTTATCAGGCCGGTATACATGGCTACATTTACCATCACACCCCCTTCCTTTTCACAAAACCTGAAGTACTGCATGGCATTATCTAACTTACCAGAATTGCAGAGACAGTTTATTACCACACCATAACTTACTCCATCTGGGGTAAAGCCGTCAATTTTCATTCTCTCGAAGAGAAAAATGGCTTGATCTTCCCTTCCACACTTTCCAAATGAGTCAATGAGAGCATTGTATATGGGCACATTTGGTTGGTAACCTTTCTTGAGCATTTCTTCAAACACCTTAAGCCCCTCAAAAGGCTTGCCATCCTTGCACAATCCCGTAATGACCAAACCATGTGCATGAGGAGGCATTTCTACGCCTCTTTCTTCCATCTCTTGGTATAGTGATACACATTCATGGTACGACTGGTCAGCATAGTGGCACTGCATCAGAGAGAGATATGTGACATTATCGGGCAGAACTCCAGCTCTCTCGTACATACCCTTAAACAGTTCTACTGCCTTTGCGGTTTGTCCACTCTTGCAATAACCCTTGATAAGGATGTTATGAGAGATTACATCAGGCTTTTCATTCATCGAATAAAACACCTTCTCGGCCGAATCAACAAAGCCAGAGTTAACCAGACCATCCATCAAACAGTTGTAGTGCACCAGAGATGGCTCCAACCCAGCACAATTCATCCGTCGCCACACCCATAGCAACTCTTCCACCAGACCAACAATTGATAGGCTCTTCATGAGCTCGGTCGAGGCATATGACGTTAAGCTTAGACCAAGACTTGTCATTTCGCACACTAACTGTTTGATAATGCAACCGGGCCAGGCATCATAATGTATTTTGTCATTTTGAGTAAAGGCGTCATAATGTATTTTGTGAGAGGACGGCAGGGAAGAAAGAGCACGAATGAGAGAAACATAAGATTGAAGAGTGTGATAGTCGTAATCCTCATGGTTTTTCGTACTACTAAGGTAATAATGGCGGTGTTGCAAAGACCAGCGAAGGAACTGGAGGGATCTGTGAGGATGGGAATGGAGGGAAGGGGAGCGAAGGACAGCCAAGGTGAAAGCGGGAGAGACGCGGAGGAGGTGAGCGCGGCAATGTGAATCGAGTTTGGATTCGAGGGATTCGGATTTGGATCCGGATTGGGGTTGGAGAATGAGGTTGAGAATCGGAGAGAGGCATGGAGACGGAGAAGGAGAATAGGGGGAACAGGAAATGATTCTTGCTTGCGGGTTTGGTGAGAATATGTGGCGCATCCGGCCCATTCTCCACCCCTATTTGCTTCTAACGGCCATGGGTACTTGCGAGTCAAAGTGTTCTGCTATAATATATATATATATATATATATTTTTTTTTTTGCCCCATCAGCTGGCGCCTGGCGGAGACGAGCATTAAACAGTCAGAGAGATAGGGGTCCAAAGTGGTCCAAAGTTGAATTCACATCCGTTACCGGACTGAGTACAATTGAATCGGATGGTCTAAAATTAGTTTTTTTTAACTTGGCACGAATCTCAAAGCACAAATAATACTGCCCCTGCGACATCCGAGCAAGCACCGGCTGAGAGTAAATCTGGGTCATCCATTTCAATTGTGTTGAGTCAGATACCTGAGAGGATACGGATTCGAACTGATCATTCTTGTTTCCAAAATTTAAAATTTTAATTCTTAAATGCTAATTTAAATTTCAAACAAAAAAAATTTCCATCATGATCTTAAAAATGAATGATGAGATAAGGTTCTTGCTTCTATTTTATTCTATATTTTGAAAAATATTAGGGTTAATATGTCTTATTGGCGATGCACTCCAAACATGTCTCATATTCTTATTTCTGTTTTCAAAGTCCAAAAGTTGATCCGAACCACTCAACATAATTTCCATCTTAAAATGTGCCCAGAGACCAAATTTTATATTTTTTAGAATTTTTTTTCTATTTTTTTAGATAGTCATAAAATCACTATTTTTTTATGGTCCAGAATCATAAGCCAACAGTGACTTTGTATCTATCTAAAAAATGGTAATTTTAATTCCAAAAAAATATAAAATTTAGTCTCCAAGTATATTTTAATATAAAGATCATGTTGAGTGGTTCAGATTGACTATTTTAATTTTAAAAACAAAAATAAAAATATGAAACATGATTCGGCAATATAAATACAAATAGCAATATAAACATGCTATTATTGCTATTCAAGTTACTAATTACAAATGAATCTAATAATGCAAGAAGTAATTGTAACTACAAAGATATTGGAAGAAATCACAATATAAATACTTTTTTTACAAATTGAAATGAAGAACAAAGGTAATTTCTTTTTGAAATAGTGCATATGTTAGAATTAGACATTTTATTGGTGAAACATGCGAATACTCAATTTTTATCTAAATGCAAATTCTTTTATATTGTTTTTTTTAATTCTCTGATAATTGACATATATTTCTCGAATAAATATATTATGAATCAAAACTTATAATGCTTAATTTGTTTAAATATATCAAAGTTATTTATTGATTTAGAACAAAATCATTATTACAACTCTGTTTTTTATCATTTTCAATATTTTTTTTCAAATATCTTGTTCTTTAATCACATCACGTTGTATTAAGGAAAAATAATGCTCAGTTCATATTTTTCTCCCGTTTTTTTTTTAAGTGGATGTATTTTGGATTTTTATTTATGTACTCAAATTATGACTTCAGTGGTATAATTTTTTTTTAAAAGAGGCAATAGCCCATTTCATTGCTGAAATTGTTAAATACATATATCAATTCCAGCAAGGCTGGTTCAAGCACCCACTCCATGAAATGCGAACTAAGCACATCACAGCATAACAGTATAACAACAAAAGATAGCAAAAGATAAAGGGTAATTATATTTTCCCCCATTTATCTATCCCCCATTTCATCCCCCAACTAACTAACTTCATTTTCTAACTATAATTACAAATTCTAACTACCTAATGGTCCCTACAAATTAATTAGCAAATTTTCTCCCTTTATTTCTTTCCTCTTTCTCCCTCTCTCTCCCACCTCCGCCTCCACCTCTCCCTCTCCGCCTCCGTCTCCCACCTCCGCCTCCGCCTCCCTCTCCAACCTCTCCCTCTCCGCCTCCGCATCCCTCTCCCACCTCCGTCTCCGCCTCCCTGTCCCTCTCCCACCTCTGCCTCCGTCTCCGTCTCCCACCTCCATGAACTATTTACACTTACACGATGATGATGAATACTTGCTCAATGAGGGATGAATACTTGCATGACGAGGTATGAATACTTGTGCAACGGACAACTCGAAAGTATGTCATCATGGATCTCATTTGAAAGAAAAAATTGTGTAGAAGACGTTGGTGATTTTAGATTTGCAAAATTTCTCACAGATCGTCATAAATATTGGTTAGATTGAACGGAGAAAAAAAAACCACCTCTAAAAACGTGTAAAAGATGGGTGAGTGATGTGTCCAGTTTTTTTTTTTTAAATACTTGATATCTTAGGTGTAAATACTTGATGTATTATAGATGAATACTTGATTTATTATATGTGAATACTTGCGCGCTCTTGTAAAATTAATCGAGGTATGCACATATGCTTGTAATACTCTTGATACATGAACTATTTACACTTACACGACGATGATGAATACTTGCTCGATGAGGGATGAATACTTGCATGACAATATGTGAATACTTGTGCAACGGACAACTCGAAAGTATGTCGTCATGGATCTCATTTGAAAGAGAAAATTGTGTAGAAGACGTTGGTGGTTTTAGATTTGCAAAATTTCTCACAGATCATCAGAAATATTGGTTAGATTGAACGGAGAAAAAAAACCACCTCTAAAAATGTGTAAAAGATGGGTGAATGATGTGTCCAGTTTTTTTTTAAATACTTGATATCTTAGGAGTGAATACTTGATGTATTATAGATGAATACTTGATTTATTATATGTGAATACTTGCTTGCGCCAGTTGTAAAATATTTTAGATATTAGACGGTCCCCAAATAGTAAGTGGTCCCCTCAAATAGTTAATAGTTATTAAAGTAGTTATTGACTGGGGGATGAAACGGGAGATGGATTCCGGGGGATAGCTAGGCTCTCCCAAAGATAAAACAGTAAAACATGGATATAACCCAAGATTTTGAGATAGCTAATCTCCAAAAGTATTCTAAATTAGCACTAACTAAGCCACATAGTAGAGGGCTGAGTATACTAATTAGATACAAAATTTGATATGGTTGCCACTTCATGCTTGATTGGGGGATCCTGGGGGCTGATAAACCACCATCTCCAAAGGCATATATTGTGCCAGTGGCACTGCATCTTCAACTATTGGAAGCCATTTTTCAACAGGGGGCTTAGATTTCTTCTTGGTAGTACCTGTCCAGAACAATGCAATAGACTTAATTAGAAGAATTAGAGAACAAGCTGACTGTATAGTGCAATTATTAAAGCAAATATCATTTCTATGTTTCCAAATTACCCAGCATAAGGCACTGAAAACTACTAAAAACCTAGTTCTATGCTTACCAGGGAGTTGGACAGCAAAATCTATAATATCTGAAAATGAGTTCCACTGTGACATAATGTATTGAGTCTTACCCAACCAAAACCAAACCTGTTGTAATAGTGGACAGGTCAAAAATAAATGTGTCACTGTCTCAGTGGCATCTCAAAATGCACAATTAGCTGAACCTGTCCATCCTTTGATAGCTAGGTTATCTTTGGTAAGTATTTTATTATGTTGGGTCAACCACATAAATACTCTAATTTTGGTGGTACTGGTAAGATCCACCACATTAGTGGTAGAATAGGGAAATCCCATCTACATTTCAAGAATTTGTAAAGAGATTGAGTAGTGAACTTTCCTGAGGCTTCCCACCTCCAATTCAGTTTATCATGGGTATGAGTGAAGGAGGTAAAACTAAGTATATGGAGTAGTTCCCCCCAGTCCTGTAGATTAGCCACATCTAATGCTCTTCTAAATATCAAGTTTGCCCCTTGAGAGTGAATGACATCTGTCAACAGAATTTGTTTGGTACTACAGAGCTGATATAATTCAGAGAATCTAGTGGCTAAAGAGCAGTCTAGAAATCAGATATCAGACCAGAAGCTAATTTGTGAGTTAACACTTGGTTCATATGTGACACTAAGCTTACCTATAGACTCTAATTATAAAATAGAATTCCAGAATGAAGAGTATTGCAGTGGGGCATCATTGTAATATTTATGTGTAATTATTGTTTTCCACATACTTTGGAAGTGAGCATTCTTGAATTTCCACCACCACTTAAGAAAGAGTGCAATATTCATTTGATTGAGATCTAAAACCCCCAACCCTCCAAATTGTTTGGCAATGCAAATGGTTTCCCAATTCATAAGAGCATATTTAAATTTTTTGTCTGATCCCTGCCACAAAAAGCGTCTTCTAATCTTATCTATTTTTTTCAAAACAGTGGCTGGGACTCTAAAAACTGACAAGGCATATAGTGGAATAGAGCTAAGAACATAATTAAGAAGAGTAGTTCTACCTCCTATAGATAAAAGTTGGCTTTGCCAGCTAGGTAGTCTACTTTCTATTTTATCTAGAAGGAAATTCCAATCAGCAACTAGTAATTTGTGGTTATGTAAGGGTAAGCCTAAGTAAGTAATAGGGAACTCTCCTAATTGACACCTAAAAATCTGATGTAAGTCTACATTATTATCTAAATTGAGTGTATACATTTCAGTTTTGTCATAATTCATTCTTATTCCAGACAATGCTTCAAAAGCCAACATTATCCACCATGCAACCTCCACATTACTTTCCTGGGCAGCCATGAATAGTATAGTGTCATCTGCATAGTGGTAGTTAGTGACAGCCCGATTATCTAGACATTCAGGACCTAATCCTCTTATGACACTAGCTTTCCTACCTTTATTAAAAAGTTTACTAAGTGTATCTGCAGCCAAGATGTATAGAAAAGGTGATAAAGGGTCCCCTTGCCTAACCCCCCTTTTACAGTAAAAATAATCTGTAAGGTCCCCATTAATATTGATACAGGATTGTGAGCTTTGTAGCCAGAGAGTTATCCATTGAATCCATTTGGTTCCAAAATTCCTACTTGAGAGTACTTCTAATAAATACTTTCAATGGATCTTATCATAAGCTATTTCAAAATCGACTTTAATAACTATCCCTGGTTGTTTGGTGACTTGACAAGAGTGGATGATTTCTTGACTAAGTATCATATTATCTAAGATATACCTATTCTTAAGGAAAGCTGACTGACTTGGATCTATAAGTCTTGGTATAACTTGTTCCATTCTAAATGTAAGTAATTTGGAAATGATCTTAAAACTACGATTAACTAAACTTATTGGTCTAAACTTTTTGATAAGAGTAGCATTTTTCTCTTTAGGGATCAGACAGATACAAGATTTATTAAGTTGATGTAAGTCTAACCTATGTTCATAAAAATAATGAATAAGTATCATCAGGTCTGATTTAAGAATGTCCCAGAAATATTGATAAAAGTAAAAACTGAAATCATCTGGACCAGGGGCCCCTTTGGGTTCAGAAGCAAAGACAGCTTTATGTAATTCTTGCTCAGTAAAAGATCTTTCCAGTTCCCACTGTTCTAAATCAAATAAATTATCATCTAACTCCCAAAATCCTTGTTCTAGGTGAGCAAATTTTAAACCTTTTGTACCTAGGAGTTGTTTATAAAAACCTAAGACATGAGTTTTGATTGTGTCTAAGTTATTGGTTGGCTGGCCATCTATGTCTAGAGTGGTAATTCTATTTTTCCTAGATCTATGAGTAGCCAAAATATGAAAGTACTTAGTATTAGCATCCCCCTCTTCTAACTATTTTTGTTTGAATCTTAGTTTCCAATGTTGTTCCTCTTCTTGGTATATGGCTTCTAACCTTGTTTTTAGAGAGATCCATTGCTCCATTTCTATGTGTGTTAAATCTCTGTCTTCCTTAAGTAATTCAAGGTCATGGAACAAATTTTGTATTTGTTGTTTTTCTCTTTTCTGCTTACCATAAAAATTTTTTGTCCATCCCTTAATCCTCTTCCTTAGATGTTTAAGTTTCCTATTCCAACTTTTAGCTATATCAGGTAGCCTAAGAGCAACCTCAGCCCACCACTTGTGCATGAGTTTGACAAATTCCTCTTGTTCTGTCCAGATAGGATCAAATCTAAAAGATGTTTGTTTGTGTGGTATGTCAGGATTAGTGTGGAGGAGAAGGGGACAATGATCACAAGTGTCACAACTAAGATCTGTAATAGAACTAGAACTATATGTACTATCCCAAGCTATGGAAGAAAAAATCATATCTAAAAGTGCAAAGTTTTACCACTCGACCATGTAAATTTTCTAGAGTGTAGTTTATGTTCTATCAGATGGTGAGTGTTGACAAAAGAATTAAACTGTGTACTGAGGGCAAGATCAAAATTATGACCTGATTTTTCAGTTTTTTTCCTAATTGAATTAAAATCTCCACAGACCACCCACATAGCCTTACTGGGATCTCTAAGTTGTGTCAATTCTGCCCAAAATGACTGTTTGAGCTGTCTTAAGACTGGACCATATACTATAGTCAATTGCCATGTTGTAGCATCACATTTATTTTCTAGAATAACATCCAAACAAAAAGTGTGTAGTGTATGAGTAAGAACATTAATTTTATTACTATCACACCCAAACAAAATACTCCCTGATCTCCCAACAGAGGGTAACCAGATCCATTTATCCATTCTAGAAGATAAGTTTCTAAGACACCTATTAGTGAAATGTTCTTTTTTAGTTTCTTGTAATGCAATAATATCTAAATGATGATCTAGTATGAGATCCTTAACTATCTGTTCTTTCCTATGAGAATTTAAACCCCTACAATTTCAATTCATAAAATTGATATTCATAAATCACCTAGATATGCACTAGGAGCTATAGAGGAACTACCAGTATGAATTCTATCTACTATACTACAATTGTTATCTAAGTCCTCTACAGATAAACTAATCATCTGAGAATCTAAGCGAGGGGAACTAAGCAATTGTTTAATGACAGATTCAAATTAGGCCCTATCTAAGTGTTGAATTTTATCAATAATAGTTCTCCTATCATCATCCGAATTACCTAGTCTAATTTGATAAACCTGGAATAGCGCTACAATCTGATCTAAAGTAAGTCTAGAATATGGAAAACGATGAATAATACTCATACCTGAAGGTCCACTACCATCAGCCACTTTTCTTTTTCTAGCTTTGCTTAGTGTAGAGGTTGGGTCCCCTTGCACAGTCAAGCGGAGGCTCTTCCTAGGAACTGGGACAGCTTGAGAGTGGAGGTCTTGGACTTCTGGGGTGGGAACGGTTTCCGAATCAGAAAGACATATGGCTATTGCAGGAGACGATCCAGGACGATCTGGAACTGCGCAACCTTCTCCCAATTCACTAGCTTGGCTATTAGGTCCAGGAGATGGTTTGGTTGGAGAAGAAGGTGGCAGATTTGGTTGGCTATTAGGTCCAGGAGATGGGCTATGAATGGCAGATTTGGGCTTATGGCTCTGGTTGTTAGACTTAGGCTTAGTGTTCTTAACGGCAAAAGATTTGGACTTAGGTAGTTGGATAGTCACTGATTTTTTCTTCCTCTCCCAAGTGATTTTTTTCTTGGGAGTGGGAGTGCGATGGGCAGGGTTGTTGACAGGGTCATAGACGCATCCTATAACGTGTATATGTTTTCTTGGGAGTGGTATAATATTATGGTTATTTTATGATTTATTAATTGATTTAATTAGATAACTAGTAATTATTTACCATTTCGTATATATAGAAAACATATACACGTTATAGGATGCGTCTGACTCTCAACAATTAGATTTTAGTTTGGGTCTGACATCTATAATATAAATTTCATTATTAATGAATTCTGACACTTGTCTTCACTAAATTATTTAATTCTCAGCACATTAATAACCAATACAATTTGACATGTTGTATTCGGCATGAAAAGTTTGATATATCTCAACAAGTAAATGTGTAAAAATATATTCGAGGACTCAAATAGGCTGCGTTGACACAATTTGGTGTTGTTTGAAGATTGATTGTTATCCATCATTCAATTACAAATTTAGTGGTTCGGTGATCAACGAAATTGTATCAACCTCATATCGACAACAATTACACATGCACTAAGTGACCAATAATTCATCTAAAACTTGAATTTCTTAATGCAAAAAAAAAAAAAAATTGAATTTCCAGATGCAAAACTTTTACGACGTCGGTCATCACTAAATTATTTTAGTAGGATAGATTGATTAGTATTACTTTTTGTTTTTTCTTTTTACTAAAATATTATTCTACAAGATATTCCTTATTTATAATAACAAGATATACAATAGAATTTTGAAAAAAAGTTTTCCATACATTTCTCTTGAAGAAAGTAAACCTTTTCCCCAAATGGAAAAAATGAATTTTACACATTGGATCTAGAACATGGAAGTATGGAACAACATGCTTTCTGTAAAATAGCTTTGATAGATGAGGAGGGTTCAAATGCCTCCATTTTTCATGCCTCCACCATGCCTCTACTTTTAAAAACTTTAATAACTCAAAATTTAAAACTTAAAAGTCAAAATAAAACCGTTGGATATGATCTACATCATTTTATCAATGTGCTCATAAAAAAATATCACATTTTGATTTTGTTTTTATGTGAATCAATAAGTTGAAAAATCAACGTCTAAAAATTATCCACATTAGTACGTTTTTTACAAGCTCTTGATGACAACCAAAACAAAATTGAAATGTCATAATGTTTTACACGTGCATAGATAAAATGATTTAGATCATATCCAACGGTTTTATTTTTATTTTTAAGTTTTAAATTTTGAGTTATTAAAGTCTTAAAAAATGGAGGCATGGTGGAGGCATAAAAAATGGAGGCATTTGAACCCTCCTCTTGATAGATATAAGTATATAACAACCAAATTTAAGTAAGAGTAGGGTTGTGCCCCCATCAAGCTCCAATATCGTTATCTCTATTTTCAAAGTTTAATCAGTCGATTCAAACCGCTCAATATTATTTTCATATTAAAATGTGTTTGGATACAAAAAAAATTATTTTTTTATTTTTTTGCTATTGTTTAAGATAGATACAAAATCACTGTTTTTAGAAGATTCTGAACCATTCAAAAATAGTGATTTTGTACCTCTCTAAACAATTAGTAAAAGAATTCTAAAAATTCTAAAATATGTTATCCAATAACATTTTAGTATGAAGATCATGTTAAACGGTTCAAATCGATTATTTAGACTTTGAAAATAGAGATAATTTTATTGGGACATGATGAGGACAAAACCAATGGGACATTTTAACCCTACTCTTTTAGTAAAGAGAAAAAAAAAACTAATTTATGAATAACAAAATTGGATGCAGAACATCAAACAATTCAGTCTTCAAATAATGCAAAATTTATTTAGTCGCATCTAATTTTACCCAAATTCGATCTAATTGATACAAGAAATGAAGAAATTCTTCTTTTTTGTTCCAAAAATTAAGGGGTAAAAAAAAGAATCACATGCGGAGCGGATAGTGGTAAAACAATATATGTATCTGTTTTATTTTTGGAATATAGATATGAATCAAATATTAAACAGATACATATATAAGGATGTATCAAATCGGATATTTATTAACAAATTATTAAATTATTAAAAAATAATAAAGTTTATAATACTTATCTAATTATATTGGTGAATAAGATAAAAAATTTCGTAATATATATTAAATTATATGATATATATCTACTATTTGAATACAAATATTTAAAAATTAAAATTATGTCGTATATGTATTTCTATCCACAAGAATATTCATATATTAAATATCTGTATCTAATTTTTAAAATAAGAATTAAATACGGATCAAATATTATCCGTTCCGTTTCATCCCTATTCGAAATGGAACCATCCAAAATTTCAAGAGAATCAAGACGATTAAATTCCAGGAATGCCCCCTCTAGTGTTTTCGGCAGTAATTCGTTTTCATTAAGCCTATAACTATAATTATACGCCTAAATTTAGACCTACTCTGACGGTTAATTAATGCCAACCAAAAGCAACCATGCGCAGATTTCGTTTCCTCTGCGACCTTCTTAATTAAGTCACTCTGTGTAACAAACCACTTATTTTTTTTTGCTAATTCTGTTAATATTTACATGATTGATATCTGTGAAAAATAAAATCTATCTGCTATACCTGACCTACTATTGACATGCCACAAAGAACGCTTAATTTTCTCCTATAAATTGTGGTGCCAGCACCCCATTCCAACTCCATTTGTAAATTAATTAAGCCTGATATCTATCTGGCTTACACAGGGGCCCTACCTTCCATAGGCCCCATTCCAACTCCACAATTTTGTATCATTTATCTTATTTCTTTCTCGTAAAGAAAAATATGGAGCAAGAAAGGAACAATGGCATGGCCAACAATGCCATCGTGGTCGTTTTCCGCAAAAGTGGCATCAAAAAGCGCGGGCTACAAGCCTTATGGGCAGCCATTTTGTTGCAATTCAAAATCCGAGCTCCCAAAAAGGCGACGATAGCCGCCCCTAAGGATAATAAAAAGGAGAACGCGCGTGAATCCCCCGACAAAAGCGAAACCACGTGGAAGAACATCGTGGGCGGTATTCGACCCCTGCATCTGCAGCCGCTCGATTACCACTCGTCTATTTCCTTGCCACCACCGCCTCCACCACCCCCCTTCGATAAAGAGATTTACCATGACGTGTCATTGCCTCCTTCATCCCCAGAGCGTTCGTCCGATGGCATGAGCAGCAGTTATTGCTCTGCCGTGGACCTACAGGCTCTGGACAAGAGCAGCGATGACACAGAGGGCGCAATTGACGTGGAAGGAGGATCAGATGTTATCAACACGCAAGCAGAGGAGTTCATCGCCAAGTTCTACCAGCAAATCAGGCTGCAGAGGCTTCAGTCATTGAGCGAGAGTAATTGTTAAGAGATCAGATCTTGGCCATTTATGTTATGATCTTTCTTTTTTAATTTTTGAATTTGAGTGGTTTTTGTTTTGTTTTAGGTGAGGATAAAATTGCGGTTGCATAAGTATCTTTTTGATGTTATATATGTGAAAGCTGCAATGTCTTCAAACAGAGATTGACAAGTGGTATATATTAATTAATTATGACTTATGATCGAGGAAGTGATATTATTGTTGTATATATATTAAGAGCATTGGAAATTTTGTACATTGGTATAGCATTCTGTATTGGATATTATTATATATTAAGAGACCTAATAAAGCTCTTCAATTTGTGTCTTTTGTTGAATAGTTTTCTTTCTTTTATCATTCTTATACTAGTTAAATCATCTGGCTAACACGTATCATAATGGATTTTGTGTCTTTAAACAGAGAGTCGCGCGTTCAATTAAATAAAAATATTCACACGGATGCAAACGGATTGGATACGGATCGGACAGTGCTAAAACTATACATGTATATATCCGTTTTCATTTTTCAGATACGGATGCAGAATGGATATTAAACAGATACAGATATGGATCAGACACTAAACGGTACGAATATGGTCGGATGTTTAACGGATATTCAATAAATTATTTTTTCATTACAACAGTTATACACACACACACACACACATAGAGAGAGAGAGTGTGGCTAATATCAAAACGTTTGCACCAAGGCCCTCGTGCAACCAAGTCGTTTTCGGATTTTCAAAGTCCAAACAGTCGATCCAAACCGTTAGATGTGATCTCTATTAAAATCTGCTTGGAGACCAAATTTTACATCTTTTGGAACTTTTTTACTATTTATTAAGTCACTTTGAAAATTGCTGATCACATGGTCCAGAATTTGGTTGCACTTTTTTACTGTTCACCCGGATCAGCAATTTTCAAAGTGGTTTAATAAATAGTAAAAAGTTCCAAAAAATGTAAAATTTGATCTCCAAGCAGATTTTAATATAGATTGAACATCTAACGGTTTGGATCGACTGTTTGGACTTTGAAAATCCGAAAACAACTTGATTGCACGAGGACCTTGGTGCAAACGTTTTGATATTAGCCACACTCTCTCTCTCTCTCTATATGTGTGTGTGTGTGTGTGTGTGTGTGTATAGAGGAGGGATCAAGTTACAACAAATTTGAGTTACAACAAAGTTACAACAACCATTTTTTCATTTTCAAAGTCCAAATAGTCGATCCAAACATTTCAACATGATCTCCACAATAAAATGTACTTGCAGATCAAATTTTACATTTTTTTGAATTTTTTTACTATTTATTAAGTATTTTACAAAAAATAGTCATATTCAGACCATTGAATTTTGTACCCATCTTAATAAATAGTAAAAAAATTCAAAAAAATGTAAAATTTGCTCTGCAAGCACATTTTATTTAGATAATCATGTTGAACGGTTTGGATCGACGATTTGGACTTTGAAAATGAAAAAAATGATTGTTGTAACTTTGTTGTAACTCAAATTTGTTGTAACTTGATCCCTCCTCATATATATATATATATATATAGAGTGTGGCTAAATTGTTGCTGGCAGCATTTTGGCTGAAGTGCTGCCAGGGCTATATTTCATTATGTGATGTTCAAACAACAAATCCAAACCGTTAGATGTTCAATCTATATTAAAATCTACTTGGAGACCAAATTTTACATTTTTTGGAATTTTTTTACTATTTATTAAGCTGGTTTGAAAACCGCTTGTTCGCGCGAAAGCGCAACGCAAGTTTCGGTACGCTTGAGGGCGTACCTTTTAAAACCGCGCTTACACTTCACGAGTAAGGGTTGCAAGTGCACAACCCCTATCGAGTAGTATAATCGGGTATCGATCCACAGGGACGGGCAATTGCTGGGTTAGAATCCACCGAACTCAATTAAAAACTAGAAGTGAGAAAGATTGGGTTTGGTATTTAAGTTCCTAAAAGATCAATTCAAACAAATCGAACAATGCAAACAAATGTAATAAAGTGCTAGAAGAAATGTAAACTGTGTTTTGATTATGGATAAAAGGCGTTTCCAGGGTTTCAGACTTCATCTGTGATCTGCCTCTAGTGGTACGGCCCGTACCAAGTTGGTACGGCTAGACCGTACTCCACTTGGTAAGGCAAGGTCGCACCACTCTGGTAAGACCCGTACTGGCTTGCCAGAACAGAGCTTACCAGTTCGAGTTGATGCATTTCTTGCTGGTACCTTGTGCTAAACTCTTAAGAAAGGTTCAATTGACCACGCCTAAGGTTCCTAAGCCTCAACTCTCGTGTATTGGATCAAGATCTAGGTTGGAATGCAATTGATTGCCTTTTAGGGATTTCTACACCTCAATTTTCATATGTTGGTACAGATCTACCCTAGCTGGTTGATTGGAGACCTAAGGTACCCTCCAATCTGTCAATTAGAGGGGAACTCAACCTCTCGGCTTCAATTCGAACAAGTCTACCCTAAGCACTTGATTTGGTTGAGAGATTGAGATGATCACATGACCTTGATAGGTTTGATCTAGACCTAGAGGTTCATCATACACAATCACAGCAAACAAAGCAAGAGATAGCAAAGAAATAACAATCAATCAATCAAAAGAGTTCATACAAGATACAAGTCAAAGAAAGTCAAAGCAAATCAAGAATCCATCTCAAAACCCTAGAAACTAAAGTAACTACTCACAGCACATGATCTGATCTAAAAATACAATAAGAGAGGTAAAGAAAGCCATGGATCGAAGGGATCGAGTGGAGGAGGCTTGATCCGTCGAGTTTCGCCTCTTTCCTCTTCCTTCCTTCTTGCTCCTAGCTCCTCAGCTCTCTTTCTCTCTCTTACTGTGCTCTCAAATGTTTCTGGAATCAAAAGCTCCCGAAATTGGAGAGCTCCCCGCCTTAAATAGCCTCTGCCAAGATTTGAATCTGTCAGGCCGCCTTTAGGTACGGCCCGTACCAAAGTGGTACGGCCTGGCCGTACCAGGCGTGATGAGCTGAAATCAGCTAAGTCCGGTGAGACCCGTACCAAACCTGGTAAGGGCCGTACCAGATCATCCCAAATCGCCGTTTCTTCGTGTGTTTTGCTCCAAACCTGCAGAAAACAAACAAACACTCAGCAGTACCAAATTCTAAAGATATATCGATGAAATGCACATGATTCTGGTGAATTAGGGCACGAATCTGGTACTAAAACAGGCCTAAAATAGACTAAATATGCGAGGTATCAAATTCCCCCAAGCTGAACCTTTGCTTGTCCTCAAGCAAAAAAGTTTCAAACTCGGGTAAAAGTGCTGGACAACTAAATCTAAATGCGGATACAAGTCTAAATGTGAAAACCTACGTGAGTCTGCTATAGTCAAGAATTGCTAGAATCGATTCGGTTGTAATTCAAACATCCCTTTATAAACCTTGATTCACTCCACCAATTGGTCAATTGAACTTCTTATTTTGAGATGCTTCTAACAATGTAAAGACTAATTACTTAGGTTTGATCGAAACAATTTCATTCTTTTTCCGAGTCAGTGCTTTTATTCAAGGTGATTTTTCTTTTCGTTTTCCCTCCCCCAAGCTTGAATCAAGCTTAAGGGTAAGAAAGCTGCGAACGAAGTGTGTTGGTACGAGCAAAATTCTCTCTTTATTTCTAATTTTTCCTAGGTTGGGAGGCGAGCTCAAAGGCGCCTGATTCTCATTTTGAGTCAGACTTATTGCCAGTACTCGCTTATTGCTCCTCTTTTTCTTTTTTCTTTTTTTTCTTTTTTTTTTCTCTGGTTTGCTCATACCATGAATACACACATCTATTGGTATTCACTCATACCAATGGATATTCCAAACTTTCTTAATTTGAAAATCTCAATTCCTAAAGGCACAGTTCAGTTTTTTCGAATAATCTCGTTCGATTCAATTCTAAGTTTGTTTCATCTTTTCAATTATTAAAAACATCTCAACCTAAGCAGTTCATTAACCAATCATGGGTTAGTTCCAGTTCACTCAGGTCTATCCTAATCACAACCAAATTGTTTCAAAGTTATTCTCAATTTTAGCAGTTCACGCAAATTTATCACCTAAATGCAAAATTTTTGAAAAATAAACATGTCTAAATGCAGATACAATTTTCTTCTATTCCACCCCCCCAAGCTTGAATGAAGCATTGTCCTCAATGCTTGAATCTACACAAGGTAAAAGTAAATAGAAGAAAATATGGAAACTTACTAGATGGTGAGCGAGGGATGAAGCGGGGGCGTCTCACTGGTTGGTGGGAGGTGGATCAGGTGGCACTGGTGGGAGCACCCACTTCTGAGGTACACGGACCATGCGATCACACTCTTGCATCAGAAGAATCCGCAAGATTTCCTTCAAGTCCTTGATCAAGCACCCAATCGCGCTTTTGTGAGCTTCTAATTTCTCCAAGAGCGTAGCAGTCCGATCGGGTTCAAGATCTGCACTTATGATCACAGGACAACATCTAGCTGGGTCTAGAAACTCATACCTGAGGTGAGCTGCTGGAGGCTTGAGCTCAGGAGTCAGCCGCTCTGTCTGAGTCTTGATGCGGGGTGCATCAAGTAGCGTGCGGGTCGCATCAAGTGAAATAGTATCGCGTGCTGACCAATCCGACTCGCGTCCATCGGTTTCCAGGTCCTCAGACCACGGCATGCGGGTCGCATCAGGTGGCGTGCGGGTCGCATCCACATGCTCTTCAGGTGGAGATGCGGGTCGACTTGGCTCGATGCGACCTGGGTCCACATGTTCTTCCGTGGGTGACGCGGGTCGTGTCTCAATGATGCGGGTCGCGTCAGGTTCTTCCAGGATGTCAGCCTCTTTCAACGCGGCCCGCGTGTCAGTGACGCAGCCCGCGTTCACATGTTCTTCAGGTGGTGATGCGGGGCGCGTGTCCTTGATGCGGCCCGTGTGCAGTGCGGTCTGGTTTGTTGGCTGAGCTGGTCCTTCGCATTCTGGCTGAGGTGGCAGCTTTCCAGGTTGAGGTTGGCGTGAGGTGACGATGTGGCTCAACTGCTCCAACAACTTGTTTTGAGCGGCCATCTGTGTGGACATGCTCTGCAACTGTTCCCACATCATCTGGTTCATCTTCCCTTGCTCATGCATGAAGTCGATCTCAGCGGGATCAATGTACGGCTCGGGTGGATCGGATTGAAAAACGTAATTGCTCGAGTTATCAAACGATGCAGTGCCGTAGCAATAGCCATCCTGCTCCGGTTCCTCAACCCAATCAGCCAGTGGGCAATACTCGTAAGAGTGTCTCATGTCCCCACACATGGCACATGGCTGTGGTTGCTGGTTTCTGGCTGCCCTCACGCTCATTTTGATTGAATACCTCTCAATGACCTCCTCTAGCTTGGCAGCTTCGGCATATAGAGCTGCGATCTGATCAGCTTTGGATCGGCCGCCTCCTCCAGCTTGAAAATTGTCGCGGCCATACCAATGTCGGTCTGTCGCCATGTACATCTTGAGCTCCTCAGATGGTGATCGCTAAACTCAAGCCAGAATGTTCCTGAAAAGGAGAAAAGAAAAATAAAAGAAAAGCAAGAAAGATACAGGATAAAATCTAGATTAACTAAGGTAAAATCTAACTAGGCAATTGGTTACCGTCCCCGGCAACGGCGCCAAAAACTTGTTCGCGCGAAAGCGCAACGCAAGTTTCGGTACGCTTGAGGGCGTACCTTTTAAAACCGCGCTTACACTTCACGAGTAAGGGTTGCAAGTGTGATACCTCGCATATTTAGTCTATTTTAGGCCTGTTTTAGTACCAGATTCGTGCCATAATTCACCAGAATCATGTGCATTTCATAGATATATCTTTAGAATTTGGTACTGCTGAGTGTTTGTTTGTTTTCTGCAGGTTTGGAGCAAAACACACGAAGAAACGGCGATTCAGATGATGAGGTACGACCCTTACCAGGCTTGGTACGGGTCTCACCAGACTTAGCCGTTTTCAGCTCTTCACGCCTGGTACGGCCAGGCCGTACCACTTTGGTACGGGCCGTACCTAAAGGCGGCCTGACAGATTCAAATTTTGGCAGAGGCTATTTAAAGCGGGGAACTCTCCAATTTCGACATCCAATCCATTCCAGATCTATTTGAGAGCACAGTAAGAGAGAGAAAGAGAGCTAAGGAGCTGAGAGCAAGAAGGAAGGAAGAGGAAGAGGCGAAACTCGACGGATCTAGCTTCCTCCTCTCGATCCCTTCGATCCATGGCTATCTCTATCCCTTTTATTGTATTTTTAGATCAGATCATGTGCTGTGAGTAGTTATTTTAGTTTCTAGGGTTTAGAGATGGATTCTTGATTTGTTTTGACTTTCTTTGACTTGTATCTTGTATGAACTCTTTTGATTGATTGATTGTGATTTACTTTGTCATCTCTTGCTTTGATTGCTGTGATTGTGTATGATGAACCTCTAGGTTTAGATCGAACCTATCAAGGTCATGTGATCATCTCAATCTCTCAACCAAATCAATTGTTTAGGGTAGAATAGTTCGAATTGAAGCCGAGAGGTTGAATTCTCCTCTAATCGACAGATTAGAGGGTGCCTTAGGTCTCCAATCAACCAGCTAGGGTAGATCTGTACCAACACACGAGAGTTGAGGTGTAGAAATCCCTAAAAGGTAATCAATTGCATTCCAACCTAGATCTTGATCCAACAAACGACAGTTGAGGCTTAGGAACCTTAGGTATGGTCAATTGAACCTTTCTAAAGAGTTTAGCACAAGGTACCAGCAAGGAAATGCATCAACTCGAACTGGTAAGCTCTGTTCTGGGAAGCCAGTACGGGTCTTACCAGAGTGGTACGGCCTTGCCTTACCAAGTGAGGTACGGCCTAGCCGTACCAACTTGGTACGGGCCGTACCACTAGAGGCAGATCACAGATGAAGTCTGAAACCCTGGAAACGCCTTTTATCCATAATCAAAACACAATTTACATTTCTTCTAGCATTTTATTACATCTTTCTGAATTGTTTGAATTGTTTGAATTGACCTTTTTAGGAAATTAAATACCAAACCAAATCTTTCTCACTTCTAGTTTTTAATTGAGTTTGGTAGATTCTAACCAAGTAATTGCCCGTCCCTGTGGATCGATACCCGATTATACTACTCGATAGGGGTTGTGCACTTGCAACCCTTACTCGTGAAGTGTAAACGCGGTTTTAAAAAGTACGCCCTCAAGCGTACTGAAACTTGCGTTGCGCTTCTGCGCGAACAAAGTGCACAACCCCTATCGAGTAGTATAATCGGGTATCGATCCACAGGGACGGGCAATTGCTGGGTTAGAATCCACCGAACTCAATTAAAAACTAGAAGTGAGAAAGATTGGGTTTGGTATTTAAGTTCCTAAAAGATCAATTCAAACAAATCGAACAATGCAAACAGATGTAATAAAGTGCTAGAAGAAATGTAAACTGTGTTTTGATTATGGATAAAAGGCGTTTCCAGGGTTTCAGACTTCATCTGTGATCTGCCTCTAGTGGTACGGCCCGTACCAAGTTGGTACGGCTAGACCGTACTCCACTTGGTAAGGCAAGGCCGCACCACTCTGGTAAGACCCGTACTGGCTTGCCATAACAGAGCTTACCAGTTCGAGTTGATGCATTTCTTGCTGGTACCTTGTGCTAAACTCTTAAGAAAGGTTCAATTGACCACGCTAAGGTTCCTAAGCCTCAACTCTCGTGTATTGGATCAAGATCTAGGTTGGAATGCAATTGATTGCCTTTTAGGGATTTCTACACCTCAATTTTCATATGTTGGTACAGATCTACCCTAGCTGGTTGATTGGAGACCTAAGGTACCCTCCAATCTGTCAATTAGAGGGGAACTCAACCTCTCGGCTTCAATTCGAACAAGTCTACCCTAAGCACTTGATTTGGTTGAGAGATTGAGATGATCACATGACCTTGATAGGTTTGATCTAGACCTAGAGGTTCATCATACACAATCACAGCAAACAAAGCAAGAGATAGCAAAGAAATCACAGTCAATCAATCAAAAGAGTTCATACAAGATACAAGTAAAAGAAAGTCAAAGCAAATCAAGAATCCATCTCAAAACCCTAGAAACTAAAGTAACTACTCACAGCACGTGATCTGATCTAAAAATACAATAAGAGAGGTAAAGAAAGCCATGGATCGAAGGGATCGAGTGGAGGAGGCTTGATCCATCGAGTTTCGCCTCTTTCCTCTTCCTTCCTTCTTGCTCCTAGCTCCTCAGCTCTCTTTCTCTCTCTTACTGTGCTCTCAAATGTTTCTGGAATCAAAAGCTCCCGAAATTGGAGAGCTCCCCGCCTTAAATAGCCTCTGCCAAGATTTGAATCTGTCAGGCCGCCTTTAGGTACGGCCCGTACCAAAGTGGTACGGCCTGGCCGTACCAGGCGTGATGAGCTGAAATCAGCTAAGTCCGGTGAGACCCGTACCAAACCTGGTAAGGGCCGTACCAGATCATCCCAAATCGCCGTTTCTTCGTGTGTTTTGCTCCAAACCTGCAGAAAACAAACAAACACTCAGCAGTACCAAATTCTAAAGATATATCGATGAAATGCACATGATTCTGGTGAATTAGGGCACGAATTTGGTACTAAAACAGGCCTAAAATAGACTAAATATGTGAGGTATCACCGCTGTTTTCAATGCTGCAGAAATTTACTGAAAACAGTGGTTTTCAAACCAGCTTAATAAATAGTAAAAAAATTCCAAAAAATGTAAAATTTGGTCTCCAAGTAGATTTTAATATAGATTGAACATCTAACTGTTTGAATTTGTTGTTTGAACATCACATAATGAAATATAACCCCGACAGCACTTGGCTGAAATGCTGCCAGCAGCAATTTAGCCACACTATATATATATATCAAACATTCAATTATTATGGTAAATAAAATAATATTTTTTTCTGTTAAACTTGTTATATCATTACAAAATATAACTCTTTGATAAAACTTAATCACCAACATAACAATATTTTAATTCAATAAATATCAATAGAAAAAATATTCCTCTAACCATGATTCTAAAATAAGTGGATAAAAAATGTGGATAATGTATCCGATTATCCGTATCTGTATCCGAATATGCACATACAAATATCTGGACAAAAAAAATAATAGATACGGATAATTATCCGTATCCGTTTACAAAATCGAAACCGTATCCGTATCCACATAAATCATATTCGTATCCGTACAGGGGCGGAGCCATGGTGTATGAATGGAGGTCAATGGACCTCTATTTTTTTTTCAAATTTTTTGATTTGGATCTTATTTTCCATATAATTTATAGTAAAATGTTACGAGTAGTGCATAATGACTCCATTTGCAGCAAGAAAATTTATGTGATTGATCCCCATTCATTTATGTATGGCTTTGCCCCTGTATTCGTATCCATAAATCATATATGTATTTGTATCTATATCCGCATATCCAGATTTGCAAAAATTTGAATACGGATCCGGATACAGACGGATAATATTCGATCCGTATGCACCCTATGATAGATGCCAGAATTAAAGGAATCCCTTATCTCACCTGATGGCAAATTTATTTCTAAAAATAAGCACAAAAATTCAACCTCTTAATATTGAATTTCCATTAATGACTTTTAGGAGCAAAGTCAGAAGTTTAGTATAATGGATGCTGAATTTGATTAAAAAAAAATTATAATTAGCAAGATATATTTAGAACAAGACATATTTGTTGCTTTAATTAAACAAATTTATTATTAATAGATGAAACAAATTATAATATTTTATTTAAAAATAGCATAAATTACACATAAAATTTATAATTATATTGAACCATTTGAGCTGAAGCCCTTGCACCTGATGGCTTTCATTTAATTCAGATAATGAATAAGACAACTCGGCAAGCCTGATTTAGTGTATGACAAAAGATATGAATTGGATTATTGGAAGCACCATTATGCATTTTTCTTGGCAAATGTTGGTTTAATTTCTTACATGCTCTACTTTTCTGAGCTTATAACTTCTTTTTACATATAATAATTCGTTAAACTTCTTTACTTTTATTTTGTGAAGATTTGATTACTCGGGGAAAAAAAACAGAGAGAGAAAAATGAAAGATATAAAGAAAAAGAAAAAAGTTTTATCTCACATCCTTGCTTTTTATATATGTAGAATTAAAACATTAACTTGGTTTGTCATCCTTAATAATTAGAAGCCAAACAGAGAAACATAGTTTTTCTTTATTTAACCTATCCTTATATGACTAAAAAAACAAAAACATACCTAATAAAATTGTTAATGATCAAATTATATATACTTTCTAAAAATTAATTCATAAAACAACTACTTGAACAACAAACTAGGTTCTACATACTACGATCAACTCCCGGCCTTCTCTGCGGCTGACATCTTACTTAGCCTACTTGGTGCGGGCTTAGCCTCTTTTCCCGCTATTCGTCTACCGGTAACCCGACAGCGAGCAGACCCGAACAAAGCTCTCTGTGCAACTGCTCCGGAATAAGGGCTACTGTTGTTGGATGTGCTATGGTCGGTATTGTGCGATCCATTATGTGTTGTTTGATTTGTGCGTTGGCTTGCTGCTGAACCTGCCTCCATTGTTTCTATAGAGAGAAACGAGAGAAAGAGCTCTAGAGGGGGGGGGGGGGGGGGGTGTTGGTTTTAGCCTTTTTTGGTTATATATCATAGTCTCTACTGTATTTATAGAGACAGAGCAACAATAAAGGTTCGGGTTTCGGGTTTAGATTCAAATCTGCTTAAATTGGGTAATTGGAAAGTATCTGCGCACCTTGAATTCAGAATTAGGTTAAGACGTGAAAGAAATACTGATGCTAATTTTAACTCCTCATTAAAATAAATTTCAGAATCTTTTGCGAATTGATCCAAGTACTTATTAAGCTCAGTGCATTATTAAAAAATATAATAATGAATATGCTTAAGTTCGAATTGAAGTAAAGACGTTAAAATAAAGATGCACTACTACTTGTTTTAATCACAATACAATAATATTAGAATGGAGGAGTTGATTGGGTATGGATCGGATTTGGAATTAAAAGATTTAAAAACTCACTTTTGTGGGACCAAATTAAATAGGTTGATATAGATTCCTAGTGACACATGGTGAAAAGTTATGGTGGGGGATTGGATTATTCCTTGGAGATCTTGCAAGATAAGAAAAAGAAAGATCCACGGTTAGCTGGACACACCGACAAGTGGGACCCACGATCCGGCCATTTGTCATGAAGAAAATATAACGAGTATAAATATCATGCCATACACAATCATAAAAAAGCAACAACTCATGCTAACACATAGATGAATAATGAATTTGTGAATTTGTGATCTGAGAGATGTGTCTCTATATCTTTCTCTGCTTTTTAGTTTCTTTGTCTTTGTTGAATTGGATCATTCCTCGCCGATCTCTAAAGCATTCAAAAAGAAATACTTTGAGTGGACTATAAAGAGAGATAAGCCAAAGAGGGCGGTCCCTAGATTCGGATTTCAATAAGAGAGAGGATCTCATATGGAATCTGAGTACTTCAACAATCATCAGCTCTAACACTTCCAATAAAGATATGCTATGATCTCATGTGAAAAGGAATATATTTATGGCTACAATATATTAATTTGATCATTTTATAATAACTATCACAATGCTAAAAACTAAATTTTAATTTTAAATTACGACATTTAAAATGTAATGCACATAAAATATGATACATTTTCGTATAAAGTTTACCATTCATCACACTATTTAAAACTTACAACGAGGTATGTTTACTAGCCTATGATGGAATATCAAATTATCCTCAATTTACATAAATTTAATACACAATCAATTTATGAATCCAACAATATCTATAAACATTTTTATGTTTTGAATTTTTCAATTAAATTAAAACTGTTTTATCAATGTTGACTAAATATCCATCGTCAAAATATCCCAACCCATACTTCATTCTGAGCTTGTTGGTTTTTCGAAGATTTTGTCACGACAATTTTTCAATCTGAAAAGGTACTCTCTGAATGCAAAGCCCCAGACTACAATACTTGCCTACTAGGGAGATAATTAAAGTGGAAGAAAAAAAATGGGAAATTGAAAAAAAAAAAAAAATTAACCATTGAAACATCAAAAGTGTATTTTATTTTTAAGAAGCATTTCCTATAATAAAAGCAAAAGAAAAAAAAAACAACAATAGGATTTAAAGCAATAGTTAACTAAAAATTCCTATTAAATTTCTATGTACAAGAAAGGTTGTAAACATAGAGAGAATGGAATTTGTAAAGGAATCTAGCTCTTTGTATTTTCTCTTATTGAATTACATGTACAAAGATGGCTTATATAGCCTGATACTGATGTATCGAGTAGAACTAGGGTGCTCCTAAGCTCACCAAGCCCTTCGTGAGCGCGACTCTAAAATCTATTAAATTGACTTCAAACGATATTTTCAAACCGTTAGATATTCAATCTATATTAAAATGTGCTTGGAGACCAAATTTTACATTTTTTGGAATTTTTTTACTATTTATTAAGATGGTTTGAAAATCGCTGTTTTTATTAAAATTCTGCACCATTGGAAAACAGCGATTTTCAAACCATCTTAATAAATAGTAAAAAAATTCCAAAAACTGTAAAATTTAGTCTCCAAGCACATTTTAATATAGATTGAACATCTAACGGTTTGAAAATGTCGTTTGAAGTCAATTTGATAGGTTTTAGAGTCGCGCTCACGGAAGGACTTGGTGAGCTTAGGAGCACCCTAGTTCTACTCCTGATGTATCTTCTCTTAGAAGCTAGTCTGATGTATCTTCTCTAAGAAGCTAATCTAACAATAACAGAAATGCTTACAACTGCTTAACAGAACTCTAACAACCTTTGACTATAGTCAAAGATTGTTATGACAGAACATATACTCTATTACTCCCCCCTCAATCCGATGCTTGTACTGTCAATCTTGAGTAATCCTATTACGCCCCCTCAAGCGAAACATGGTGCGCGGTAGCAATGTTGAGCTTGCTCCGAAAAGAAGAAGAATGATGCCAATATCTCAATGCCAATGGTCTTGCGATTTGAATCGTCAAGGTTGGGTCTCCTTGAAGAAAGGGGTAGGTAGGAAGAGAAGAATGAGCTCTTTTGGCTCAAGAATGCTTCCATGTACTCGAGAGGCTCGTTCGAGTCCTCTTTGAAAAATAAAAACAAAAAGAAAAAAAAGAAAATTGAATAGCTCATGGCTTTGAGTACATGGGTTCAAGAGGCTAGTTAGCTCTCTTGTCTCATTTTTGTGAGAAGCATTTTGGAGATAGAGAAGAGAAGAGAAGAGAAAAGGAGCCCGGCATTGGTTTGGTTTTGATGGCAATTTGATTAGAGGAATTGGAGGGGTTTTCTTGATTTGTTGGCATGTAGGGGAGTTTGGTTTCTATTGTATTTTTTTTTTTTTTATTATTTTTTTTTTTTGGAGAGATGTTGTCTGGACAAGAAAGAAATAAGAAAGGCACCTAAACCAATGAGTTGGTTGACTGAATGGGTTCGGTTGACTGAATGAGTTTGGTTGAATGGGTTCGGTTCGCAGAGTGAAGAGAATTAACGGGTCTCGGAGCCGAATTGTAACCGGTAGAGGTGTTAGGCTTAGAACCCGAACCCGAACCCGGACGCGAATTGAACCCAGAAAAAACGCTGTCGGGTTTTGTGTGAGAGAAGAGAAGGGTGAGGGTCCGATTGTCTGGTTGTTATGCCGAGCTTCGTTAGTGAACTTCTTCTCTCAAGCGGTGGCCGGTGGGATGCGACGAGGCACGCGCCGGTTCCGATCTGACAATAGACGCACCGATTTATGTTTGTTGTCGTTTTGAAGATGCTTCAGCAATTGTGAGAGAGATTGAGAGCTTCGTCTCAGGCAGCGGTGCATCAAATCAGCACACGAAGCTTTGTCGCAGGCAACGAGGTGCGTCCGTCAACTGGTCTGGATCAGGTATGGAACGCTAGTCCGCGACGATCTGGTCAGATGCTCTCGGTCTCGTCTGATGCTTGGCGCGGTAAGCTGGTGGAGGAGTTTTTCGGTTGGCACGGCGGCGGCGGCGAGAGCGCTGTCGTGAGAGAAAGATTACGGCGGTGTGGTGCACAAACGTCGATCTTCTTGTCTCTCAATCTGGTCAAACCACTGGAAGGAGGCACCGTCGTGCGTCAGAAATAGAGAAGCTGAGGGTCGCGATTCAGATCTGGACTGTGCTGCTACTGATATCGCTAATGCTGAGAAATGGTTCTGGTATTGATCACTGGCGAGCACTCTTATGCACCGATTTTTGGTTTTTATTTGTGTTGGCTTGATCTGTTGTTTCTTGGAAGTGAAGAAGAGAGGAATTAGGGATTGGGAGAATAGGGTGGGATTAGAGATTAGTGGAGAATAGAGGGAATAGGGAGTGTTATTTTGGGTATAGGACAGAATAGAGAGATTTAGACTAGAATAGAAAGGCTTATTTTTGGAATAAAGGTTTTGTTTTCAGATCTGGAATAGAGGGTTTTGAGGCATAATCCTGGAATAGGCGTTAGCCTAATTCCAGCTCTACCTAGAGCTCTGATACCATGTAAACATAGAGAGAATGGAATTTGTAAAGGAATCTAGCTCTTTGTATTTTCTCTTATTGAATTACATGTACAAAGATGGCTTATATAGCCTGATACTGATGTATCTTCTCTTAGAAGCTAGTCTGATGTATCTTCTCTAAGAAGCTAATCTAACAATAACAGAAATGCTTACAACTGCTTAACAGAACTCTAACAACCTTTGACTATAGTCAAAGATTGTTATGACAGAACATATACTCTATTACTCCCCCCTCAATCCGATGCTTGTACTGTCAATCTTGAGTAATCCTATTAAAGGTGCACAGCGGCACAGGTGTTTGATAAAAATAGGGAATAGCAACCAAGAAAACTTATAAACTATTGGAACAAAGAGCTAACAATGAAAGAACAAAAAAAAAAAAAAATAGGAGACAAGAAGAGGGTAGGAGAGAACTACAATTTGTAGTATATGCCTTTGATGTGTAAGACCCCTGCTACAAGTCCCCAGAAGAGCACCTCCAGCAAAACAAATGCTAGAGTTCCCCATCTTTTTGAGTTGAAGATTTTTTGTAGAGCAGATTCTGTCAAACTTACCTATACAAAAGCAATGAATGCAATATTCCCACAGAGAATATGTTCCATTAGATTCCTTCAACACAAATAATATATGAAAGTGATAGAGCGGATTAAACATATCACATTCACAAATTTCCTGTGACAAATGCATGTATATCAAGTAGATATTATGGAAAAAAAATTCACTTTCTTCATTTGACCGACCAATGTAGAGCTCTGTTTCCAATGTTTTCTCTGTTTTAGCAAACAACTAAGAGGCAACTATTCAATACTCGTAAATTTCACATCACATGGTTTCGTGACTATCAAAGGAATTATATGTAACGTAAATTCAAGATTATAAAAAATTTCCAATTAAAATGATAGTTATAAAAACCTGAGTGAGAGAGAGAGAGAGAGAGTACCAGGTTATTTGAAGGTGAGCCCCAGTAAAATCCTTGTAGGAAAATGGGAAATATTTCTGATGCGGCCAAAATAAATACTATCAGAGCATTCATCCCCATCCATTGAAATATAACTAATGGCGCGGTAAATTTTATAATATCAACCTGAGTTAAATCAACAACAGGGGTTATATGTTAAATATGTAAACTTACGGAGCACAAATTATGGGATCAATTCACAAAAATAACCAACGATTTGTATTGTACTGAACCAGTGCAGTAGTTGCCCAATGTTTGGGCCAATGCACCTTAATTGCAAGAAGCAGATATACTTTACAGACCACAAATAGTGCATGTTTCCCCAAGTATGCAAATCAGCCGTAATTAAGGCACAATTGACTCGATTTTAGCCACAGTTAATGCTTACGCGAACAAGCCTCTATTTTAACCTACTTTGGTCAAATTAACTCTCAGCTGTGCAAATCATGTTCAATTTATCAGCAATTTTGCAATTGGCCTCAATCCAAAATACAAGCAATAAATCCTCAAAATTTCCCATAAAATATGTACTATATAAGCAGTCACACTGCTATAAAACCAGCTGATGCCCAGAACCAGGAGAACAGAACATACAAACTTACCATGAAGTATATAAATATTAATGCAAATCCTGATACCCCAGCAGTAAGAAACATGTAGCTGACTGAATACAACGGCTTGCTAAAAGGCATACCTAACAAAAGTATAACAATTACTGAATTACATGAAGAAAAAAAAGTATATTTGTCTAGTGCTACTATTGAACCTTGAAATATGATGCGTGCCCCATTATAATTTGGATTTTGGACATGATCTATACCTTGCTTCTCTAATTTCTTAGGACAATCTGAAGTACAGCCTCCAGGTTCCGTAACTAATCTGGAAAAAGACAACTAGGGAGGAGGAATGTAGGTTTGACATCATTTGAAAAGAGAAGACGGGTACACATGATTATATTAGAATTATATAGTATTGCATCTATCAAGTTCCCAATGTAGCAAATAAACAATCATGAGTGCAAACGGAGCGAATTCAGAGCGGATAATGCTAATACCAAATTCGTATCCGTATTTTATTGAGCAGATACAAATACGGATGGTAAACGGATGTCAAAATTTAAAACCAAATCCGCCTTAAACGTATACAGATACGGAGTGGATAATCCACGAATACGGATTTGAATACAGATACGAAACAAATAATTGACTCATGTGAACTTTAAGATACAAATACTAATTAACAAAATTCAAATATGAAAATTCATTTATTCAAATAAATTTTATCATATTTGTACATTATTGTTGACCCATAAAAATAAGGGAAAAGATAAAAAAAAAAAGAATAATAGAAGTTGAATAAAAAAAGAAAACATGAAGAAGGGAGTTAGAAATAATCATAAAACACAAAAAGGGAGCAGAAATAGAGGTGGCCATTGACCCAGAAAAATGGAGAAGAAAGGGGAAAAAAGAAGAAAAGAAAATCAGAAAAAAAAGGAGAGAAAAGGAAAAGGATGTCCGGATCACATGTTTGGTTAGGAGATAGGAGAGAGACTCTGGGTTTGGGGCTCAAATAATGGGTTTCAGATATAACTGGATATCCATTCCATTTACTGGTTAAAAAAAATTATTTGTTTCCGCATTCGGATATTTTTTTCTTATTTAAAAAATACCCGAATTCAGATCTGAAGCGAAATCGGAGCAGATTTGGATGGATATTTCCGGATTTGTTTTCAGGCCTAATCATGACTCATGAGATTAGTTGTAACATTGATTTTACCTAAAAGTTGCGCTGCATATGCTAAGATTATGAGGATCAACGAAGACACCGACCAAAGAAGTATTCTTTCAGGGTGTCCCTACAAAAACCAGTAACTTGTGTCATATATACTAAGTGAAAAAAGTAACATAGCACTGCAAGTAACAGCTCTAACTTGAAGGTCTAAACTATTTCATCTGTGGTTTGCTACAGTTGTTTCGAAATGACTTAAAAGGCATTTTGAGAGAACAAGGATCAAAACATTTTCATCTTCATAGAAAAAGTAACCTAAGTTCTGCGAGACCTCGTCAAACAGGACAAAGAGAACTCGTGTTTGCTTTATTTTTCCTGAATTTATTATTGGTTCCTTATCTTAATTTCATTCTGAGTCTCCCCAGTTAATAAAGCACCCACAAAAATGGAGAAGGAAAAATAAAGAAACTCAGAAGGATAAAGATGGTACAAGTCTGGTACATAAGGAGCTTACAGGCAAGAAATAAGTCAAAATGCTGCAAGAGATATCATCTACGTACCTTGTAATGGATGATAATGTGGCCAAAATACAACCCAACAAAGCATGACACTGCTGCCATTATTGTACTGCCGGCAAACAAATCAAGATAATGGTTAGGCAGAAAAGACTGACAGGTACAAGTGCCAGACTTGAAGGATCAAAATGTAATTTAGGCCTCTCCTGGACAATAATAAAAATCAAATTAGGTACCTACAGGTAGATACCGAACCAGGCAATTGAGTCTTACACCATTACATGACAGTATGGATGAATAGAGTAATCCTCCTATAACACTGAAATGATTCTTACAATCAAAGCATACTCAACTGGGAACCGACATTACAATTTAAATGTCGCATGTACAATATCATGCTGATATGGCTACGATTCTTCAATGTCATTTGGATATACATCGACTCTTAAACCTTACATAGGCTCTCAGGTCGCCTCAACTAAGCAATCAGACAACAAAAGAGCACAAAATAAACAAACCAAATTGGGATTGATCACTAGTCAGCTCATGGTAGAACAATACCTTAATAAACCCTCAGGATCGAATGGTGCCAAGCACCAGACAGGTGCCCCTGACGGGAGAGGCCCATAGTCAGGGGAGTTGACACTACATTCCTGTCATGAATGTACTCCGTAAGAATTGTAATACAAACAATGTTCATTGGACTCTGTGCTTTTATTCAACATTGAACATAAGGTCACTTAGGTTGGATTGATCAGTTAATGCTTACATGCAAATTAAGGCTTATTTATCAGGATTAGTTGCACCAATGAAGTGTAGTGTTATTAAGCTTTGTAGCTTTAGCTTTGTAGCTTTAGCTTTGTAGCTTTAGCTTTGTTTCCCAACAAAGGGCTAGGATTAGTTGTGTATTGGGGCCTAGTAAGCACCTGAGGATAATTGAGGCATAATTTCAAAATTGAGGAGAAAGGCTTAACTTATACTTAACAAGGGCATATTTGAAAACATATTATTACTTCCTAGTTTGTTAAAAGAAAACTAAGTAATACAAGAACCTTAGTTCTTTTATAGACCGGGTGCATGTAGAGATGGTTTTGTCCAAGGACAAATCGGTCTACCAATCCGACTGCATTGCATGGAGGGTCCAGGCTACCTCTCACTCCACATTGCACCTGAAATAAACAAAAAAAAAAATTTTAAACTACAGAAACTGTGACAAATCGCAACAAGTGAAGTACAGCCAATAATATACACAGTAAAAATTTAAAAAATAAAGCCCAAAGAACATACAACTACGGTGTCGTTTGTCCCTAAATTGGTGAAGTTCTTGCTTTGAACTTGAAATTCCCAATCTGGTACATAGACGCCCAAAAGCAAGCCAATATAAAGCATAGAAATTATAACAGCAACAGTCCTTCACAATTGAAAAGAGTGGCAGAGACATAAGGAGGGAGCGAAAGAGAGGAAGGGAGGGAGAGAGAGAGAGAGACAATTAGAACCAATTAGATTTCAGAAAGAAGAAAAAAAAACAGAGCGAGTTAATTAGATCCATTTCGGCAGCCTTGGCAGCACAGCCAAGATTTCAAGAGTGAGAGATTGAGAGAGTCAATAAAATCCATTACGGCATAATTTCAAATTTACCCTCTTGGGTGAGAAAATATCACCCTTTCAGCCTATCCTATACCATTTGCTTAAAAATGATGGTTCAAGACATGCTTCCCCATCCTCTGTATCAGATAGTTACTATAGGAGGACTTCTCATTTTACAATTTATGAGTAGAAAGTCTAAGGTTTTCTAGGGTTATTCATGAAAATCAACAGAGTATTAAGTTAGAAAAACTCACCACTGGAGATAGTATTTCCTGACAAAAGAAATAGCAGAGTCAACCGAGACATTTCTAACGAGCCAAATCTCTGAAATTGCCGCAAGGAAGTATCCTATTGCAATTCTCTAAGTTGATATACAAAGTTGGTAAACATGTGTTTAGAAGCTTCCAAACAGTCACAAGTCAGGATATTATTCTTATTGCAGCTAGTCAAAAGTTGCTTGGTATTTTTCAACCTTACTTGTAAGACACCAAATAAACGGATTCGGTCTATGTCGACTCCATAAGTCAGATTGTTATGCCCGTGAAAAAACCCACCTAAAGTGGAAGACGAAAAATTCAAACAAAAGGCATCAAATTTGTGAAATGCAAGATGATACTACAAGCATATAATTGATTTCAGTAGTCACTGTTGTTTCCATGATATGATTTGTATAAATGTGGAGTAAACTGAGGTATGTATTAACCAAACTTGTTTCTTGATTATTCTTCAGATGATATTCATAGGATTCCATGGTACAGAACTGACATGAAGGCAAGATATGTAAAAGACAGAGAAGGAGCTGAGAGAAAACCTTGAATAATCAAGCCCAAAACAAAGAGCTTAATTGTCCTTATAATAACCTTCTTTGTAGCACTTGATTTGCTAGAAATTTTCTGACACAAAATAGAAGGAAGCAAACAGGTCAAGAAATAAAGTTCATTCTAAGACCAACTACCTAACTGGTACAAATATGAACCAGACCAAAGCAACCGGCACTAATACATGCCAAACTAAAATTAGATCCCCATGTAATTACTAGGCAATTATTAACATACTACATAATTGTATGCCTGGTACTTGGGCTCAGGTAATTACTAACATACTAGATAATTATATGCCTGGTACAGTTGCTACTATGCTGGTATGATGACACTGGTACAGAATAACTGACCCTACCTTAAACACAAGTGCAATAGAGACACCGATGATGAACAAAAAAGATGGCATGACATAATCTGCGAGGGTGACACCAAACCAAGGTGCATGGTTAATTGACGGAAATGCTCCTCCCGCATCATCCACCAATATCATTATCTAAACATTTAAAAAAAAAATTGTGATGTAAATGAGAATCAATGAATAAAGACAAAGGTTATAAAGTTTGACTAATACATGTCAGTTTGGTGAGATATGGTATTTAGTTTCATCTGACTCACTTAACCTTCATTATATGTTATCAATGAATAGAGGCACATATTTGACTTTTTTCTTTCCTCGTTTAGTGGGACACAGTATTCTTTTTTGAGAATTGGACAAGTGATGAGAGCGTACAGCAACTGTGAGACCACGAAAGACATCGAGAGAAACAAGGCGGGGGCTCTTAGCCGGACGCGTGTCAGGAGGTGGAGATGCGATGGAGGCACTGGCGGGTTGGTGTTCGGGTGGTTGCCATGGACGGATCTCGTCGTGGATCGGCGGAGGTGGCGAAGGAGACGGAGGAGTGGAGGAGACGAGAGGGATGCGCTCTTCATCTCTTTCTTCTCCGGTGGTGGACACTCGCGCTGTCTCCATTTGGAGTCGAGAGGGAAGCTGGGCACAGAAGACGAGGGGGTTTTGACTTTTGACTGACACCTTGTTTGGATGGAGGGTTCAGGAAGGGAACGAAGGGGAGGGGAAGTGAAAATAGGAAGAAGGTTAATATATTTAATTTTTTGTGTTTGGATGATTAATGAGGAAAATAAATTTAATTTTTTTTAGAAATTATATGATTGATGTAAGTTTGTGACAAAGAAATTTTAATGAAAATTATATAAGTAAGATATATGATTGGATATTTGTGTTATTTTCTTTGAAAATATTTGCAATAATTTTTTTTTTACCCCACTTCAGATCGGAAAGATAATCAATTATATTGATTATAAACATGTAAAGTTAAACTTTTTCCCTCTACTTTTCATCTCTGAGATAATTTTATCAACCAAACACGATTCGGAAAGAAAATTTCTTTTCTTCCCATTTCATTCCTTCGTCTACTCTCCATTCAAACAAGGTGTGAGGTGGAATGTCATATACCCTCAAAAACTTTAAAATTAAGTATTCCCCTCTAAAATTTATAATATCATATTTACCTTTCTAAATTTAAAAAAATCACAAATTTCTCCATATTATTGTTTTTTTTATTAAAACGCATTTAAAATTTATTAAGTACCCATTTTATTATTTATTTAAAAAATAAAAAAATATGTAGCATGTGTTAAGAAAAATGTCAGTATGTTAATTGATTAGTTTTCCAGGACAAATGAGTCATTTCTCTACTTTTGATGCACAAACCGTGACATTTAGGTATATGCTTATGTAAGCGTTGAAAGTAAATAAATAACACATTTACCCTTAAAAACCGACTAATTAGAAGATTAATATTTTTTTGAAACATGCTACATATTTTTTTTATTTTTCTTAATAAGAGTAAAATCAGTATTTTATAAATTTAAAATAAGCTTTAATATAAAAGACAATAAAATGAATAAGCTTGTAAGTTTTTGAAATTTACAAAAATTAGTATGAATTATGAATTTTAGAGGGATAATATACATGAAATTCGCCCTTTGACTATTGCACAACTTTCACAAAGGGTCAGGTTGCAGTTGAATATAAATAGCGTCATTCAAGTCATATATCAGATTCGCAGTTTTACATTTCAGGACTGTCAGATAAAAATATAACGGTCCCAGATTTTTGTTATTCATGTTATATTGTTATGCAAACAGAAAAGCAGCGGAAAAAAATGTCATGTTTATTATTGTTTTCATTTTCATAATATTTTGTCTGTCATGATAGAATATTGTGTTATTTATGAATATACTTATCAAATCATTAAACAATATCCAACGTCTTCATCGAGATATTTATTTTTTATTAAGGACGGTTCCAGCTTACATTATAAAAAAAGTAAACATTCTTTTATTTATGCTTTTACTTTATTTGATTTATTATTGGCCTTATTAAAAAAAAATTGATCAATTTACGCGTCAAATTTTATTTTTTAATATAAAAGAAAGAGATATAAGAACCGGACTTATGGACCTTCATATTTTTCTCAAAAAAGAAAAAAGAAAGAGTGATGCCAACAAAAAGCCGAAGCACCTTAGTATTAGAACTTGGCTCTGATATGATGCAATAACTCTCAGGAGAACTTTGGACAAGGAAATTATATAAAAGAAATAATTGCTTAATTTTATTATATCAATACGATATTTTGACTTTTGTAATGCAATAAAAAATTCTAATTTTGGACGAGGACATTATTCAGGTTTCAGTGCTGATTTTTTGTAGCATAGATCTACGCAATCTTTCGTGCAGCAACTTCTTTTTTTTTTAAAGGTTGGCAGCCAATGGAGCAAACTTACTTGTTCTCTCTGCACAAGTTAAATGATTTGAATTAGGGAATTAACGCAGTTTAAATTTATTTGCTCGGTAGTAAGAACCATGATTACATAGTTGAATAAAAAAAAATAAGCCGGAAAGTGATTGAAAATGCATCGCATAATTTAAGATTAGGGAGAGCCTAGCTATCCCCCGTTTCATCCTCGTTAGCGCATTAATTAAGTGGGGGACCGCATAATCGTCAGCGTATTTTAGGAATTGCGGAAAAGTATTCATCTGTAACACAACTAGTATTCATCCATCATCTATATGAATGTATTCACATTTGCAATAGAAGCATATTTGGATAAATTACAACATTCAGCGTATTAATAAAGTAGGGGACCACAAACAACATATGTGGAGGACCGCATAACCGTCAGCGCATTAATTAAGTGGGGGGACCGCATAACCGTCAGCGTATTTTAGAAATTTGCGAAAAAGTATTCATCTGTAACACAACTAGTATTCATCCATCTATATGAAGGTACTCATCTTTGCAATAGAAGCATATTTGGACACATCACTCACTCATCTTTAACACGTTTTTAGAGATGGTTTTTTTTTCTCCGTTCAATCTAACCAATATTTCTGACGATCTGTGAGGAATTTTGCAATTGCGGCGTGTTAAATAGCAAGAAGGCTTGAACAATATCATCTGACATCATGTCGGATCTCAATGGAACAGACCCGTTAAGCCAGCAGCCCCTCGAGAAGGCACAGTTCCACAGTAAATGCCTGAGGTCCTCTTCCCCTTGGCCACATGTTGCGCAGATTGGGTCACCATTCCCAATACGCGAATGAATAATGCCTGATTGTTTCCTTTTGTTGTCTTATTTATAAAGCCATGTTATTGCTGTAGTTGGAACCGGAGCAAGTGCTTGTATATTTATATTTGGTGAAATCAGGAAAGAAGTCAAGAAAGAGAGGAGAGAGTGAGACGAATCTGGCAGGTTGCTTCGTCTCAACTGAGAATTGATTTTCGGCCTATAAAAATAAAAATAAAAATATTATTTTATCTCGTAAATAAAGGTCATGTATATAAATAAATAAATAAATAAGCTTTCGTAGGAGCATCCCCTTTACTAAACTAAACTACGCCTCTATTCCCTTTAGCTTTCAATACATAAAAAAGTAATTGGGACTCCTAATTGATATCAACTTTTTTTTTTGGCAGAGAAAATTGATATCAACTTAAAAACTTTATTGTTCTGCACTGTAAAGTATGTAAAGTAGCTTGCAAAACATTATATAAAGACCAGAAACAAAGGAGGCTGGTGTAAAATTCAGTTTAATTAATATGAATAGTTTTGAGGCGGTAGAAAATTTTGTTTAGAAACTCAAGCTGGTGTTATCATATAAGAAGATGTTCATAAAATCCGCTCAAGTGAATTTTGCTTGAAGGTCGGTGCCGTTGAGGTGGGGATTTAGTTAAGTCGTCAATTTTAGAATTGATAGGGTCGAATCTTTGTATTTTTTCTGATTAATATATATATGGTAATTTATAACTGAAACTCAATTTGAAAGATAATGATAATATGGATGGAAGTTGCTAAAATCTGATAAAGGTTGATTTTCAAATCTGATACGGAAAGTATTGCTTTTGTCACTAATTTGATAAAGGTTGATTCTCAAATTTGATACGGAAAGTATTGCTCTTGTCACTAGATTAAAGTTGATCCTTAAATCTGATAAAACTTACTGACTATTCACATGACAATTCGGCCCAATATTTGACGAACTCATATTCTGATATTTTATTATTTAATAAAACTAAAGCTGTTAAGTTTCATGCTAATGGAACAGATAGTTAAGCCCCTTTTTTTTTAAAAGAGAGATAAATATAAGTTTTCATTTGTGAACTTTTCAACATAACGAAATTAGTTTATGGACTTCATTTGTATAAAATTATTTCTTATTTTTAGAAACGCAATGTAAGACCTGAGGAAGAGTTTACGAACATCGGAATATTTTACAAACATCGGAAATATATAATCTACAAAATCAGGTGAACACTCGTAATTGTCATTAAAATTTAGAGAAAATTTCTACTGTGTATGTACAAAAATTTCAAATAGGCAATTTCCCCATAAAAACACTATAATAGTCAATATCCCCATAAAAAATTAACATTGTTTCTTCTATCCCCTTTTAATTGTTTAACTTTTTTAGTTATTGAAAAATTGAATTGACAAATACTTCCTTCCCTGGGCAAGATTCTTCCATTACAGTGCAGTCTCAGTTTGCTGATACCACTCCTCCAGTACAGGAGAAACAAACATCTCCAGTTGAAACTGTTCCTGACCATCCAGCTGAGTATGTGCCTGTTATGTCTTCCCAGCATCAAGCTACTCCTTCTCCAGTGATTCTTGTGTAGTCTGATACTGAATCAAATGCCCACTGGAGAGATGCTGAGGGGTTTGGGATTATTCCCAATGTTGAAGTTGAAAAATTACCCAATAGAGAAGTTTTACTCCATAACCCTCAAGGTGTATACCAGTGCCCTACCAAGAATATTTTGACAACCCTCACTGAACATATCCCGCTCTGTCATGCAGTTGGACCTAAGGCCGCTAAAACTCTTTATGCCATCAATGCCATAGCTGTCCTCAAGATCCAAATGGTAACCCCTTTGCTAGCTTATCTTGATTCCTCCTTGTCTCCTACCTCTACTCAGAAGGGGATGACCATTGCCACACCTGTGATGCTGAATGAAGCTCCTAGTAGCTCTAGGAAAAGAAGACACCAAGCTCCTGGTGGCATCAAACTCCCTCCTAGGAGGAGTGTCAGGATCAGATCATAAGGAGGAGACCAGTTCAAGTCCTGGTCTGCGGACTGGGTAGGCGCACCAACCTTTGTGTTGTATAAGAGCAAAAATTATATCCTTTTTCATTCACAATTCGCCAAGGAGGCAGATAAGTGAGCAAAGAGTAACTTGTTTTTTTTTCACCTTAGTCATTTATTTTTTATAATTATTTAATTGTATTTTTAATTTATTGTAAATTTATTAATTGTTAGGTTTGTTCCGTAATTCAACCAACTATGATTGGAATTGCTTGTTATTTTGGTGGTGAAGTATTACAAGGGCCAAATGGTGCTTATTACAGTGTCCAACCCCATAAAATGTTCAATATCGGCTCAGGTTTAGATTTCAGTGATATAATGATAGGTCTAAATTATATACACATTCGATCTAGTTTTTATCACATAATAACACCAAATATCTTGTATTTTAGTAGAGAATATAATGAAATATATCCAAGAATCAAGTTACTGCCGAAGTCTATTTAAATTACAGAAAATGGAGCAAATTGTAGATCTTCTCGCAAGCTTTCCGAAAAGTGGTAGAACACTGAAAACGGAGTTACGGATCATGAGTTATGCCCGTTTGAAGTTTGGAGCAAAACAGGAGAAACCGAGCCCAGTGCGGACGCACTGACCCAGAGTGCGGACGCACTCAGCCATCAGACACAGAAAACAGAAAATCCGAGCGCAGTGCGGACGCACTCGGGCCGCACTCCATCCGCACTCAGCGACACACAGTTCGTATTTTGGCCATATCTTGGTCATACGAACTCCGATTTGAGTGATTCAAAACTTGACGGAACCAGGACAAAGAGATCTACACCTTTCATGAAGGAAAAATATCCAAATTCGGAATGTATAATTCTGTAAAGTCGCATCAATGGCCGCATCAGCCTGAAAAACTGCTAAATATGGAAAGTTAGTGGGCTTAGTGGGCGCCAAAATTAGAATAACTTGGTCTCCAAGTTCATAATCACAGAATTAGAAATATAGAAGTTAGTAGGCTTAGTGGGTGCTGAAAATATAGCAACTTGATCCCCAAGTTCAGAAAATGACTAAGTTAGTGGGCGCCGAAAATAAAACGACTTGATCTCCAAGTTCAGAAAATATTATATAAGGCTAAGGAGACCACAGGAGAAATGATCCATTATTATATCCATTTTCCACATATTGAGAGAGGGAGATCCTGCAGAAATTCTCGAAGCTTTTCAAGGAAGAGGAAGGAGAAGATTCAAGCAAGGAGTCGGCAAGATCGAGGTTTTAGATCTAAGAAAGGGTGTAATCATTTCTTTATCTTATTTCTTATTGTTTTTGCCAATCTTTGTTATGGATCTCTCCAAGAGAGAGTAGTTCTCTTTCTAGGGGTTTAGGTCATGTAGCATGAACTTGTTTAATTCTATTTTACTCGGATTTTAGTTTTTATTATGATTGTTTGATTTGATGTTAATTTCTGTGATTTATTATTTGTGATGTTCCATGATTTGTACTTGAATTGTAGCGTCCCGCTTTGATCATTTAGACCCAAAGTAGATTAGGATCATATAGGATAGTGCAACTTGTTGTGTTTGACTTGTAGCGTCCCGCTTAAGTCTTCTTGATTAAAAGTAGATTAGGATCATATAGGATAGTATAAATTGTGATTGCAAATACCTTAGGATTTGAATTATAAGCGACCGTACTTTTGTATTCAAATCTGGAAAAACAGAAATTAAGGTTAAGGTTTGGTGAAGGACTTAGCGGTGAAGTCAAAACTTGATTATGACACCTTAGAACAAATATCGATATATACATTTGAAGCACGTGATTAAATATCCCTCTAGGTTAGTGACAGCCCTAGAATTCGAGGCACATTAATCCGTCCACCCAAAGTATTCGTATTAATATTTGTTCCAAAGGCTAACTTAGGTTAGAAACCTCGTCATAATCAAACATGAATTTAAACAAACCAAGTAGATAGAATTAGCAAGGGATTGTGGACCGAATACCCCTAGACTTCTCAAACTTGATTTTCACCCGACTTTATTGCTTTTTGTTACGAACTTTTAATTACTTTAATTCTCCTTTAAAAACGAAATTACACAAAACCCCCCTTTTTACTTTTATTGTTTAGTTTTAAAAGTAGTTTTCTTTAATTGAAAATTGGTATTTCCCTATCTCCCTGCGGATCGATACCTAAATACTACAATCGATAGGTTGTGCGCTTGCAACTAACCTATTTATTGAGTACGAAGGTTTATAAATATTAAAGGCAAAAGAGTACAAAATTCCTATATCTAAAATACTCAACATATAACTAGGGAAGTGTACGAGGAACTTGGTCTTGACCCGAATTATTACGAACTGGTAATGTCTGCAAGGGTCAATATTGTTGGGATTTCACGTGTATGCCTATATGGTGAGAATTTAAAATTTTCCTATCACCACTTGGCTCAATACACGAAAGATCTTATTTATATGACAATAGCAAACAAGATTTTCTTCAACAAACTAAAGTGTACTAAATTAATATAAATTAATCTCATCTAATTTATTGCAAGAGAAAATGATGGAAACCTTTACCTAAAGAGATTGTCAAATCTCTTGATGGAGAGAAGCCTATTTTCCTTCTAGATCTCGTGTTCTTCTCGAAAGCGCCTCTTAGTTCACCTTGAACCTAAACAACGAACTTGCACACCTCTTAGATAGATGGATGTGAAGTTCAAAGCTTAGATCCAACCACCTAATGATCTTCAAATCAACAAGCTATTTGATTTCTTAGTAGCTAAACCTAACAAAAAGATATGAGAGAAAAATGTGTAATTTTTGGCCAAGTATTGAATCACCTTCTTAGTGTTTTGGCCTTGAGAAAAAGGGGCTGCTCAAGAAGAATTTCGGCCAAGGAAGAGGAGTAGAATTTTTCTCACTTATTTCCTTAATTACACCCCTTAAAATAGGCAAGGGGTTAGGGCTACTATTTGTGTAAAGTTTAAACTATTTACACAAATGCCACTAGCCTTATTTAGCCATTTTATCATCTCTAATCTCATCTTGTGATTGGTTTAATAAATTAATTTGTGAACAAATAATATTAATCATATTATTCTATTATGCAATATTCTTATTATTCTTATAATGCATTCAAACATTATACCAAATAATATTTGCATAACTTCACAAATTTATTTATGATCTAAGCATGTCATATTATGATATTTTATTTTAGTATTTCATCTCATGTATTTTATCTAATACATCACAATGAAATATAAAATACTTTTTGTTTCTCTTTAGTTGGTGTGACCGTACAGAGGATCTATGTCATGTTGGTAATAATATAAAACTTTATATTATTGACTATAAGAGGTTCTATCATTACATTATAGTTATCCAAACGACATAGTAATCATTTACTCAATTCACTAATTTCATGTCTATCCTTGTCACATGATATTATGAATAATATGCAAAATAGGATCGTGTCATTCTTTCTTTATATTTTTTCTCTTGGTCTCTCAAGTGAATTATAATTATAACTACATCAGTTATATTACATGCAATATAATTTCACTTTACCAAAGGGCCCAGTAATATCATAACTCAAATTGAGGGACAATGATAATATTAACATATAGATTTCTCCCGCACAAGTTGTACACAATGAACTACTATTTTATTCCTATCATAAGATAGTATTTAAATAGCAATCACATTATATACTTCTTATGTGAAAAACCTACACATCTCATATCTAAGATTTCAAAGACACAATGGAAACATTAATGACACAAAACACAATCTATATAATGTTCCATTCATTTAGGTCATGTTCAATATATAAAATACACATTTATATATTCATGTTATTAAATGATAATACTTTATCAACATTTATAGAACTTCAATGTACTTTAATTGACATGACAATCTTCCTCGGTAATTAATGTTCCTCATTAATTACCACGATTGTGAACATATTTAGTGATTAAATGTTTCTCATCTTTGGAGTCTATAGTTCAAGACCAAGAGCATCTTCTTGAACACTTCCAAAGATATAACATATAAATCTCAAGGAACATGAATAATAACATTCGTAATAAAATCATGAACAACATATAAATTATTATTAAAAAGATAACTTTCAAAACACACATCCTTCAAATATTGGCCAAGGCAACCAAACATGGTTTCAACAACTCCTTGTACTAGACGATAACAGTTAGAGGTTGTATACCCAAATGACCATGAATATGACAACACCTTTCAAGTTCCTAGAGTTATATGCGGTTGCCAACCCCAGACAGAACATCAGACCATTGTTGCAGTTGACCTAGGGTCGGGTCATTGAGCATTTAGTGATGGGTCCTACTCGGGCCCTGACTTTAGCGGGTACTAGTCGGTCCCCATCCGTAGGGGCTGGTCCTAGTCGGGGCTAATCTCGGGTTCCATCCTCTAGCTCTAGCCATGCCTAATCTGACCGGAACTGATATAAAACCCTAAAATCACTTTATTATGCTGACAATACAGATGAGGATCCCGAATAACGTGAGGTAGAGGAAAATTAGAATGCTAGTGATGACGGTGGAGGGGCAGTATATCATAGTGATGAGGAGTCTGGTCGTCCTGTGCTTGGTATGCGAAAGTGGCCGATATCGAGTCATGGAGAAAGACACCCGTTTCTGAGAATTTCATGACACAACGGGGTTTCAAGAGGCTGACATCTTTTTTTGTGGGTTCAGAGGTTCGTTTGTTAATTTATATTTCAATTTTATTTTAAAATTTTAAAATTTTAAATTAGGTTGGAGAAAGACATGAATTGTCTGAAGCGATAATGTATGACAACAAAGATCAAATGAAAGATACAATTCATCACTGGCACATAAAGGAAATTATCGAGATTAAACAGACACATAGCGACACAACCAGGATGAGGTATAAGTGCAAGAGCGCCCCGGTGTAAGTGGGGATTGGTTGCGAGTGCTACAGGCTTTGGAAATTCTTGGACCATCACGAAAAATGAGAAAAAGCACACATGCCATGCTGAGGCAACCAGGTTAGATCATGCGCAGTTGACGTCCGCTATGGTCGCCAACTGCATAAAATTGTCTTTGGAAAAAAATGCTGATATTAGTATCAGAGCTATCAGTGACATGGTTGTTGAAAGGTACGAGGGCATCGTCCCAAAGTACAACAAACTGTGGCGTGGTAGAGAGTTAGCGATTGCTCGGGCATTTGGTAGTTGAGAGGGGTCTTACGCGTTGATTTTCCCTTTGTTGGAGGCAATCAAAAGGGAAAATCCAGGAACCCACTATAAAGTTGTTTCAAAGCCTTCAGAAAAGCTAAGATACCGGTATTTCATGAGATTGGCATGGACATGGGGACCACGTATAGAAGCAGTAGGTCACCTCAGACCCATCATCAGCATCGATGCTTGTTTCTTGTCAGGTAGATACAAGGATAAGTTGTTGATCATTACCGGATATAATACGGAGAATCAATTAATCCCTCTAGCATTTGGATTGGTAGAGAACGAGGATTTTGAGAATTGGGTTGGTTCATGAAGTGGGTGTGCGAGTTTGTAATTGGTCCGAATAGATTCATATGTGTGGTGTCCGACAGGCACAAGGGCATCAAAAAGGTGTTCATACAAGATGATATGGGTTGGTCTGAGGAGAACGGGGAGTGTGCTCACCGGTACTGCTCTCAACATGTGTTTGAGAATTTTGGAAAACACACTCAGGATAAAGTTGCTTCTAAATTTTTCAAGATCATGGTTAAAAAGAAGAAAGGAAGAAGATTACAAGAAGGCCTTGATGCAATCGAAAGTACGATAATTGAGGATGATGTAACTTACAAATGTGTGAAAAATATAGGAAGTACGATCCAAATGTCTTCGTAAATTACTACTACAACATTCAAACACTCATCGACACATGGAGTGGTGAATTCCATGTGTATGACAATCAAAGTGAGTGGCCGGCGTACGAATGAGCGATCTTAGTTCCAGAGCATCGGTTAGTGAAGTTGAGTAGGAGAAGACATAACCGGATCCAAATGTGGATGGACATACTGGAAGGAAGAAAAAAGGGTCACCAGACCAACAGAGCAACCCTCAAAAAGAATGCGAGAATGAGAAGGGATGCTAGGAACCGTATTCAATAAGGTAATTTTTTTTTTAAATTACATATAAAAAAATTAACAATTGATGTAACAATGGTTGTAATAATAGATATTTTTTTCATGCAGTTTTATCGTTCAAGAGGTGGTAGGATTTATTAATTATGTTGTAGTAGATTTTATTTGTGTTGTAATAGACTATATGTTGTATTGTAGTAGAATTTATTAATTATGTTGTAGTAGACTTTATATTGTGTTATAGTAGACTTGTTTGTAATATAAATATGATATTTTGAAATTCAACATTTTATTTTATATTCTATTTTTTAAAATTGCAATGTACGTATTTTATTTATGGTCAATATATTATACGTATTTTCGTATGTCCGACGTATTTTATTCTAAATAACAGTCCGAAAGACCTAACAACTAACGAAATAACAAGTAAAAAGTGGTGCTCTATTTGCTCGGTGGTGTGTACGGCACCCTCTTTTTTCTTATTCTCTTACCCCGCCCCTCCTCCATCCGCTCTAATTTCGCCAGCGGCGTATACTCTCGTGATGGCTGTGGTGGGGTCTCCTCCTGGATCTCCCCAAAAAGTCTCTCCTCAGGTGGACCCTAATCTGCCACAGGACCGAAAATAACCTTATGTGTATCCTCTGAAGTGTACACAAATCGATACTGGGCTACCTGCTGGATCTCTGTTGCACTGTACTGAGGGAGTGGCTCCTCCTGTGTGTAAAATGTAGGAGAGGAGTAATCCTGAGTGTAGGCACCGTACTGAGAACCGCCCAAGTCAAACTCAAAGGGTGGCGTGGGCTCCTCATCATGTATATCTCCCTGAAATAAATAGATAATTAGGTTTCACAATGTAGATGATATTAAAATTAATTATTAAAAGTACACGTACCATTGCAAGACTGGCTGCCTCGAATGCTGCCTTAGCAGTCGCCGCAAAGTGAATCTCTGAGAAATTCGACTCTGGGGTGCTCATAGGCTCCGCAGACTCTGCATCATCGTAGTCTTTCAAATCTTCATATTTGGGCAGATCTGACAGCCTAAGGACCCTGTCGAGGGCGGTGCAGCCATACTACAAGAAATTTTTTAAATGTTGTCAATTTTTGACACTATTGGTACTAAACGTATAAGTTTCAAACAATACAAGGTCAATTTGGTGCATTTCTAGTCAATTTTGGTCTAAAATACCACAAATATGGTACATCTATAATTTACTAATTTTTGAACACCATCGGTATAAAAAAATGGTTCAATTTTGGGTAAATTCAAACAATTCAAGGTCAATTTGGTGCATTTCTATTCAATTTTGGTCTAAAATATCACAAATATGGTACATCTATAATTTACTAATTTTTGGACACCATCGGTAAATAAAAAGGTTCAATTTTGGGTAAATTCAAACAATTCAAGGTCAATTTGGTGCATTTCTATTCAATTATGGTCTAAAGTACCACAAATATGATACATTTATAATTTACTAATTTTTGAACACCATCGGTTAAATATGGTACAATATTGGTTAAATTCAAACAATACAAGGTCAATTTGGTGCATTTCTATTCAATTTTGGCTAATTTGGTACATTTCTAAAAAAAATTGGTCTAAAATACTACAAAATATAGTTTATTTAGAATATTACCAATTTTGAACACCATTTGAACTATTTAAAACAATTCTAGTTTATTTTAGACTCTTTTAAACAACTACACTCAACTAACTAATTTAAAAACAATAAAAAAATTACCTTTCTACGCTAGCTGGTGCGCTTCACCCTGTTTGAGCACCAAATTTGGTGCGCGCCGCCCTTTATAGCACCAAATCTCTTGGTGCACCTACCCAGTCCACGCACCAGCCCAATTTGGTGCTCGAACTGAGTCCGCGTGGGTGGTAGGATTAGAAAAAGTTTGGGCCGGGTGGTATTGATTTAATTCCGATTTTTCACAGTGGTAACTAAAAAAATTTCGGAATATTAGATGGGAAGCATAGAGGAGGTAAGGCATATTTGTCAATTTAGTTTTTAAAATAAGTAAATAAAATGTTAAACAAATAAAAAAGAATAGTAGAAAAAAAAGTTAAATTTTAATAGGATATTGAATATTACGGTGTCTCTATAGAAAAATTAACTATTTTAGAAATTTGTATGGTACACTACAATTTTTTCTCAAATTTAAAAGCTTTGCCTGTGTTTGATTTAAATTTTTAAAATCCAAGTTAAATCGGCTCACATATCTAAATATCTAGTTTCAGTATTTATTTTGTAGTGGTGTAAACGCTGGTATTTTTATTAATACCCAAAAAAAAATTTATCAAATCTGCTCTCGATGGCAAATTATTTTAAAAAATGTCCTAACCGCCCGCCAGCTGGGCGGTCCAGTTTCCATAGCGGACCGCCCCCTCGCTGGGCGGTCCACTATGCATAGCTGACCGCCCCACAGCTGGGCGGTCCGCATTTTTTTTTAATTTGTTTTAATGTTTTAATTTGTTTTAATGTTTTTAATATGGTATATTTGTTTGAATGTTTTATATTTATTTGTTGTAATGATTTATATGATATATATTTATTATTTGTTGACGATTATATTTTTATAATTGAAGATTATTTTTATATGTTATGTAATTGCTGATTACTTATTTGTTTTTTATATAATTGGTTAGTGTTTTATATTTAGTTGTTAATGTTATAAGTTTGTTAATGTTTTTAATTTTTTTCAATGTTTTCAATGTTTTCAATGTTTTATATTTATTTGTTTAATGTTAGAAATTGGTTTTTCCGACTGGATAAACAACAAAACTAGGTAATCTAAATAGTAAGTCTACAACATGAAACATAACAGTCCAAACATGAAATATAATAATCCAAACATAAAATACTAGAAATATATCAAACTAAAAAAATATAAAAACCCTAACGACGAGGACGAGGGCAACGACCGGAGAGCTCCAACCTATGAGGTGCACGGCGGTCCCTCTGCGGCACCACACGCCTCTGGTGAACCTCATCCTCCTGCATGTCATCGTGTATGGCCTCCTGCGCCCATGGGTCCTCCCCCAGGTGTAATGCATGCCCCTCATCCTCCCGCTGTGTACGCAACAGCCACATATCAGCCTCCCAAGTAGAAGAATACGTGGTAGGAGGCGGCGTGCCAAATATAGCAGAGGCAAAGCCATCTGCGGTCTGCACTTCACTCCCACTACCCTCGCCATCGTTCTGTCTGGTCTCCATATATCGCGGTTTGTGGGAGCTAGGTGGCTCATATCCGCCATCATCTCCAGTGAGGTCATCCAATGAGAAGTCAAAGGTGGCGGCAGCTTCATCCTGCATGTAAACAATGTTACTTTTGCTACATAGAAATAACGAATAAATTAATTAAACAATGAAGTTTTGCTACCTCGGTGAGCTGCACTGGAACTCCATGCTCGTTGTAGTACGCGTTCCACGCGTTGTTGTTCAACACCCATTGGTGGATCGCCCAACCCGAGTCATCATCTGCAGAAATGAAGATAAATTAATAAGAATGGTCTTTTAAAGAGACACTAAATAATGGTCATGTGTATGACATATTATTACCTGCAGGAGGTGGCGGCATCTCATCAGGGTAGACAGCGACTCTAGGCTGCTCCGGATCTGGTGGTGGGGGCTTTATCTCGCGCCAATTGATGTCCTCCTTAGCGTCGTGCAATATACCAACGAGGCGCCCGTCCCAGCTAGAGTCCTCCACGATCGGTGCACTGTGTTGGAGCATTGACATTCTATCGCTCTCCAACTTTTTCTCCCCATGCACACCAAGCTGTGTGTAGGGGTGTTCATCGGGTCCGGTTTAATCGGTTTTAGACCGAACCGAATTAGATTGGACTAAACGGTTCGGTTTTTTCGGTTTAATGGTTCGGTTCGGTTTAGTTTTTAAAACCGATTTAAGACTTTGGTTCGGTTCGGTTTGAAAGATTATAAAACCGAATATACTGAACCGACCGAACTTGAGAAGATAAAGTCGGGTTCATTTTGCAGCGGAGAAAACCGGACGGTTCATTTTCCAGCAGAGGAAAATCAAAGAAATCTCTCTAATTTCCTAAACCTAGACCTAGGTCCGTGTGCGTCCCCTCCTCTCTCTCTCTCTCTCAAAAAAAACAAAGAGAGAAAGCAACCCTCTCTCTCTCAACCTTTCTTCTTTCTTTTTTTTTGTCTCGTCTTCGTTCCGATCGCCTCTACCCCTCCTTTCTCCGTCGCCTTTCTTCTCTGAAACTCTGACTCGCCTCTCCTCGCAGCCTCGCTTCAGGTCTAGATTTCCTTGCTTCATGTGTCTCTCTAGAAAGGATCTAGGGTTTTCTTGGAGAGTCGAATCCTATATTGTGATGCAAACGGGCATGGGTCTCGCGAGAATTATTTTGTTCATCTCAGCTGGTAATCAAGTTGGATATCTTTTTGGGTTTTTTATTTCATCACTGTTTGTTTTTTTTCTCATATTATTTGATTTTGGGGTTTTGTGTTTATTGAAAGGAAAAACAAAATTTCTCTTTTATAGGCAAGATTGAACTCTTTCCTTTCTTGATTTGAGTTTTTTTTGCTGATTCGGGCTTTTAGGCAAGAATCCAATCAACTCTGGATCATAATTTTTTTTTTATGTCAAGCAACGCTGATAGGATTTAGGTACTGTACTGACATAATATAGCTATGTATTTGTTCCGGGTTTTTTTTCTAAGTTATTCTTATCCTCATAGTATGTACTTTGTATTTGAACATCTTTTTATTTAATTTAATACGTATACCTACGGATTTGAAGTTAAAAAGAACTTTTCCTTGTTTTTTTTATTTCTGCGATGATTTTGGAATTATTTGTCAAATTTCCGGTTAAACCGAACAAACCGAACAAACCGGAATAAAATCTTGGTTCGGTTCGGTTCGGTTGATAGGCTAAAACGGTTCGGTTCGGTTCTATTTTTGAAACCGGAATAAAATTTTGGTTTGTCTAGTTCGGTTCGGTTTCAACCGAACCGAACCGATGAACACCCCTAGCTGTGTGCCACTCCTCTAATACCGGTCAAAATCTGCACACAATGTATTTTCATCTATGTTGCATGGATACGGGTACGGGTATCGTATCGGATATGATACAGATACGGTGATACGACAATTTTAAAAAATGTAGGATACGATACATCTATTATATATATTATATTTTATTATTTTATATATTATATTTAGATAATCATAACTTAAATCAAATTTGTATAAAAAATTAAAAGCATAACATAAGAATATATTAAATACTATGGTTACTAGAATATAACACAAAGGAAACTTTGGTGGAGTGGTGAAAGCTTTTGACCCCCTCAACAGCAGCGCGAGTTCGATTCGTGCGGATCACGGCGCGGGAGCTGGTTCACGGGCGCGATTCACGGTGCGGGGGCTGGTTTACGGGCGCGACTCACGGGCGCTGCGCGCGGTTCACCGTATCCACACGTATCCTACCGTATCCGTGAGTTTCAACGGAGTATCGGCGACCATATCGGCCAAGTAAGGATACACCACGTAGGCGGATACGCCAGCTGACGTATCGGTGCCGTATCGGGCGAGTATCGGTATCCGATACGTGTCCGATACAGATACGCGGCCTAAATCGGCGTATTCGTGCAACATATTTTCATTATTATTATTAAAAGATGAATAAATAACCTTTTAATATTTTAAGTATGTCAGTTTCATTTAAATATACCGAACGAGCATGGACCGGGCCGAAAGGCAAGCAAGTCCTAGATCCATCACCCGTGAGTCTCCGTCGAAGGGCATCACCGTAGTCTCCCTGTAGATAAACCGACGGCATGCCCCATCTCTGGTACCAGACTAAATATCGCAATCTCCAAGGCCAGGCCGGCATAGAGGCATCAATAGCTGAAGGCGGGGTCCATAAGTGATCCTCCGGTGATGCAGCACGCCGGTAATGCTCCAAGAAACGCGTGTTTCAGTCGACTTTGGGTTTGTTGTGTTTAGTGCTGCAATATAAATTAATTAAAGCAGATTATTAGTAACGTGTATGACTGAACAAGTAATAAAATAGACAAACAATAATCGGATTGTCGCCAAGATGGCCAACCGAAAATTAGGGTTTGGGTGAGAGAGGGCAAGAAAGAGAGAGAGGAAGAGAGGGAGAGAGAGGGAAAGAGAGGGGGCAGAGAGGAGGAGGAGAGAGAGAGGCAGATCGGAAAAGAGAGGAGAAGAGAAAGAGAGGGAGATCAGAAGAGTGAGAGAGAGGAAGAGAGGGAGAGAGAGAGTTCGGGAGTGAGAGAGAGAGAGAGCAAGGGGGCGGGGTCGGTTTCGGGCGGTGGGGCGGCGGGGAGGCAGAGAGCAAGAGGGAGAAGAGAGAGGGGTGTCCGGGTGGATCAGCTGGGACGGGTCGGGTCCGCCCGTTTAAAAAAAAAAATTCATTAGCGGACCGTCCAGCTGCGGGGCGGTCAGCTGTGCATAGTGGACTGCCCAGCGAGGGGGCGGTCCGCTATGAAAACTGGATCGCCTAGCTGGCGGGCGGTTAGAGTATTTTTAAAAATAATTTGTCATTGACAAATTTGATAATTTTTTTTTTTTAGAGTATTAATAAAAATGTCGGGTGTAAACGGATCCCGGCTCACAGATCTAAATATCTAATTTCAGTATTTATTTTAATATTTTGACCTCCTCTCACCGGAATAAAGAAAAGAAAAGAAAATTACTTTACTTTATTAGGGTTTTCTTTCCCTCTCTCGAGTATGGACATATAAAATAACAAGATCCCATTCCCTTCCCTCGCTCTCTCTCTTCCCTAGTCATTTCATTTCATTCCCTACTTTATTTTCTATTCCATCGCTACTCGCTAGGGTTAGGGTTTCCATCTCATCTCATCCCATCCCCCTCTCTCTCGCTAGGATATCTCTACAAATATGTCGCTGAGGCCGAGCGAGAGGACGGAGTTGAGGCGGAGCACCTTCAAGGTCGCGGTCGACGCCGACGAAGGTCGCCGCCGACGGGTCGAAAACCTCGTCGAGATTCGCAAGTCTCGCCGTGAAGAGTCACTCCTCAAAAAGCGCAGAGAGGGATCGCAGAACCAGCAATTACATTCTGCATACAACACAAATGGCGATAAGAAGGTTTGCTTTCTACTAGTTTCCACAGATTGTACCTTTTTCCCCATGTTGCGTGAATGCAATTTAAGTCTGGTTGATATGCACTTTTGGTTCCTTTTCTACGCTGTGATATACAATCAGTGGTCTGTTGCGTAGAATTTGAGCGCGACTTCTAGGGTTTCAGGTTTGGTTTATTAAATATGGGGCTTAAATAGTCTCGTTTGATTATAATCATTATGTAACCGGCCAAGGGCCTTCACTGGTACTCAGGATGGCCCTCCTTGAATGAAGCAAGGTCAAATTTCACCTTTTTTCATTTCTTAGCCTACATGAAGAAGATGATTGTTTCTCTTCAGTAATAGTTTATACTCGTACTTCATAAAATGTGGTTGATACAATAATTCCTTGATAGCACATGCAGGTAGAGAACTTGCCAGGCATGGTGTCTGCGGTTTATTCAGATGATAACACTTTGCAACTTGAGGGTACCACTCAGTTCAGGAAGCTTCTCTCCATTGGTAAAAAATTTATCTCCATTCAATGATTCTTTAAGAAGAAATGCAACAGGAGTTTCGATCTACTTTTCGAAAACCTTGACTTATTCTCTCTTAAAATGTGTATACTTAATGTTTTCTTGATAATTGTTGCAGAGAGAAACCCTCCCATTGAAGAGGTTATTGCAGCAGGTGTTGTCCCTCGACTCGTGGAGTTTCTGACGAGGGAGGACTACCCTCAACTCCAGGTTAATTTCATTATTATGTATTATTTGCAGTTGTATTATTTATTTAGTCCACATGCAGCTTTGAAACAAGAACCATCATTGTATCACATATTATTTTTTTCTTTAAAGAAAAGGTCATGTTGTAATTGCCTTCCTTTTCTCAATTGTTCTGTGATCTGTGGGGCTGTGGCTGACTTTCAATTCGTACCTCTTTAATTTTGATGTTTTCATTGGAAAATTTGCTTGCTTGCTTGTTTCTTTAAATTATGCAAAAAATTGATGTCCAACCTACAATACTTGTCGAAATTAAAAAAATAGATGTAATTGTGATTTTATTATTTTGGGCCAGTTTGAAGCAGCATGGGCCCTGACGAACATTGCTTCAGGCACATCAGATAATACCAGGGTTGTGGTTGAGCATGGTGCCATCCCTGTCTTTGTCAAGCTTCTTTCCTCCCCTAGTGAAGATGTCCGGGAACAGGTACCTTTTTTTAGTCATTTTTTTGTTTTCCTGGTTATGCTACGGGGTATAAATTGTGAGGATTTGAAATGCAAGGCATTCTGCTCCAAATAAGCTAGTTTTACAGTCATCGAATTTTTCTTGGCTTGTATCAACCGGTTTCTATAAATAGTGTTGTATTTTTCCTTTTTAAGGGATCCTGTACTGCTATCATTAGTTTTTAGGCAATCTATAAAAGGGATCAAAATGGAAGGATTGACATGTTCAAATGTCTCTCTTTCGCCAAATTTAAAAACCATAAAGTTGAAATGAAGTTTGGATAAAGATAGACCAATTTTGTGTTTTTGGACAGGCGGTTTGGGCATTGGGAAATGTGGCAGGAGATTCACCGGCACTGCGTGATGTGGTGCTTAAATATAATGCATTGCTCCCCTTGCTGCTCCAACTAAATGAGCACGCCAAGTTGTCTATGCTCAGAAATGCCACCTGGACTCTTTCCAACTTTTGCCGTGGCAAACCTCAGCCTAATTTTGAGCAGGTTTGTTTTTCCTTTTTTACTTGTCTATTTTTCTTTGAACACTTCAGAATGTGTGCACACTCTACATGTAATACGAAAAGACTTCTTATACAATGCCATTGCTTTATCCTTTATAAGATATTCAAGCCAGTGTTGTTTCCCTGACATATATAACAGTGATTGGAGGGTACTTCAGGTTTTATTTCATTGTTTTATGACGAGTAGGATTTGGAGGAAATGAAAAAATGTTTATCTTGTGCCAGTAGCTATTATATGAACTTCATTTTCTTTTTACCTTTTTGAATGACATTAGACAAGGTTTTCTTTTTCAAAAATATATTAAAATTATAAACCGAATTTAAATTAGATCATGATAGTCAATGTTGAGGTAGAATGTCGTGATTTTTTTACTTTACAACTCTAAAGGAACTTATTTGTTGTTGTTTTCTTCAGGTGAAACCAGCATTGCCAGCTCTCGAGAGACTGGTACACTCAGGTGATGAGGAGGTTCTGACTGATGCATGCTGGGCCCTCTCTTATCTGTCCGATGGTACTAACGACAAGATCCAGGCTGTGCTCGAATCCGGTGTCTGCCCCCGACTCGTTGAGCTTCTGATGTCAGTCTGCTTGTATCTCATTTTGTCCTTTTAATTTTCTCATGTACTGGTTAGATTATTTGTATCAACTACTGACACTGTTCTGGCGAGGCAGGTCAGTACATAATACGTTTTAAAATGAACTGCATGATGTTTTTACATTTGCATTGTATCCTTTAATCAGGCATCCATCACCTGCAGTGTTGATACCAGCTCTTCGTACTGTTGGCAACATAGTCACTGGTGATGATCTCCAGACTCAGGTATGTTTTCTTTCAATTTTATCCTAAGAATGCTGAATTTACATCCAAGGATCGGTGGTATTGAAGAAAGCATTAAAGTTGCATGATGATCATTTTATTTTATTGCACAGTGTTCATTGGCACTTTCCTCAGTTTAAATTGTTTAAAGATAAAATTTGTTGTGTAATGCAGTTTGTTATAGAGAATGGGGCACTACCATGCTTGTTGAACTTCCTGACGAACAACCATAAGAAAAGCATCAAGAAGGAAGCTTGCTGGACCATCTCTAACATCACTGCTGGCAATAATACTCAAATTCAGGTAATATTAACTATATTTTTTTTTTGTCACTAGTAGATTGTACAAAATCAAACAACTATGAGAAGGAACTGTGTTTAGCTATTTTTTTAGTCAGTAAATTTGTTTTTTATGATTAATTAACATTAACTATGGCTGCTTGTGTGCTTGTTGTGGGAATAGAAGTAAATTTGTTTTTTTAGTCAGTAAATGTAGGATAACTTGATAATTGCTTCCCTGGACATACTTTACAATAATTGAAGTAGCCAAAAATTAGAACTTTGTTGAAGTTTTTTCGGAGATGTAAGGTGCAGTGTCAGTTAGATACAATGGTTGTTAAATACAGACATTGCATCTCAAATCATTTGATGAACGGTGAAAACATGAATGAGATGTTACTTCTTGTAACCTCAAAGTTTTATGAAGTAGTAGACCCAAAAGAAATCATTTTATATTTGGAGCTATGCCAACAGTCAAGATTGTCATGTTAATTCCATTGTCTATTGATATCTGAATTGATGAGATATGTGGGGTTTTAGTAAGAGATCAGTGGTATTTTGGGATAACCTTTTTTTGAAAAAAGAAAGAAAAACATCTTTTCTGTTGAGATCCTACTGTCCCAATAGAAAGACCTTATGTATAAATTTAATATGTCAGTCAGGTGGTTTTCCACGGCCTTGGATTGAAACAGATGTAAACCTGAGAATGCATTGCAAGCTGAAATCTATCAGCTGTCATAAGATATTGAAACTGCTCTTTTCTTCAGAAAAAATAAAGAAAATCTATTGCCTATTGAAATCCTGACTAATAGAAAATATCTTGTGAGTAAATTAATGTGTTGTATCAGGTGATTAGAAGGCCTTATGATTGGATTGAAATGAATACCTAATCTGAGAAACGAATACATGCTGAAATGTGCCAGTTGTATTGAGATCCTGACCCAATATAAAGGACCTTGTGTAAATTAATGTGTTGTATCAGTAATTTGCTACAGCCCTGTGATTTGATCAAAACGAATATATAAATCCAAGTATGCATTGATAAAACAGGCTGTTATAAATGCTGGAATAATACATCCTCTAGTGGAGCTTCTTCAATCTGCGGAATTTGACATTAAGAAAGAAGCTGCATGGGCCATCTCTAATGCGACATCTGGTGGAACTGCTGAGCAACTTAAGTATGCTTTTGATCATTATCATTGTTATTGTTAGCTTTGTTATTGTTTTTTTCTAACACAGACCTTGTGCTGTAGATTTGTACATATGTTGACATGTCGGAATTAAGCTTGAATGGTAAAGTTGTAAAAATTGGATGTAGTGAATGGAGTGGAAAGAAAGGAAACATAATGGCTAAAATTGAAACTTAGAATTTGGTTGTATAGTTCAGTTCAGTAGTAATACCAGAAACAGACCCGAGCAATTTATGATTTTAATTTTATTATATTGTAGGTACTAACCTACATCAAAACTTTATAATTTTCTTAATTTATTTATTGTCAAACACAGATATCTGGTTTCTCAGGGGTGCATTAAGCCGCTGTGTGACCTCTTGGTCTGCCCTGACGCCCGCATTGTCATTGTCTGTTTGGAGGGGCTTGAGAATATCCTCAAGGCTGGTGAGACTGACAAGAGCACCACAGATGTCAATCTGTTTGCTCAATTGATAGACGATGCTGAGGGCCTTGAAAAGATTGAGAACCTACAGAGCCATGAGAATGCTGAGATCTATGAAAAGGTACCTTGTTTATTGTTCCACATGCTTGTGTTACAATTTTTTATATTGCTTTTGTTATTATTAATATGCACATGTGTGTATTTGCCTGGGGTGGGTGGAGGGGGAATTAATAGCTAGTGTAAAGGCGTATTGTGATTTTGTAATGCCAAAAGGTATTTTTGGAGGAGGGGGGGGGGGGGGGGGGGGCGGTTTCTTGTTTGCAATGAACACCCAATTTCTTATTATCTTTGTGACATGTAAGTGCCTGCAGAAACTTTTGAGGAAGTGAGTGAATTTGCCCAATACACGCAAAATTGTGTTCTAATGTGCATATTCTAATAGGCTGTGAAGATTCTGGAGACGCACTGGCTTGAAGAAGAGGAGGGAGATGAGAGTGGCACTCAAGGTGCTGATGCTCAAGCTGGGTTTCATTTTGGGGAGGCAAATCAGCCACAGGTTGTTCCATCTGGCGGTTACAACTTCTCTTTCTGAGGTATATGTCAGAAGTATTTATAATCTTGTAATTGTGGTTCTATTGTTGTTGCTTTACAAATCCATTCCTGTTGGATGCATTTTAGTCCTAGTATTAGTCCTAGTACCATAATAACAGCAAGTCCTGGACAAGTGTCTACCTGTCAGTTAGAGTAACAATATCACACCATCTGTACAAGGTGTAGTCTATCTTTCAGGCCATTTGGCCTTTTATTGACATGGAGTACAAAATTGACTTTCTTGGTCTATATCACAAAATGCAGTTGATGCAATATGAGAAGGGTTGCAACTTCCAACTTAAACCTATTGTCTATATCTGTTGGACTGTTGAATTATTTCCTCTTATGGTACAAACTTTGTTACATTTTGTAGATGCTGGCTACAGTTTGGAGATGGTAACAGTGCTGTATCCTAGTTATATTAGAAGGAGGTCTCGAGTTGGTGAGTCATGTCATGGTCAAGTCCCGTCTCCAATTTGGTCTGTTGTCATGTTGGTGCCAATAAAGGCAAACTTTGGTTCTATCTGGTCCCAAGTTGTCTCATGAGTGCATCATTCTCTGCATGTGAGTTGGTCTGGTCTATGGTGTGTGGTCTGAGTTTATGGTGGTCAGCAGTGCTTGGTAATTCGATAAAAGTGTTTATCTCCAACTTTCTAAGTCTCATTTGCCCAGAATGCACAGAACAATGAGAACATGGCGTTAGTTTGTATTGTTCTTTTTGGGATTTTAGAGAGTTGGGGGGTCTAGGTTTTGTATAATTGGTTTGTCGGTTGGATCATATTTGTCATGCTGGAACTTGAGTTATAATAGAGTAAGCGTGGCAAGAACTGCTATTCGGGTGTTTAAGTTTGTGATGTTCTATTGGTTTATAACTGGAGATGAGTTGATTGTTTGTTTGTCGTTTGTTACAGTTCTAGAATAGTTTCCTAGGTCATTAGCTACGATACTTTAAAATTCATATTAAATTCATAGTTAAAAAGTTGTAGGTTTAAGCTTAAGTCTTATGTTTCCTTGGGCAATCTTTAGGCTGCATAAACTGTTGTTTTTGTCATCTATATGATAATGAGTGCATTATTGTTGCACAAATTTTGTCGGTGATGTTTCAGGGTAGAAAGCCATGTTTAGCTTTTAGTCAGCTTTGACAAAGTTGTTCTGTAGTACTAAGAACGCATTTACTATGCCTTGATATCAATTCTACTGTGAAATCAAAAATGTTTTTTAGTACTGCTTGTTGGTTTTTAAGCTCTCTGAGGGTGATTTGAAATATAACTGTTGTTTTTGAACGACTTGTGTGTGTGGCACAATGCCTTGTTTGTGGGGGTCAGCAAAATCGCTTAGCAATAACGAAGCTGTTGGCATTTCATTTGACTGTTCCCGTTAAGTTGAATACTTAAAAGAATTTAATCTCGTCTTCAGGACTTGATAAAACAACGAAAAACAGTAATTACAGAATTTATAAACTTGTTATAACAGCAATTTAAGAATATGTATAAACTTGTTATTATCTTTTTTAAATCGAGGCAATACATAAGTATACCCATCTTTTGAATTTAAATTTATTATATGTGCATATAGTAGAAATGTACCAGCATCTTTTGTTTGCCTTTTCAAAAAATAAAAATAAAAAAAGGTTTTCTGTTCTTCTTTTCTCATGAGCTCATGCAATTCGATATTCGATCTGTGAGTCTGACCACCTAGGACCTGACTCTATGCAAAGTGCCTCCCTGAAAAATTATTATTTCTTGATGGTTTCGTTATTACCGTGTGCATTGTTTTGAAAAAAAAAAAAAATAGATTATACTGATGATAACTTCTGAACTTTATCGCAATCGTAACAGCATACAAGATAATAATCAACAGGCCCCCGTTAATTTCTGGTTTTCAATATAAATATAAAAAAGATAAAAATTGTAGAAACGTTTATTTTAGTTACAACAGGTCATGATCTTCAAATTGTTCAATTTGAAAATTAATTATTTCTTTTCGAATGTTTAAAAAAAATAATGATTTGATTTAATATGTGTATCATTGTTGTTCAAAAGATATTATATTGCTATAATTTTGATGAAAATTAATTGGTAATTTATCGAATATTTTGAAAAACTAATAATTCAATTCAATAGGTCGTTGACCGTTGGTCAAGAGATATTTATATTGCAACAACTTTGATGCTTAATCTAGTTTAACTACATATAGAACATCTATAATATTATTATTCTTTTCTATTTGGGCAGTTCTTTAGGTATTATCGTGGTTATCATATTTGTATAATTGTTAATATATTCATTTTCTTTTCTTTAGAAACATTTGTCAATTCAATTTATAAGGCCAGAGGTGGATGCACATTCAACATATAATTTTCAATTGGCTTTCATTTATTTTCAAAAAATTTATACTCTTATGTAATTTTCTATACAATTGAGATTAAAATGCTATGGATATCGTATAATTGATCTCGTACACAATAACATAAAAATTTATATGATCGATCTCCTGTTTACTTTTGATCCCATAGCTTAAAAGACCGACTTTGACCTTGCATAAGACCTCAATTCATGTTTCTCCTAAAGAGAACTTTTGTTTGTGAACATTCATATTGATACCAATTGTTTCTCCTGAAGAGAATTTTTGTTTGTGGACATTCATAACGTTGGTACCATTGAAAGAAAGAAAAAATTGTTTTATTGATTACAGAAAGTTAATCCGATGGCTTCTCGTGCAAGTGTTACAGCTTCTCCGTCGCATTTCTAAAGAAATGCAAATACTTGGTGGGAATTGTAACTTCAATTGGAGTTATGTAGAATAATTGTTAATTTGACAATCTTGATAAGTTATAACATTTTTATTCTCGTAATTGTTAATTTTGAATTTATTTATCACATCAATAATTTAGAACGTTGTTCACATCAATTTCATAATAGCTTCCACTTTTTCTTGTCAAAAAAAAAAAAACCTGCAATTTAAATTTCGACGACGTGGTCAGAAGAACTGATTTTCATAATTAATAATTTTGTAATCGCTAGCTCTTGTCCTCGAAATCAGTATATGAAAAATTTAATGTGATGCTTTTAGAAAAAATACTAATTTGTAAGATTGGTAAAGTTACTTTAGCAATTGCAAAACTGCGATTGAAATATGAATTTTAATATTACAAAAATAAAGATACTCTGGTAACTGGTAAGCAACATTTTAAGAAAATCCATGAGAAGAAAAGTGGCGAGCGACTTCACCCGACCGTGTAGCTTGGTTTGATAATTGTGTTGCTTAAAGAAATACTTAAAAAAAAAGGAATTTGTTGTGTTATGCGTACGTAATTGATTGGGTACAGCTTTGACAAGGCTCGCCAGTTCTTTTCAGAAAATAGGTGAGGTGTGTCTGAAGAGATAAGTGTAGGTCCGATGCCCATCGGATCTAGTTTGGTTCCGATGGGCAGATCTACCGTAGGAGAACGGAGTAATTTGTGCGCACGAAACTTGAAACATACACGCACGGGATTTAAAGCATTTCGCACGAATCTAAAAGAAAGTCGATCGTGATTAAACCCGTCGAACCGAGGTAGGTCCGATGCCCATCGGACCTACTCTCAAGTCGTGTCTGAAAGAAGAGACAGAAAGATGGGAGCCGCCGTTTCTGTCATTATAATTATATTCCTTCATTCCTTTTTGCTTTATTTATTTATCTATTATTCATTATAATTTTTTTGAATAAATTTATTCATTATAATTAATTGCAGAATTTGTGCAGTTTGTATCCCCTTTTACTTGACATATTTAGGTTATGCATTTGATGTTGCACAATTCGTATTCTCTAATTTATATTAATAAAATCAAGTTGACCACAACATATATTCCCTCGAAATTACATTGAATCGTTGGATCTGAATCGAACAATTAAGATTTGTGTGAAATTCTCTAATTATTCCCCATAATCAAATTAAGAAGAAGAAAACATCTGACTGTTTTGATTATTGATAAGCTGAAGCTTTTGCTAAAAAAACTATTACATGCCCCAATACAAATTGACGAGGCGCACGGTGACAGTTCTCGAGAGGCACTCTATGTCTGCCGATATTTTTATTAATACCCAAAAAAAAAAACAAATTATCAAATCTGTTCCCACTCCAAATTTATTTTTATTTCTACCCTAACCGCCCGTGGGCTGGGCGGTCCACTTTTCCCACCTGATCGCCCAGCAGCTGGGCGGTCCGCTAGTGTTTTTTTTTGTTTTTCTTTTAGAGAGACAATATGAATATCAAAATGCTGAATTCTAAAATACGCATATGTATACTAAAATACGCTAAATTACGCTAAATATTAGTTAGATTACTTCTTTTAAGCATATGTATACTAAAATACGCTAAATTACTTGGAATTATGTTAAATTACGTTGAGTTACACTATATTAAGTTAAATTACACTAAATTACATTACATTACGCTAAAATACGGTAAATTACATATGAATAGGGACGATATATCTTTACTAAAAAGGCGAAAAACGACGACGAAACTTCAAACGGTCATAAAACGGCGCTCGAGTGTCCGATTTTAGCAAATGACCACTTTTCGGAAAGCTTGCGAAAATGCGCATGCGTCCGTGCCCGCGATGCCGAATTCCAAAATTCAGAATCACCAAAAAACAAAGGGAAGAGCCTCAAAACTTGAGTTGAAGTTTCCGATTAAGATTTTCATTTCTATTATTCAATCCAAATAGCTCAGTAAATTAGCTACATAATGAAATTGTAGAATACCAATTTTTACTATTTTCGGAATTTTTTTACTATTTTTTATGATTCGTGAAAGATGGCACAGAATCGGTCTAATTTAGCGTAATTTTGTGTAGTTTAGCATAATTTACTGTATTTCAGCATAATTAGCGAAGTTATTGTTATTTAGTGTAATTTAAAGTAATTTAGTGTAACTCAACGTAATTTAACATAATTTCAAGTAATTTAGAATACCTTTCCTATGTTCCTATGTTCCTATGTTCAAGTAATTTACACTAAATTTAACATAAATTACTCCGAAATACACTAAATTGTAAATTACTTGAACATAAGAACATAGGAAAGGTATTCTCAATTACTAAAATCGGACACTCGAGCACCGTTTTATGACCGTTTGAAGTTTCGTCGTCGTTTTTTGCCTTTTTAGTGAAGATATATCGTCCCTATTCATATGTATTTACCGTATTTTAGCGTAATGTAATGTAATTTAGTGTAATTTAACTTAATATAGTGTAACTCAACGTAATATAACATAATTCCAAGTAATTTAGCATATTTTAGTATATAAATATGCTTAAAAGAAGTAATCTAACTAATATTTACAAAAAAAAAATCAAATTTTTAGCGTTAAGAATTCAGCATCTCGATATTTATATTCTCTCTAAAAAAAAAAAAAAAAAAAACACTAGCGGACCGCCCAACTGCTAGGCGGTCAGGTAGGAAAAGTGGACCGCCCAGCCCACGGGCGGTTAGGGTAGAAATAAAAATAAATTTGGGGTGGGAGCAGATTTGATAATTTGTTTTTTTTTTTGGTATAATAAAAATATCGGCTATGTCTGTATCAGTGCTCTAATTTTCGAATTTTTAAGGATTCCCATGCATTTAGAGCGTGGCTTTCTTTCTTTCTAGACCCCAGCCGTCACTTCTGCTTCTAGGGTTTCTTTTCCGTCTTCGGACAACCAGAGACTTCAGTTCGGTACTGATCTTCAGTGGCACGGATTCTGATGTCTTCCATGTTTGCAACCTCGAGGTTTGTACAAGTCTCATCGGTAGTTCGGTACATCCGTACTTGGTCCGAAATGATTTCATAAGAATATAATACAGATAGCTTCCGTCGCAATAGATCCTGACACGTGTTCAATTTGGTCAAATGTCAAAGAGAAAATTTACTAAGAAGCGACAGACAGAGTGCCAAACCCAAACGTGGGAGATAGAGCCGAACTTTGTTAGTTACCACATTAAAAAGTTGAAATTACATGATTACCACCCTTCTCATGATATTTTCAATCCTACCATCTACGCGTATCCAGTTCCCGTATCAAATTGAGCTGGTGCGTGAACTGGGTAGGCGCACCCCTTGATGTGCGGATTGGGTAGGCGCACCAAGGATACGCGGACTGGGTAGGTGCACCTACTTTGTAGTTGTTAGGTCTTTCGGACTATTATTCGTTCTTATGTTATGACAGACTTTTATTACGTATGTTCGACTTTTATGATATTATTTGGATATTATTGACTTATATTTTGATATTCTATTTTTATTTTACTTTTAACGTATGTTCTTCTTTTATTATCTATCGTATAATTCCAACAAAATACGTCGGACATACAAAAATACGTAGAATATAAAATAAAATGTTTAATATCAAAATATCATACTTATATTACAAACAAGTCTACTACAACACAATATAAAATCTACTACAACATAATTAATAAATCCTACTACAATACAACATACAGTCTATTACAACACAAATAAAGTCTACTAGTATCCCTTTAAAAAAAATACACCTTATTGAGTATGGTTCCTAGCATCTCTTCTCCTCCTCGTATTCTTTTCGATGGTTGCTCTGTTGGTACGGTGACCCTTTTTTTTTCCTTTCCAGTATGTTCATCTACATTGGGATCCGGTTGTGTCTTCTCCTACCCAACTTCACTAACCGATACTCTAGAACCTCTGAACCCGCAAAAAAATAAAGATGTCAGCCTCTTGAAACCCCAATGTGTCATGAAATTCTCCGAACGGGTGTCTTTCTCCACGACCCAATATCGGTCACTTTCGCATACCAAGCAAAGTACGACCAAACTCCTCATCACTATAATCTACTGCCCCCCCCCCACCGTCGTCACTAGCATCCCAATTTTCCTCGTCTGTATTGTCAGCATAATAAAGTAGTTCTGGAGTTTCAGATCGGTCCCGGTCAGATTGGGCACGGCTAGAGCTGGAGGATGGAACCCGAGATCGGTCCCAACTAGGATCAGCCCTTACGGATGGGGACCGACTAGTACCCGTCACTGAATGCTCAATGACCCGACCCTGGGTCAACTACATCAATGGTCTGGTGTTCTGTCTGGGGTTGACAACCACATATAACTCTAGAAACTTGAAAGGTGTTGTCATATTCATGGTCATTTGAGTATACAACCCCCAACTGTTATCGTCTAGTACAAGGAGCTGTTGGAACCATGTTTAGTTTCGTTGGCCAATATTGATCCTTGTGGATATTACCAGTTCGTAATAATTCGGGTCAATACCAAGTTCCTGGTACACTTCCCTAGTTATACCGTTGAAATTTAAATCTAAGCCAATATTGAACATTTTATGGGGTTGGGTACTGTAATAAGCACCATTTGGCCCTTGTAATACTTCACCACCAAAATAACAAGCTATTCCAATCATAGTTGGTTGAATTACGGAACAAACCTAACAATTAATAAATTTATAGTAAATTAAAAATACAATTAAATAATTATAAAAAATAAAGAACTAAGGTGAAAAAAACTTACAAGTTACTCTTTGCAGCTCTGTCTCCTTAGTGAATTGTGAATGAAAAAAGTTAAAATTTTCGCTCAAATACAGCAGAAGGGCTGGTGCGCTTACCCAGTCCGTGCACCAAGGGGTGCGCCTACCCAGTTCGCGCATTAAGAGGTGCGCCAACCCAGTCTGCGCACCAGCTCAATTTAGTGCGCGAACTGGGTCCGCGTGGGTGGTAGGATTGGAGGGTGATAATCATTTAATTTCGATTTTTTGCTGTGGTAACTAACAAATTTCGGGAGATAAGAGGCAGGCGTTCCAGATCAGTGTTGTAAACAAAATTAAAGTTTAATCTGTCATTGGCGATGATCAAATCATTACGGATTTTTCAGACTAATTGACTTATTATTTTCGATTATAGCTGATTATTTCTAATTACTTTGAATTAATCATTTAGCGATGCTCTGTCCGTCCGATTAGGACATACCGTTATTTACAACACTCCTTCGAATCACCAGATGGAAATGATACTATTTATTTCTCGTACCACATCAACATCACTACATTTTATTTATTTGTTATTCCCTTTAATTAATTGTTTGCCCACGGTGTTGTCACTGTGTATTTTTTTTTCTCAGCGATACTGGTAATTTGCAAAGTGCATAATCTTCCATACCAGTGTTGTTGTAAAAAACAGCTATTTAGGCCGATTAATCAGCCGATTTATCATTAGCGGCGATCAAATTGTCATAAATTTTTCCGACTAATCAGTTAATTATTTCTGATTAATCGCTTAGCGGCACCTTATTCGTCCAACAAACGCATATCATTATTTACAACACTAATCCGTACTACGAATTAATATTTCTATTTAGAAATTTCAAACAATATATGAACTGTTTAAAATAATTTTCATATGAAAATATACTTAATTCAACTTCTATTTTTTTACTATTTTTTTACAAGTAGAAGAGAACACTAGGATATACCATAGAAGAGTGGGTGCAGCATTAAATAAAAAAGAAGAATTAATTAATGGGTTAGTCCCGCAATAGAATTTTTTCTTTGAGAAATGCCTGATATATTAGGTCAGGAGTGGTTTGTTGTGCGTAGGGCTGTAAACGAGCTGGCTCGGGCCGAGCTGGGTCTTGGTTCATCTTGTTAATTCTGGCCCGAGCCTGAACCGAGCGAGCCGGACCTAGGGGTCCCGAACCAAAAGTCTTGGCTCAGCTTGTGATAAGCCAGCCCGAGCTAGCTCGCGAGCTGACGAGCTGGCTCGTTGGGCTTTATTGGGTTGTTATTATACAAATTCAAAAATAAAAAATAAGAAAGCTCATTCAAAAAATTTAAAAAATCGTCCAGGCACATCTTCAAGCAACTGAAGCCCATATTATTTCTTCCCAAACCGAAAATACATCAATTTTGCATAATTGCGCCTTTGAAAATGAGACTGGACTTAAAATTATACGGGGCTAAACCCTAAATCCACTGTAGCTTAACGAGCCGAGCTGACCCCTGGCTCAGCTCGTTTATTTTGGTCCGAGCCTGAACCGAGCTAGCTCGTTAACAGCTCGGTCCACTATCGAGCGAGCTAGAGACGAGTCACGAGCGAGCCACGAGCCGCGAGCTTTTTTGACAGCCCTAGTTGTGCGTAGAAGAAAAGTGTTGAGCTGGAGCGCAGACGAGAATTTAGAGCGACAACAGGTAGGGCATTAAATTAAAACTTGGCATCGGAGACCATATTGCTCGTTGCCGTATCTCATCTGTGTCCATGCTGCAAATCCGTATTCATGACTTTCAACGGCGTATCGGAGATCCGTATTCGTGATTTTCAACAGCGTATCGGAGACCGTATCGACTGAGTAAGAATACGCCACATAAGCTGATACGCTAGTTGGCGTATCCGATACGTATCAGTGCCATATCAGGCACGTATTGGTATCGGATACGTGTCCAATACGGCGTATTAGAGACCGTATCGACTGAGTAAGAATACGCCACATAAGCCGATACGCTAGTTGGCGTATCCGATACATATCGGTACCATATCAGACATGTATTGGTATCGGATACGTGTCAAATACGGATACGAAACCCAATTCGGAGTATCCGAGTAACAGAACTCTAAAGTCTGAACTTGCATTATACGGACACGGATACAAAGTCCAATTCAGAGTAGCCGAGTAACATAGCTCTGAACTTGCATTATATATGAATGATCGATCGGGACCAATGCGAAGATGCGCTCCTGATAGAAATTTGAATAAGGAACGTGATGTATCTTATTATCTTATATAATGTGTTGTTTACTCATATCGCGCTATGTTGTATAGAATGAATATATTTTATCCACAATAAACTTATTTATAATTATTAAAATCAATATAATTTTCAAATAATTATTCTCATGTCTCTACAGAAAACTAAAATTATTTCTATGTCTCTTCGTATCACTTAATAATAAATATCGACATTTAAATATTTAATTGTTAAAAAGACTATAAACAGTACCCACGCAAAATCTTGAAATTACTCCAGCAACGTTCAAATAGAGGGCATTAACGTCACTTCATATTATTTTAGCCTCTAGGGTTTTTTTGGAACTCGCTCATAAGAGGTTGCTGCCTTGCTGTGGGCGGTGCCGCCAGAATGATTATCTCAGATCCTCTATATCAAATTATCAATACAGCTCGTGTCAAGTGTGTTTCTTGTGACTTCAATAATAAAACCCAAACCGGTTATTAACTTATTATTCCAATTTTCCAATTTCCAAAGACTGCATACAATGACCCGCTACATATTATTACGAGATCTCTGATCTATAGTTTCTTTCCAGTTGGTTCATCAGCTGGTTTGTTCCAAACATATTTCGACCACCTGTCCTCGGTGAAATTTTTCAAAAAGAAAAAGAGGGAAAAAATTAACTGCAACTTTTGACATGGCTAACAGCTATTCTAACTTAACTTATATTTTTTCAAAATTTCAAATTTTGAAATTCTATTCCATAGCATGAGTTCAGAGTTATTGCTGGTGGCAACTATATTTTACGTTCTTCAAAAAAATATTATTCGTATATTATACTTCTTACATATTTTGGTCCAATTTTTTTTAATTATCACCCAATTAAATTCAAATTAAATCAATACCACAAAATCAATTTTTTTCCATTGATACCACCCACGTGGACTTGAGGAGCGCGTGAATTTAGCGCGCACTCTGATGAAGGGTACCATTTGGTGCTCTAACTGGAGGTGTGCACCAAATGATACCCTAACCCAGGGTGCGCACCAAATTACTCAATTTTCTACATCGCTCAGCAGATCAAACTGAATGAACAAAAAAAAAAGGATTGGTGCGCACTCTGGGTTAGGGTACCATTTGGTGCGCACCTCTGTTAATTAGGGTTGGTGCGCACCAAATGGTACCCTTCCCCAGAGTGCGCACCGACCTAGTTTGGTGCGCGGAATGGGGAAGCGTGGATGGTATTTTTTGAAATAAGTTAATTAGGATGGTAATTGTTTAATTAGAAATTAACCGGGTTGGTAACTAAATTTTTTTCGGTATTTTGGTTAAGCTTTGTACAATTCATATCTTAATAATAAATTCTAATCAAAAGAATATAAGATCTCCATTTCTTATTTCTAATATTTTTGGCTAATACAAATACCTTGTTGATTAAAAAAATAAATACCTTGTTTTGATTTTTGCAGAGATTAACACGTAATAGAGACGCTTATTTTGTGGGTACGACGAGTACACGCGTAAGGCGTAACATTTAGTGTTTGGTGTTTTGGTATAGCTCTTTGGATTTGATGGTGTACTGAGCTGTACGTCGGTCGTGGCCGGTACGTTGCACCCGCGAAAGCAGATAAGAATGAAATATTCAAACTGCTTCATTCATTGAAAGCTTGGGCGCCAAGCCGCCGCTCATATTTTTCAGATAATATGAACAACTTTCTTTATACAAATTTATGCAATCGATTAAAGAATTTGTTAAACAAATAATGTTGCTATTGTAAAAAATTTCACATATTCAAACTATGTATCATTATTCTTTGGAAATAAAGTGATTTTTTCATAAGAACAATGTTGTAAGTAATGGTATGCGCTTGTCGAACCGATGTTGTCAAATAATTAAGTAGTAAGCGACTCATTAATCATAATTTTACAGATAATTTTTCATTTTCATTAAAATTATGTGCATATATTCATTATATATTAAAAGTGATTAATTTAACTCATCAAACTTATCAAATAAATTTATTTTAACTTAATTTTCTTGTTAATTAATAAAATTTAATAAAATTGCTAATTAGAAAGATTCATATAAGAATAAGACAAGACAACATACAATACATATGACGGATAAATACAGAAATATAATAATAAAAATAACTGACTAATAGGTCATATAAACAATAAACAAACAATTAATCAGACTGTTTAAATAAAAAACATATGATTAATCATATCGTTTAAACAAAACAGACTATTAATCAAACAAATTGATTAATTAATCAGTCTCACTTGCAAATAACATTCTGTAAAATCTGATCGTGACAATTTAGTCACTGCCACTTATTAGAACTAATCAACCGATTACTCCTCCCGATTGGCGGCTGCTGATTGGGATAATAGAATCGAAGGGACACGAATGCTGCTGGACCGTATTAAATTGAGGAAGCTAAGGGGTGCATTTTATCAAGAGCTGAGAGTTTTAGGGGTGAATTTGAAAAGGTAACCCAAAAATCGGAAAAACCCTAAATTCACCCTCCAAATCTGTTTCTAATTTCTGCCTCCTATAAAACTTGGGCCTCTTTCCCTCCACAATTTTCCGTTTTCCCTCCGCCTCCTCTCCTCTCTTATCCCTTTTATTAGATCTCTCTCTAAACCCACATCACTCAGATCATAGAGCGGGAAAAACAAATTACAGTTTTTGTCTATTTCCTTCAAAAAAATACGGGTTTCTACTTGCAATCCTGATCTTGACCTTGATCAATATTGTGCGGGAGTGGTAGCTAGTAGCTGATCTCCTCTACTTGATTTCTGCTCTGAGTGGTTACCATCTTCTCAGGAGAAGCCAATCCAAGATCTATATTGTATCCGAAGGGATACACAGTGGAGAATCAGATCAGATCTCTACATTTTATTACTTTCTACAAGCTGGGAGATCGATGCCATCTATGGATCTGTCCGATCAAAAGGTACGCTCAGTGGGTTCCAATAGTGTTTTTTTTTACTTTCTACTCTTTCTTTTTGTGCTCCTCTGCCCTTTGTCGGGGTTTTACTATCTCGTGTTTCGTAGTCTATTTTAGATCTATGTAAGACACACAGTTAATCTGTCTAGCGCCGCTGGCCTATATGTTTCCGTTTTCACCTTGATTTCGGTAACTCAAGTATTTACCTATCGATTTCCGGTCACATATTTCTTTGATCAATCTCAATATTTTATCTATCCTGAGACGAGCGTATTATGTTGATCTGCTTTATTCCTCTTTTTAAAAAATAGGATTCGATTTTCTATTGGACACATTCATAATTCATCTGATTCGATTGAATTAAATTAAAAAATGTAGACTACATCTGGAGAAGAGAGAAGTTGCTCTATTTGCAACACGACAAAGACGCCGCTTTGGAGAGGCGGTCCCTCTGGCCCAAAGGTTTGTTTATTTATAAGTAATTTTGCACTGTTCAGGGACTTCCATGAAAATCGAGTGGTTCCTTTACCAAATGCCCCTCTCAATAAATTTAAATTATTTCATTCTCTAGAAATGAATCTGGTTGACGGTTGATCATCCGGTATTAAACCATGTTTCCCGAAAAGTGAAGTAATAACTCTGCTAATTTGTTAAGAATGACCAAATCGCCCCCATCGCGCCTCGATTTGAGCTGCCGCTAAGGAGGGTAGTTTGGGTACTTTCTCTATGGAGCGGATGTTTATGTATGCTAACTGCCAACCACAATACTTTTGTTTTGCTGTTGTACCATTTGGACATGGGGAATTAATTCCGGTTTTGTCCTTGTCTTGCCAAGTGTCGATCTAAGAATAAAGACCAATTTTTTATTCTTATATATCCTTGTTGTTTGCATGCAGTCTTTATGCAATGCTTGCGGAATAAAGTACAGAAAGAAGAGAAGAGAAGCTCTTGGGTTGGAAAGTGGAACTGGAGGGGTAAAAAAGGAAAACAAAAGGAGAGAAGAGGAAGAACGTGAGAAGAAGAGCAAGAGCTCTATAAAGCTAAAGATGGTCGGTTTGGAAGGGGAAGTGGTAATAAATAAAAAAAAGAGGAAAATGATGATGAAAATGGGGGAGGAAGAGAGAGCCGCTATACTGCTCATGGCCTTATCCTCTGGTTGTGTTCATGGTTGACATTACAAAAATAATATATATTTGTTCAAAATGAGCAAAGAAGTTTTCATAATGGTTCAGTTCTTTTTGGAACAAGGATAGAAATGGAAGGGTGGAATTGCAAATTGGATTATGGAAGTGCGGTTGTAACCTGTTTTCCTCTTTCTTAGTGTTTTTCTTTTTCACCTTTTTTGTAACATTGTCTCTCTCTCTTTCCTCCCATTTATGCGAGTCATTACTCGTTACTATGTTTTGGTAAGGTGTAAAAGTGGAAAGAAATAACCCCCTCTTTGTAACGCACTATGTCGAGGCTTGGTCTAGGTATTAATGTCAAACTACAGTATGTTTGCTAATGTTTGAAATGTAGAAATAATTTTATTTATTTCCTAAACAGGTTCCTGCCACATTTGGAGTGTCATATTAGAAATGGCTCTGGTTTTAGTCTGGATCTTGCTTTTGCGGTGCCGATTATATCCATTGAATCTGGATCTTGCTATTGGGATGATAAGAGCAGCTGTGATTTTTACAATGGCGCCAAATTTGTAACATAATTTGGGGGCAGTAATTACGTGCAATTAAATTAATATAGCAAAAACGCTAAGTTATAATATATAAATATAATTAAATTATATTTGTTAGAAAATATCGTTAAATTAAACTAATATCACGTGAATTCAAAAAAATAAACAGAATTTACTAAAGCTTCTAATTCTGGTAACATTTAGGTAATAATTTTCTCGGATTGTGATTTCTCTTTCATAAGTGTACATGATTTAATTATTTAGGATTCCGTTTTATAGTATTAAATAGTTAACTTTACATTTTAAGTTGGTTCGGATAGGTAGTGCGGAATTTCAAAATAACGAATGTGAAATTTAAAATATTCGAGTTTGTATTCTACAATAGTCGATTGTGTATTTTGGAAGGCTCGTAAAATAAATTGAAAATGTTCAAGACAACTATTAACAACCGTCAAAATACATATCTGAACTCATTTTCAAATTTTTTATATTATTCTTCTTCAAAAATACATATTTGAACAGTTATTGACAATAGTAATACTCATACACGAAAAGAGAAAAACTAGCTGTCAACGGTCAAAACCAGCAACCATATAAGTGATTTAAAATGAACTTTGTGGATTTTGTCTGGTAAGCTGCAAGTTTTATATTTTATTTAAAAAGACAACTCAAAGCCACAATGTAACGCCTTAAAGCATGTTGAGAAAAACTAGTTTGCAGTTGCTTTCCTTAACCAAGTTGTTATTTATTGTCATGGTTGGTACAAACAGTTTGGTTTGGGCCTGTCTTTATCAGCTTGGTACATACCTCCATTGCTCCCTCCACATCATAACATACATCAAACAAAGAGACTCAAGATTTTATCAGAAAATAGAGAAATTACTAATGCTACAAAACAAAATAGATCGGTGGGAACTGGTTTTCTTTATTGCTTTGATATAATATCAAGAGGCCTTCCTATTTGCCCCTATTTTCCTTCCTTTCTTTTCTTTTTTCTAAATGTTAACAAATAACAAACTTTTATCCAAGAGGGACAAAACACGTTACAGTTTAGAATATTATCTCACATATTGGGCCTGAGCAAGGGTGTACTCAGGTGTATAGGTCTTCTATTAGGCCGTTCTCACAAAGTGCTTTTCCAAGGAAAATAACATGAAAGCAATTTTAAAAGATTCGGCTAGTAAAAAGTAATTCATTGTCACGCCCATCACAGGTAGGAAATATATGTTACAAAGGAGAATACCAGTTCCTCTTATTTTTCTAATTCTTCTGAATACATGCTTAGGCATTACCATATGTCATAACTAAACAATTACAAAAGAAAAGAATACAGAAAAAGCAAACCAGGTCAAGATGCTACCCAACAAGTGCATTCTTTCCTGGTATAAAGAGAAAACAAAACAAAAGAAAAGGAACTCTGTATATTGCTGAAATTTCCATCTCTTGATTTAGTCCAAATTACTGGTCAAAGGAGTTTCTTCTTCATCGGGATTGTCTAGCTCTTGTTCAACACCTTTTACCTTCATTTTTAATCCACAATAGAAAAAATATTGGCCTTAGTTATATTTAAATGTAATACAAGACTAGATTTTAAGTTGTGTTTCAAGAATAAAGAAACAAATGGAGCCAACAAAAGATATTGCTATAGCAAGAAGGTACATTTGGTAAGCAACTGTTCTTAATGTACTTAACAAAATATAACTGTATTTCCTGTAAGGCTCAATATTTAGTTTTAAAATAAAAAAAAATCAAACCAACTCACTCGCCTAGAAATGTCGAACTTGGAGTTTAAACCGAGAACCTTTTGTTAATAATTTTGTTCATCTTGCTCGTAGGGTTTATGGTTACTTTAGGTCCAATTATAAAATTTTGACCAAAAGTGCAATCGAAACAAACAATAACATAGAAAGGAACCAAATGGTGCCTTTTTGTTATGCTTAGAAAGCTATTTAATACCTCAGGGACATAATGCATAAGCATGTTTTCTATTCCGGATTTCAGAGTCACTGACGAGCTGGGACACCCGCTACATGCACCTTGCATCCTTAACTTTACTATGCCTGTTTCTCTACACAAAGTAAACAATTAAGAGTCAAATAAATAGATAAATATATCCAGAATCAAGGAAACAAAAGATTAGGGAACCAAAACCCTAGCAATCTACCAGTAATTGCCAGATCTACCAAGGTACTACAACCAAGTGAAATGGGGCTAATATTTAATATTTTTATCCTTCCTCCTACATATACCCACAGTCTGTGGATGAAAAAAATGATGAAGATGCATGCTTCTGTGCGTGCGGGTGTGTGAGAGAGAGATAGAGAGAGAGAGAGAGAGAGATACGGATCAAATCCACAGTATTCAATGTCGCCACCGTCATCCTGAACAGCGGGTCGGATGCGGGTCTCCAGTAACTCTTTTATCATCGCTACAACTTCAGAATCATCCTTTAATTTCAGAAAATCACAGAAAAAGTATTATTCAATTTTTAATGCATATATCAAAGATTCATAAGACAACAAGAAGTCAGGATAGTTGGAGCAGTTCAGTCTTGAGTGGTTGAATTTAGTTGGGACTATTACAGAAAAAAATTTCCTGTGTGAAAACAGATACCTCGTGAATGGCAGTATCCTTGGAAGCGGCTTCTTGAGCGTCAAAGAAAAGTGCATTTCCAGAAGAATAGAAGTCCATTATTGCTGCAAATATTTCAGGTTTTAAATAATCCCATGATACCTCTTCTGACTTTGTCACCGTCACAAAATCGGACCCGAAGAAAACCCTTGTCACCCCTGTTTATTTTTTTATTAACAAAAAAGAGAATCAAAATTTTATGCAAGTGCCAAGATTGTAAAAATGTCACACAAGGTGTATTTGGGTTCGACTATATTGTAAGTGGTCAACTATGAACTATTTTGCTCATCCTTCCAAGAGAACAGTCAAGGATTTAGTACCATGCACCAGTTTACATAAATATCTGTCAAGATATACTGACAAACCGACTGGCATGGTCAAAACTTTTCGTTCAATGAAACAAAAAAAATTCACCAAAATAGGTTTGCACTCAACAGATCAATCTCATAGCATCCATAGAGGAACTAGCAGCCCACTAAAATAGCAATTCTTGATTTTAAATGCCTGTTTAAAATTACATAAGTGAGGGAGAGAGTAGCATACCATCAATAGCAAAAAGAGACTTAGCTAGAGGAGAGCTCATAGCGGTACGAGCATTAGGGAAATCAGAACTGCCCACCTCCATAATGGGTTTGCCTGGATAGAACATCAGAGAATGTGGGTTTGGTGTATCTTGTGCTTGTATGAACATGGTTCTTCTCTGCTCTGTGTGCCAGCATCATAGAATAAAAAAAAAATTTGTCATTAAAAAATCAGCTGCTACAGTAACGAAAGGGATTACATATTCTCCAAACTTATGATGCAAGTCAAACATCGGTTTAACTCTTAACTCAACTCATTTTGCAACAAAACCCTAAATACAAAATTGAACCTCAACATGAGCACCAAAATATGCAATTTAGCATGAACTTACTAGTGTAATGGATAAAATTTATTTGAGTTACAACTGTTCTCAAAACTTGTCTAATTAAATTATCTGGTAGCACCTAACTGTGCTAAGCAACAACCAACCAATTAGCCCCTAAATTTTCTAAAAAAATGCCCTTGATTATACCAGATTATGTAATGGTGCTTAAGTGAGCTCCAATGGCCTTGATTCAGACCTTTAAATCCAAATTGAGCAATTAGCTCTTGCATGTACAATAAGTATCAATTAAGAATTTAAGGTTAGTTCTTTTTGTCCAAATAAATCTGGATTTCCCTACTTTTTCCAACCGACCTCAACTGAATTGAGCTCCAAAACAATTTGACTAATCTTAGATTTACCTCAAGCTTGCCATGCAAATCAAGCCATCACATAAGCAATAATAAAACAAAGAGAATAATATTTGGCCAAATCATATGATATTGTATTATTGTTGCATTCTGGTTCATGCCAGTACCAGAAAAAAAACCAGCAGGGTAATGAAACTTGGTGTCTATTTCAAGCTAACACATGGTCAACCTAACTAAAATGGAAATTACATGCATACAAAAATTGGGAAAATTAACTTATAAAAGCACCTGTCAAACCAATATGTGAAGTTGAAGTCCATGGCTTACAGGGACCAAAACGAACAACTTTAGAAGTAGGGATGGAAGTGAAAGAAAAAGAAGAGTGCAAAGAGCGAGAAAGAGGGAGGCGGGTTTGTAGAAAGTTCGTTTGGGGTTTATTCCCTTCAAGCTGGGATAAGGTGCATCTATTCCTCCTTGACAGAAACCTCGCTATTCCCCTCATCGCCATTCCGCTCTCTCTCTCTCTCTCTCTCACCTCCTCTTTTCTTCTCTGTTATTATTTTTCATTTAGTACATCTTGTAATATTTCTTATTAGGCGGCGTGTTATGGGTTATCTCCTATTGGGCCCAAACTGTTTCTCTAGCAAGAGCCCAATACTCAAATGAGCATTTTCTTTTCTTGGGTTCTATCAATCTGGGCCCAAATAAGCAAACGAGCAATGTTTGTTATTTAGCTTTGGAATATAATTATTTCTTGTATTGAAAACTAATATACGGCCATACGGGCACCATAAATATGCATGTGCATTATGCGTCTTAAATTTGCCACTTAATCCTTCGCATCAATTAAATGAAATTAAGTATCATTCTGGGAACCCTTGGCTTCAAAAGTTATATATCCTTCTTTCCTTTTTAAGAGGCAATTTTGCAAATTCAAGAACGTGCTGATCTTTGCTAAACACACACACACACACAAACATAGAGTGAGTTTTTTGTTTGTTAAATGAGTATTTTGTAGTTATAGTCAAAAGTACCAACAATGACGAAAATGAATTGATAAATATAGAATATTACATTATACAAACGACAGAATACATTATCATACATCAAATGCAAGCATCAATCATACATAAATATATATTAAGAAGCCTGTAGAAAATAAGTAGGATTAGGAAACAATTAGCCTCAGAATAATTGTTCATCATAGGCTAAATTAAGAAATAAAGGGAGCAACTATTTTATAAAGTTACTCAACCTTTATTTTTAAATATGGCAAGTTACCGTTTATTTTCTCCAACATCTATTTTCTTTTTATTTCTTATATATAGATCACTGTACCACACCTTCTGAATAACAAGAATTCTATTTTTTCCAACATCATTATTCCGCTATTTCATATCACAAAAATATCATGGTATCAGAGCGGGAATGAATTCCTGACTCAAAACAAGAAAACCAGCAGTACCAGTAACTGCAAGAACCGATAATTCAAGCACACCAGAAGTGCCAACAAACAAGAGACAGCAGTACCAGTAACTGCAAAGCAAGCCCCAAATTCATTTACCAGTAAACCACTCACTGCCAGAAAAAACCAGAAAAAATCGAGATGGCGCAAAATCACGAAAAACTCACAGGGGTGATGCTCAATGGTAAGAATTACTATGTATGGGCAAGGCAAGTCAGATTTGCCTTAAGCGGCCGAGAAAAAAACAACCACATCGACAAAGACTATAAAATCCCAAAATTATCCGAACCAGTAGCAACTGAGGCCGAGAAAAAGGAAGTAGCCAAATGGCGAACAAGCGACCACACTGTCATCACTTGGCTTCTCGCAACCATGGAGCCTAAGGTATCCGACTTACTTTCTTACAAAGACAGCGCTTTAGAAATCTGGGAGAGAGCCGAGCAATTATATGGTCACAAAAAGAATTACTCCCATATTTACCAAATCCAAAGAGATTATCAACAAGCAAAACAACAACAAGGCCAATCAACTATGGAATTGTACGGTTACCTTCAAAAGAAGAAGGATGAACTTAGAGTTTATCGGCCTCCAACAACTAACCTCACTGAAATTCAAAAGCGAGAAGAACAAGATTCAATTTTTCAGTTCTTAGCAAGCCTGGACTCCACCTATGAGGCTGTGAGATCACAGATCCTGTTATTGGCCGAATTACCTTCCTCAGATGAGGTAGCGGCTATGATAGACAGGGAAGAAACAAGGAGGGCAGTCATGGGACATCAATCTCTCCAAAACACCGAAACAAAAGCATTCACGGTTATGGCCAGGCCTAACCCTAGTTATCGGCCGGAGGCAAGAGGAGACCAAGCCACTGTAAAATGCGAGCACTGTCGGCGAGAAGGGCATCGCAGGGAGCAGTGCTGGTTCTTGCACCCTCACCTCCGGCCCAAGTGGCACAAGAAAGGCGGAGCCGGGACCAAGAGAAAGGCGGAGCAAAGCGGCTGGGACCGAGAGAAAGGCGGAAACGAGAGAGGCGAAAGAAAGGGTTCTGGATTTCTCGCTGATGGGAAGGCCGAATCTGATCCGTCCGCTGATATAAAGAATGGAGGCGCCTCTTCATCTAATTATCAGGATCCCATGCGGCACCTTCTCCAGCAACTATCTATGATGCTAAATCAAAAACAGGAAAATCAAAGGACCTCTGGTATGATTTATATTGCGAATTTTTCGTTTTGTCCAAAAAATTCTAGATGGATCTTAGACTCAGGTGCAACAGATCATATGACTGGAAATAAAAATTTGTTGACCAATTTTAGATATTATGAAACCAAAAAATTCGTTACGGTTGCAAATGGTGAAAAAATGGAAATCCTTGGAGAGGGCTCAATAACTATATTCTCAAAATTAATTCAAAACGTCTTGTATTTAAAGGATTGCTCATCAAATCTATTATCCATTAGCAAAATCACGAATGAGTTAAATTGTGAACTCATATTTTTAGCAAACAATGTGATTTTTCAGGATCGGATAACCAAGATTATGATTGGTGAAGGATTTCTAGAAAATGGGCTTTATTTTTTGAATGAAGAAAAATTCAATTTTAACACTACAAAAAATGAAGAATTGAGTACACTATGGTATAGAAGAATTGGGCATCCCTCCGACAAGATTTTAAAAAGTCTTTTTAATTTCTCAAAATTAGATAATAGTAGTTGTGAAATTTGTAAGCTAGGAAAACATACTAGGTTACCATTTAAATTATCAAGTTGTAAAAGCGAGAAACCATTTGATTTGGTTCACTCGGATGTATGGGGACCCGCCCCAATTACCTCTTTTAATGGATTCAAATATTTTGTCATATTTATCGATGATTTTTCTAGAACAACTTGGTTATATTTACTAAAAGATAAAAGCAAAGTTTTTTCACAATTTCTAGACTTTTACAATTTTATAGAAAATCAATACAAAGCTAAAATCAAAATATTTAGCTCCGATAATGGAACGAAATTTGTAAACCAAAATTTCTCAAACTTTTTTAAAGGAAAATGAATTTTACATCAAACAACATGTGTCTATACACCTCAACAAAATGGTGTATCCGAAAGGAAAAATAGGCATTTACTCGAAATGACTCGAGTACTTTTATTTCAAAATAATGTTCCAAAATTTTATTGGTCGGATGCCGTTCTTACCGCTACATATTTAATAAATAGATTGCCAAGTGTCAATTTAGATTTCAAAAGCCCGTTAGAAATTCTTTATCAAAGAAAACTTAACATTGAGCATTTGAAAATTTTCGGTTGTACATGTTATGTACATAAAAATAATAAACAAGACAAATTGGATTATACCTCAATTAAGGCAATTTTTTTGGGGTATTCATCACAAAAAAAGGGGTATAAATGTTATGACCCTAAAAATAAAAAATTGTATATCTCTAGGGATGTAACATTTTTAGAAAAAGAGTCATATTACAAAGAAATTGATTATGAGAATTTTTTGAGAGAACCCTCCAAGGAAATTATATTACCACCGGTTACAATAGAAAATGCTAGACCAACACCACTTGAGAATGAAAATGAAAATGAAAGTGAAATTGAGAATGAGGAAGAAATAGAAGAAAATTCCTCAAATGAAGAAAATCACGACATAGAAGAGACACCATTGAGAAGGTCGATTCGGACAACACAACCTTCAACACGGCTTAGGGATTTTGTCACTTACAAGGTACAATATCCTATACAAGATTTTATTACATATGACAATGTCTCTTCCAACCATAGGGCTTTCTTGACCTCAATTGAAAAAGAACAAGAACCAAACAATTATGAAGAGGCCATGAAAAGTTCCAAGTGGAACCAAGCCATGAAAGAAGAGTTGAGTGCTCTTGAGAAAAATGGCACTTGGGAAATAATTCAATTACCAAAAAATAAAAAATTAGTAGGTTGTAAATGGGTGTATAAAATTAAGTACAATAGTGATGGCACCATAGAACGGTGTAAAGCACGTCTAGTTGCCAAATGATACACTCAAACCTACGGTATAGACTATTATGAAACATTTGCCCCGGTAGCAAAAATGAATACCGTAAGAATATTATTTTCTATTGCGGTTAACCAAAATTGGAAATTGTACCAAATGGACGTAAAAAATGCATTTCTTCAAGGAACACTTGAAGAAGAAGTATATATGTCATTACCACCCGGTTATGAAAAAAACCAAAATTGTGATCTAGCTTGTAAATTGAAGAAGTCAATTTATGGATTAAAGCAATCTCCAAGGGCATGGTATGAAAATTAAGCTCTCATTTAATATCTTGTAATTTTAAAATTAGCAATGCCGATCATTCATTGTTTGTCAAAATTGAAAAAGAAAACACCACCATTATTCTAGTATATGTAGACGACATTATTATTACCGGCAACAACCAAGAGCATATTAAAAATATAAAAGCCCAATTAAAAGAAAAATTTGACATTAAGGATTTAGGCTACTTAAAATATTTTTTAGGGATAGAAATTGCATACTCAAATCAAGGCCTATTTATTTCCCAAAGAAAATACACCTTAGACTTATTAGAAGAAACCGGAAAATTAGAGTGTAAACCGGCCTCAACACCAATAGACGGGAAAAATAAATTAAATGGTGAGGATGGTGTACCGTTAGAAGATATAAATCAATTCCAAAGACTTGTAGGAAAATTAATATATCTAACGGTAACACGGCCGGATATCTCCTTTTCGATAAGTCAAATTAGTAAATTCATGCATGCCCCTAGAACACCACACTTAGAGGTAATAAATAAAATTCTAAGGTATTTAAAAGGAACTCCCGGAAAAGGAATTTGTATGAAAAACAATAATTCTAACAATGCGTGTGGCTATTCCGATGCAGATTGGGCCGGAAGTTTCGATAGAAAATCGACAACCGGTTTTTGCACATTTGTAGGCGGAAACTTAGTCACATGGAAAAGCAAGAAACAAAATGTCGTGGCACGGTCAAGCGCCGAGGCGGAGTATCGAGCCATGGCGTCCACCGCGAGTGAATTAACATGGATAAAACAACTTCTCTCGGATTGTGGAATCCAAATTCAATTGCCAATGCAAATGTTTTGCGACAATCAATCGGCGTGTCATATAGCATCCAACTCGGTATTTCATGAGAGAACAAAACACATTGAAGTCGATTGCCATTTTATTAGAGAGAAGATTCAAGCGAAAGAAATTGAGACTCCGTTTGTAAGAAGTGGAGATCAATTAGCGGATGTCTTTACAAAGGGTTTAGATCCAAAACCGTTTGAAGCAAATATAGGCAAGTTAGGGTTACGAGATATCTACACACCTAACTTGAGGGGGAGTGTAGAAAATAAGTAGGATTAGGAAACAATTAGCCTCAGAATAATTGTTCATCATAGGCTAAATTAAGAAATAAAGGGAGCAACTATTTTATAAAGTTACTCAACCTTTATTTCTAAATATGGCAAGTTACCGTTTATTTTCTCCAACAGCTATTTTCTCTTTATTTCTTATATATAGATCACTGTACCACACCTTCTGAATAACAAGAATTCTATTTTTTTCCAACATCATTATTCCGCTATTTCATATCACAAAAATATCAAAGCCAAACTTTAAAACCATATAGGCAAGCACGCAAACCACACAAATATATATAACATGGAACAAAGCAAACCATAACTCTAATTAGGGTTTAATTATGCCCACTGGAGCTCTATCCCAAATTTCCAGGTGCTAACGGCGTCGTTTGGGCTCATATTAATCACACTCGTGTATGCCGTGCAACCTCCAGCTCGATCTAATCCAAATTCGGTGCGAGGTCATTGCAGAGTCTTTTAAATAAGAGCAACAAAGCGTCTTTCTGCAACTCTTTCCTGCACCATGCAGTTGCCTCAAACTTACGGCACGGGCTACTTGTTGTGCAGTTGAGGGGTGATAATTAACAATATGTCTTGAGCACAGTTGAACAACATAACCTAGAGAGAGAGGGGGGGGGGGTGTTAGTAAATCCTCATTTCTCAAGAAAAAAATTTAAAAAAGACCGGATCATATATATGATAAATTACATAGATGTATGATCAGGCTACCAGCACAAAGAATTGGCAAACCGCATAACATGCTATTTCTTAACTTAGACATTAGCAAGCTTTTGGAATTTTTAATTATACGGTTCTATTTTGTGTTCATACATATATATGTGCGCGCGCGCGAGCGCATTTTTGTCCGGGTTCATGTATTATTTAGATTTCACAGAACACTATTGTACACTTAAGAACATCTGCATCCCTGAAACTATTAGAGTTTCTAATCGACGTGGCAGTTGCTAAACCAGTTTCAGGAATGTAGATGAATTTCTTATTTAGCAACTTTGCTCAATAATTTTTTATTAAGAAATCGTTTATAAACTCTGACGTGGCAAAACGATTGGCTTGTATTCGCTAAAATTAGTTTAATTTACTGCTGATGTGACTTATCAATTTTAATTTACTGATGATGTGGCTTATTAGAAACTCTAAAATTAGTTTCAAGGATGTGAACATTTAGAAACTCCAAAGTCTATAATTTCTTAAAAGCAGTTAACAGTTATTTAGAAACTCTAAGAGTTTCAGGGATGTAGATGCTCTAATTGTTCGCCGACTGCAATGTTTTGATTTAATGGAGCAACATTCCCGATAGCAGTTCTTGAAGGGACTCAATATATATAGTAATATGAGTAGAACTAGGATGTTCTTAAGCTCACCAAGCACTTTGGTAAGCTTAACTTAAAAATATATCAGATTGACTTCAAATGACAAATTTACCGTTGAAACCGATTGATCTACTTCACAAGAGTGACGTGTTTACATGTCAAATTTTTACATTTTCAAATTAATTTATTATAAAGTCAAGCGGTAAAAAATGATGGAAAAATGAATGTATTAAATGTATCACTCATTAAGTAAATTGGTTTAAACAGTTTGGATTCATCGTTTGAAATCATTTCGATATATTTTTGGAGTTAACTCACCAAAGGATTGGTGAGCTCAAGACACCATAGTTCTACTCTAGTAATATTATAATATATTATATATGGGTACACTTAAAGATAAATATTAATCTAGCTTAATACATGCACACACACACACATATATATAGATGGGCTACGGTGCTTCGCGAAGTAAATGGTCCTTTTTACTTCACGCTATATTTTCATTTTGAAAATCCAAACAACCGATTCGAACCGCTCAACATGTTCTAAATTTTAAAATGTGCTTGGAGACTAAGTTTTACATTTTTTGAATTTTTTTACTATTTATTAAGCCACTTTGAAATCGCTGATCCATTGTGAACAGTAAAAAACAGTAAAATTTTCTGGACCACCGGATCAACGATTTTCAAAGTGGCTTAATAAATAGTAAAAAGATTCCAAAAAATGTAAAATTTAGTCTCCAAGCACATTTCAATATTTCGAACATGTTGAGCGGTTCGGATCAGTTGTTTGGATTTTCAAAATGAAAATATGAGCGTGAAGTAAAAATAATCTCTTACTTCACAACTCACCATAGCCCAGCTCTATATATATATATATATATATATATATATATATATATATATATATATAGATGAGCTATGGTGAGACGTGGAGTAAAACTAAGTTTTTACTCCATGGCACTATATTTCATTTTGAAAATCCAAACAACTGATCCGAACCGCTCAACATGTTCTCTATATTGAAATGTGCTTGGAGACCAAATTTTACATTTTTTGGAATTTTTTTACTATTTATTAAGCCACTTTGAAAATCGCTGATCCGGTAGTCCAGAAATTTTTACTGTTCACAGTGGATCAACGATTTTCAAAGTGGCTTCATAAATAGTAAAAAAAATTCCAAAAAAAGTAAAATTTAGTCTCCAAGCACATTTCAATATAGAGAACATGTTGAGTGGTTCGGATCGGTTGTTTGGATTTTCAAAATGAAAATATGGCGTGGAGTACAAACTTGTTTTACTCCACGTCTCACCATAGCTCATCTATATATATATATATATATATATATATATATATATATATATATATATATATATATATAGATGGGCTACGGGGCTTCGCGAAGTAAATGGTCCTTTTTACTTCACGCTATATTTTCATTTTGAAAATCCAAACAACCGATCCGAACCGCTCAACATGTTCTAAATATTAAAATGTGCTTGGAGACTAAATTTTACATTTTTTGAATTTTTTTTACTATTTATTAAGCCACTTTGAAAATCACTGATCCACTGTGAACAGTAAAAAACAGTAAAAAATTTTGGACCACCGGATCAGCGATTTTCAAAGTGGCTTAGTAAATAGTAAACAAATTCCAAAAAAAATGTAAAATTTAGTCTCCAAGCACATTTTAATATTTAGAACATGTTGAGCGGTTCGGATCGGTTGTTTGGATTTCGAAAATGAAAATATGAGCGTGAAGTAAAAATGACCTCTTACTTCACAACTCACCATATCCCTGCTATATATATATATATATATATATATATATATATATATATATATATAGAGTATGGCTAAGTTGCTGCCGGCAGCATTTCGGCGAGGTGCTGCCGGCAGCGTTTCGGCCATACGGGTGTTCAAACAACAATTTTTTTTTATATAGATGCTCAATCTATATTAAAATCTACTTGGAGACCAAATTTTACATTTTTTGGAATTTTTTTACTATTTATTAAGCCACTTTGAAAATTCCAGATCCGGGTGAACAGTAAAAACAGTCTGGACCATATGATCTGGAATTTTCAAAGTGGCTTAATAAATAGTAAAAAAATTCCAAAAAATGTAAAATTTGGTCTCCAAGTAGATTTTAATATTTAGAACACGTTGAACGGTTCAGATTTTCTGTTTGAACACCCGTATGGCCGAAACGCTGCCGGCAGCACCTCGCCGAAATGCTGCCGGCAGCACCTCGCCGAAATGCTGCCGGCAGCAACTTAGCCATACTCTATATATATATATATATATATATATATATATATATATATATATATATATATATATAGATGAGCTATGCTGAGACGTGGAGTAAAACCAAGTTTTTACTCCATGGCACTATATTTTCATTTTGAAAATTCAAACAACCGATCCGAACAGCTCAACATGTTCTCTATATTGAAATGTGCTTGGAGACCAAATTTTACATTTTTTGGAATTTTTTTACTATTTATTAAGCCACTTTGAAAATTGCTGATCACGTGGTCCAGAAATTTTTACTGTTCACAGTGGATCATCAATTTTCAAAGTGGCTTAATAAATAGTAAAAAAATTCCAAAAAATGTAAAATTTAGTCTCCAAGCACATTTCAATATTTAGAACATGTTGAACGTTTGGATCGGTTGTTTGAATTTTCAAAATGAAAATATGGCGTGGAGTACAAACTTGTTTTACTCCACGTCTCACCATAGCTCATCTCTCTCTATATATATATATAGATAGGCTACGGTGCTTTGCAAATTAAAACACCCTCTTTAATTTGGGCCACTTTTTCAATTTGCAAAACTCAAACAACCGATCCGAACCGTTCAACATGTTCTAAATATTGAAATGTGCTTGGAGACCAAATTTTACATTTTTTGGAATTTTTTTACTATTTATTAAGCCACTTTGGAAATCGCTGATCCGGTGGTCCACAGTAAGAAACAGTAAAAATTTCTGGACCACCGGATCAGCGATTTCCAAAGTGGCTTAATAAATAGTAAAAAAATTTCAAAAAATGTAAAATTTGGTCTCCAAGCACATTTCAATATTTAGAACATGTTGAACGGTTCAGATTGGTTGTTTGAGTTTTGCAAATTGAAAAAGTGGCCCAAATTAAAGATGGTGTTTTAATTTGCAAAGCACCGTAGCCCATCTCTCTCTCTCTCTATATATATATAGAGTGATGCTACGGTGCTTTGGGAAGTAAAGATGGTATTTTACTTCCCGCTCATATCTCTATTTTCAAAGTTCAAATAGTCGATCCGAACTTTTCATATTAATATGTGCTTGGAGACCAAATTTTACATTTTTTGGAAATTTTTTACTATTTGTTTAGAATTTTTGAAAATCAGTGTTTTTTTAATTTTTTTATTATTTTTTATTTAATAAAAAGCTGTGATTTTCAAAAATTCTAAACCAATAGTAAAAAATTTCCAAAAAATGTAAAATTTGGTTTCCAAGCACATATCACTAGAAAGATTATGTTGAGAAGTTTGGATCGACTATTTAAATTTTGAAAATAGAGATATGAGCGGGAAGTAAAACACCCTCTTTACTTCCAAAAGCACCGTAGCATCACTCTCTCTCTCTCTCTCTATATATATATATATATATATATATATGCATAAAGTAGTGGCTAATTAAACATGCTAATTAATTTCGAAAATGAACAATAACTAATATATAGTACAATTGTAAAGGGGATTCGCCATCATTTGGTGGGAATACCCTTGCTGTAATTAATTTTTTAATATCAATATACCCGTTAGCGGCACACTACAGCAGAAAGGGGTATCAGCGACCGGTTTTCCGGTCGCTGATAATATATGCGCCGGTCACTGATACTCATTCCGGTCGCTAAAAGTCAAATTTGGTCGCTAAAAGACCGGTCGCTGTAAGCCTTGTCGCTGATACTCTTCTGATGACGTCACCGGTCGCTGATAATACGTCACCCGGTCGCTGATAATCTTTTGCGACCAAATTTTTTTGGTCGTTGTTATTTTTTGCTGACGTCATGAAAAAGTATCAGCAACAATGAAACCGGTCGCTGATACCCAAAATCCGGTCGCTGTTGTTGGTTTTTTTTTTTTGCAAAATGTAGATATTAACTATTAACACATTACAGAGTGCATCACTAAGCATGTTTGAAAATGAAGCCATATTTACACAGTAAGCATGCAATTGTCTCCTAACAAAACATCAAAAATCCACAAAAACTGTACAAAAAGACAACAAATAGAGAATTTCCAAGATATGCATTTTCAAGATTATCTGTATATAAAAGCAAAGGTGAATACAGGTCCTTGCATTCTACAAATACATAGTACCAAAGCCTAACTCATACAACAAATACAGCTAGCATCATCAATTATAGAACAAATATATCACAATTAGGTAAAAAGGTTAAAATAAAAACATTTTTTATACATGTAATGAACCATCCCAGTACATACCAGTATAAGCAAAAACTAGACTTACACAATCCCCTCTGCCGTGTACCCTTCTCTCCAGCAAAGCAGAGCTTTTAGAAGAGGCACATGTGTGTGTCTGAAGACTAGAGCTAAAGAATCCAACACTTGTTCATTGCTTGGATCTGACAACCGTAGATACAACATATCCTGCCGAGACAAGTAAAATCAATGCATCACATATTAAAGTAAAATCAGCTCAACCCTAATTGTACAATGCAATTTAAAGTAAAATCCAACACTATTTATATGCATTTTAGTTTTCCTTACTATGTCTATTTTTTTTCTTTCTTTTCTGCTAGCTAAATAATGAGATACAAATATATTTAGTGATGTAACATGTACAATGGCATGATACTCAATGGCATTAATTAATTACTAATCAGTTACAGGTACAATCAAAATCCCCTATGTATTGAAAAGATTATACAGAAACTGAAAAAAAAAGGAACTGATGCTACATTTCAATTGAACTATACAATAATTAAGAAGATACTTTCTACGGCACAACACTGGTACAACTCAATGTTGGAATTGTTTGCCTTTAAAAATAAACTTGCTAGTGTAGATTGAAAAAAATACAATAACAATTTCATTCACTGTTTTATTTCTCGTTTTCTTGCAACAAGCAATGGAACAAGCAGTTGAGCTCTGCTTAATATATATCTATCTGAGTGGGGAACTATCAGTTGCAAAAATTTACCTCAAGCAGTTGCAAAAATTTACCTCAAGCAAGAGCTTGTTCATGGCGGCACCATCAGAGTTGATAAAATCAGCATCCTCTAAATATCCATATGGTCAGCGGAGACCAATCTGTTGCCCTAGATGGTTTCCTGGTACAGCGAATGAACATAAATATGCATTACCAGTACTAATTGGTACTTACCAAGTAAGCATGTGTTTAGAGAAATAGGATGATTCTTAGTTAATAAAGGGTACTGACAACCATGAAATGAAGCAACTACAAACTGAACCTGCAAATTCATGCCGTCTCCTGCCAAGAAATTCATTCCAAACTCCATAACCTGATGTCAAAATAAGGCATCAAAACAAATTTCTTTTATTGAATATTTATTTAGTCAAAGAAGTATTTAAAAAAAAATATACTGACAAGAGGCAAAATCCATCAGGTAAGGTACCACTTATGCTAAGATCTACTATATATGAAAAATAAATGGAGAGAATTTCCTTGTTAGTACTGGGTACTAAAATTATTCTCTATGCAAATAGCACTGGCACTATAAATCAGGTTGCAAGTTTCTTATTAGCACCAAAGAGATTGGATTATATCAGTATGACAAAATTCCAGAATAATTCAGTCATTGGCTCATTGCGAATTTAGCTATTGACAGCTGGGACATATATTTCAATTGATTCAAAAATTGAAGAACTTATTGCAAATATAAGAACTGTTGGGGTTACTTAATTTATCTTAGAAAGAGGTGGCGCCTTTCCAATCTCTGCCTCGAATCAAAATCGGGTCCGCTCGAGCTTTAATTCCTTTACCATTTCTAGTTTTTGAGACCTTCTTACATCAAGTAACTCGGCCGCTAGTGGCACCTTCTTCACATACCTAACCATGTATAAAGCTCATGAGAAGTCATTTTGTAAAAACTAAAATAAAAATAAAAGGGGCTCTCATAGATAAAAAATTAATAAAGTGAAAGAGGAACGCACCTGGAATGAGAGCAAGCAAACGGGGAAGCGAGGAGAGAGGCAAAGAGGAACACACCTGGAATGGAAGGGAAAGTTAGCGTAGAGGGGAGGAAATGACGATTTGGCGTCGTATGGCGCGGAGGAGAGGGGTGGTGCTGGAGCGGTGGCGCGAAGGAGAGGGGTAGCACGGAGGAGGGGGGTGGCGCGCATGGCGGAGAGGAGGATTTTGGCAACTCCAAAATGGCGAGGTTAGCACGACGGAGAGGATCGAAGGATTTTGTCAGAGGAAAGGGTTTTGCGGTGGAATTGCGTTTTGGCGGTGCGGAAAGGGTTTGATTTTGGGGAAGGGTTTTGATCGAGGCGGAGAGTGTTTTGATTTTGGCGGAGGAGTGGCGCGCGTTTTATTTTTCGGCAGCCGCGTTTTTTTCAGCGATGAAAAAAAAAAGCTTTTCAGCGACCGGTGTTGTCGCCGGTCGCTGCTACCGGTCGCTGATACAGTTGGTCGCCGAAATTTGAGTGGAAATCTTTATTTTTGGAGAGAAATTGAGCATCAGCGACCGGCGTCACCACCGGTCACTGATACCGGTCGCTGAAGCTCCATTTTATTGTAGTGGCATTTCGCCGCCAACCATAAAAAAAAAACTAATATATAGTACTTGTTATTAGTTATTACCTCATTACGCTTTGAAATGTTAAATGGCAAGGCCCTCATCAAGCGTCAGACCACCCTGTTTAAGGTCAGATGATATGCATGCATTTCTTTGGATTGTTGGTACGGAGATGACGAGCCTATTAGCCTCGGGATCGATGCTAAGGACCTGATAATACAATCCACCTAGAGAGAGAAATTGAAGTGTGTTGTCCATGCAATAGAGTGTGTAATTTGGGTCACCACAATCAGAACTTGTGCTTAGAGGGAAAGGAATTTTAAGTCCCCCGCAAGGAGGTCTCATGATGGTTTTAGATTTGATGAATATGCAAATGGTAGGATTGATCCATACAAAATTAGGGTTACTACAAATAGTGGGGTTGCCATCGTTATCTAATATATATATATATGCTCTTTTAATTGGAGTTTCTATATATCTATGCAAGTTGAGGGAAAGAGTGTACTAGAGATCCTTATTTAATTACAGTACTAACCAGTCACATCCCATCCCATGCACAACAATTAATGGCCAATTGGCCATACCAATTTCGGTACCGTTTCGCTTCTGAATTATGCAGATATGAGGTAGAAGAAAAAAGATTCAATAAATAAGGCTTATAAGGAAAATTTGCAAAGAGAGATATAAAACCTGCAAAGTGGAGCCAATTCGGCATATATTGTTTTAGTTCCGCCAAAATTAAAATGTAGGCCGAAATAGCTATTTTTAATTTGTCGTGGAATAGAACTTGGATATTCTTAAAATGGACTTCAAACGATAAATTCAAACTGTTAAAACCGATTTACTTCACAAGTGATTTTTTACATGTCAAATTTATAAATTTTCGAATTGATTTATTATAAAATCAAGTGGTAAAAAAATAAACGTATTAAAAATTAAGTTGTTTGGAGTCATTCGGATGAGTTTTGGAGTGAAACCTCACCCAAAAAAAATTTAGTGATCGAGTTTAAGAGCGCACCCTAGCTAGCTATATAGTTGTACTTCTTATTTCTAGTTGTACTCCTTGTTGTCTGGTCAATGCCTCAATGGGTGTTGAGATTAATTATGGGCTCATTAATTAGGGTTCTATTTTTTTTATAGGTAAGCTTTCCTTTTAACTATATATGTTGAATGCAATATATTTTATAAAAGTTGATGAAGCATCTGAGACTGTCATGAAGGTGTGACACAAAATAATCTATACTGCGCGCGCACTTAATAAAAAGAGAGTCAACAAATCAATTACACGTTACATAGTTTTGTTGGATGTACATTTCTTTTTGATTAATTATTATCATATTTCTTCGAGTTTTGTCGACTCGTACAATAAAATATTCTGATAATATTATCTTCAGTTGTTGAATGCAGTTCACTAAATGCATGGCCTTTCCTCTTGAAGTATAGCCGTTCCAGTGATTTTGGTGGTTTCGGACAACTACTGATCATCAACCGTACGTTGTACAACTAGGGTGTTCTTAAGCTCACCAAGTTTCTTTGTGAACTTAATTCAAAAATCTATTGAATTGACTTCAAATGATGCATCCAAACCGTTGAAACCGATTTACTTCACGAGTGATGCATTTAAATGTCAAATTTATATATTTTTGAATTAATTTAGTATAAAGTCAAGCGGTAAAAAAAATAGTTTATAAGTTAATTTTAATGTGTTCATTTTTCATTATTTTTTGACTGTTGGACTTTATATTATGATCATCAAGGAGTTTTTGTTCATCAATTGGCCATGCATGCATACTCAATTTTCACTTATAACTTCAAACACAAATTTATGACAAATTAATACCAACTTTCAATTTTGCTTATATGATCATCAACGAGTTTCCTGAGGAAATGTAGTTCATTTGTTCTAAACAATTAATTTAATACATTTTAGTTTCTGTGTGTTTGAATGAAAACTTGAGTAAGCGGATTAACAGCTAATTAACTGATCAAGATCAGGAATTAATAGTCGCTAATGAAAGCTTGGGTAAGCGGGTTAACAACTAATTAACTTATCAAGAATTAAGAATAATAGCTAACTCAACATTTCGTTAGAATAGCTAGCAGAATAGTCGCTAACCTAAGAGAGAGAGAGAGAGAGAGAGAGAGAGAGCGCATAGGGAGTTGTGTTCAAATACGGAATAGAGTTCCAGATTAGCGCTATTTTTGAGTTAGCGCTATTCCTCACCCATCCGAATGCGACAATTTCGAACTCCCAAATACACGCGTAGAAATTACATCAGGGGCAGAATTGGGGTGCTTGCCAGAACTTAATTTTAATTAGCCCCCCTCCTTAAATTGAAACCAACTATATATATTATATATGTGTGTGCATTCTTGAATTATGTAATTAAGATGTTGATTCAAATCTGTAAAGATGCAAGGAGATCGATGGAGGCTTTAGAAAGATATAAATGATTATTACCGAGGGTAAAAAAGAACTATTGTTGAGGGTTAGCCGACAAAAATTGTTATTTTTGAGGGTATCATTATTAGCAACGAGAATATCCGTGAGAATATTGATGATGTTAAGCACTTTTATTCTTGTTTATATTCCCAAATTCTTGTAGTATATATGCTTGGTAGAGTTGCATAAGGATTTTGTTTTGTTTTTTAAAAAAAATCTTAAAAGATGTTGCCAAGTCAAAGCATAAGAAAGTTGTTAGTGAGCCTTTAAATTAGAATACAAAAAAATAATTTGGCATCGTCAAATGCTGTCCAACAAAAAAAAATTAATAACAAAGGATATATTATATTCCTGCCATAATTAATATTTTTGTCAGTACCGTATGTATAAAATTAAAAGGTTTGAAACTTTGAGAGATAAGAGGCATATATATACAGATCCGCAGGAAGGAAGAAATTTGTAAATGAGAAGTGATCTTCAAGCATTTAATTTATTTTAAATGTTTTGGCCATCAAACTCGATATGGTCCCCTCCCAATTATTTGAGATTACACTTTGATTGTCTAGCTACTTTTTTCTCTATATAGTGTTTTTTTTAAGTTGACTGATATTGACCGGATCAAAGGATTAATTGCTATTATATATATCGAAACAAAGCATCAATCTTCTTTGTGATCGTATACAATCAGTATCCGAAATTATATATACAGTCATGCATCGATCTGCCACTAGCTCTGGCCTCCAAATTAAATAGTAATTAAATCTGTAAAACAAATTAATTCCGATTGAATATCTGCTGATACGAGGTGCTGTGGCTCAATATGAGAACGGAGAAATTAATTAAAGTGTAATTTAATGTAAAATTACTGTAACAATTAAGCTATATGGTGATCAGGTAAATAAAAAAATTGATTATCGAACTTAAAAAAGAAATAACTTTAGATACTTTCATGTAAAAATGTCTCTTTGTTTTATTTTTGTTATATTTTGTTTTGTTCTAAATGGTAGATCGACTATTGGAATGGAAACCAACTGAATGGCTTATTTTTTTGTTCTATATGGTCAATTATATATATTTTGTGAGCAGAAGTTCTACTAGAGTGTTCTTATTTGTGAACTCAACTCTAAAATTTATCGGATTGATTTAAAACGACGAATTTGAACGGTTGAAAGTTGAAACTCATCTACCTTACAAGTAATGCACACATGCGGAATTTTTAAATTTTCATATTAATTTTGTATAGAGTCAAGTGGTAAAAAAACATTCAAAAAATAAATGCATTAAAATTAATTTATAAAACTTCTAATTTTGAATGCTTGACTTTATACTAAATTAATTAGGAAGTTAAATTTTTTCGCATGTAGACACATTACTCGTAAGGTAGATGGATTTTAACGGTTCGAATTCATCATTTAAAACCAATCCGCAAGATTTTAGAGTTGAGTTCACAAAAAAACTTGGTGAACTTAAGAACATCCCTAGTTCTACTCATATCTTGTAGAACCATGAAGCAATCAAACAAACTGGAACTTTTTTTTCTCAAAAAAACCAAACAAAAACAAATTAAAACAGAAGAAAAGCCCCTTTTTAGCTTTTATTTCTCAAAAAATACCAAAATATGAAAACTTAGAAAAATTGCAAATTACAAATTTCCAGTGATTGATCTCATCGGATCTTCCCAACATAATGTTAAAGAACATATATCTAATAGTAAGATATTTAAAACCGAGAAAGAGGTTATCGATTTTAACAGAGCAGTTTTGGCTTCATGCAGCGCACGAACGTGATGTAGTGCTGTTTTGATTCTATAGTTTTTGCGCTGCATGAAGCCAAAACTACTCTGTTAAATTCTTTACCCGAGAAAGAGCTGGTCAATGATCAAATTAACATGCTACATAAAGTCCGGCCGAGAGAATATTTGGTAATTGATGGAAAATAAAGCTGGGTGACGATATTTCGACCTACAGCACAGCATACATCACTGCTTGTTAAAGTGACACGTAGGCATGAATCAATTATATAACATATTATATTAATTGTTGTTGTACTTGCAACTATGGGTGGCATAAAAAGCTCGTAACTCGTGGATTGATCGTGGCTCGCATATGATTCGTTCGCTAACAGTTTGTTCGTTAGTGGATCAAGTTTTAACGAGCCAGCTTGCCACTAGATTCAGATATGAATTTGTGAAGTTCCATGAATTTATATAAATTTAGTATGCATTAATTTATTTTGTAACACATACTTCTGCATATTATAAACAATTACTAGGAGTACTAGGTGTCAAATTTACTACCCTTGAGTTTGACTCTTGGCAATCTGAGCATATGTTGACTCAACAAGAACAATGCATCTTAGAAATATCTTTCTCTGAAGAGGAAATTCATCAGGCTGTGTTTGCTTCTGATCCAAATGGAGCTCCAGGCCAGATGGGTTTTCCTTCAAATTTTATCAATTCTTTTGGGAGGTGATTAAGAATGACTTGATGTTAATGTGCTCTTATTTTTATAATAACACTCTTACATTGAAACACATCAACAAATCAGTGATTTGTCTAATCCCTAAAGAGAAAGATGTAGACAGATTGAAGCAATATAGACTTATAAGCTTGGTTAATTGTAGCTTCGAGATTCTATCTAAGATACTTACTTTTAGACTAGAGAACATCCTGGCTAGGATAATTGATCCCTCTCAAGCTACTTTTATTAAGGGGAGGTATATTTTAGATAATGTTGTTCTTAGTCAAGAAATGATATATCATGCTTATGTCACATGCCAAAAATGGATAGTTCTCAAAATTAATTTTGAGAAAGCTTATGATAAGATAAATTTGGCCTACCTACTTGAGGTTTTAATAGGTAGAAAATTTGGGCGTAAGTGGATTCAATGGATACATAATTGGTTGTATAGCTCTCATTCTTGTTTAAATATAAATTGACACCTCACAACTTATTTTCAATGTATAAGAGGAGTCAGACAAGGAGACCCCTTGTCACCTTTTCTTTATATATTGCCAGCTGATACACTTAGTCAGATTTTTAATAAAGGAAGACAATTAAATATCATCCAGGGGTTAGGTCCTCCTTGCCAACAAAATGCTGCTGTTACCAACTGTCACTATGCTGATGACACAATTTTATTTGTGTCTTCTGAGGCAGCTATAGTAGAAAAGGTCTGGTGGACCATGAAGTGTTTTGAGGCACTTTATGGTATTAGAATTAATTTTGACAAAACTGAGATGTTTCCAATTAATCTAGATACAGAGGAGGCCCACACTTTAGCTGTAGTGTTTGGGTGTAAATTGGGTTCTTTTCCTTTTAAATATTTGGGCTTACCTCTACATCATAAGAGATTGTTGACAAGGATTGGAACTTCCTCCTGAAAAAATTAGATAACAAACTCTAGAGTTGGCATAGCAATCTTATCTCATTAAGAGGCAGAAAAACATTAATTAATGCAGCTTTATCTTCTGTTCCATTGTATGCCTTGTCCATATTCAAATCCCTAAAGGTGTTCTCAAACAAATGGATAAAAGGAGAAGACAATTTTTATGGCAAGGGTATAAGACCAATAGGAAATGATATGCATTGGTTCAGTGGGAAAAAAATATGCCAACTAAAAGAAAATGAGGGGATGGGCATTTTAGACTTAGAACAAATGAACACAACCTTACTTGCTCAATGGTTGTGGAAATTTAAAGATCTTTGCTGTCAAGGAATGTGGAAGCAGGCTTTACAACTTAATTACTTCTTTATTAACTATATTCCTCACTCACGGTTCTGGTCAGCTTTGATGAAAATACAACACCTGGTAGACCTAAGGAGCACTTATCAGCCTGGTTATAATAGTATGGTTAAATTTTGGACAGATATTTGGTTAGGAGAATGTCCACTAGCCATTACTTACCCCTTCCTATTTGATCAGTGTTCCAACCATAATATTACTTTAGCTGATGTTATCTCTTCACAAGGTCTATCTATTAATTTTAACAGGACTATAACTGGGGTTACTAGACATGAATGGATTGAAGTTTTGAATTTAATCCATACCTTTCAACCTGAACATGCTGAGGATAAACTGATATGGCAATTAGATTCAAAATGAATTTACACTGTCAAATCATTGTACCAGTTTTTGAATTTTGGTGGAGTCAAAGAACTACATGCCCTCACATAGTGGACTGTTAAAACACCACCAAAAATACAAGTGTTCATGTGGCTACTCACCAATCATAAAATACTTACCAAATCTAACTTAGCAAAAAAAGATGGACTGGATATACTACGTGTCATTTTTGCAGGCAGGAGGAGACTCCTGATCATTTGTTTGTTTAGTATGCTAGAACTAAGCTGTTGGATTTAGAGACGTCTAATTACAATAATAAAGTTGGACATGCGTGCATTATGATTATGATATCAAATACTGTCGCAAGATTATATTTATGTAATGATTAAAATATGCCAAATAATGTGATTAATTAAGTCATGGCATTATACGTATTTATATATAAGGTTTTGGATACGAATACATATAGAACAATGTTAATCAATATAATTGTTAATGGACCGATTATAGTTGATTAAAATAATAGCAGTAATAAATACAGACTAAATAAGGAAATCAGAATTTATTCTGATCTATTTCGGTTTTTTTTGGAAGTTCCTGATTTCCAGATCCTTGAAATCCGAAATCAAGATTTCTTGGAAAACTTGTTTTCCAAGTATTAGCAAATTTCGGCTGCCCTAGGTTTGGGGTTTTTGCACTGCTATAAAAGGGCTGAGTCTCCAAGGCTTGCAATCAATCCATCATAATTGTCTGCTCCATTGAAAGACAAGATACTCTGTCATAATATTTAGGGTAGCCAGAGAAAAGGATTGCAAGTTCTTGGAAGGACTCGAGAGCCAACAACTCAAGTTAAGACCAGGAGCGTATCAACCCAGAGCCTTGGAAGCTGTCTGATTGATAGCATACGGAGGCCTTTGAAGATGGAAAGTAAGTTCCGCTGTGCATTAAGTTTAATTTCTTACAAAGGAGTAGATCTTGGTTAGGGTTTAAAGTAATTAGGAAAACCCACAAAGTAAAACCAACAAGTGGTATCAGAGCAACCTTATGTAAGAATTGCAGTTTAATTCGGTTTTAATTGCTTTCTATTTTTCATATCGAATTTAATTGTTGCAAAAGGAATTGTTAAAATTTTGCTTTAACCGTTTTTTTTTTCATGCGGTTTTGAATTAAAATCTTAAATTTGAACCCATCCTTGCGCTTCGTGCGATCTTGGAGAAGTTTTTATTTGAAATTTTAATTTTCAAAATAAGAAAGTATCAATTATGCAACAATTTAAGGTTTTAAATTCGAATTAGAGAAAGTAATTTAGGTTTGAATTTTCAGATCTAGTCATAAACAATTGATTTGAGGTAGTGATCTTAAAACAGATCAAACTTTTGACTCGTAACTCCGATTTGGACGCACGACCACAATTCGGAAACCTTGAAAAAGGATCTAGCCAGCCATTAACAACTTTGTTGTCAAAACTTGCTGTTTAAGCCCTCAAAATGACTGTTTTAGATTTTTCGACCATAAAAAAAAAAAAATTCAGTTTTCCCTCAATTCCATATCTGAAAATTTTATTAAGTCTAGATTATTTTTGGGTTACCAAATTTTCAGACTTTAGGAGTAATTGTAAGTAATTGTAATTTAGGTTATAATAATTATAATTGCTATAATTGCTATAATTACTATATATATTATATATATTATGCTATATTTAGCCTAATTATTAGAATTTAGATATTATTTAAAATTGGTATTAACACCAATTAAAGGCTCTAATACTAAATTCTGATTTGATATCAATAGTGCTTATTATGGCATAAAATTTATACTAAGTATGGAAGCAATAAAATTATTGAAGCATTTCTAAAAGATGATCATTGTAGAAATTGCTAAAGTTTTGCTAAAACCTAATAATTATTTTGATGAATATAGTTGACATATAAAATTAGTATATTCTAATTTAAAAGTGCTATAAGATACTGTATTCTATTTAGGACGAGTAGATACTATAGGTACGTCCTAGATTAGGTTTTAGGCATAATTTTGAAATCTAACTAAAGGCGTTTTAGGTATACATGTGCTGTTTTCGCATGAGTCAAGCATTGATGTTCGCAAACGAACCGCTCTTTGTAAGACGATTGCAAGGATGACTCATGACAAGTTGAAATGACGTGCTGACAATGGACGTGGGTGTTAGCTTTCCCAAAGGAGGGTTGACGCCTACTAAGTTGTTTGGTGCATAAGGGTAGTGAATAAAAATAAGTTGCAACACACATGGACTAGCGATGTCTAGAAAAGCATCAGGGGCTTGGAACATAAGTGATCCGTCTGTGATCCTCCTCCCCCTGTTGACTGGCCTGGTCGTTAGTTAATGGATATGTTAATTTGACCCAAAGGTTGATTGACAAAAATGTTACATGTTTGTACTTTATTCACTACACCAGAGTGCCTGAAGGTAATGATTGCACCCAAAGGTGTTTCATTAGTGAATGGTGCTTTGGCTAAAGATTTAATGGAGCAAATAGTTTTACACAGGCCTTTAGATAGATTTTAGAATTATGATTAAGGATCAAATCGTGACGCATCGTATCTAAATTATTTCCTTGTTCTTGAATTTTCAGATCTAAACATAATGTCAAATCTAAGTCAGATTAAGCCCCTCATGGGGAACAATTTCAAACAGTGGGAGGAAAAGCTGAAATTAGTCTTAGGGATCATGCAATTGGACACAGCACTGAGATTTGATCGCCCCAAGCCTAATAAAGAGGGTGAGGAAACTCCCCAAGAGAAGGCTGATATTACGAAATGGGAGCATTCAGATCGCATGTGCATAATGGTGATGAAGCAAACGATCTATGAGACTTTTCGAGGCATAATAACTTGATACAGAGACCGGCGCTATTAAATACCTTAAGGCCCTTGAAGAGAAATTCACAAAGAGTAAAAAGACTGAAGTTAGTACACTCTTTGTGAAGTTGGCAACAATAAAATACAAGGGAAAAGAAGGGGTTAGAGAGCATGTTATTGAGATGACAAGATTACAACGTGCCTTGAAAGGGCATAATTATGACATCTCTGATGAGGTTCTCATTGAGTTCATTTTTCTGTCTCTCCCGTCTAACTTTAGTCAATTCAAGATGACTTATAATTGTCAAAGAGAGACATGGACACTACCTGAGTTTGAGGCTCAGTTGGTGCAGGAGGAAGAGAGACAGAAAATGACTAAGGGAGAAAGTGCTCATGTAGTAACATCTAATCCTAAGGGTAAAGTCAAAAAGCGCAAGTTTACTGCCAAGGAAAAGGGACCTACCAAGATAGCTGCAAACAATGCCGCGCAGAAAAGCAAGAAGGAAGATACTTCTGCGAAAGCAGATGAAAAGAACTGTTTTTTCTGCAAAGCGCCAGGACATACAAAGAAATTCTGCACCAACTATCATGCATGGTTGGCAAAGAAAGGTGTGTCTCTTGCTTTAGTTTGTTCTGAAGTTAATTTAAGTTCTGTATCTAGATATACTTGGTGGATAGATTCAGGTGTAAATTGTATAAAAGGAAAACAAAGTAATAAACGTAAGTATGATGCAAAAAGGTGTAATGATGTCTTAGAATTGATTCATACGGATATCTGTGGTCCTTTTCCAAAGGCTACAAGAAATGGTCACCGTTACTTTATCACATTCATAGATGATTATTCAAGATATGGTCATATTTACTTAATAAAAGAAAAGGCGGAAGCATTAGACGTGTTCATAAAGTTCAAAACGGAAGTTGAGTTACAACTTAACAAACGTATAAAGTCCATTCGTTCTGATCGTGGTGGTGAATACTACGGTCGTTATGATGGATCAGGAGAACAGCATCAAGGTCCCTTTGCAAAATACTTAGAGGAATGCGGAATTGTGGCTCAGTATACGTTTCCAGGTTCGCCTGCAATGAATGGTGTTGCTGAGCGACGAAATCACACCCTTAAAGACATGGTGAGAAGTATGATTGCTCGTACAACTCTACCTGAGAATTTGCGGGGAGAAGCCTTAAAGACTGCAGCATACATACTTAATAGAGTGCCTACTAAAGCAGCTAACAAGACCCCTTACGAGTTATGGGTTGGGCGCAAGCCTAGCTTGAATCATTTGAGAGTTTGGGGATGTCCATGTGAAGCTAGGCCTTATAAGCCAAGCGAAAAGAAACTGGACGAAAGAACCGTTAGTTGTTACTTTATAGGCTATTCTGAACGATCTAGGGGGTACAAATTCTATAATCCAACAGAATATACAGTTTTCGAGTCAGGAAGTGCAAAATATTTTGAGGATAATGAGTTTGTGGGGGGAGATATGACAAAAGATAGTATTTTTGAAGAAGAAGAAGAAGAGACGAATGCGAATGAGACTATGGACCAAAGTCATAGTTTTATTCAAATTCCGATTGCATTTAGAAATATATCTTTTGACAATGTGCAAACTTCATCATCCTAAACAACTCAGTTAGAAACTCAACATGGAATAGAGAACACAAATGGACCTCCCAACCCAAACCCTGACATTGACATGACAAATGTTGATGGCCTAGGGCCTGTGGGAGATTCAGAAGTTGGTAATGATGTTCCTCCTCTTGTTGAAGATCAAGTTGTAATTGAACCTCAAGAAAATCTAGAGCCTGTGCCAGTTAGGAGATCTACTAGAGAGAAAAGATCTACACAATCGAAGGATTATGCATATCTTCAAGAACATGAGTTTGACATTGGCTTGTTTGAAAATGATCCTGTTAATATCAAACAAGCTGTGGAAAGCTCTAACTCTCAATTGTGGATTAATGCCATGAATGAAGAAATGAAATCTATGTACGACAATGACGTTTGGGATATCGTTTCGTTGCCTAAAGGCAAGAAACCCGTTGGTTGCAAATGGATATTTAAGACTAAGTGGGATTCTAAAGGCAATGTTGAAAAATACAAGGCACGTCTTGTTGCGAAAGGTTTCACACAGAAAGAAGGCATTGATTATAAAGAGACTTTCTCTCCAGTTTCATCGAAAGACTCTTTAAGGATTATATTGGCGCTTGTAGCACATTATGATTTAGAACTTCATCAGATGGATGTAAAGACGGCATTTCTCAATGGTGACATTGATGAAACGATCTATATGAAGCAGCCAGAAAACTTTGTATCAGGTGATGCAGGGTCTATGGTCTGCAGACTTAAGAAATCTATCTATGGTCTAAAACAAGCATCTCGACAATGGTATCATAAGTTTCACAAAGTTGTTAGCTCATTTGGTTTTGAGTCTAACATAGTAGATGAATGTATATACCTTAAGTTCTGTGGGAGTAAATTTATTTTCTTGGTTCTATATGTAGATGACATATTGCTTGCCAGTAACGATAAGGACATGTTACATCAAACTAAGAATTTTTTATTTAAGAATTTTGAAATGAAAGATCTTGGTGATGCATCATTTGTTCTAGGGATTGAAATACTTAGAGAAAGATCTCAAGGTATTCTAAGGTTATCCCAAAGGAACTATATCGATAAGATTCTAACAAGATTTGACATGCAAAACAGTAAACCAGGAGATACCCCTGTATCAAAAGGAGATAAGTTTAGTCTAAAACAATGTCCCCAAACTGACTTAGATAAAAACATCATGAAAGATATTCCCTATGCCTCAGCCGTAGGTAGCATCATGTATGCACAAGTATGCACGCGTCCGGATATTGCGTTCATTACTGGAATGCTAGGGAGATATTTAAGTAACCCAGGTATGGAACACTGGAAGGCAGCCAAGCGAGTGTTGAGATACCTAAAGAGAACTAGGGACTATATGCTCACGTATCGGAGATTGGAACAGCTCGAGGTCATTGGATATACCGATTCTGATTTTGGAGGATGTGTCGACAGCATGAAGTCAACATCAGGATACATCTTTATGATGGCAGGCGGTGCCGTGTCATGGAAGAGCGCTAAGCAGTCATTGGTAGCCTCCTCCACTATGGCAGCTGAATTTGTCACATGCTATGAAGCATCTAATCATGGCGTATGGCTGAAGAACTTCGTCACAAGGCTGAAAATTGTGGATTCTATTCAGAAACCACTCAAATTATTATGTGACAACAATTCAGCAGTGTTATACGCCACCAACAACCGAAGTTCGTCAAAGTCGAAGTACATTGACATTAAGTTTTTGGTTGTAAAAGAGAGAGTGGAGAAAAATGAATTATATATAGAACACATAGGTACAGACTCCATGATTGCGGATCCTCTTACTAAAGGACTGCCACCCAAGAAATTTCACCAACATGTTGCTTGTATGGGTGTAATATCTGTTTAGGATAATTAGAAAATGTGGGAGTCTGAATATGTTTTTTGAGTTCTGATGTTCTATGTAATGCAATTGTAAACAATTTTGATGATATATATACAAGTTGCATTCAATTTCAGTTTCATTATTTCTTTCTTTAAAGTTTAAATTCTTGGCCTCATACAGTAAAGTGAAGGTGACTCAATTAGAAATAGGCACGTCTAATCACACTTGCGTGTAATTTCTAAACTATATGTCCAAATCAGATTCATGTCATTCAGTTATGCTGGCAGCGTGATTTATGTCGTTTTAGTTGCGAATAAATGTGACAAATGCCGCTTAAGTCCTTTGTTAGCATAATTGATGGACAGAATTGTTTAAGAAATACGATAAGTAAAGACAGAAAAGTTGCATGCAATAAAGTTAAGGATATATAATCAAAAGGTTGCACTTGTCCATGTGGGAGATTGTTGGATTTAGAGACGTCTAATTACAATAATAAAGTTGGACATGCGTGCATTATGATTATGATATCAAATACTGTCGCAAGATTACATTTATGTAATGATTAAAATATGCCAAATAATGTGATTAATTAAGTCATGGCATTATACGTATTTATATATAAGGTTTTGGATACGAATACATATAGAACAATGTTAATCAATATAATTGTTAATGGACCGATTATAGTTGATTAAAATAATAGCAGTAATAAATACAGACTAAATAAGGAAATCAGAATTTATTCTGATCTATTTCGGTTTTTTCTGGAAGTTCCTGATTTCCAGATCCTTGAAATCCGAAATCAAGATTTCTTGGAAAACTTGTTTTCCAAGTATTAGCAAATTTTGGCTGCCCTAGGTTTGGGGTTTTTGCACTGCTATAAAAGGGCTGAGTCTCCAAGGCTTGCAATCAATCCATCATAATTGTCTGCTCCATTGAAAGACAAGATACTCTGTCATAATATTTAGGGTAGCCAGAGAAAAGGATTGCAAGTTCTTGGAAGGACTCGAGAGCCAACAACTCAAGTTAAGACCAGGAGCGTATCAACCCAGAGCCTTGGAAACTGTCTGATTGATAGCATACGGAGGCCTTTGAAGATGGAAAGTAAGTTCCGCTGTGCATTAAGTTTAATTTCTTACAAAGGAGTAGATCTTGGTTAGGGTTTAAAGTAATTAGGAAAACCCACAAAGTAAAACCAACATAAGCAAGTATGGTTCTGGATGGCGGATGCCATGATTACATTAAACAATGGCACTCAATAGAGGATGTGATGCAATTTGCTTATACCTTACCTAAAAAAACAAGAAACGTTTTCTTGATTATGTTTAGTGTTTTATCATGGACCATTTGGCTGTTAAGAAATAAAATTTGCTTCAATGAGCAGGTTTGTGATTCAGTCAAATTGTCTATTTTACATATCATTAACTGGGTTACTCTTTGGATAGGTAAAACAGATGGGCAAGCTGCAATGAAGGAATAACAAAAGAACTGGCTCCCTGCAGATATCTCCCAAATTCCACTGCAAGAGATGGAGTAGGAGCAGGTCCTGGAGGAACTTCCTCTTTGATGCTGACACTTAGTAAATACTTAGCTTTCTGACTATTAGAATGTTTACTTTGGTTGCTTGTAAGAACTGTTGACTCGTGGGATGCTTTTGATATGTTTTGTTTTAGTTATCTAGGAGAATGTTTTATTGTTTTATTGATATCAGACAACATACATTGGTATGATTTGTAGGGAACTTGTAACTTAAAAAGTTTCAGTCAATGAAACATGCTTATGTCTCTTTTAAAAAAAAAAAATTTATTTTGTGAACTATGTTTGTATGAATTTGAAAATTTGATATTTTGGTATTTTAGTATGTATGAATTTAGTTGCAAACTTAATTTTGATAGTTGACTTTATAATATATTATCTAATACATTTGGCCTTTTGGCCCATGAGCTTTCACGAGCTGGCTTGGCTCGCTCGTTGCCAAAACGAACGAGCCACAAGCCACCTTTTTCAGTTCAAACTCTAATGTTGGCTCGCTCATAATTCGCTCCTTGCCAAAACGAGCGAGCCACGAGCTTGGTCTAACTCGGACCGAACCGGCTCGTTGCCAGCCCTACTTGCGACTACTTAAATAATTAACTAATTAATGGTAACTCACCTCAATAATTGCCATGCATGGTGGCCAATATAACTAGGGGCGGATCTACATATATGTCAGGGGGTGCTTAGCCACCCCAATGATTTAAATTTTTTTAATTATGTACATTAGAATTTAATTTAATTTTTGTTTTTTTAAGCTTTTATATAGCTTAGCCCCCTCATGAAATGACAAATGTGTGCTTGTAGTCTAGTGGTAAGAGTTCTATTTGGTGTTTGTAAAGTCATGGGTTCAATTCCCACTAACTACAATTTTGTTACCTTTTTCACATATTATGCAATTTATAAATTAGCTCCCCTATTCAAATTTTCTAGTTCCGCCCCTGAATATAACCTATATATTTGGAGAAAACAGTGTTATTCAATTTTGAATTGGATCTTGCAATGACATCTGATCTGAACCCCACCTGCCTAATTTCGGGTCCCTTTTCGTGATAGGATTTCATCTTTATTGAGATTCCCACTGTTAATGGCATTAGAGAAAAAAATAAAAATAATAGAAGGGACCTCAACCATGGTCCGAGAAAAAAAAACATTTTACCTAAAAACATCATAAACAAATTGTCAAAGTTCATGAAACGAATTAAGTGAAACAGAGATATTTGAACTTCAAAATCATTCATTAGTTCCTAGCACTAATCCAGTTAACAACTCCAAATTATTAATTAAGGAAAGAAGATGCTAATAGTTACCTAATTCAAAAAGTCGTTTGCAATCAGAATTTTTTTCTAAGTAAAAAAGTTGGATCAGAAATATGCATTGTACCAAAATTGTATTCTACATAAAAGAGAGAGTGTGTGTGTATATATATAGGTTGAGCAAAAATATGTACATATTAATATACTATACGTGTATACATGATTATATGGTATCCCTTACATTGCACATTTTTATTCTATATATAGGTTGAGAAACATCTCTTATACATTTGAGCGCTCATATTTTTTTACGAGATTTTTATCTTGCATGGAGTTGACTAGCACCAGCTATAAATTAAGCTTCATCATATGCACGCTGGTTGAGTAAGAAGGAAAAAAAAATTGGACAGGGAAACAGGCAGAAAAAGTCAATAATATAAATTTACAGTTATTTTATCATACATTTTGAAGTTTGGGGTTCCCAATGAAGATTATTTATGAAAAATATAAGGGTCAATTTTAATTTCTTTTTAAAATTTGTATTAAAGAAGAAAAAATCCATACAAAATATCACAATTTAAAAAAAAAATGGGTCAATTGAACCCCCATAATTCTCATTTAAATCCGACGCTGCTGACAGAATAATAAAAACAAATTCTTGCCCTTAATGCGAAATTATAACTAGCACTGATCATGTGTATGCAGAACCGCGAAAGTTATACAGTATACAGAAATAGTTCTTCAATCCAACGGTTTTGATACCATATATGATATGAATTTAGACAGACTCTCACAATTTCTTATATTTGTATACGGCCTGCTCTGAATAAATTAGGAAAAAGAAGGATATATATGTTGGGATAATATATATTGAATTAAATTAAAAGCCTAAAAAGAAGGGTAGAATTGGAATAGATTTTGGGTCGGAATATATAGGAGCCCAAAATGGCCCGTACCCATTAAACTTGTATATGTTAGCAAAATGGGACCTAATTCTGATCTAATGGGCTTCTATCCATATATATCATCGCTGTTCAGTTTGAAGTTTGAACAACTAAGTTAGAATTCTAAACACTAGCTCGTCTTTTAACCGAAAAAAAAATGATGTTTAATTTATATATATGTTGTAAGCTGCTTTTTAGAAGACCATATGAAATCTCAAATTCCCCTCTACCGTTGCAGCATGATAGAATATATAGTATCATTTTCTAATTTTTCTTTTGTTCCTTTTCAAATTAATGCTAATAGCATGCTTAATTTCCATAAGTTCACAAGTACTTTTGCATCAAGAGCTCAAAGGTAATCAATGCTAATAATTAGAACAATTTCTGTGTTCATTTTTAATAATCATCTCAAGTACACTACTTACTGTTTCTTTGGATCTTCTTCTTCAAGATTTAATTAGTGATATTGCAATCTTAATTATTCCTTGTTGAAGTTACAAAGATGAAAGATTATAATATCAATAAATCTATAGGATTTTCCACGTGTCACTCATGATCCAAGTATCTATTATCTGGAGCGATGTTTAATCTCTAGACCGCTGAAACCTTGTGCAGCGGCCATGATTCTGTTTTGAATCAGGATGGTTACATGCCAATTTGAATTTACCGCCCTTTTTGTTGGTAGTGCATTCACATAATAACTCACTGAAACGGAAACACAGAGGGGATAAACATGATATATATACATAGAATTTGTACCGCCTGGGAGCCTCGGGATTCACAAATAAACTCGATGAAAGATTACGATTAGCCAGTAATTAACATTGCCTTAAATACATTTCCGAGGAATAAATGCTTTCGCTTTTTAACATGGCACCCACGCAACAAGGGGGCCGGGGCAGATGAGCTATGTTATAAAAAAGGGGTAGGGGAGTGACTAAGTCTGTATATCATTTGGGGGGAGAGAGAGAGACGGCGACGGTGATTATAAACCGTGAGAAAAGGTCAGTGGTAGAAGTTCAACATGTAGTGTATCTTTTTTCTTATTATCTTTTCTTTTTCTTGATTGTTCTATTACCTTTTGTTTTGATCAAGACTCTAAAATGAGGAAGATAGTGCAAGTACGAGAAGACGGAGTAAGAAAATGTAGGATCAGAGATAAGATGGCTGCGCATGACGTGCTTAGAGTAAGAGAGATGGCCACACATGGAATTTACTTAGCTTAAATTTGAATATATAGAATAAATAAAGATTCTTTTTTATTCTCCACTTCTGAACCTAATGATGAAAACTTAATAGTTCGTTCTTTCCTTCAATTCTCTATAACAGCCAACAAATATGAAAAGAAAACCAAGATTTGTTTGAGTCCTTTTCTTTTTCTTCCTTGCAGATGAGAGGGTTTGGTTTATGACCCACAAAAGGAAATATTGATTTCTTTCCAATACGTTTAAGTTTGGCTCAGATATCTCAATCAAGATTTTTTTTTTTATTGATGGCAGATTTTTTTAGAAATGATGGGCATCTCCGGCGTGTTGACGCCCCGCTACATCAGGATACGCAACACACAGCCTTCATATTTCAAGCTCAAGGACCCAGGCACAGACACCCCAGACCAAGGCACAGTCCCAAAGTAAGATAATTTCAAATTTCAAATTTTAAATTTTGGGTTTGTATGAGGACTTTTGTGAAAAACTTTCTTGTACAAGTAACAAGTACAGCTCATTAGTCTCATTAGTCTAATTTCCCCTCCGTTTTGCCACTGACCGTTGAGCTGCCGTCTCTTCAATTCCAGTGGGGGCCCACTTATAAGTGACTAGAATAGGTCTACCTCGTATTTTCTGTCATCCAATTTGGCCCTGGTCCTACTATAAAAAGACGCGTACGCCTCGATCTGAGTGCGCAACTCCGCCGCTGGGTTCGCCGGAGAACCAATTCTAGGGTTAGGGTTTCACTACGGCCTTACTTTTCCCCTAGCGCAACAAATATTTGGGTTAGGGTTTCTAGTCCGTTGAAAATTGGGGTTAGGGTTTTGTCTCCATGGGACGCTCTCGCGGCGTTGCCAACGCAGGGGACGATGACACCAGTCAAAGGTACCTCCCCTTTTTTGGTCTCCGTCTGTCTCTGTTTCGTGTTATGTCAATGTCGGAAAAATTGAGGAGGTATCAGGTAAGGAGTGCACCTTTGGTGTCAAGCTGGAGTTTGTTTATTTATTTATTAATTAATTAATATTATTATTATCCGGAAACTAGAGCCATTCTCGAGATTTATTTACACTGAGATCAGTAAAACCATGTGCCCAAATAAATTACCATACTGTGGTTGAATACCATAATTAATTTTAGAACAAATCAACCATACTGTGGCTGAATAAACTCAGTTGTGCTATTTTAAAGGTAACTTTAGGCACAAAGGAAATTTCTTTTGGTAATAGAATACTTTCTAGTGGAATCAGGGGCAATCATATCTGGTTTTAGTATAATTTCAGTGAATTTCAGTAATGGTATTTACTGACTATTAGGCACTGATCCAGTTGGAACAAAAACTCTTTCCTTTGTAATTGTTGTTGTTGTTTCAGATTTTCTTTGCTTGTTTTCTCTTTAGTTACATGATTTTGGTTAAACTGAGGGTTTGTTATTGACATGTTAGTTGGGTTCATATTACGACGGTACTGATTAGATTACTTTGGAGGACTTAATTATCATAATTGAGAGTATTAATACTCCAATATTCTGCTGGTCTGTACCTACTGAAATTAAATGCTTGGTCTATCGTTCGTCAGGTTTCTCTGTGATATTGTGATTTGTTCGGTTAGTAAAGACCTGAAAGATTGTAATGGTATTTACTATATCCATTCTTTTACCTAGAATTTTTTTCTCTTAGGTCAAAGAGAAGGAGAGTCCCTTCAGGTGGAGATGCCTTAGAGAATATAACAAGTAAATTCTTTTTGTATCCTATCTTTTGTATTTTTTTTTCTTTTTCGGGTGTTTCTGTGTATTTCTTGTTCTCTCTCTTAGAGAATCTGTTATATTTATGCTAAGATTTTGTACTATTATATATTAAGTTTATTTAACAGAAAAAAGGGCTCCACAAATTTTCTAAAATGCTCTCTCCTTTTTTCCATCTTTTATTGTGTACTTTGTAGGTCAAGGTGGAACAGATGGTAAAAAAGCACTATACCACTGCAACTATTGCAACAAGGATATTTCAGGGAAAATCCGTATTAAATGCTCAAAATGTCCTGATTTTGATCTTTGTGTGGAGTGCTTCTCTGTTGGAGCGGAGGTCACACCACACAAGAGCAACCACCCATACAGGGTCATGGTATGTGCACATCTTCATATATTTGTGCAAATTATATTTTATTATTGTTCAAATGCTCAATTGAATGTTGAGTCAGTTGTGAGCTAAATTGAAATTACTAAATCGTGCAATTTTGTCCCATTGTTGTTATGCAATTCATTGATCTCCATTATTCTCTCCTGAATGCGGGATGTAGTATTTGGAGTTACAATTGATGGTAGCTGAAACTTTAATTTAAAATAGTCTTAGATGAAGAATTTATTTTGAACTCGGTATCTGACAGGATAATCTCTCCTTTCCCCTAATCTGCGCTGATTGGAATGCTGACGAGGAGATTCTTCTTCTAGAGGTATACCTTTTATGTTGATTGGTTAAACTTGACTGAACTTTAGGGCTCTACCACTAGCTTATAAGGCTAGCAATTTTTGTGCCTATGTCCAAAAATTTACTATTAGTGTCAAAGTGGTTACTTGTTAAATATAAATAAACTAGCCCTCCTTTTCCAAGCCCTCGGAGCCTGATCTTAGTTTGGTGTTGTCAGGTAAAATGAAGTATTGTTAATTTGTAGTGAACCATTGCCTTGACCTTTACACTCAAGTTACTTTTTTCAGTGTTAATTTTTAATCTCACTAAATTCATGTAATTGTTGACAATTTGATTACCCAAATTGAGTACATTGAAAAATTAGAAACTAATGGAATTTATTTATCCATTATTTTAGAGTAACGCTGTTTTTTCTTTTGTTTTGTCATTTTCCTGTGTAAAAAGGGGATTGAGATGTATGGACTTGGAAATTGGGCTGAGGTGGCAGAGCATGTTGGTACGAAAAGTAAAGCGCAGTGTATTGATCATTACATGACCGCATACCTTAGTTCTCCTTGCTTTCCGCTACCGGTACGCCCTCTTTAAAATCTGGGAACTGTAAATTGAGGCTTAATTGCACAATTTAGTGGTTTATTGAGGCAGAATTCGATAGAATGAGGTTAAATTGGATAATGAGGCTTAATTTTAACAACTTAATGTTGTAAAGACTTAATTAAAGCTTAATCAGGTTAAGCCGGGGCTTAATGTGAACTAGGGAAGCCATAGAATCCTGAATTACGGGTCTAAGCTTAAAGATTATAAATTTGATATTCAAATTTTATTTTCATTACCCTCCAGGATATGTCTAGGGTTAATGGTAAAAACAGAAAGGAGCTTCTTGCCATGGCCAAAGTGCAAGGTGAGGCCAAGAGAGGTTTGTTGCTGCGACTGCATTCCTTTTTAGTCATTATTGATTTTTAGTTTGTAACTTGTAAGTTTACTCACTGATTGTTCAATGGATACACAGGATCATCATTGCTTGGTGAAACAACACTTACAGATTCACCTTTTTCTCCTTCGAGGGTCAAGTGAGTATACTTTTTAATTTTGCTTATATATATAAACCTTCTAGGTCTTTATTTTTTCCCTTGTCTCGTGTTGAAAATATTTATCACTGTTTGCTAAGTTTTGTGGATCACAGGATGGAGGATGCTATTGGTGATGCTCTTAATGGGAGGTCTCCCTCCAACCTAACTTCTGGTATATTTTAATTCTATTATTTTATAATATTATCATCCATTGTTTTTAGTTTCCAACTGAAGGTGATGTTACTTCGTACAGGTGCAAACAAGAAAGCATCTAATGTGGGACATTTGAAAGACAGCTCTGATGGACCCAGACCTGAAGGTAACCCAAAAGCTGAAATTTATAGGTCAAAAGCACAAACACACTCACAAAGTGAAGCAACTGCACTTATTTTTCTGCAAAAATATTGAAATATCCCTTTTAGTAATTCAATGCTATGAAAATTGCTAGGAATAATCATGCATATCCATAAAGCAAAGAGAAAATAAATTAAGTATATTTTTATTAAACATGAAAAGTAATCCTATGCATCCCACCCTCATTAAATACAAAGGATTTTGGAAGTTATCCTTCTATTCTAATTAATTATATGTTCATAATTGAGGAAAAAGGAATGCTATGTTTATTATATCCAAAGATATCAGGAGAGAAGGGATGCATGACATTTTTTCCATGTTTTAATGGGGTATATGAAATATCCTTGTTTGGAAGGGTTAATACAATAATTTGATTTTTTTGTAGTGGCACATGTAGAATTATTCTTTAAATAGAAGGTACACAACATAAGTCTTGAAGTACATATAAAGAAACCTACACCCAAAATAAAACAAAAAAGAAGAAGATAGAATCACAATTTTGGTTGTGGCAGATACACACATGGATAGGAGTGTGGGTGGAAAGAAGCCTAAGTACTCTGGTGAAGAGGGCCCATCAATGGCAGAGCTTAGCGGTTACAATGCCAAGAGGCAAGAATTTGACCCAGAATATGACAACAATGCCGAACAAGCTTTGGCTGAGATGGAGTTTAAGGATACCGACACTGATGTTGAACGCGAGTTGAAGATCAGGGTGCTTAACATTTACTTGAAAAGGCAGGTTTTTTTTTGTTGGTTATAGTTTGAGTGATAACTGGACCGAACTGGAATGAACCCGGGCTAGTTAATCTGACACAAGTCAGGGGTCCATTTTGCATTGCTGCAAAACTTGGGATCCTTGAGGCAAAATAGGGGGCTAAAATTGAGCAGCTGAAGATTATTTGATGCTATAATAGGTTCGAACGAGTTAATTTGAGCCTAATTTTGTAGTTGGCTATTCATTGGATAAAAATTGGGAAGACTGTAGCTTTGGCGTACTGTTCTTGTTTTAGTTCTCAAATGAAGGTTGACGCTTGGCCAAACTATTATGGAAATGGAGAACAATTCAGAGTTCATATTAAGGCATGATGGCATAATTGCACACCTCCATGTATATTTTTTTAATACATGTTTTGTAGTGTACTGTATGTGACTGAGACAGACCTATTTATCTTATTTGATTATTTTTATGTAGGCTGGATGAGAGGAAGAGGAGGAAGGATTTCATAATTGAGAGGAACCTGCTGTACCCAAACCCATTAGAAAAGGAATTGTCCAGTGAGGACAAGGAGGTTTATGAGCGGTACAAGGTCTTCATGCGTTTTCTCTCCCCAGAAGACCATGCAAATTTTCTCAGAAACCTTGTTGAAGAACGCAAGCTGCGTAATAGAATCCAGGATCTTCAAGTGAGAGATTACCTCGTTTTTACTCTCTCCCCTCTAAATATTCCGTTAATAGTTCTTTTTGTTGAAATTCACCGACTGAGAGATGCTGACCTGGATCGATTAATTAGTTTGGTCGGGACAACAAATCAGTATGTAGAGTTTGCGTGAATACATTTTAAGTTGCTCCTTTTTTTTATTTGATATAACTTTTAATGAAGAGTAGGTTAGTATGAAGCTCAAACTTCTTAGCCTTACTAAAATATAAGCTCGAATTTTGACAGGTCTCATTGTCTTAAGAATCATGTCCTGGAGCTGACCTTAACCTGTCTGTGTTACTCTAACCAGGTTTAAATAGTCAACATGTTACTCGATCAATATCCTACCTTCCATGTCCCTTTATTTTTGTTTGGCATATCTTCCAGTTGTAATATGATCGAAGATCTGGTATTAAAATAAACACTAACAAAAAAACTTGATGCTGACTTCTTTCTGGTGCCAGGGTAGATACCCTCTTATTATATTAAGAAAACAAACGTGAAGTTCCAGGTCGATTTATGTTCTGTTGTTGTTTCCCTTTTCTTTTTGCTATTGTAAATCAAAAGGCCATATTTGATAAACATAGACGTGAACTGAACAGCAAGTAATATAATATCTTTTTGAGACATGCAAATGTTCCTCCGAAAGTAATATAATTACCTTCAGACATATTTTATTTTTCTTTTCCCTAAATAAAGTAATATAATTTCCTTTTGATGCATGCAAATGTCCCCCTAAAATATATGCCTTTTCTTTTCCAGATATGTCGTGCAGCAGGGTGCCGCACAATTTCCGAAGCAAATGCGTACTTGGAGCAGAAGCGCAAGAAAGAGCTTGAAGAAAGCATGCAGAAGTCCAAAGAAGCTGGTGCAAGTTTAAAGCATCAGATACAACATAAGGCCATCAACCGACCCAACATGATGAAAGTTGGTGGGGCTGAGTCTGAGGTGGGGAGCCCCAGGAGCACGGTTCTCGATGCAAAGAAGGGAGGCAGTACAGAGTCTCCTGTGGGCTCCACAGGCGCTGCCAGGTCAGGATGGGACGATTGGGACCTGACTGGACTGCCTGGTACTGACTTATTAAGTGCAACTGTAAGTAACCTTCAGTTCTTTTTTTCTTCCTTTGTTTACATTTTAATAAGGTCTGGCATTACAAGGTGCTTTATTAAACTTCTTTTATGAAAAAGTTTTACTTTTTTGCGCTGTATTCCTCTTCCATGGGACAAGGGATATTCTGATCTGAGGTATTGCTTTGGGCTTACCAGAAATTTTTTGTTTCTTTTTATATATGTTCTTATAAACTGCTTTGTTCATGCATCTGGATTTTACTTTCTTTTTTTTTACAGGAGAAGCGGCTGTGCTGTGAGACCCACTTACTACCGGTTCACTACCTGAAGATGCAAGAGGTGATTGTAAAAGAGATATTCAAAGGCACAGTTCACAAGAAATCTGACGCTTATGGTTTCTTCAAGGTAGAGCCAGCCAAGGTGGACCTTGTCTATGAGATGGTAGTTAAGAAGCTTGGCCAAATTGACGGAAACCCCCTTGCTTAATTCCATAGTTATCCTTAATGTGTGCCATTGCTAGAGATTAGTTTTTAACTATCTATTGGTGTTGTATGTATTATAACTAGTATCTGGGGTGTATGCCCAGTTGTGTTTATATGGACTAGGTAAAAGTTTGATTTGGGAAACTTATAATATTAAGCAGTAAGTACCTCCTATCTTGAATGTATGCAGTAATCATAGTAGTTATTTGTTGGTCCTTGATAAATAGTGTTCCTCTAGTCATGTATATCTCATTATCTCCTTTTGCTTTGTCCTCAATAACTTGTGATCCTTTATTTGTCTGATGTTGGGTCCATCTGTTTGTTTCATATTCAAGTTATCCACACTAAGAAAGTTTTTTGCCAAATTAAGTTATTGTTTCCTAAATGTAATTAAGGCATTGTATCTAAAATCATTACTTTGATAATTTTATAATTTTCACTAAATCAATTTCATATAATTGAAAACTGGAAGTGCTTAATGTGGCCGCTCAAATTTCGTTGTGAGATAGCAGTTTAGTTACTTATAGCCCTTCCTCTCATTGTTGTATGGGAAAAGAAAAAAAAAAAAAAAGATACAAGGAACGGTTGTTTGTTATGAGTTGATTGGGTCACGCTGAGCAGACGACGGATGACCACAAGTTGTGCGATCGAGTTAAATTGAATGCTTATTATTGGAAAATCTAATATAGCTATAACCTTCTTTTTCCTTCTTTTATTTATGTCTCATGAAATGTCATCACCATTATTATTATTATTTTAAAAGACAGAATAGTAAAACATTATCGGATACTAATGTATTATAGATAGAAAAGTGATCTGCTGCGCGATCAGCTTTTCAAGATCAGCAATTAGAAAAGACATGAAAGAAATGCTTCCTGAGAAAGATTGGTGTTGGTGCCTTTCAAAGCATAAAGTTTATATCTATATTCATAAAATTTAGTTTTTTTCGTACAGTGTAAGTTTGCAAAATGCCTTATTAAATAGTACTCAAATTAGCTGAGGCTCCAATTACGACAAAGACAGTGAACTTTTGAAAGTGATGCCATGTAATCATCCGACCTATAAAAAAAGTAAAAAGTAACTAAAGGAAATATAAATGGAAATAAAGAAAAATGGAGAACGGAGATTTACCTTGAACCATAAAGAGAATTGCATGCTTTAACAATGTGCAATTTTGCAGAATTTGTATCACTCTACATTGACAGATTAAAATGTTAGCAATGATCACAAAATCAGTATCTATGAATTGCTTAAAACTCAAATTTGGTCTGCATTTTGGTCTTTATATTTGGACCACAATAATGTATTACACCAGTACAGTAAATGATTGCCCTTTTTGTACGGTACATGATTCAATAGGAGTGATGTCGTACCATTACTAGAAACAACAGCATCTACCTTATGGTCTAAAAGTAATAAAGGAGAAAAAAGAGGGAAGAAAATGGAAGGAAAAACGAAGGAAACATGTTGAAATTGAGGCCAAAATCAAACTGGTACAGAACCTGTAGTGTCTGGTACATATCATCACAAGAACTTAAATAAAATGCAGCTGAACATTATGGCCAGTGCACCAGCCACCAGGGGAGACAATGGTACAGCAAATCATAACACCTTTTTCTTTTCCTTTGTTATTTGCTATATGCATATGGCATTTGTAATTACCAATGATTCATAATAAAGGCCAGCATACAGAGAAGCATAGAAGAACTCATCCTCTCTCCCACTTGAGAATTTTGAAACAAGCTTACAAATAAATCAAAAGATGAAAATAAATAAATGTAAACAGATTAAACTGCAATAAAATAGGAGAAAGGTAGAGCAGCAAAGTTAATTTTACAGAATGCTATCGGCTAGAGCAGTTACAAGTTTGTACTGTTTGCGCTACTAAGCTTTAGCAGGGATTTCAATTTTGGCTTGTATATACAGGAATCGGCCTCATCAGTATGCCATTTGTATCATAGCTGTACAGGCACCGTGAACAAGTTATAAAACTTAACTAAAAGTGAAGTAATTCTTCAGTTGTGCAGTAGTTCAACGTAATTTTGCCACATATTTTGCCCCAAATATCTAAGTCAAATATACTAGAGTAATGATGAGGTCAAACCGGTGACGCAGCTATAGAAACGGGATTTTGATTTAGCTTAAAACCCAGAAAATTTTCTGATAAATTCACTGGCCTGACCAGCGCACAGTGAATCATACCTGTATTCCAACAGTAAGATAACAACATTTTTTAATCCATTCCTGTCCTAAAAGAACTAAAATAGTATGGTGGATAAAAACAAAAAGGGCCAATTTAAAAATAAATAAATGGTTTAGAGAAAATAACCACATCAATACCATTTCAGGGTCCCCTCCATTTTTGAACATAAGATATGCTTCGCGCATGACTGGTCTTCGGTCCCGATCAACCTAAAATAATACAAGTCTTTCATCTTTTGAGTTTTAAATTTTACAGAAGTCAGTAAAATAGATAAGATGGATAGTTTTCATTTTGTCCATGGCACATGAGAGGGCTGAGATATGTTTTACATAGGTATACAGGATATTTTCAAGCTTTGCAGGATAGAGAGGAAAATGTTAAAGAAAAAAGAAACCTAAATTAGACACATTGACCTACCTCCAAGAAGCGCTTTCTTGCCTCTGTAACCCCAAAAAGTTGAGATTCACACAAATAACACCAAATCGACTCTTCGGTATCGTTTGGATTCGCTGCGACATCTAACCTAAATTGTGCTGCCCCTTCTTCAAATCTACATTTTGTACATGTATAATAGGGTAATTAACTACACATAAATTGCAAAATATAACAAAAGTACTACATTACCCCCACTTCAAATCATAAAAATGCTAGGAAAACCCCTCGCTATGCAAACCAATGAACATTCTGCAGAGCTTAAGCCTCTCCTGACCCTCTATTGAGCTTTTACTTTGTTCAAACAGCCAGATGGAACTTCAGTTTAGTCCCAAATAAGCCATAATTAACTGTATGTTGGGCAATGGTGCACGGATCTTAAGTTTTTTTCTTTTTTCTTGACAAAGTAATTATGACGATGTAAAACCTCAACATAAGTACAACATAGATTGACAAATCTGACATTATTGTATTCACAGATCAGGCATTATCCATGGTGAATCTTATGAAAGTTCTAAAAATGCCCTGCAAACCAAAATCATCTTCATTCCTAGTGCATATAAAGATTTTATCACTGAAGTAGGCTTTACTAATATACCTACCTGTTCAAGTAGTATAGAGATAAGCCTCTCTGCCAGAGGTCTGAAAATGAAACAGTATATAGCATTTTAGCATCCAAAATCAGCACCTCTGAACCCTATGAGATGTATAATTTCTAAAAAAATAACAAAAGTACAAAGAAAAATTGCATACACGCCTTCTGTCTTGGATCCAACTCAATAGCACGATCAAACTCGATCAAAGACTCGCTCACATCCCCCTAAAGCACATAAATAGTATGAAATTATAATGTAGGAAAACATTTGCAAGGCTTTTTTTTTTTTTTTTTCATTAAACCAAAAACAGAAAAGTACACAGTTAATAATAATTAAAAAACAGCAGCTCACCTCTCTGAAGAGCTTCATGCCTCGTCGAACAGCCAGAGAGGCCTCGCGGGCTGACCCTTGGGGCCCACCTGTAAGTGCGTCCCATATCGCGGAGGCCGCGGTTGGTAGAAAGAAGAGGCGCCTTGAAAATGACAGGGGAGCGGAAGCGATAGAGTTGTGGGTCCCGAAAGTCAGATTGCAGAGACGAATGCTGTTTTTGTGTGGTTTTGCCGCGCGATGAAAGGGTAACGCTGCTACACTCAGAGAAGAAGAGGTGGCCATTGGCGCGCTTAGACTTGACACTTGATGGATAATTGTTTTTTTTTTTCTTCCCTCGAGCATCAATTTGGCTTTTTTTTTTTTTTTTGCTTCATCATCTAAATAAGTCCAAACTGTTCAGAATAGATTTAAAAAAAATTGAAAAAAAAAATCTGCAACGTAATGGCCAATTATGCATTAATATAATATTAAAGTGTGTATTGAGCAATAATTAATCCGAAATTTTTATTGTTGCACAAAAAAAAAAACCAAATTAAATCAATACCACCCTGCTGGATTTTTTTTCAATATTACCACCCTCGCTAACCCAGTTCGCGCACCAAATTGGCTGGTGTGCGGACTGGGTTGGCGCACCAGCTGGTGCGCGCACTAAGTTGGCGCACCAACCTTTTCACCGTATAAGAGCTGCGCGCAGCTCATTTTGTTGCGCAAAAGGGAATCCGAGCACGGGCTACAATAAAAAGGTAATTTTTTTTTGTTATTTATAAATTAGGTAGTTGGTATAGGTGTCCAAAATAGGTCCAAATAGAGTAGAATTGTAATAAATAATTAGAATGATGTCCAAAATAGATCCAAATAGAATAGAATTGTATTAAATAATTAGAATGGTGTCAAAATAAAGTAGAATTGTATTAAATAATTATAATGGTGTTCAAATAGAGTAGAATTGTATTAAATACTTAGAATGGTGTCCAAATAGAGTAGAATTGTATTAAATAATTAGAATGGTGTCCAAAATTGACAATAATTTAAATTAGCTATATTATGTTGTATTTTAGGCCAAATTATTTTAGAAAATTACCAAATTAGACCAACTTTGAGTAGGAATGCACCAAATTTACCTTGTGTTGTTTTGATTAACCCAAAATTGAATTCTTTTTTTTACCGATGGTGCCAAAAAATTAGTAAATTATTGAAGTACCCTATTTGAGGTACTTAAGACCAAATTGACTAAAAATGCACCAAATTGTAGTATGGCGTCATCCAGCGGGACCAAGCACACCAGTCTGCCTCATGATGATGTGGACTTGGATTTAGAGTTGGCCCGGACCGTCTTTCCGCATATGACGACCGAGTATATTAGTCCCGTTTGCTGGTTCCTGTACAAGGACCACAAGATCAGAAACTCATATGTAAGTTTACATCTCTATACCACTTGCAAATAATATACATGTTCATTTGAATAAAATAATAAATTGTATTTGTGTTTATTTTGAAATTAAATGTAGACTCATACTCTGACATCGATGCGGAACAACCAGATGAATATTCCCTACGACGAGCGATTTGCACCCGCATTGCAGAGGCTGGGTCTGTGGCATGTGTCACAGCTCAGTGACTTAAATGCAGATGTTGCTCTTATATCTGCATTGGTCGAGAGGTGGCGGCCGGAGACCCACACCTTCCATTTACCCGTCGGAGAGATTATGGTGTCTCTCCAGGACGTGAGTTGTCTCTGGGGTCTGCCCATTACTGGAGAGGCAGTGACGGGTGTGGAGTACGGAGACTTCGAGCAGCTCGTCACCGACCTGCTGGGAGATGGGTTGATGAAGCGGAGGACGACCAAGAAGAGGTACATCTACTCGAAGAACGACATCAGTTTACCACACTTGCGGGAGCGGTTCAGGTAACATTTATTTTATAAAATTAATTATTTGATGTCTATTTTTCGCAATTTTTACTAAATTGGTTCGAATTTAAAGTGGATCCCTAGACGCGGATGCTGAGATGGTAGATCAGTGGACCCGGGTTTACATCATGGAGATGTTTGCTTGCTGGCTGTTCCCAGGTTCATCAGATAGCACTGTCCCTGATTGTTTGCTTGAGTGGCTGAGGGACTTGGTGCAGCGGTATTGGCATGTCTATATCGGGGTTTGTGCACTGCATGCCAGGTATAAATTATTTTTTGCTTGTATCTGAATAATTAAATGGTTACACAAAAAAAAAAACCAGAAAATTAACTGTCACTTGTACCTAAGTAGACAAACAAGCACAATTTCTACGGTCCAGCTGGTCTCCTAATGCATTGGTCGTGGACGAGGTTCCCGTTCGACCGTCCACAGCCACGAGAGAAAGGTTGGGCTCCAGATTGGGGGTAGCACAACGGGATTACATGTCCGGCTTACGCGCAGAGATTCTGCTTGAGGAAGACATACATCCAGACCCCGCACGACAGACCTATGGGAGTTGATTTCTTCCGAAGTCAGTTTGAGCAGATGACTCCTGCCAGACAAGTCTGTTGGCGGCCATACGACGAGCGTATCAAGGTTGAGGACGATGTTGCTGTCCCGTACTCCTTCCTGTATGACTTGCCTCATATATGCCTCGAGCAGCGTCAGTTCTGGTTTGCTCAGGTACCCCTTACATTATTATTGTATTCCAGTTTTGTATCACTTTTATTTATTACGTACGTAGGATTATTTATTGTTAGGTACTTGCAGGTACCACTTGTGTTCTACCAGTTTATCGAGCATTATTACCCTGGACGGGTTATGCGTCAGTTTGGTATGGCTCAGCCCTTTCCCGTCCCAGATCCCATATCAAAAGACAAGTGGTACGAGCTTCACAAAGAACTGGTCACTACCAGCGGTAAGAATTGGCGGACCGTGCACGTCGATTATGTGTCCCGGCTTGAGGCGATGGGCGACAGGATCCCTGACGATCTCCAGTCGTATGCTTTCAATACATACGATCAGACCTATCACACTTGGTATCAGGAGTATTGTGCATTTACGGTGTACTTGCATGGTCAGATCACTGAGATGAACACTAAGCCGCTCCACGTACGATGCGACACGGTTAGTGACGAGTAGGCTTCATTCCATGCGCTGGCCCGGCTGCACAGATTGTAAGTCTTTAATTTTTTTGTTTAAGAAAATTATGAAAATTCATTTGCAATTCGAACTAATTTTTTTTTATTTTAATTCGTAGGTACTCATGAACATCAAGCAAGTACTTATGAGCGCAAGATACGCCGTCACAAGAGGCTGGAAGTGTAGGGTTTTGCTGTACCCTTTGATTAGGTTAAGTATGCGGAAATATCGTAAAACAAAAGTTTTACTTTTAACTTAACCCTAGAATTAAAAGAGTTACTTCGGAAAGCCAAACGAAAGTTCCTTTTCTAGTCTTTCCCTTAACGTAACAATTTAATCCTACGAAATCTACTCCATGATTGATTTTCTAAAAACTTTATCTATTTAACAATTAAATAAATTAAGATAACATTTATACCTTGTATTCAAATTCCAATTTGATTGTAGTCGCGTCTTGTAGCACCAGACGTCTGATGCCTCTATCTGTTGTCCACCAGGAATAACCAGAGAGCGGTTATTTCTTTTGCTAGAAATACTATAACCGTGTTATTCGCAAAAATACTATTCACGAAAGGCGAAAAAACACTATTCACAGTTTCGCAAAAGATGATTCACGATCGACGGCAAAAATACCGCGTACTTCGCAAAAACACTATTCACAAATCCTGAGAACACTATTCACCATAAACACTATTCACAACTCGCAAGATATACGTAATCATATTACATATTCTTTCTTTTCTCACAAAAACACTATTTTGGGAGAGAAAAACTCGATTCGATTCGATCCGATCCAATTCGGTTCAAATAGAATTCTAAATTTTTCTCTACCCCTACCCCTCTATTTATAGGCTTTGAAAATGTGGTAAATGACCAAAATGCCCTCTAAGCAATGTGGTATTTACCAAATTGCCATTGGCCCAAAATGAAAGAATTGATTTTGAGCTTTTAAATTTAATTCCAAAATTTAATTTCGGCCCAAAAATAGAAATGGGCTTTAGGCCCAAAAATATTAATTCATAATTAATATTTTAATCCATTAATTAATTATATAATTGTTCTGAACAATTATATTTCTTGCGATCGTTGTTTCGGTAAATTCATATAACGTGCCGTACACGCTTATAAATTTACTATGTTTATGTTTGTCATCTAAATGACATTTATAATTTAATTATATCACGTATAATTAATTATAACCTTCTTATTATTATATAATTATTCTGAACAATTCTGAACAATTATATTTTCTTGCGATTCGTTGTTGCGATAAATTTATATAACGTGTCGTACACGCTTATAAATTTAATGTGTTTAAGCTTGTCATCTAAATAACATTTATAATTTAATTATATCACGTATAATTAATTATAACCTTCTTATTATTAATTATAATTAATTTATAATTAACAATAAGATTCTCTGATTACTTCCTATACGGTGTGACCCGATAGGATCTGTGTTATGTTGGTAAATAGAAATTAAAACTATTTTAACTTCTACAAATCATAAGAGGCACCTGGCAAAACGCATTATGACCATCCAATTACACAGATGATTTTGTACTGTACAATATCACGATCCAGTAAACTATTTACTCGTGTTAATTCTTTTGTCTCATAGCTATCAGATCAGTTTCAAGGTAGGTGTGTGTCATTCTTGCAAACTTAATCTTTTCTTGATCCTGAGTAGATTATCAAATATGATTACTCTTGTACTCATACTGCTAGCAGATAACCTTACTCTATCAAGGGGCCCGGTGATACTATTACTCGTACAGAAATACGAGGGACAATAGTACTTTTGGTGAACATCTCTTCCTCCGCATAAGTTATGTATACCGAAGTGCTACCGTTATGGCTACCTTTTACGGACAGCGTTAGACAACACTCACACATATACATCTCTTATGTAGGAAAGATGAATACCTCATACTTTAGAAGTTAACACTGAATGAAAACATTAATGACACGAACACAATTTCATTTAATGTTTCATTCGAGGTCTGTCTAATACCATGTTTCAGGAACATGTATCTATGTGATTAAAATGACATCTCTTGTCTATGGTATGTAAAACTTAACCATCTTTTAATCCACATACTAACCTTGTAGCGATTAATTAGTGTTCCTGCTAATTACCTCGGTTAGAGACTCTTAAGAGTATATATCATCTATATTATGAAGTTTCACAATTCCAGTCATTAACTTGAAATGATTCATAAATGCAATAATACTCAAGGCAACAAAATGACATTTTATTAATCATCCAATTCATGAACAAAGCTTATATGATAAATTTATCATATTATTGACTTCTAGATTATTACATGCTAACAGGAAGGCTCTCGGGAAGAAGTGGTTGTGTATGTCTGCACCGCCGGTCGTCGTCGCCGGGTACCAGGATCAACTCGAGAGGGTTCTCAGGCTTTCAGATCTGCCCTGCTATGAAGATTTGAAATATCTCGACGATGATGATTCTGCAGAGCCATACAGCATGGCAGAGCCAGATTTCTCAGACCTACACTCTGTAGCGACTGCTAAGGCCGCATTTGAGGCTGCTGGTCTTGCGGCGGTACGTATATTTTGGTAATCATTTTTATAATCATCTTCATTGTGAAACCTAATTATCTATTTGTTTCAGGGAGATCTACCCGGCGGAGATGAGGAGGACCAGGCGGACCCACTCGCAGAGTTTTCGTTTCACTTGGGCTCTCAGTACAGTCCTTACGCGCAGGAGTATGACTCTCCTACATTTTACACACAGGAGGACCCACTCCCACAGTCCAGTGCAGCAGCTGTCCAGCAGGATGTCTCACATGGACCCGTGTACTCTGCAGAGGAGACACGTGAGGTTATTTTCGGACCTGGTGTAGATGAGGGACCACACGAGGAGACACTTTTTGGGGAGATACATGAGGAGACCCTACCACAGTCATCACGAGCGTACACACCGCTGGTCGAGAGGGAGCGTTTGGAGGAGGGGCGGGGTAAGAGAGTTAGGAGAGAGAAGAAGTCGTGGACACCCTCGAGCAGATAAGATAGAGTTACTTGTTTGTTGTTTGATGCTTATGTGGTGTAGTTTATGTTATTTGGATATTATTTCGGTATTACTTCTTGTTATTTGGATGTTATTTCGATATTATTTTGATATTAGTTTTTCTGTTGTTTAGTTCTTCCGCAGTTAATTTAACACACTAGTTTTTACGTTATTTGCCTGCCTGCTGCCTTGTGTCTAATGAAATGAACACCGTTAAAAATAAAACAGGATTTTCAGACACCCGTTGCACGAATAAAAATAAATCCTAAAACCAGTCAGCCCACTGAGCCCGCTAACCCAGTCCGCGCACCAGCCAATTTGGTGCGCGAACTGGGTTAGCGAGGGTGGTAGTATTGAAAAAAACCCCAGCAGGGTGGTATTGATTTAATTTGGTTTTTTTTGTGGCAACAATAAAAATTTCGGATAATTAACTAGGCATTTTAAAATATTGAAAATATGTATGATGAAGACAAATTATTGTTGACTGTTAAATATGTTTTGATTTGATCAAAACCGCGTGACTCTTAACAATTATGCCTTATCTGTAATAGACAAGTGTACATCGATCCGAAATTTTTAATAATAGAAAATAAAATAAATTAATATCGACATTGAAGAACGATTTGGCTGAATTTTGAAATATAACAAAGACGTTATGGTCCGTAACGTCCATGGGACGTTATGGACCATAACGGCCAGATTAATAGCACAGCTTAACCACCGAAAAGAGAAAACACGGGCCGTTATGGTCCAGAACGGCCAGAGAGGCGAACCAAAAAAAAAGATGCTGGCCGTTATAGTCATTGACGGCTAGAGAGAACGGAAAAAAAAAATTCAGACTGTTCGTAACCATAACGACCAGAGTTGCATATTAATTTATTTTATTTTCTATTATTAAAAATTTCGGCAATACTATTGGTGGTGCCCAGGTAATGCGAAATATATTATCTCGTTTTCATTCTTAAATTACTACTTTCTACAAACTGCTTCGTTCCACAACTACAGGTCCAATTATTATACGCCACATCATCACTTATGCAGCAATTCGTAACTTTCGACTTGTGATTTCAAAATTATTATTTTTTTTAGTGGAAAAAAGCCCGTAAAGCCGGACAATTAGTCGAACAATTATCCACTCCAATATGTGTAAAAGATTCCCTTCACTTTACGGTTTGAGATTTACTCTCATTCGCTTTGAGATTCGGGCTAGCGCGGGGCATTATTATTGGGCTTTGAGATTCGTGCAAAGTTAAAAAGAACGGTTCAGATCCACTAATTATAAAAGATTCCTTTTTACGGTACTTTGGGAGGATGTGGATTGCAATTATAAAAGATTCTTTTTTTCTTGCGCAGAGGGCAAGATTCTTTTTTTCTTGCGCAGAGTATCAATACAACAGATGTGCAGCCGTGATTTTTATTTTTATCAAAAAAAAATATATTTTAATATAAATAACCAGATTTTTAAAAGATTTTTATTTCTACCCAAAACGCTAGGAATATTTGCGGTTCGAATTAAAAATTCGGAACGCTAGGAATATCAGCGGTCCGAATTCTTAATTCGAAACGCTAGGATTCCTAGCGGTCCGAATTCTTAATTCGGAACGCTAATATTCCTAGCGTTCCGAATTCATAATTCTAAACGCCAACCTTTTCATTTATTATTTTATTAAATGGTAATTTTTCACCGATAACCCTAAAGTTATTTTTATTACAAAGAATTATATTATAAAAACTTATCAATAATATAAAATTTCATTTATTATTATATTAAATGGTAATTTTTCACCGATAACCCTAAAGTTATTTTTATTACAAAGAATTATATTATAAAAACTTATCAATAATATAAAATTTCATTTATTATTATATTAAATGGTAATTTTTCACCGATAACCCTAAAGTTATTTTTATTACAAAGAATTATATTATAAAAACTTATCAATAATATAAAATTTCTTTTATTATTTTATTAAATGGTAATTTTACACCGATAACCCTAAAGTTATTTTTATTACAAAGAATTATATTATAAAAACTTATCAATAATATAAAATTTCATTTATTATTTTATTAAATGGTAATTTTTCACCGATAACCCTAAAGTTATTTTTATTACAAAGAATTATATTATAAAAACTTATCAATAATATAAAATTTCATTTATTATTTTATTAAATGGTAATTTTTCACCGATAACCCTAAAGTTATTTTTATTACAAAGAATTATATTATAAAAACTTATCAATAATATAAAATTCCTTTTATTATTTTATTAAATGGTAATTTTTCACCGATAACCCTAAAGTTATTTTTATTACAAAGAATTATATTATAAAAACTTATCAATAATATAAAATTTCTTTTATTATTTTATTAAATGGTAATTTTTCACCGATAACCCTAAAGTTATTTTTATTACAAAGAATTATATTATAAAAACTTATCAATAATATAAAATTTCATTTATTATTTTATTAAATGGTAATTTTTCACCGATAACCCTAAAGTTATTTTTATTACAAAGAATTATATTATAAAAACTTATCAATAATATAAAATTTCATTTATTATTATATTAAATGGTAATTTTTCACCGATAACCCTAAAGTTATTTTTATTACAAAGAATTATATTATAAAAACTTATCAATAATATAAAATTTCTTTTATTATTTTATTAAATGGTAATTTTTCACCGATAACCCTAAAGTTATTTTTATTACAAAGAATTATATTATAAAAACTTATCAATAATATAAAATTTCTTTTATTATTTTATTAAATGGTAATTTTTCACCGATAACCCTAAAGTTATTTTTATTACAAAGAATTATATTATAAAAACTTATCAATAATATAAAATTTCTTTTATTATTTTATTAAATGGTAATTTTTCACCGATAACCCTAAAGTTATTTTTATTACAAAGAATTATATTATAAAAACTTATCAATAATATAAAATTTCTTTTATTATTTTATTAAATGGTAATTTTTCACCGATAACCCTAAAGTTATTTTTCACCGATAACCCTGGAAATTTATTCACCGATAACCCTAAAGTTATTTTTATTACAAATTATTGATAAGTTTTTATAATATAATTTTTTGTAATAAAAATAACTTTAGGGTTATCGGTGAAAAATTACCATTTAATAAAATAATAAATGAAATTTTATATTATTGATAAGTTTTTATAATATAATTCTTTGTAATAAAAATAACTTTAGGGTTATCGGTGAAAAATTACCATTTAATAAAATAATAAATGAAAAGGTTTAATATAGTAATAAATGAAAAGGTTGGCAACTGTAGTTTTGAATTATGAATTCGGAACGCTAGGAATATTAGCGGTCCGAATTAAGAATTCGGACCGCTAGGAATCCTAGCGTTTCGAATTAAGAATTCGGACCGCTGATATTCCTAGCGGTCCGAATTTTTAATTCGGACCGCGGATATTCCTAGCGTTTTGGGTAGAAATAAAAATCTTTTAAAAACCTGGTTATTTATATTAAAATATATTTTTTTTTGGGTAAAAATAAAAATCACGGGATGTGCAGTCGCAAGAAATGGGCAACAAGCTTCATGTGCGCCGTATGGCACATATGCAAACAGCGAAATAGGGTGGTCTTTGGCGAGGAGGCGCTGCACCCAACAGTGGCTGCCGAGAGATGTATAAATGATTTAAATCTTTGGCTCAAGCACTGCTAAGGGGATCGGAGATGGCCCAGTATGCATGCCACTGTTCACGTGGATTTGAATTTTGATTTTTGTACAATAGTTGGTTTAGTGAGACAATCACATAATTTGGGTGGTCTGTATACTGCCATGTTGTAACTGTTGTATTGATACTCTTTTCACTTTAATACAAAACTTTGGAAGCCTCTTCCAAGATTTCAAAAAAAAAGAATTTGCAACCCTGGCCGTTATGGTTCCGAACGGTCTGAATCTTTTGTTTTTTACTCTCTGGCCGTCAATGACCATAACGGCCAGCATTTTTTTTTTGGTTCGCCACCCTGGCCGTTCTGGACCATAACGGTCCGTATTTTTCTTTTGCGGTGGTTAAGCTGTGTTGTTAATCTGGCCGTTATGGTCCATAACGTCCCATGGACGTTACGGACCATAACGTCTTTGTTATATTTTGAATTTCTACCAAATCATTATTTAATGTCGATATTAATTTATTCTTTTTTCTATTAATAAAAATTTCGGGTACATCGATACCATCTAAAAGACACACACTTGCTCTTACAATGGTCACACACGCACACCGAAATTTTTATTAATAGAAAAAAGAATAAATTAATATCGACATTGAAGAACGATTTGACGGAACTTCGAAATATAACAAAGACGTTATGGTCCATAACGGCCAAATTAGCGCCTAACTATTGCGTCAAACGTATAACAAAACACGGGCCGTTATGGTCCATAACGGCCAGGACGCACTGAAAAAAAAACAAAGAAAAATCAGACCGTTATGATCCATAACGGCCAAGAAGGCTCTGAAAAAAAAAAATTGCCGTTATGCTACCTAATGGTCAGGATGCATCAATATCACCGAATTAATGCAGAGTTATCTCATATTTGGCGAATTTCGATATATTTTAATCTTAAATATGAGATATCTCAGAGGATGCGAATTTCGATACTTGCTTGGAGATCAATCAGATCACCGTCTGCATGCGGCTCTTTCCATGCTGTCATTTGTGCTGCACCTCAGTAAGGATATAGTCATAAAAAATTCAGAATCCATTAATTTCATATTACAGCTAGATGTGGAGCCAGATGTGGGCATAGAAGTCTGAGATCTTCTCTCCATTTCATATTACAGCTACTAATTAAATTAGAAGACAGATTGTCATCCTCTCTACCAAGATATTACCTCTGCATACGCACGTAACAATTCGGCCATATTGATGCACCCCTGGCTGTTATGGTCCATAACGGCCAGTTTATTTTTATTTTTTATTTTTTTAGAGCATCTCTGGCCGTTATGAATCATAACGGCTTGGTTTTTATTTATTTTTTTTTCAGCGCGTTCTGGCCGTTATGGACCATAACGGCCCGTGTTTTGTTATACATTCGGCGTAGTAGTTAGACGCTAATCTGGCCGTTATGGTCCATAACGTCTCATGGACGTTATGGACCATAACGTCTTTGTTATATTTTGAAATTCCGTCAAATCGTTCTTCAATATCAATATTAATTTATTTTATTTTCTATTATTAAAAATTTCGGCACACGCACACGTACACTTAATTATCTTTACAACGCATGTGCATTTATCTTATTTACTAGTGATGCATTTATATATAAAATTTATAATTTTCTTATTAATTTAGTGTAAAGTCAAATGATAAAAAAATAATAATAAATAAACATATGTAAATTAACTCATAATTTTTTTCTACCACTTGATTTAACACGAATTAGTTTTAAATTTTATAAATTTTACATGTAAACGTATCACTCATGAAAATCGGTTTTAATAGTTTGAATTCCTCATTTAAAGTTAATCTCACCAATAACTTGGTGGGCTTTAGAACACTTTAATTCTACTACTACGCACATACACTAGATGAATGAATTTAATTAATTAAACCTCTCGCATAAACATCCATGCAGTTGGTTACTATTGCTGATCATACTAGCTACGTTCTATACCCGTCTTCATATATATACTAGAGTTGTTCATACGTTCTATCCGTCTTCATATGTCAGCAACATTATTGACTAGATAGAGGCTAAATTAATTAAGGACATGTCTATTTCAATCATCATTTGTTCAACTGGACACATAGAATCTAACAACCATGTAACAACCATGTAAAATCTAACAACTGGACACATAGAATCTATTCAATTATTTTGTTGAATAAATTAACAATAGCAAAATTATTTCATTCTCTTCTAACAACCATGTAATTGTATTATACCATGCTTCCACTGTTCATAATAAAATCAGGTAAGTACGCACAAGCAACAAGTTGCTTATTTTTGATAAAAAAAAAAACTTAATATATATTTTTTTTTTAAAAAGGCAAAGCCCTGTTTTCATATTACTGAAAACTCAATAATTACAATATCAGTTCTCATAACATGCTTTTTGCAACCACCAAGCAGCAGCACAAATTAGATGCAACTAAACAAGCACATAACCAACCTTGATTCATGGCTAATGCCCAAAAATAAACTAGAGTAGCTAGTACTAAGCCATTCATTAACAGGCTAGAGGTATATCTAACTATTATCAAAAATGTGGGACAAGTCTTCATGTTGAGGTGTTGGTCCCAGTGGAGGCTGGAGGTTGGTACACCACCACCTCCAGGGGCATGTAATGTGCTAGGGGAATAGCATCTTCTATGACAGGCATTTTTCATGGATGTGGAGTGGAGCTAAGAAGATGATACTTCAGAATGGTTTGCCTCTTTAAGTATTCTCTCTGCTCAGCATTTTTCATGGATGTGGAGTGGAGCTAAGAAGATGATTTGCATGTAATCTTGCTCCATTGCAAAATTCTGCCCATACCCTCCCACCATGAATGACACAATAGCTTTGAAGATCTCTGTTGGTGGCTTCTTGGTAGCCACCTTCATTTCCATGGCACTCGCATGTTTTTGCATTGTTCTTTGTATGCAGCGAATATCCAGCACTAGGGTAATTACTTCCCGCCCTCTCATGCCTCCTTGTCATGTCGGGTTATCACCTAAAACCCTAGCAACGCTCCCAACGTTCGTGCATCGTTCTGCGATGGTAGAGAATTTGGAATGTGTCATTTGCTTGTCAGAATTATTGGATGGTGAGAACGGGCGATGGCTCCCTCGATGCGGGCATAGCTTCCATGTGGATTGTGTCGATTTGTGGTTGAAGTCTCACTCGACATGCCCGACTTGCCGAACAGCAATTGACTCACGATATTCCGATGTTGCTGATTAGTAACAAAGGACAACTCTAGGTTAGAAAGCTAGCTCCAAGTTGCAAAGGAAATTAAATGTGTATATACAAGTACTTAAATAATAATGCATGTACATGTGAAGAAGTAGTTAGTGGCCTTGAGAATATATATATATATATATATATATATATATATATATATATATATATATATATATATATATATAGAGCATGGCTAATTAATATACAAACGTTTGTTCCTGGACTCAGGAACAAACGGTTCGGTTCTCCGATTTTTAAAGTCCAAATAGTCGATCCAAACCGTTAGATATTCAATCTATATTAAAATGTGCTTGGAGACAAAATTGTACATTTTTTAGAATCTTTTTACTATTTATTAAGCTGGTTTGAAAACTGCTGATTTTATTAAACTTATGCACCATTGAAAAACAGCGGTTTTCAAACCAGATTAATAAATAGTAAAAAAATTCTAAAAAATGTAAAATTTGGTTTCCAAGCACATTTTAATATAGATTGACTGTTTGGACTTTGAAAATCAGAGAACCGAACCGTTTGTTCCTGAGTCCAGGAACAAACGTTTGTATATTAGCCATTCTCTCTCTCTATATATATATTCTCAAGGCCACTAACTACTTCTTCACATGTACATGACAATTATACGTATGCACTGACTGGAATTAAGCAATGAAGACAGCAAGGTTTTTGGTAGCTTATACACATAAAATTTGTCCTTGTTGAACTGTCCTCTTCGTACATCAACTCCCACCTTTTTTAAATATTAAATATTTGCAGGGACAATTATGCATACATATTTTCATTACAATACTTAATGAAACTTCTTAATTACCACTTGTATGTTAAAAAGTTGTAAGAGATGCTATGTATATATTAAAATAAAATTTACGGAACTTCACAAAAGGTACACTGCGTAGAACTACATTATGTAAAAGTTTTTACGATGATAACAAGAGTAAATGGATTTCAACATTTTAAATTCGTGTTTGAAGTAAATTCAATAAATTTTAAAATTAAGTTCACAAAAATATTTGGTAAACTTAAATAACACTCTAGTTCTACCATCATAACAGTACATACCAGAAAATATATATAATAAATCAAACAACAAGTGGACCCTGGAATAACAAACCTGTATTTTCTTTTAGGTTAACATCAGGATCCAATTAAGAATTAAGCCCAAAATTAGTCCAAGGCCTTTATATTGGGCTTTGAACATGAAATATATATATACACACACGAGAGCTGTTGCTTGCGTTGGCCTTGTTTTAGTGTTTGTTACTAAGAGAGAGGGATAAATGTGTTTTCAAGGGAAAGAAATTGATAAACATAATTTAGAAACAAAACTTGTATGATTATTATAACGGTATAACCTTGATTTTTTCTTTTTCTCATATACCGTTACCGTTGAAGTAGCGTCTGAACCCCATGATTAAATCAATTTTTCCAATAGTTCTTATTGCATTCTCTTGGTCATCTTTGTGATTTAATTATCGGTTAATTTTCCAAACTGTTTCCCATAGAGTACTAGTGAGCTGTGGCCGGATCCAACAGAAATCTTAATTTGCTGAATTAAATTAAACAAACTTAACATTTTGGACCATTTTTCTTTAGTCACTAACTTATATTTATATATTTAGCAAGAACGTCCATGCATGTTGCTTCCAAACACAGGCTAGCTGTATGGTTGTTTCTTAAAAAACAAAAAGAGCAATTAATTAACCAACTAGAAAGACTGATGCCATGTAAAACCTACAGGGCTTCTGACTCTCCGCACCCCATCAGTCCATGATATGTAGCCAAACTCAGTCCGAGACGCACCGGCTTTCAACGGAGCAGCACGGGCTGAGACCTTAACCACAAACTGTTGTTTTTCTCCCTTCCTGTTGAAGACAAGTTTGTCAGGTACTATTACCATATGCACTCCACTTGGTTCTTTCATGCTAACTGTATATGTAGAGTGCGTGTCTCTGACACTTGTTAGTGTTCGGTTAACAACAATTTCAAAATTTCCAGCAGATGTAGCAACTGGCTGATTGACCATTATAGAAATAGATGGGTAGTTTAGGTCCCATGGCATGCCTGATTTTTGCGAACAATTAACAGCAGTGCGAGTGATTGTTTGGACGTCTAGCTCAGTGTAGTTGGAGTTGCACAGGAAGTTTGTGTAATCTTCGGTGGATAAATCATATACTAGACCAGGATCAGCTGCTTTCTCAGGGTCCGCATGACCCGATCCATGGGCCCACTCAATAGACCGGTTGCCTGAACTTTCATCAATCAAATCTCGTCCGAGGTTGTCGTTAACATAGGCGGTGGTCATTATTGCTGACCGAATAGAGGCTGGTGACCAATCTGGATGAGCAGCCTTGAGCAATGCGGCGATGCCTGACACGTGGGGACATGCCATGGATGTACCAGACATAATGTTAAACTCTGTCCGACGCTCATCTAAGGAGAGCTCGGTAGGGGAGGTGCTGTTGGTCCAGGCAGCAAGGATGCCAACACCTGGCGCGACAATGTCTGGCTTGATTATGTATGCCGATTGTGCGCTAGGACCTCGTCCGGAGAAGGAGGCTACCACTGGCGCCGGCTTGACCTCGATCTGTGTCCCGTGAAAAGATAAGTGCACACTTGGTGACGCCTCAGTGCGAATGTACTCATGTACAATTTTTCCTGCCGAGTACCCTATCTCTACAGCTGGAAGCAAGTGTGCATCAGGAAGGATTCCCTCCCCATCTAGAAATTCATTTGAAATAATCATGCCGACCCCGCCGGCTTCTTTCACAGCCAATCCCTTCTCAACACGTGGCACCACACCACGTTCACAAAGCACAACCTTCCCTTGCGTGGCTGCAGGCTCAAGTGAGCCTCGCATGCAGAAGGGTGCAGTTGAACGGAAGCCGAGGCGGAGCGAGGAGAGGTTTCCAGCGTATACAAGAGGAAGCCATTTGTCTGGGGATAGGTCTTTACCGGAATAGAGGGAAGCGCCCGAAAGAACAGTACCGTCACGTAGTGTTACATCAGCTGAGAAACAACGGTCTATGGTGCTTGCACCTACGGTGGTGATCCAAGGGGCAATATTTGTGGCCGTCATTTCACCTGGTCCATCATTGCCCGAGGAGGCAGAGACAAGTACTCCGTGAAAATTAAAGGCTGAAAAGGCTCCAATGGAGATTGAGTCGAGGTGGTACGGGGTGGGCCCACCACCCACAGAGAGGGAAATGATGTCAGCACCATCTGTTACCGCGCTATCAAATGCGGCCAGCATGTCAGACTCGAAACAACCACCAGACCAGCAAATCTAGTAGTCAAATTAATATAACGGACTTAATTATTTATAAAAAAATCATAAGCATTTAAATGTAGTTTTTGTATTCCCTTGCAAATTAAAAAAAGTTTCTCAAAACCAATGAATTGATTGAACTCTTAATTTGTTGGGTCTTGTTTCGGTAACATCCACAAAGTCAGAAACAGTGTATATATATGGTCGATCACAAATTCATAATGCATTAGTTAATCTTAATTTATCAGCATTGAATTGTCAATACGTATAGTTGTACATGCAAATTAATATGCAATTCATTTTTTTATTAAAGAGTCCGGTACACCCAGCATCTAGCATCTTTTAGATGCTATTATCGAAAATTGAACCTACGTATCTTTACATAGAGACGAGGACTTGTGCTCCTGTATTAAGTCCTTGGTTCTATTAATGTAGTTTTTTTTATTAAAGGGCCTATTAATATAGTTATTAAAATCTTCTGTTTGTTTCAAATATAAGTTGGTACTTGGTACCTTGTAAACTGCAATATGGGCTTGAGGAGCAATGCCAGTAGCTACACCAGTGGCAAACCCTAGGAAGGAGGCACCGTCAATGGGGCCACCTGCTATGGTAGATGCCGTGTGGGTCCCATGCCCATTAGTGTCATATGGAGATAAGATATCGCTTGAGCCATTTTTGGGTGTAACTCCGGCTTGATATCCCGTTGCGAAGAAGCGAGCCCCCACTAGCTTGTTATTACATGATGTGGCTGGAAAAGAGGGCCCAGCCTGACAGATACCTTTCCACTTGGAAGGTGGCCTGGGCTGGCTGGCAACTGAAAAGCTGCGGTGTCCAGGGTCTATTCCAGTGTCAAGTACTGCCACCACGACACCTGCACCGGCATTAGCAGATGATATCAGATTATTTGGTTGGCTAATGGGGCCCGAAACGAGGCCTAGAAATTGGGGCGTGCGGGTGGTGTGTAGTTGACGGGGCCTGTCCTGGATGACAGAAAGGACACCCGGTGTTGTTCGAAGAGCATGGGCCTGAGGTGCGGTCAGGCTGGCAGAGAAACCATGGAAGACGGTTCCGTAAACGTGAAGAAGCCTTGAGTTAATACCACGTCGATTAGGGTTAGGGTTAGGTTTTGGATCCAAGGCAGTAGTGGAAGGGACTGATAGGGAACGAACAGTGGAGGTGTACCATAATTTGAAGGTGGGGAAAACAGAAGGTTTAAGGTCATTGTCTACTCGTACAATATATACATGATTTCTTGTACCGAGTACGAGAGCAGGTACGAGAGAGAAAGCTAGCAAGAGAAAAAGTTTCTGATTGTCCATTTGTTTTTGTTTATTTGGAGCTGTTTGAGAGTAGGAGTGCATATATATTTATATATGAGGAGATCGATCATCGATCGATGTATTAATTAAGAGTTTCCTAATTCATGTTTGAGCATTTACAATAATTTTGAGTAGAACTAGGATGTGACGTGCTCATTAAAGAATTTGATGAGCATAACTCTATATATAATTTAGCGGATTCACTTCAAACGAGATAAATTCAAACTGTTGTGACTGATATACTTCACGAGTGATATGTGTATATACAAAATTTTGAAATTTTTGATTTCATTTAGTACAAAGTCAAGCGGTCAAAATTGATGAAGAATAAATGCATTAAAATAACTTCTAAAACTTCATTTTGGACCATTTATTTTCATCAATTTTGACTGCTGGACTTTGGATCAAATAAATTCGAAAATTTCAAAATTTTACATGTACGCACATCACTCGTGACGTATATCAGTTTAGATTTATCTCGTTTGAAGTGAATCCGTTAGATTATATATGAAGTTATGCTCACCAAATTTTTTGATGAACACGTCACACCCTAGTTCTGCTCCAATAATTTATAATATTTTAATTTATAATTATTTTGATGAAGGGATCAATTAATTTTGGGGGTTTGCACAGGTTCTAGTGGTGTGAGACAATTGAAGGGTTACAATGGTCTCGGGGACGGGGAGGTTTTGAAAGAGGCCGGGAATTGTGATGTGAGGTATTTCACGACCGGATCTTCTGTGTCCAATTTCTACCAATCTGCATAATTAACATCAATTATGCAGTTGGCTCAATATATCTTCTAAAAATATCATGAATCTATCAGTAGTACTAGTAACTTAGTATGGAAATAAATCTGCTGCGATTCCAAAGAATCGCAGGAACTCTGTTTTTTCAAATTCAACCATTAATTTTTTAAAATGCACAAATTTCAAAAGCAATTAGTTGTTATTCACGAATCTCAAAATAAATAAATAGTTGGATTTAAAAAAGCAAAGCAGAATCCTGCGATTCTTTGGAATCGCAGCAGATTTACTTCCAACTTAGTATTGAACAATGAACAGAACTGCCCCGATAAAGCTAATAATTAAAGTGCCATGCATCTACCTACTGCCACATGAAATCCATCACATCACGACGACCGTTACATGCGTGAAGTCATGACGTGGAGGCGCAGGATTTACTTTTGACCATGGCCCAAACCGTCTGATCGTGCTTTTAATAAAAGCAATTTTTTCCTGCAGCTTTTCTTCCTAAAGAAAAAAAAAACAATAAATTTTGTCTCGTAGTCAGTAGTCATTGTTGGTGCAATGTAGCTGGAATGCAGTGGCCATGTTTTAAGCTCGAATCAGTTTAGATAGACTTGCTTATGCGGTGGCCAATGTAGCTCGAATGCAGTGGCCATTTTTTTTTCCTGAAGAGAACAATACATATATATTCTCCAATTTATTTTTGCAGCATACTTAGGACATTTGGAGAGTCGAAAGATTAGGATAAGAAATAATATAAAATTCGTGCTAATATGTTAGAATAGTCATGAGAACCAACCTTTCATATGTGGTAAAGAGAAACTTTATAGATATTAAATAGTTAGATCACTGGATAGCTTAATTTCCAACTTTTACTAAAAATAAATATTAAAATAGTTTTACAACAATATTGTTAATTCAAATAAACTGAAAAAATATTGATTGTCTTATTATTCAAAATAATACAATCTAATATTAAGTTGTATGGTTAAATTATACTGTACTAATTTTGTATAAACAATACTATTATAATAAAAAGATAGATTAGGCAATAGCACTAATTAACTTAATGTCATTAAAGTCCCACTTAAGTATTTAAATTTCTAATTAATCAGCAAGAAATATGATTCTATGTAAGAGATCGTATGTTCGAAATCTGAAAAAACAAATTTTTATAGGTATTAAATAGTTGGATCACTGGATAGCTTAACCTCCAACTTTTACTAAAAAGAAAATATTAAAATAGTTCTACAACAATATTGTTAATTCAAATAAACTGAAACAAATATTGATTGTCTTATTATTCAAAATAATACAATCTAATTTTAAATTGTATGGTTAAATTATACTGTACTAATTTAGTATAAACAATACTTTTTTTTTTTGAAGAAAAATAAGGGTCTAGCCCGTATTTTCATTAATATATTGTCTGTTACAAGAAGTTTGTAACGCATAATAGGAAAAAAACAAGGAAGCTCAAAACAGTTGAGCTTAAAAAGAAAGCATCAAAAACGTAAAAAAACAAGATAAAAAGGAAAAGCAGGAGGGAAAACAGTAAAGGAGAGTTACAAGAGAAGAAATATTTATTTGTTTATGTATGTTAACGTGTTGTCGCCGTGCGTGTTCTTGCTTCGAAAAATTGCATCTGCCAAAGGACTTCGTTCCTGAGTTCGTCAATGTTTTTGCTTCCGTCCATAAATGTTCGGGCACACCTTTCCCGCCACAAGAAGATAGATTAGGCAATAGCACTAATTAACTTAATGTCATTAAAGTCCCACTTAAGTATTTAAATTTCTAATTAATCAGCAAGAAATATGATTCTTGTTGTGCATGGCCAAACTCATAAATAACAAGGCATGCGTACATAATGCATGTACGTACGTGCTCACCAAATCAAAATTTAGTTCAAAATATTTTAGCACCAATTAAGTTGCATCGATCAAATTTAATTAGTTCTAACCATGTTTGTGTAGATATATAATTTGGGGGTGGGGGTTTTGTCCAAACGACTTTGAATAAAGTCTCATTCAAAGTCGGACCTAAACCATTCGATCTGCATCAAAATTTGTATAGACATTTAGATTCAAGAAGCCATTTAAATTTATTAAATTTTAAAATATGTTTGCACAAATTTCAATGCAAATCGGACATTTAAGTTTGACTATAGATGATGCTTTGTCCAAAGAGACAAAACCAAATCCCTATAATTTGATTAGCGATCGAGCTGTTTTATGATTCCCGATGAATTGCTTGAGACGGAGTTTGTTCTAATCCCTATAATTTGATTAGCGATCAAGTTGTTTTATGATCCCGATGAATTGCCTGAGACGGAGTTTGTTCTGTCCAGTTCCATTTTTATGTAGTTTTTATTGAAATATATATATATATATATATATATATATATATATATATATATATATATATATATATATATGAGTAGAACTAGGGTGCTCCTAAGCTCACCAAGCCCTTCCGTGAGCGCGACTCTAAAACCTATCAAATTGACTTCAAACGACATTTCCAAACCGTTAGATGTTCAATCTATATTAAAATGTGCTTGGAGACCAAATTTTATATTTTTTGGAATTTTTTTACTATTTATTAAGATGGTTTGAAAATCGCTGTTTTCCAATGGTGCAGAATTTTAATAAAAACAGCGATTTTCAAACCATCTTAATAAATAGTAAAAAAATTCCAAAAAATGTAAAATTTGGTCTCCAAGCACATTTTAATATAGATTGAACATCTAACGGTTTGAAAATGCCGTTTGAAGTCAATTTGATAGGTTTTAGAGTCGCGCTCACGAAGGGCTTGGTGAGCTTAGGAGCACCCTAGTTCTACTCTATATATATATATATATATATAGAGGAGGGATCCACTTACAACAAATTTGAGTTACAACAAAGTTACAACATTCATTTTTTTCATTTTCAAAGTCCAAATCGTAGATCCAAACCGTTCAACATGATTATCAAAATAAAATATACTTGCAGATCAAATTTTATATTTTTTTGAATTTTTTTACTATTTATTAAGATGGGTACAAAATTCAATGGTCTAAGTATGGCTATTTTTTGTAAAATACTTAATAAATAGTAAAAAAATTCAAAAAAATGTAAAATTTGATCTGCAAGCACATTTTATTGTGGAGATCATGTTGAACGGTTTGGATCGACGATTTGGACTTTGAAAATGAAAAAATGAATGTTGTAACTTTGTTGTAACTCAAATTTGTTGTAAGTGGATCCCTCCTCATATATATATATATATATATATGAGGAGGGATCCACTTACAACAAATTTGAGTTACAACATCTTACACTATTTCTAGACCATTGGATCTATTATAATCAAACGGCCCAGATCAAAGACAAATTTCGCTGGCGCTCACTCTCTGTTAAATCTTTTGCGATAATTGTTTGAACTGGACCGTCCAGTTGCCAATTTCCCCGCTCTATTCTCTGTGACGCGAACTGGATTTCCCCTCTCTCTATGTGACGCGATTTCAAACCTTGGTGTAATCTCTCAGACACGATTTGGATCCCAGCCCAAGATTTCAATTAAGCAATGATGCTTGTGCGTAGTTCACGATTTATCAATAAGACTCCGTTGATTTAAGAATCATCCATTGATTTAAGCATCATTCTTCTCTCCTCTCTCTGACCTCCTTACGGTATCTAGATGAAATACTTAAATCTGAACTCTATTTATACATCTTTCTACTAAAATCAACAATTTATAAGAATGATACTTAAATCAGGTGTCTTATTGATAAAATTGTTTATTCTTCTTTTTTAGACAGATGAATGATATCACATTAGATGAAGTTCACGATTTGGAAGGAAATCTAATGGATGACTTCGAATTAGATGAAATTAGAAGCACGGTCCAATCTGAAAGGGTAACAAAAATGTTTTAATAATATTATTTATCTTGGTCCCGTAACAATATAGTAGAAAATTTCAGTCTAACATAACATTTTTAATGATATTACAGGAGGAACAAACTTCACAAAAGTTAAGAAAATATGAGGGCGTGCAACCTTTTAACGGCATGGAGTTTGAATCACTTAAGGAGGCTGAGTGTTACTACAAACTTTATGCTCAAGTCAATGGATTTAACGTACGCAAACGAAATACTGTTACTTTTCCAAGAAGTAATGAAGTAAGATATCGCCGATATGTATGCTCATGTGAGGGGTATTGTTCGGAGAAAAAATCAGTAAATGCTGAAGAAAAGAAAGAGAAAAGGACATTGACTAGTAGAAATGGTTGTCCGGTGGCATTTACTGTGTCGCGAAAGAAAGGGACAAACAATTGGGTAGCAAAACATGTAGAAAACGTGCACAATCATGTATTGGCTAGCCCTAGAAGTGCCGGTAACCTAAGAAACCACAAACATGTCTTCTCTTGCAAAAAACCTTGTTGAAAAATTTAGTGAGGCGGGGCTTCCTACCGGTAGAGTACCGGATATTTTGAATGATGAACCCGGTGTGAACTTCTCAAGTAGAGATTGTTGGAACCATGTGAGAAATCTAAGAACAATGAATTTAGATATGGGAGATGCGGAGAGTGTTTTTCATTATTGTAGAACAAAGCAAGTTCAAGATCCGAATTTCTATTATGAAATTTTACTTGACAAAGATTCCCGAATGGTCAACTTTTTTTGGGTGGACTCTAGGGCGCGATTATGTTATGAATGTTTTGGAGATGTGGTGGTGTTTGACACTATATACAAAACCAACAAATATTGCATGCCACTAGCTCTCTTTGTAGGTGTCAACAACCATGGTCAATCCATATTATTTGATTTTGCTTTGTTGCAAGATGAAACAGAAGAATCATTTGAGTGGTTGTTTAGAACTTGGTTAGATGCAATGAATGGTAAGGCACCTATAACAATTCTCACCGATCAAGATAAAGCCATTGGAAATATGGTCAAGAAAGTTTTTTCAACAACTACTCATAGATTATGTCTTTGGCATATCATGAAGAAATTTTCAGAAAAATATGGAAATCTTTATAAGAAGAAGTCACCATTCAAGAAGGACATGAAGAAGTGCTTATATGAATCAATCACTATTGAGGAGTTCGAAAGAGAGTGGAATGCAATTATTGCAAGGTACATTTTGTATAATCTAGAATTTTTTTGACATCTTATTATTAGTCTAGTACTATAAAATTTATATTGTTCAATTTTATGTCAAGGTACAATTTGGCGGGTGAATCATGGCTTCAACAAATTTATGAAATTAGGAATTTTTGGATTCCAGTTTATAATCAAATGGTGTTTTCTGCTGGTATGAGTACCACACAACGTGTCGAGAGTATGCACTCTTTCTTTGACTCCTTTGTGCATAGTGGTACAACGTTACGAGAATTTATTGCCAACTATGAACAAGCCCTTATGCGTAGATACATGGATGAGAATCGGGAACACTATGCCTCTAAGCACATGCATCCTGTCCCTAAGAAAAGGCCTCCCATAGTAGAACATGCCGCAAAAGTGTACACAAGAAAGATCTTCAACATGTTTGAGGATGAGGTCGAAGAGAGCCAACTATTAACCAAGAAAAAGTTAGAGAAAGATGGCTTTGTACTACCATGTGTCACATAACCAAAACCCTAACCAGAAGTTTACTGTTTTTATCAATACTTCTTCGCGGGACGTTTCATGTGATTGTCATCTTTTTGAGTTTAAAGGTATCCTATGTCGACACATATTAGCTATATTTCAAAAGAAAGATATACAACAAATACCTGTCAAGTACATTCTTCCAAGGTGGACCAAAGAGGCAGCCGATGACATTCCTGTTCCTATAATGGTAGAGACAGATAAGTCGTCTCTAATGCACACAATGCACTTCCACCGCAAAGCAAATCTTTTGTTATCTTGCTTGCATGAGTGTGATGGAGCTTATGAATTAATTATGGATGCAATGGACAAAGCATATGAAGAGGTTTCAAAATTAAAGAATTCTACCAAAGAAGTCATTGAAGTGGAAGAAAGCGGACCCGATGCTCCTCATATCCCTATTGCTGATCCACAAGTCTCGAAAACAAAAGGACGCACGAAAGTACGCCCAAAAGAGGTTTCAAGCAATGGAAGGTTGAAAGGTGATTTCGAAATAGGTATGGCTCTTGCCAAAAAAACAAAAAAGAAAATGTGGTATTTGTCATGAACTTGGTCACTATAGTACAACTTGCAAAAGTAGATTAGATTCCTAGGATATTTAACTTTTGTGCTTCCTGTATAGATTTTGAATGCACAGGAATATATTTTGTATGAATGCTAAAGTGAATGCTAAAATTAATGCTAAAGTTAATCTATTTTGTTATATTGTTACTGTTGTGCTTGTGTTGTTATTTTATTTTTTCTGATTTGAGCATGACTTCTTTTCTTCATAATATATAAATGCTGGGTATCCAGACATCAGTTAAAAAAATAAATTATAAGGGCATATAGAGCTTGAATTTAGCCAAACTGTTTCACAGGCTGATAGAAGACATCCCCGTGAGTACATAGAAACAAGTTTCACATTTTTTTGGAGTTTTCTACAATTTTTAGTGAAGCTTCAAAGTTCAGCTTTTAAAATAAAAAAAACTGGTACTACTGGTTCAGAACTGGTTCATAACTGATTCGAATTTAGCCAAACTGTTTCACAGGCTGATAGAAGACATCTCCGTGAGTACATAGAAACAAGTTTCACATTTTGTGGATTTTTCTACAATTTTTAGTGAAGCTTCAAAGTTCAACTTTTAAACTAAAAAAAACTGGTACTGCTGGTTCGGAACTGGTTCAGAACTGATTCGAATTTGGCCAAACTGTTTCACAGGCTGATAGAAGACATCCCCATGAGTACATAGAAACAAGTTTCACATTTTTTGGATTTTTCTACAATTTTTAGTGAAGCTTCAAAGTTCAGCTTTTAAAATAAAAAAACTGGTACTGCTGGTTCAGAACTGTTACTTTTGGTTCAGAACTGATTTGAATTTAGCCAAACTGTTTCACAGGCTGATAGAAGACATCCCCATGAGTACATAGAAACAAGTTTCACATTTTTGGATTTTTCTACAATTTTTAGTGAAGCTTCAAAGTTCAGCTTTTAAAATAAAAAAAACTGGTACAGCTGGTTCAGAACTGGTACAGCTTTTAAAGTATACTAGATATGTAGAGTGAAAAGAGACTAGTTGAAATTAACTAAATAGCGTAGTTTGTTCTAAAAGACAATAAATGAATGAAAATGTAAACTTGAAACATTTCCCATAATCGTACAGTGATTTTATTAAACAATGCAATTGTTATACAAAGATAAATACAACAATACAACACATTGTAATCATATTGTGCATAACATCAATTACATATCACTTTGTCATACATCTTTCAAAAATTAAAATTAAGGTTTTCCATCTATCTAATCTTCTTTTATGGAGATCCAATATGCTATTTCGAGAAGCTCTCCACTTTTGAGTTGAATCTCTTCTTCTAGATATCTATCAAATAATCAAAATGTCATATGCCTCCAAGACCACTTTTGAGTTGAATCTCTTTTATGGAGATCCAATCAGCTGCATTCTTTGTTCAGTCCTCTCTTAGTGTCATATTGAAGAAAATATTAGTTTCATGCAAGAGCAAATTTCAAAAATTTAACTCAAAGAAACCAACATAGATCTACTTATTTGACTAACGATGAACCGTATTTAACATTTTAACTTGTTTAATCTTTATACCTCAAATCTTGGTCTCTAAACCAAGAAGTAGGGACTTGAGATGTAGGGTTGTTGCCTCCTTGTCGAGCCTTCACTTCTCCAAGTCGGCCTCGAAATGGCACCCGCTTCGAACGCACGAAGCCTCTACGAGTATCCACCCGAGATTAAACAAAACTCTTGTTTTTCCCTTGCTAGAGGTAATCAACCAAGAATCTAACTTAACCTTAGCTTCTACCTCTTCAATCAACTATTAATTTTAGTGTAGAAGTTGTGCTCAACACATGAGCAAAAATGGTGGAGACAAAATTGCAAAAACTCTTCTCTTTTTCACCTCTTCTTACAAAAACGTTTTTCCAATTTGTCTTACAAGAGAAGGAAGAAGAGAGAGATTAGAATGGTGGCTAGGGTTTGGAAAAAGGTGGGGTATTTATAGTGTGAAGTTAGGGTATATTTTAATCATCTCAACCACAATGGATGGCTAGATTTAAACATGACAAAAGTAACTTTTACTTTTGCCATCCAATGGAGCTCTCCATTAGATGCACTTTTATCCCACTTTATTCCAAACCATTTCATCAAATGGACTTCTCCATTTAATGTTAAATTGGGCTTGGGCCAATTTCTATTTATGCCATTTTCGTTTTTGCCATTTTTGCCAACTTTTGGCCCACCCGACAATTGTTACGATTAATTGTATTTGCTCAATTCTGTTGAGAAATAAATTTGTATACCATGTCCAACATGTAATAAATTTATTCTAAGATCAAGTTAGTCATCTCCATGATACTTTTATTTGTTTCGTTTTTCTCTCTTGGGTGTGACCTCGTAGGATCTATATCGTGTTGACAATAGAATCAAAACTTCTTTTAATTCTATAAATTATAAGCGGCACCTAGCAATATGCATTATAATTACTCAACAGATAAAGATGATATGAACCAATCAACATCACGATCCTAAAGCAATATTTAATTGCTTGTGTCAATTCACGTGCCACATGATATCGAGAATAAATCCAAGGCAGGAGAGTGTCATCCTTGCAAATTTATTCTTTTCTTGATTCCAAGTAATTCAGTAAATAATGATCAAACTCATTGATCATAATTGCATGCATACTTTATTACTCCATCAAGGGGCCCGAAGATATCATCACTCACATATGAAATATGAGGGACACTGGTATTCTTGATAAATATATTTTCCTCCGCACAAGACACACATATTGAGATATTATCTGTATAGCTGCCAGTTACGGTCAACGTTGGATAACACCTACAGATACATGTATCTCATGTAGGAAAAATAATCATCTCATACCAAAGAATTCAAGACACAAATGAAACATTAATGACACTAACACAATCCATGTTATGTTTCATTCTTGGGTCATGTCCAATCCCCTGATCTCCATCAGGTATTTATGTGATTAAATTGATAGCTCCTTACCATATGATCCGTAGAACATGATCATCATTTAATCCACATACTAATCTCGTACCGGTAAATAGTGTTCCTTCTTAATTACCAAGATTAGGGACATTTAGAGTATTCATTATATTATTATTATAGAGTTCTACATTTCAAGTCCTCAACTCGAAAAATCCATAATGTAATTAAATACTCAAGGAACAAATGATTCTTTCATTTCATGAACAAACATAGAATACATCCATAAATGGTTGGCTTCTAGATCATAACACTAACACATATGCCTCCAAGCCTCCTTGCACTCACACTAGAACATAACTCACACTTATCAGTCAACTGAGAAAAATCCAGGGACTAAACTGCAAAACTAACAGCACAGTTGAGTAAAGGACTCAAAAACAAATACATTAGACTTGATTTCATATTTTTAGCATTTTTCTAGAATTAATTAGGCATTTTCTAAGTTGGCCTCCTGAAAATATAAAAATCAGCAATTTTCTGCTGCAGTTTCCCTATTTGTCCCTCTGTTGCACATGCCATAAATTAATTATAAAAATTTCCAAAAATAATAAGCTTTGGCACAGAGGTAGATTACTTGTTCCTCTATAATTTCATAAAAAGAACAAAAAAATTAGTTTAGGGAATTGGCCAGAATTAAATTTTAAAGTTTGGAAAAACAAATAAAAGCATATATGCAGCGTCATTTCTTTTAATTAAAGAAAGTGCCTAATTAACATTAGAAAAATGTATGAAAACTTACATCAAGCTCTGAAAATATAAATAAAAGAATTAAAAAGGAAGGCACATGGAAAATATAAATTTTTTGATGATTCTGGATCAAGAAACTTTTTGTATTTATATATTAATTATTTGTATTTTTACAGTTTCAATTTATTTATTTGCAATTACATAAAAGTTGATTGTTGTTTGTTTTACTGTAGGTTATAAACATATATATGCAATGCACCCACTAATATGCTTTATCAGTTGATCTCCAATTGAATACATTTTGAAATGAAGTATAGTGAGAAATACCAGCATAGATTGAGAATCTTCAATTGTCAAGCTCCTGACTAGCCTTATTTTAGGTGCGCAAAACAAAATCGCTTTCAGAACACTCCTATTATCGTTGGAGCAAATAAAAGTCTTTTTGTTCCAGCAAAGAAATTTTCAACCGAAGCGCTTTTGAGATCTCCGACGATAGAGAGATAGGCAAGGCACTAAGGTTAGAAAAAAAGTAAGCGGTGATTTAGGATATCGGGACAAAGTCGGGTGCAAGGGAGAGTGGCTCAGGAGAGGAGGGTTCGGTGCGTCGCCGAGAGAGGAGAGGCGAGGTCGTGGAGGAGAGGATGGGGCCGGGGTGGAGAGGACGGGCGACTAGGTTTCACTGCTGGAGAATTTTCGCGAGAGAGAGAGAGTGGAGGTTCGTTTGTTTCATTTACTGGACGCCTCCATTAATCAGGATTTTTGGGGTTTATATAACTGGACGCGTCCAGTCCATAGAGGAACCAAAGTTATAATTTCAGCGACAAAATTTTCACAGATCTGCACTATTTTTAAAGCAGATCCAATGGTCTACAAATAGTGTAAAATGTTGTAACTCAAAAGTGTGGTAACTAGATCCCTCCTCATATATATATATATATATATATAGAGAGAGAGAGAGAGAGTGGCTAATATCAAAACGTTTGTTCCTAGCCCCCGGTGCAACCAAGTTGTTTTCGGATTTTCAAAGTCCAAACGGTCGATCCGAACCGTTCAACATGTTCTCTATATTGAAATGTGCTTGGAGACTAAATTTTACATTTTTTGGAATCTTTTTACTATTTATTAAGCCACTTTGAAAATTGCTGATCACATGGTCCAGAATTTAGTTGCACTGTTTTTACTGTTCACCCGGATCAGCAATTTTCAAAGTGGCTTAATAAATAGTAAAAAAATTCCAAAAAATGTAAAATTTGGTCTCCAAGCAGATTTTAATATAGATTAAACATCTAACGGTTCGGATCGACCGTTTAGACTTTGAAAACCCGAAAACAACTTGGTTGCACCGGGGGCTAGGAACAAACGTTTTGATATTAGCCACTCTCTCTCTCTCTATATATATAGATGAGGGATCTAGTTACAACAATTTGAGTTACAACAAAGTTACCATAATCATTTTCTTCATTTCAAAGTCCAAATCGTCGATCCAAACCGTTCAACATGATCTCCACAATAAAATGTGTTTGCAGATCAAATTTTACATTTTTTTTGAATTATTTTACTATTTATTAAGTATTTTACAAAAACTAGTCAAATTTAGACCATTGAATTTTATACCCATCTTAATAAATAGTAAAAAAATTCAAAAAAATGTAAAATTTGATCTGGAAGCACATTTTATTGTGGAGATCATGTTGAACGGTTTGGATCGATGATTTGGACTTTGAAAATGTAGAAAATAGTGTGGTAACTTTGTTGTAACTCAAAATTGTTGTAACTAGATCCCTCCTCATATATATATATATATATATATAGTCTCGCTAATGTCAATAACGTTATAATTTCAGTCTAAGTTATAACGAGTCAGTTTTGGTGATTTCAAAGTCCGAACAGTCGATCCAAACCGCTCAATGTGATCTTCATATTAACATGTGATTGGAGACCAAATTTTATATTTTTTGGAATTTTTTTACTATTTTTTTAGATAGGTACAAAATCATTGTTTTGGATGGTCTAGAATAATCTCAAAACGGTGATTTTGTACCTATCTAAAAAAATAGTAAAAAAATTTCAAAAAATATAAAATTTGGTCTCCAAGCACATTTTAATATGGAGATCATGTTGAGCGGTTTGGATCAACTGTTCGGACTTTGAAATCGCTAAAAATGACTCGTTATAACTTAAGCTGAAATTATAACGTTATGATATTAGCCGAAAAGTATATATATATATATATATATATATATATATATATATATATATATATATATATATATATATAGAGAGAGAGAGAGAGAGAGAGAGAGAGATTGACTAATATCAAAATGTTTGTTCCGGAGCCATGGTGCAACCAATTGGTTTTTTTACTTTCAAAGTCTAAACAGTCGATCCAAACCGTTAGATGTGATCTCTATATTAAAATGTGCTCGGAGACCAAATTTTATATATTTTTGGAATTTTTTTACTATTTATTAAGGCAGTTTTAAAATTGCTGATTTTAATAAACAGTGAAAAATTTATGGATCATTGAAAACAACGATTTTAAAATTGGCTTCATAAATAGTAAAAAACAAATTTAAAAATGGAAAATTTAGTCTTCAAACACATTTTATTATAGATTGAATGCTGAACTGTTTGGATCGATCATTTGAACTTTCAAAATGTAAAAACCAAAGTGTTTGTTCTACGGTCTAGAAACAAATGTTTTGATATTAGCTAACCTCTATCTATATATATATATATTGGATTTTTCTTATGGTTATCTAATAACAAAATTGATGGTGTAAATTGTAGTAAACGTGTGTGCATGCTAGGGTTAATTAATGTTGTTTTTGAATGAGTTAGCTAGATGGAACTCGCATCCTCTAAGATATCTCAAACTTTGAGTGTGTTTTTTTCTGGAAAATCTCAACCGTTCAAATACGTTATGTACAAATTTCAAAGCACAAATAAATTGGCCCCTACGCTATCCTCTAATAGGCACCGTACACGTCGGTCACACAAAAGTTGAGATATCTCAGAGGATACGCACTCAGCTAGATGGCCGAATTTGAGCACAAAGATGGGACAGTTTGTGGGCTCTTCTACATGCATGGGTAATTTCAATTTCACAAGCGGAAATAGAAAATCTTAATATGGAGAGTTGAAACTTAAAAATTTACAATACGTGGTAATAACTCAATCCGGAAAATAATTTTCAATACGGATTTACAGATTTGGAAAATAATTTTCCAAAAAGAGAAGAAGCAAATCCGAAGAATAATTCTTCAAAAAGAAGAGCTGAATCTAGAGAATTATTCTCTGGATTGAGGAGATCTGAAAATGAATGTAGATTTTGAAATTTTGTAGTTGTTTTATATATTAATAAAAAAATCGGCATTTGAACCCTCTGCTTAAGTATTTATACTCCTTTAACTTATCTCTCATTATTGTTACTTAGACATGCGGATATAAATGTATAATTTCATGCGTACTAATGAGAGGAATTAATTAAGATTGGTGAATTAGTATAGAGCTTTAAAATAATTATAGTAATATGAATATTATGGATTGACATAGTCGGATCTATATCTCTGTATCTAAAGTTTAAATAGACGATTCGAACAGTTAAACATAATCTTCAAATCAAAATATATGCACTTGTAGACCAAATTTTATATAACTGTTTAGAATTGTTTGTACTATTTTTTAGATAGATAGAAAGTCGTTGTTTTTAAATGGTCTAAAATTTCAAATCAAGTTATTTTCTATCTATCTAAAAAGATAGTGAATAAATTAAAAATTATAAAATTTGGTTAGCGAGTATATTTTCACAAAAAATTCATATTAAAGGTTCAGATCAACTATTTGATTTTTAAAAATAGATATGCATATTATCATGACCTTCCTCTGAATAAGTTATATTTAATCAATAATCAAAGCAAAAGAACTATAATATATGCTAAAATTTAAGTCTGGACACCACTCCAGACTGTCCAATCCTGCTTGAACGCATCTCGACTAATTTTTTGTTAATGATGACGTAAATGTTGATAAAATTTAATAAATATTGTTTGACCCTAAAAAGTGGATAGACTCGGAGCAGGGATGTTGAACCCCATGCACCAAGTAGGCAGCCGTATGGTTCATCCTGCGCCAAGCCCAGCCAAGACAAAAGGGCAAGGCGCTGGGTGGAAATAGAGGCGCCTTGACCCCTTCGGCCCGCGTACTCTTGGTGTTTCATGCACCACATTGAGCTCAAAATATGGTGTACTGAGCACCGGATGCAATAAAATAAAACAACATATTTTAAAGAAATAGAGAATGGAGGAGGGAGGCTGACATGCGGGTCCCGAACTCTGACCCTTTCTTCCTCCTCTCACCTTTGTTCTAAATGTGGAACCGAGATTTCAAAATTGAGAGAAATGAAGAAGGATTCAAGTGAAGCATTACCTAAAACTCACCCGAGTCTCCCCACTTTATACTTCTCTGTCCCCTTCTCGTTTAAGAGAAAGCACAATTGAGCTAAAGCCTAACCCGAGAAGCAAAGAGAAAGAAAGGTGACTCGATCAAATTGGCGAAAATTAAAGCTCCCTGGCTTACAAGAGCCTTTCTAAGCATGAGACGATGCTATCTAAAATGATAATTGAGGTGGGTATGCATTGAATTGGCTCTGCACATGAGCATGGTGTAGCTCAGTTCGGGTACAACCCGAAAATGACAAATTTGGTTCAGCAAGGGATACAATACACCCTAGAGCACTTGAAGCGACCTATTACAATGCTACATGGCTTGTCCTTGATACTAGAACAAATAATATCAAGAGAGGAGTATGTTAAGCCCTGTATACCGCCAACACAATGCATTCAAAGCTCTACAGCTGTTAATACAGTGAATGGTCCCCAGGACACGTGCCATATGGCCTATGGATGATGAAAAAAATAGAAGGTTCGGTTCCAGGGATGCAGGAGCACGAAAATTAAGTGTTACCCCATTTGGCCGGTTAATCAATGGCCATTAAGTGGTGCACGACATTTGATGTTAATCTAGAGGTTGAAATTATTCCAGAAGAGGATCATTGACATGCCAAGCCTCTATTGGACAGCCTTTGCCACATATGCATGCATGAGAGGAGCCAAATGATCAAGACCCTCAATCAAACAACTGATGTGCGTGATGAAAGCCACATCAGCTGAACCCTAAACCCTAGACCCTTTCTGCCCTATATAAGGCACCCAGAATGAAGAAGAAAGATCATTATTCAACCACTCAACAAGCATACAACTTACTCAAATCTCTGCTACTAGGTTTAGACATACAAAAAATACTAAATTTCATAGTTAGAGAGTAGGTTCTCCAAGCTTTTAGCAAAATAGAAAGGTAATTCATACCTGAAAAGATGTAAGCTTTTGATGAGCAATGATCTGTACATATGTTATCTTAATCGAAATAAATAAGTTTTTGATGAATTTCTTCCCTTTTTCTTCACTGTCTTGAGCTTGATTTTCTTCTTTTATTTTCTTTTTATTCAAGACTTTCAAAAATGACAAAATGTGAGAGATACATGATTTCTAGTTCATTATAGGATGAATAAAATGAAATATGTAGCTTGATGATCAAATAAAATGTTTTATTTCCTTTTCTTTCATTTTCCTTTCTTTGCCATGATGATTTAAACAAAAAAATATGTATAATATATAAACTTGACAAAAAATGTATATCTTGATCTCTCCTTCTATTTTCTGAAATTTATGCCGTTATATGAGAAAAATGATAACAAATAAAAATATGAGGTTTTCTTACTATTTTCCCTCTCTTTCTTCCTTTTCTTTTTCTTTACTACCTTCTCTTTTTCTTTTTCTTTAAAATTCTTTAATCCTTGTATAAAATAGGCAAATGATGTCTAATAAGGGTGTTGAGTTGGATAGCTCCGCCTTTATTTAATTCATTTAATTATTTTATTAATGGGATTAAAGAATGAATAAAAAATATAACAAAGGGTTCTTGAGGTTGAGCTGGATAGCTCCTTCTTTAATTCCTATTAAAGGGGCCATTTTGCACATTAAAAGATACTTAATTTCCATATGCATGAATATACTCATGTATAATCAAGTTAAGAAAGGAAATTAAGTGATTTAATGTGTAAATAGTGAGAAATTGAGGTTTAAAATGTAGAAGGCAGTAGCATTGTCTATAGTATGCCATTTACATTTTAAATCTATGATATTTCAATGACTTGCCCTTTTGGACCTATTTGTACATGAGAGAATATTTGATTTCTTTAAGCAACCATGCTAAAAAGAAATTAAATATCTCGAATATGCAAATAGTGAGAGATAAAATGTTTGAAATGCAAATAAACAACAAGTTATACTTGCTCAAGACGTTTGCATCTTTAAATCTAAGGAAATCTCAATGATATGTCCTTCAAAATATCAAAAACATGATTTTAAATAAAATCAGGGACCTCTCTGTAAATTTCCAGTTCTTCTGATAATTTTGAGATTTAAGAATGTGAAATGTGATTTTTTGGAGCTTGTCTTCTTTTCTTTTTGTTTATCAATGCCAAACAATAGCTCAAAAGCTATGAAAATATATTTAAAGGATGAATGATTCACAAACTCAGTTGTAAATACCTTAAACCAGGCCCTAATAACCTCTGGAATAGTGGACCAACACCAAATCACAGAGCATGTACCATTGGTACAAGAAAAGCACTCAAAAGTGCCAAAATGACCTTCTCTGGTAAACAGAACCTTATGGACTGACACAGGGACCAAAATAAAAAATGGACATCACCATTAGATAGAGGACTTCATATTTTTCTGATTTCATTTCGATTTTATATGAATTTCCAAAGTCCAGCATTTAAAACAGAAAATTCCAGCATCAGAAAAATGAAAGGGACCTGCTGGTAAATGGACTATACTGACTGACTGGGAAATCAAATCAAAGAACAAACATCATGATTAAATAGAAAAATTCAAAATACGCAACATGTACATAAATTTTACATTATTTGAATTTTATTTCTATTTTCTATGAATTTTCAAAGTTTCAGCTTTCAAAAATAAGAAAATCCAGCATTAAAAATATAAAATTTCCTTTATTGCCCCTCTGGACAATTAAATATCTTAAAAATAGAAATAAAATCTTAAAAATCATGAAAATTGTTCTGTGAATACTCCAAGTACCCTTTTATGAATTGATGACAAGAAAATACACAATTTCTCATGAAAAATAAAGAGTTTCGAATTGATCAGACATTCCAAAAATATGAACTTCATGAATTGTCTATTATATCCGAACCTAAAAATCCGGATTCATGCTTAAAATAAATTCTGAAATTCTTATCATGCTTCAAAATCTCAAATATGTCTCTCATTTAAGAAGAATCATGCCTAGGAAGTTTTAGAGACTGGACCAGTACCGAACTGGTACCAAGTCGAGAAGCTCGGATTCTAAGTATCCCCAAACCTTTAAATAAAACAAAATTGAAGCTAAACAGAGTTTATACATGCCTTAATGATGTTCAATGATCATTTAATTGAAGAAAATAACGAGAAAAACGAAGAAACCAGATGAAAACCTTGATCGGTACCGAAACTTCATGTCAGCCGTGTTCTGTCACCTCCGGTGATCAACCATTACCGACAATGCATCCAACCGACTTGCAAGCTCCAGGCGACTCCAATGGTACCCCTCCCTAGCGTCGCCGTAGCCGGAAACCTCGCCGGAATGACGACCAAACCAAACCCCAGTTCGGGTCTCAAACCCGAACCCATTTCTCATCTGCACGAATTTTAAAGTAACATAAATGGATTAATCTCGGCGCCAAAACAAAATTTAAATTGAAACACGAATCTTAAAGCAAGGTTTAATAAAAAAAAACGAGACTTAAGAGATAACAAGCTTCTGTCATTGGGGCCCAAACATCAGCTTACTCGATTCAAACATAAAAAATCCTAACCGAATCTCAAAGTCGAAATCCAAGGCGCAGTACACATCTCAAAGTTTCATAATCAAATCTCAAAGCCCAAATAATCAATTAAAATCATAAAACCAAAGTTCTTTTACAATAAGGTCCCTCTGTCTTTTAATATATGTACACCCAAGTCCTTGGTTGCATAAAAAATCTTCCAAATAAGCCCTTAAAAACCCAAATTTCACATAAAACCCTATTTAAATCCCAAATTTATACCCCCTCTGTCTTATAAATAGGCCCTTTTACAAAATACAAATGTTTACAAATAGATCATTTTCAGTCATTTTCAAGCATAACTTTTTCATCTTAAGTCCAAATCGACTCAAACCACCTTCAAACGAACCCAAATCAAATCCTACATGTTTCTAAACCAAAATTGAGCATGTCTAAGTATCAGACAAATTCTGAAATGACCAAAATACCCTTTCTTCAAACTTATATGATTTTGTTTATTAAATGAACATGTGAATAAATATGTCATAAATCAAATATAAACAAATAGTGTACATACACTCCTCAAATGTCTAAATTCCCATTTTGAGATACGATAAACATTATTTTAATATAAAAAAATCACACACTCACAAACACATGTCCAAATATATAGAAAACCAAATCAACACCAGAATCAATACATGAGTCCCCTTTAGCCCCTTTATTCAATTCACAACCAATAGACACAAATTCCGGAATGAACCAGGTGTTCAGTATGGCTTGGAAGGGTCATCTGATGTAATTAACAGCGGGGGCTTGCGCCCGCTGGGAGTTAAACGTCCCCACAATCAATAAACTCTCTCGATAGACTGATTATGAACAGTAGGTCTGTCGAGAGTGAACCGAAGGAATTGTAGAAAGAAAACGAATGTTTCAAGTTCGATGTTCTCTTCCATGTCTTAAAGAAACGAGAGCATTGAACCCTGATACATTTAATACATGCACGCACCTTCTACCGCTGTGCAACTTTCTGCGCCCTACAAATATAAACATAAATAAATGTATTAATATATTTCATACGAAATAGAGGATATGTTTTACTTCACATCTATATATACTTTTATTTATAAAATCCAAATATCAATTCAAATTGCACAAGATGATCTTCATTTGAAACTGTTTTTTAGGATTTAAATGTAAATTAAGTACACGTTTGATATGAATGCCTGACATTAATGAGTGCAAACTACATATATACATTAATTATGGTTTTACTTGAAAAATAGATCAAATATCATGATTTATGTTGTTTTAGCAATAAGATTGAGTTATTGCTATAGGTTTTGAGATTGTGTGGACGATGAAAAAGAAACAATTTGGGAGAAAAACACAAACTTTTTAAAAAATGAAATATTCATTTTTTATAGTTTTTTGGGAGTTAGATGGGTTTGGTTTTAGATGAGACTAATCTCAAACAGCTGTTTGGTAAATCTGTTTTGTTTCCAAACTTTTTCATGGATTATTTCCAATCTTCCTCATGACATGCAATACAATTTTTTTAGAAAAGAAACGCAAACTTGGACCTAATTATTTTTTCTCAATCTCTCTCCTCTCTCTCCACTGTTTGCATTGTTTTCCTCTTCTATCTCTGTAAAAGAACTATTTTGGAGACGCCTCTCTTCCCTCTCCAACCCTTCTCTTTTTTTCTTTTTTTTTTGAGAAAGTTAGCAATGGCTGCCAAACTGTATTGAAAATAAATGTATGCGTATATCGTCTGAAAATTTAAGTGCATGAAAACATGCTACAGCCATCCAATTGTAGAAAACAATAACTACAAACTTACTACACTCTGTTGGGGAATTAGGTCGCTAAATTCTGTTTCAGAATTTACCACAAAATTCTGTTTCAGAATTTACCGCTAAATTATGCTCGGAAATTTACCGCTAAATTTTGTTCGGAAATTTACCGCTAAATTCTTGTTTAGAAATTTACCGCTAAATTTTTCTTGGAAATTTACCGCTAAATTCTGTTTAGGCTTATGGTGCGGAAAGAACGTAAAATCAAAATTTTACTTCTACCAAAAGCTGAGAATCTGCTCCCTGATTGATTTCTAAAACTAAATTTATTTAACATTTAAATAAATTAAAATAACATTTGTACCTTGTTCCAAATTCGAATTGGATTTGAAGTTTGGCTCGCTTTGAAGCACCAGACGTCTGATGCCTTTATCAGTTATCCACCAGGAACAACCAGAGAGCTGGCATTTCTTTTGCCAGAAATACTGTACCAGCAGGATTCGCAAAAACACTATTCACGACAATCGTAAAAACACTATTCACGAATATCGTAAAAACTGATTCACAACTTGCGTAAAAATAGATTCATGAACTTTTGCAAAAACACTATTCACGACAGCCTTAAATACACTATTCACAACTCGCAAGAATATACGTGAATTACGCATTCCTTTCTTTTCTATGCGAATCACTATTTGAGAGGAAAAAACACGAAAGAGAGAAAATGATGTTTGAATCGATTTGATCCGAAAAATCCATTGTGGATCGATCCAAAGGTGATAGATATGCCATTATCACCTTCGGTTCAATTCAGACTATCGGGATTATTTTTCTCTCACCCCTTCATGCCTTTATATAGGCTTCAAAAGTCAGTTTTGATAATTACCAAATTGCCATTGACAAAGTCGGTTTTGATTTTGCCATCGAGCCCATAATTCAATTGGTTAATTTGGGCTTTTGAATTAAATTCTAAATTTAATTTAGGCCCAAATTTAAATGGGCTTTAGGCCCAAAATGTTAATTCATAATTAACATTTTTAATCCATTTATTATCAATATAATTATTCTGAATAATTATATTTCTTGCGACTGTTGTTGCGATAAATTTATATAACGTGTCGTACACGCTTATAAATTTAATCTGTTTAAGCTTGTCATCTCTATGACATTTATTTATTAATTATAATCCTTTATAATTAATAATAAAATTCTCTGATTACTTTCCTATTGGTGTGACCCGATAGGATCTGTGTTATGTTGGCAATAGAATTAAAACTCATTTTAATTCTATAAATCATAAGCAGCATCTGGCAGAATGCATTATGACTACCCAATTGACACAGATGATCTTGTACAGTACAATATCACGATCCAATAAATAATTTACTCGTGTTAATTATTTTGTCTCATAGTATCATATCAGCTTCAAGGTAGGTATGTGTCATCCTTGCAAACTTAATATTTTCTCGATCTTAAGTAGATTATCAAATATGATTAACTCTTTAATCATATCGCGCGCTGATAACCCTACTTCATCAAGAGGCCTAGTGATATCATCACTCGTATTAAATACGAGGGACAATAGTAGTCTTGGTGAACATCTCCCCTCCGTACAAGTTATGCATACTGAAATGTCATATGTATAGCTACTTTTTACGGATAGCATTGAACAACACTCACGAATGCACACTTCTCATGTAGGAAAGACGAATACCTCATACTTTAGAACTTAACACTGAATGAAACATTAGTGACACGAACAAAATCCATTTAACGTTTCATTTAGGGTATGTCAAATACCATGTTCTCTAACATGTATCTATGTGATTAAAATGACAACTATTTGTCTATGGTTTGTAGAACTTAACTATCATTTAATCCACATACTAACCTTTGAATGGCCAATTAGTGTTCCTGCTAATTACCAAGGTTAGAAACTTTTAAGAGTATTTATCATCTATATTACGGTGTTCTACAATTTCAAGTCCTTAACCCAAAATGAACCATAATTCGATAAAACTCAAGAAACAAAATGATATCTTTATTAATCATCCAATTCATGAACAAAAAAAATAGAATATAATTATCCTATGATTGACTTCTAGATTATTACACTAACACACTCATAATACCAGTATGCAGTAAAAGTAAAAACGAAATCAAACTCTAAAAAAACCAGAAATAAGGTTTAAGATATAGAAGTTATTGTCACCATCTCCTGAATAAGCCTTTGCCAGTAGAAGATCTTAACAGTGTTTCGCCCAAAGGTTTGCATCATGCATTATTGCTGACGCCAATAGTTGAGGGGGTATCTTTTTTCCTCCAAACAGTACCTCATTGCATTGTTTCCACAGAGCCCAAACTGCACATAAAACCAAAACCATGTGTCAATCGATGTTTTTCCCTCGAGAGAAGGCCTTGTTCCTAAAATTGTTCCAAATTTTCCCCACTGACATTTGATTTGCTGTGATGATGCTGTCTCCTTGTATGCCCAGATGGAACCACACCGTCGTTGCGTATGGGCATAAAAAGAATATGTGTGTTGCTGACTCTATAGGGCAGTTGTTGCACATGATGCAGGAAGTGTCGCAGTTCATACCGTGTTTTTTGAGATTTTTCTTCGTCAGGGTCCTGTTCTGTAAGAGTAAGTAACCAAGAATTTGTACAGTATGAGGAGCCTTGTATTTCCATATTTTTGTATGTTCCCATGAGATTCCCCCCCCATAACTAGTGCCTCATAAACGGATTTTGTTGTGAATTCCCCGGATGTGTCAATCCGCCAATAGAAGGCATCCTCTAGGTCATTTAAGATAACCTGGTCCATACATTGCATATCAACATTTAATTCTGTCAATCTGTGACTTGCATCAGATAGTGATTTTTGATATTTTTAGAAGAAGTGGCTTCTCTCTATCCCCATAGAAACCTCTTTTCGATGTGCCTCCCCATGAGTCAAACCAAAATGAGATTGATCTACCATTGCCTATTATACAATAATAGCCCCAATGGAACAAGTGTTTGATTTTTGTAAATTTCCCTAGAAAAAAGAGCCCATCTGTAGCAATATCATGGGACCACTGTGAGACCTTCCTTTTCTTTTAATTTTGCTGGCAATAATGCACCATATGGATTGGGTTCCATGTACAATCTTCACCACCATCATAACAACAAACATGTATTTTGAATTTCTAAATCAAGCACTCCTATGCCACCCACCTTCTTAGGTAAACATACTGATTCCCAATTAATCCCGGTGATTCCTCTTTTGAGTTGACCGTTTTTTCTCCATAAAAAGTCTCTTTGAATTATATCCATTCTGTTGATCGCCCATTTAGGTATTTTGAAACATACCATGTAATATGAGGGGAGCGTTGAGAAGACCGAGTTAACGAGTTGTAATCGCCCGCCACGAGAGATCATCTTGCTCTTCCCAACCTTGTATTTTCTTCTCCATTTTTTCAATCAAAAGAATAAAAATACTTTGCTCAGGTCATTTGACTGTCAGGGGCATACCGAGATACGAAACTGGTAGCTGTGTTTGTGTACAACCTAGAATATAGCCCGCTTTGTCTGACTTATGATCTAATAAATTAATTGGCACGTAGGAACTTTTGTGGTAATTTATCTCCAGACCAGAAATTTTTGCAAACAGCCGCAACATAATTTTGAAGGTTATTAGTGAAACCTCGTCCGCACTCACGATGAAAGCCGTGTCGTTTGCGTATTGTAGTGTCATGATTACTTCCAGCATTTTTGGTGCTATTGGTGATACTAAGGTTTTGTTTATTGCACGAACCATCTGCTGAAGGATATCTACTGCAATTAGGAAGAGCATGGGGGACAGCGGGTCCTCTTGTCTCAAACCTTGGTCATGGGCAAAGGCCTTCCCCTGTACTCCATTGGTGATGACCCTAGATGTTGTGGTTTTGAGAATCATGTTAATCCAACCTATCCATTTATCCAAAAACCCTCGGGCACACATTATTTCGGTGAGGAAACCCCATTGTATTGAATCAAAAGTTTGTGAAAAATCAATCTTCACAAAAATTGCCGGTCTTTTGGAAGCTGTGATATATTATAGAGTCTCTCTTGTTAATATGAAAGTTACCGATATATTTCTACCTCTAACAAACGATGTTTGAAAAGGTGATATCAAGTCGGGCAAGTCCTTTGCCAGATGATTTGCAAGCAGTGTTGATAATAGTTTAGGTATTAGATTAACCACACTTATTGGACGGTAATCTCTAATTGACAATGCCATTTCTTTTTTAGAGATCATTATGATATCTGCACTATTGACTCCTCTTAAGTCTACTTGACCTGTGTAAAAAGCTTGTACCGTTGCCAAAATGTCTTACTTCATTCTAAAAAGTTTTAATGAACTCGTTCGGAATTTCGTCCGGTCCGGACGCTTTGTTGTTTGCAAAACTTCGAACCGCTACTGCAATTTCCATCTCCTGGAAACCAAACTGTAGGTGTGAAAGGTCCACCTGATTTGTGTACAGTGCTGGCAGATCGAAGCTCACTATTTGTTTTGAGCTGTCCAACAGAGATTTGAACGAGTCATAGAAGGCCTTTGCAATTGTTTCCTGATCCGATATAGTTTCATCTCCTACTGTCAGTGAAGTGATTTTATTTTTCCTTATTCTCGCGGAGGCAAAGGCGTGGAAAAAATGTGTGTTTCTATCTCCATATTTCAGCCACTCACACCGTGCTCGTTGTCTCTAGCGTGTCTCTATTAACACCGTCAGCTCATATGCTCTTTCCCCGAGTCATATTCTTCTTTGAAACTCCCGTTGTTGCAATTGCCCTGTCTCATCCAAACAGTCAAAAGATAAAATCTTTTTTTTTATAGAAATCAAGTTGTAGTTGTGCCTCACTAAAATTTGATTTGTTCCATTGTCTCATCTGTTGCTGTAGTTGCCTCGATCTCTCTATGAATCTTGCCAGGCTATTGCCCTCTCCATCATCCCAATTTGCGTTGACCTTGGTTTTGAGCATATCATATTTAAACCAACATAACTCCATTTTAGATATCCGTTCAGGTAGTTGTTGCTTGCATGTCAATAATAGAGGTACATGATCCGATACCATCAACGGTAGGGCTTGTAAGGTAATGATTGAGAATCTGAAGGATAGTTCAGGTGATAAAAAGATCTGATTCAGTTTAGAAAAATATGATTGGGTTGCTTGTTGGTCCAGGTGTAGGTTCTATTTCTCAACGGTACATCCAATATATAGCTGAAGATCTGTTATGAGCTTGTTGAATTGCAACATGTTGTTGAAATTTCTCATGGCTCCTGATCTGTCCACAATCCATCTGACAACATTGAAGTCTCCGGCAAGTACCCATGGTGAGTTAACCAAGGTAGCTAAGTACCAGATTTCATTGAAGAAGTGGTCTTTGTTTGACTCCCCTGATGGGCGGTACACATTTGTAATAAGGATCTTTTGACATGAGGAAATCTGGAGCAGTAACACGGAGCATATATGGGTAGTGACCCAAGAGTTTAAAAGCTGTTACGATCTTTTCCAAAATATAAGGCATCCACCCGACAAATCCCGAACATTCAAAATAACACAATCTCTTTCAAAAAAGAACGGTAAGACACGCGAGACATACATCAATTCATCTCTATTCCATTTTGTTTCTTGAATACAAAATATATCACATCTCGAATCCTTTATAAGATTTCGTTCTACATCATATTTTTTGTCACTACATAATCCTCTTGTGTTCCAAAAAAGTAAATTGGTTTTTTTCATTGTATACATAAAAAACAATTTTGCAACTAATACAAAGACTCTAATTATTCCTTTAAACTAAATCTGAGGGTTGGTCTGCCATGTCCGCCATGTCAGCCCCTGACTGCCCTACTTCCATGTCCGGCGTGTCAGACCCCGAATGCCCTTCTTCTGCCATCTCCGGGTCTAACTGCATGTAGTAAGTGCCCTCTCTAACCCTTTTCTCTCACAATTTATTGGGATAAGAATTCTAACACAAAACGAACATGTCCTAAATGTTGGAGGAAACTCAAAACACAAAGTAGTTGATTCTTTGTTAGCTTTTTAGTAAATTTTATTTCACCTCAATTCCACATAAGGAAACCAATTTGGGTTCGATAGGTTCGATGACCGTCCGATCAGTTTTAAGATTCACACCCGCAACTTTCGCATCTGCTTTAAAATTTGTGCGCACGAATCTTAAAGTGGATCAGACGGTCCCTAAATCCATCGGACCCAAATTTGAGTCTGATGAGCATCGAACCCAAGCTGTTATCCCACATAAGATGACAAAGTTACTATCAAAATACAAACATGTGTCGTTCAGAGTCGAAACACCATACTCTATGACGTCCGGACATGGATCCAGATAACATAAGACTATATCATTCATTTTTTTTTTGATGGGTGAACTCCATGGTGTGTAGGGCAGGAGGTCAATTTGGGTTTGATGCCCATCAGACTCAAAGTGAGTTCGATGGGTTCGACGACCGTCCAATCTGTTTTAAAATTCACACTTGCAACTTTTGCATCTGCTTTAAAATTCGTACGCATGAATCTTAAAGCAGATCGGATGGTCCCGAAACCCATCAGACCCAAATTTGAGTCCGATGAGCATCGGACCCATACTGCTCTCCTAGGGCAGACACCGTAGGTTATAGTGTATTGGTTATTTTTACACATCCTATGGAACGCGTATCCTCTGCATTAACTCAAAAAGGAATCTTTTGAGTTAATGAATCCGAACCGTTTGATTTTAAACGGAGCCAATCCGGCTTCTGACTATAACTTAGGAGAATTTTTAATATTCGTGCAGATCTAGTTTGCACGAATCTTAAGACAAGTCGGATGGTCGAAATTCATTAACTCAAAAGATTCCCTTTTGAGTTAATGCAGAGGATACGAATTCCATCCTATGGCGTTTTGATATGATTTTCGTAAATTTGTCTCTGGACCCCATAATTTATAATATTTTGCTTATTTTTGGACATCGTATGGGTACTTATTTTTCATTTTTGTAAAAAAAAAAATTATTTCCTATATGAAAAAATCGGTCCGGAATTTCACCCGATATTTTTATTAAAACCCCAAAAAAAAAAAAATTATCAAATCTGCTCCCACTCCAAAGTTATAATTATTTCTACCCTAACCGTCCGTGGACTGGGCGGTCCACTTTTCCCACCAGACCGCCCAGCTACTGGGCGGTTCACTTTTGAAACCTGACCGCCCAGGGGCTGGGCGGTCCACTATTAAATTTTTTTTATAAGCGGTCCGCTGGGAGCAGACTGCTCCCCCCATCTCTCTCTTTCGTCTCTGCCTCCAGCCGCCCGAACCACCGCCCATTCAAACATCCGAAGAGGTGCCCCATCCCTCTCTCCCTCTCTTCCTCTCTCTAGAGCTCTCTCTCTCTCTCTCTCTCTCTCTCTCCCTCTCTTCCTCTCTCTCTCTCCCTCTCTTCCTCTCTCTCTCTCTCTAGAGCTTCCTCTCTCTCTCTAGAGCTTCCTCTTCCTCTTATGTGGACCCCACATGTCAGGCACCGTGTCTCACTTGCATCTATGGAGGTACGTTGGTTTTGTATTCCTAATTTAAATAGCATTATTTAATTAGACGTTTATATTGAAATAATTGTAAAATGCAGGACACGACGATGATGACAGTGAGGCATCGCACCCCCGAGATACCATACGTCCGTCACCCGTTGATGGAGCAGTGCATCATGCGTCTCGGGTTGTATCAGTTAGCCACCATGCCTCATTGTGATATTGACCAGGCTCTCGTTTGCGGTCTGGTGGAGAGATGGCGACCAGAGACGCATACATTTCAGTGCAGCATACCGAGATAGCAAAAGTTCATTATTTAATTAATTTACTCGTTACTTCTATGTCTCTAATTTAACATTTTTTAAAATGCAGGATGAAGCTGCCGCCGCCGCCGCTGCCCCGCCGTTTTCTCATTGGATGACCTCTATGGAGATGAGGGCGGATGGGAGCCAGCTAGCTCCCACCGACCGCAGTATATGGAGCCCAGACAGCACGACGGTGAGGCCAGTGGGAGTGGGGCACAGACTGCAGATGGCTTTGCCTCTGCTATATTTGGCACACCGCCTCCGGCCACGTATCCTCCTACTTGGGAGACCGATCCGTGGGTGTTGCGTACACAGGCGGGGATCCATGGGGAGCATGCATTACACCTGGGGGCGGACCCATGGGCGCGCGAGGCCGTACACGATGACATGCAGGTGGATGAGGTTCACCTCTGCTATATTTCGTGTTTGGACTGTTATGTTTCATTTTTAGACTTACCATTTAGATTACTACTTTTGTTGTTTAGACTTACCATTTCGATTACTACTTTTGTTGTTTAGACTTACCATTTCGATTACCATTTAGAAACATTTAAACATTAACAAAACTTAATATAAAACTAATCAATTATATTAAAGCTAGACAATTACATAACATATAAAAATAATCGTCAATTATAAAAATATAATCGTCAACAAATAATAAATATATATCATACAATTTAATATGAAACATTCAAACAAATCATTACAACAATTTAATATAAAACATTCAAACAAATTAAAACATAAAACTCTTATAAAAAAAAAAATAGAAGACCGCCCAGCCCCTGGGCGGTCAAGTTTCAAAAGTGAACCGCCCAGTAGCTGGGCGGTCTGGTGGGAAAAGTGGACCGCCAGGTCCACGGGCGGTTAGGGTAGAAATACTTATAACTTTGGAGTGGGAGCAGATTTGATAATTTGTTTTTTTTTTTGGGTTTTAATAAAAATATCGGGAATTTCACGGCATTATTCGTTTCTTAGCAGATGTGATTTATAAATGTGAATATTTTATTGCAAACGGACCACAACGAGGTTTCACAAAAGTTTAGGGGCCACACCGAACAAAATAAAGCGATATTAGAGTAAATTTGTAAATAATTATGCCTATAAGACTTTCGAAAGCTCGTCCCTTTTCCCTTCTCCCTTCTCCCTTCTCGTTTCTTTTCTTCTGCCCCTCTCCCTCCACTTTCTCCTGCAATTGTATCCTCTTCTCTCTCTCTCTCTCTCTCTCTCACGGTGGAGCTTATATTGTGCAAACAAAAACTGAAATGCTCGGCAGTCGGCAGTCAAAAAGCGAAAGAATCATGTAATGCCAGTCAATTGATAACGCTCGCTCATCAAATTAATAGGATAATTCAGTTTCTCTCTCCCGGCCTGAATCAAGACTACTCATCGTAACGGAACAAGACACATATTAAGGATCAATAATGTCTTCTTCAACTGTGAGTACATTACATTGCTCCCATTTTCTCTCGCCGTTTATCTTCTTTTGTCTTCAATTTTACAATCATCTCATAAATGCCGGATCCATACAGTTTGGAAGGCCATGTAATGCTGAGAAACGGTCTGATTTTGACGAATGGGTTGCACTCGTGCGAAAAAGAAATGAGGCTTCCTTTCCCTATCCATTAAAGAAGCATGACCATCCTTCAGTGCACATACACGCCTCCATTTCCTCCTCTCAATTTAGGTCAATTCTCTGTTTCACCTTTCTACAATTGTAACAAAACTTTTGTTAATGAACCAAAATTAAAATGGAAAAGTATGAAAAAAGTGTTTCATAGAAAATTAGAGCAACCAATAAAAAAAAAATTCTAATATCAAGAAATTTAGATATATGCCCATCATAACTTCATCAATTAGATATTTCCCCATCAAAATCTTAAAATTAGTTATTTCCCCATCTAAATTCACTTATATTATTAATATACCCGTTTGTTAATTTAATCACTTAAAAAATAAAAAATAATATTAATAAACAATAAAAACGACATTTTTACCCCTAGTTCAAAATTCTGACCCTAACCCCTCTCTCTTCTCAGGATTGTTGTTGTTTTTCTCTTCAAAACCTTCAGCTGGTACCACTGGTACCACTCATACCAGACCTTGCATAAGCACTTCATTTTCTCCAACCTTTCTTTTTTATCTTCTTCCTTCCGAGTTAACTCAGCATTTGAAGACTCACTGACAGTTGTTTCTTTCTCTACATTCTGATGTGAGCCCTGTTTGTGCTCTCTCCCATCCAGTTGTATCTTCTCTCCTCCTTGAGATTCCTTTACTGCCTCTCTGTCTCTCCTCCACCTTATTCTCTCTTTGGAAGGGAAGTTTTAGCATCCCCTTCCATATTTGAAACTTGAGTATACAATTGAAGTCCTGATTTCTTCTTCTCTTTTAAATTATACTCCCCTGCTTCATCCTGCTCCTCTACTAGTGATGTTAGACTGTTCCATTTGCTTAGTTTTTCTTAATATAATCTTGTTGGGAAGTATTATTGTTGGATGTGTCAGATTGATTTAGTCTACCATCATTTTGATATGTTAAATTGTCAATGCTTTCTTTTATTTTGACAGCACTTGCTCCTCCGATTCCCACCTTCTGTCTATTTGTTACAGATTAATTTTCTGACTTGTTCCGTTTTCTTCTTCTTCTTTTTTGCTATGATGCCTTGCTTTTCTTTCTTTGGTTAAATGAGCACATTTTCTATTTACTTTCTTTCATCCTGACTCCTGAGTTGGCAATTTCTTTGTAGTTCAAATTTCTTGTCACAGAAACACGACCCTGATTCTGTTAATCCAAAATTTATGACGCTTGCTCTGCTGTTATTGTTTGGTAAGAGTATGCTGTTAAAGAGAGCAGTTGTCTACTTGTTGTCTCTGAAAAAGAAAATATTTTCACCTTGCACGCCCTTTTGAAATGAAAGGAATGTGTGGTGGTCAATTTAATTTGATTTAAGAAAAAGCATCTTGGAAAACTATGCACGTTAATTCATTTCCCCATGAAATGCAGTGTCTACTTAATTATCTAGTCATGCCTAAAGTATATGTATTATAAGATCGGACTATTGAAGGTAAGGAAGAACTGGGTAAGAAGGGAGGTGCACGGGAAGAGGAGAAAGGAAGGAGAAGAGCACATGAAGGGTAAAACTGTCATTTTATATTTTAATAATTAATATTTAACTATAATTTTAAATGATTAAAGTAAGAAATGGGTATATTAATAAAATATGTGAGTTTAGATGGGGAAATAACTAATTTTAAATTTTGACGGTGAAATATCCAATTTACAATGTTATGATGGGCATATATCTAAATTTCTCTATAATATTTTATTAAGTTAATTGAGATGAGAGGTGAGAGAAGTGAAGGAACTTAATGTAACAAGGTAAACAGTCATTCAAGATTCTGATGAGTCAGATCAAGAGATTAGCTTGTCCGGGAGACTGAGGTATGGTGATGTTAAATTAAAGTTGACATGCGCAGTACTGGTAGCATTAAAGTAGATTTCTGAAACTAATGACCTGGCGATACTGTACCGACATTAGTCAAAGCTGAAATAGTAGGCATTTAAGAAATCTGATATACTTCAGGTGATTTTTACAGTGTAGTACAGGAATCCATAGAAGGTGGAAGTAGCAACTCAGTAGCTGCACAACCTTGTGAGAATCAAGAGATAAGCTTATGGGACAGGCTGGGAAAGGCATCTATGTTGGATATAGAATCACGAAACTTTGATTGGAGCTCTCTATTGTCACTACACCATATAAAACATACAACTAGCAATGCCGATCAATCTGAGGATGAATCTAACAAAGCTCTAGAGGTATGAGAACGAAAAAGAAGAAGAACAAAACAGATATAATATGCTAATGATAGTGTACTGATATGGAAGTGGAGAAATCTGATCATCATCATTTTCTTCCATAATGAAAGTACCTCCTTATTCTTAAACTGTTTCATGAAAATCTCAAAGTACCTCCTTATTCTTGAACCCTTTCAGAAATCTTAAAGAAATTTTTAATTCTCCACTGTAATCATTCCTAGTGACAGAGAGATGCTCAATTTTCCATTACTTTACTGACTTCTCCTTTTGAGGGTTGTGGTCTGCAAATGTCAGCGATAGTTAGTGAACCAACTTTCATCTCATGTCTTTGCCAAAAGAGCATCTTTACAATTACAAATATTTCTTTGGTTTGTAGAAACCTATACAACTATGCCATGATGTGTTAACTTTAGCTGCTTAACAGACAAGTTTAAATGTCACCCGGTATGAGCTATATTCAACCTAAAATAAACACCAACAAACTTAACATGAATTTTTTGTTTAGAATGTAATGGAGAAAATAGAAAATATTGCTGCTTTTCCACTAGCCAAATGAGCTGCATATATATGTACCCTTTTTTTCTCGTGTTCATAGCATGATAATTTATCATATGATAATATTTGGAACTGAATTAGATTTAAGGCTATTACCATATTTTGGAAATTTGTAAATCCACTACATTTTTTAGTTGCATAAACTTTTCATTTTTCAAAGATGTAAATTCAACTATGTACGAAGACCATGATGAATGCCTTGCACTTTGCGTACTTCAGGTGACAGTGAATTCTGGTGGGGTTGTTTTTATTGCTATATTTGACACCTCGAAAAGTGAAAATATCACAAAAGAGGGTGCGGTTGTGATCAAAATTGCCTCTTCCCGGATGGCAACACAATCAGAAAGATTAGGATATGAATTTGCGAGATGGCTAGGTGTCAGAACACCTCAAGTATGTATTTTATTACTATCAGTATTCACATTCTCATGTTTCTAACTTTTAAATCACTTAATTGCAAACATGATCAAATTCTAACAAGTTTTGTTTCATCCCATGAAAACTGGAACATCATGTCATGTTATGAAATTACTTGGTGCCAATATGTGAGGGGGATTTTATGTGAATACCACCTGGCTGTAACATAACTGAGGACATATTTGATCCATATAGCCTTGCAAGGTACTTTCATTGAGAAAAGTATAGCCTAGCAAGGTATTGTTAATTGTTTCCTTCAATGTATTGTTTTGAGCAACACAAACAGGGAGGGTTATGGAAAAATCTCTCTGATGTTCTGTGTAATTGTGCTCCTTGCCAAAGAATATTTGAGTTTTAGAGGGTATATTATGATTTTCTTGATTATTAAATGCAATTTAAAAACCTGTGATATTTAGCAGAAATCTTTTGCCTTTTCTTTTGGGATCAGAAACTAACGAGCACTGGTTCCATCAGTATAAAATAGCACCATATTAACTTGTCTCTTCACATTATCTTAGGCTAGAGTTGTTCACAACTCAACTTGCGAATGGCAGCTTATTAAGGATGCAGCTGAAAATGCCCGTCTTCTGGCACTTGCAGCTCGTGATGATGTTGGTGAGGTGGCGTGTACGGAATTGTTGGAAGCTCTAGAGCTTAGCCGCTGTCTTTTTCTCATGAAGTATAAGCCTCCTTCTTCTCTCTCTCTCTCTCTCTCTCTCTCTTTGAAAACTTAACAGTGGCTGTCAAGTACTGTATTAAATATAAGCTCTCTCTCTCTCTCTCTCTTCTTTTTGAAAATTTGCCAGTGGCTACTGCATTGTTAAAAAAGTTAAATTGTACACCAAATGACATTATCCAAAGAATACATCGATTTAGTATACTATGCTGTGCCTCATCCATCCCTCCCTCTCTCTCTCAGTATGGGTTTCTGCTTGTGCCGTGGGTGTGTGTGTCATACCAGCCTGGCCAATACTTGATGTGCACAGTTGAAAATTGGCGTTAGTGCCATACCAGATGCAAATAATTTCCAACAACTAGAATGATTCATATGAATGAAGCAATCCCAAATACACCCCACAGGCCCACACAAATTAGCACCAGTAAGGTGTCATACCATTATTCGGCACCAGCAAGGCGAAAGCATTTCTTTTTCCATTTCTTGCTTTTTTTCCTTTAAATTCTACTTCTTAATTATTAATGCTGATAGTAAACTCTTACAGTTACATACACGGGTTACCACTAGTAGAAGACCCGGTACCATTCAACTCAAGAGAATCAGCTGACAATACTGCAAATGCCCTAGGAAAGGTCTTAATGCTAGACCTTATACTAAGAAATGAAGATCGTCTCAGGTGTCGGCATCTTGGATGGCATGGCAACTATGCCAATCTCATTGTATCAGATGCTGCCACCTCAGCAAACATGGATTTGTTGGACGAGTCCTACACTAAAAGGTCCAAACCTGATACCATAACTATTAACACCTGGGAGAGAAGGGCTACCTCGGTAGATGGAAGGATAGTTTCTGATGATTGCGAGGCTAGTAGGTTTAAAATGGTAACGGGAGAGTCAGAGGAGTGTGGTAAAAGTAAACTTCATGAATTTGATGTTGTTGCCATTGATTCTGGTGTACCACGTAGGCCTCCAGTAGGTAAAAGGATCAAAGACCAAGAGAGCTACCCCAAGTTGGTTGAGTTAATTTTGAATGATTTTAAATTTTCATCTAATCTCTTGTATGATTTGTCACTTGGGAAGTTAGGGTTCCCAGGTCCCGAGGAACAATCTGACCCAGTAACACTGTCTGAACCCAGTAACCAATTCCTCTCTGAGGCTGACATGGTGGCGGTGATTAATGCTTTTCGAGGCGGGTTCAAAGGTGCAGTAAGGGACCTTGAAGGATTTCACATTTTCCTCCTGACATTATGCCAAAAGTTGGATGGGCTTTTTCGTAATTTCATTTCAATCATGAATAAAGGAAATGCTGGCGAGTCAGATAGGGACGAGTCATTGGATTCACCAAGAAATGATGCGACTGAAGTGAATGATGGTTCTTTTGAGAGCAGAGGTAATTTGAGGCGGTTCTCACGGTCTGGATCTAGGGAAAATTTTGATATATTGAACTCCCCTATGTGTAGAGAGAGTGGGAGTGGAAGGGGGTTCAAGGGAAATGGAGAGTACACTCGATGTAATAGTAATCTTCGGCTCACGATTAGGATTCGTGATTTCAACAAATACGCCAAGGTTGATACATCCTTCATAAGTTATCAATTTCTTTTCATTTGGATTTTTTTCATTTCTTTTAACAGTTGCTTTAGTTTCTGGTTCCACTAAAAGGATCTTCCTCCCAGCACTGTAATGGTCTTCTGTTACTGGTTCTTTAATGGTGCTAACTACAGGTGGCAAACAAGTAGGCTACATCAAAACTCGGTTTGGTCAGTTTCAGATCCAGGGTCATTTAAGGCTCCCTTCAGTTCGATTTCATCATTTTTAGTTTCAGTGGCGTCTGGTGTCAAGTCACCATTGTTTAGATTGGTTCTTGTTTGGGCTTTGGATCTGTCAGGTTTTGGACTCAGGTCAATTTGAGTCGAGAGAAACAAAGTTTAATTTGGAATTGCAATTTGTTCTTACTTTCGGATCAAGTGTCGTGTAATTTTGTTTGGTAGCCTGTTTCAGCATTCAGGTTGTCTGGTTTGGTTTTAGTCTATCAGGTATAGGCCCTCCAGTTTTGGCTTGCAATTGTTTGGGCTGGGATGGGTATGACCAGATTAAACTGTGCTTGATTGGATTATGGAATTGTTCCGAGTGTGTGAGGGCTGGTTGGTGAATTTTGGGTTTGAGGATAATCCAGCGGGTTTTGGGATGGTAAAACTTTGCTTTTAAATTTTTTATAATAATTTCTTTTTTGTAATTGCTTGTCCACAAATAGGTGGATGCAGAGTTGAACAAGGAGATGGAACAATGGTATGAGATGCTTAGGAATGACGTGGTGAAGCTGTGTCAGGATAATGATTTCAATACTGGGTTTTTTGAGTGTACTGAGAGTGCCAGTGCCATCGATGCTTATGAATTAAAGGTAATCTGCTGGAAAGGATGGGCATGTTATAATTACCCTTTTCTGAACAAAGTGAGATGACATACCTTACACTGTAAGATCATTTACAAAATTCTCTGTTGGCCTGGGGTTAGTAATGGGCGTGATTTTTTTTTTTTTCATTTTCATGGATAACCTTATCTTTTATCCTCAATAACTTAAAATAGTTAATATAAAATATCCAGAGAACTGCAAGCTTAGCACTGATAGCGATGGGCCTTCAATTCCCATAAACTTGTTTCCTTAATGGAAGTGGTGGCCCTTTGAGACCACTTTATTTAAAAGAAACAGATGTTAATCCGGAAAATCCTAATTGCCAATTGGCTTAAATCTTCAGAATCTTGAATTTTCATTTAATCCTTTCCCTTTCTTTACAAATTTTATATACTTTTACCATTTGTTTCAACCGGAAGATAGTCATTTTCAACTCCAATTATAAATAATAAGAAGGTACAAAATATCTGAAGAAATTGAAATAGCTCTAGACTCCAAATTGCTAAAAGTTGTGAATGTAAAAAACACACTGTTTTCCACACAAAAAGATAGAAGGAAAAATGGGATGTATATTGAAAGAGGGAAATTTTTACAGGCCTCAAAAGGGTATTTCTTAGAACTTTTTGGAGAGGTTGGGAATCCCAAAGTTGCTAGGAGAGGGACAAAATTTATCATAGTAACTTCCTCTGATCCACTGTTAGGTGAATTAGGAAATATTTACTCCCAACTTATATCCTCAAGCTTTGAGCCAGTGTAAAACCCATATGTGCCTAAATGGGAGCTGCAGTTTAATTTTTGTTTTTGCCTCCAGTTTTCTGAATTTTATTCTGATTTAACTTGAATTGGTTGGTCCTTATTTTAATCTGATTTTAGTTGCATGTGCTTCTTATATATTCAATTTTTGTATAAATAGAGCCAAGTAGGGTCTTATAATACCAAGCCAACTAAGTTTTGTCACCATCAAACCTGGCCAAATTTTCTTTGTTTGAAGTCCCAAAAACACATTTTGTCTCAACTGATCAATATTCTACCATTTTAGACTCTAATGAGATCGATATAAACCAGTTTGACCTCTAATTGCAAATTCAGGTAAGGCTAGAGCACATATTGGAGAGAATAGCCCTAATCTCTGAGGCTGCTAACACAGAGAGACCATCTCAAGTCACAGATTTTCTATACATAGGTGGGGCCCTTGCAGCCAAGTCTATGTATACACTAAAACAAATTGGCATTACACATGTGTTGTGTCTATGCTCAAATGAGATAGGTCAAGCTGAGTTCCAAAACCCTTCTCTCTTCAGCTATAAGAACTTCTCTGTGAGTATCCCTTCAACTTTCCAAATACTTCCTTTTGCCTTCAAAATTGGCAATCCAATACTTGCAGGGCCTAGTGTACCTGGGCTGGTACCATATGGTCAAGTTACTGGTGTGATCTTTCTTTGGTCTTGTGGGGGTAAATTATATCAGGAGGATTTGTAGGGTTACACTTCAAATCTAACAGAGATCTGATGTTTCAGCATAGGAAATATGTTTTCACTCCACTAAATATATGATCTTGGGATATGTAACATAGTAATTTTATATGCCTGAATCTAACTGTTGAATTTGTAATTTCGGACTTTCAGGTTTATATTATGCATGGACCTCATGATTATTATTTTCTAACACCTATCTTGTACACTGGCTTTGTAACTATATTTCAGGTAATAGATAATGATGATGAAAATATAAGTGATTTATTTGATGAAGCATGTGATTTCATAGACAATGTCCGTTACAATGGTGGAAAAGTTTTGGTGCATTGTTTTGAAGGGAGGAGCAGAAGTGCTACGATTGTGCTTGCATACCTTATGGTATACAAGTGAGCCTCTTAACATCACTACTTTTTACTAATATCAGTTCTTCCAGTTGTACCATTATCACCTTCCATTTGATAAGTCCCGATTTGATCTATTAATGCTTCTGCAATTGTTTTTTCTTTCTTTTTTCTTTTGGCTTCTGATTGGTCATTCAGTATGAAATATGACAAACCTGGACTGCCAGTATCTGGAACTGTCACGTTACCACTAACAAATCATCTTTGTTTTCTCTATTTTCTAATGAGAAAATTCATATTGTGATTCTCAAAATTTTCTAAAATAACCAAATTGGTCCTTGAACTGAAAAAAAAAAAAACTAAATTAGTCCCTTACTTTTTAAAAGAAACTTTGGTTGTCCCTTCATCAAACTTTTTAATAATGTGGAATAATTTATTTGACATGTGGACTTTGGACTGCCACTTGGAAACAAACCAAGTGCAAACAAAAGTTAAATCAAAGTGCCTTTTCAAACTAACTCAATATTGTTGTAAGTTCTGACATGCTCATTACAATTTCAACGTTGTTTATTTCCACAGTATAAATTAATTGCAACAGCAGTGAATAATTATTTTACTTTTTTTAGCAACATTATAGAGTAAAATCATAGGTGAAGCTCTCATTATAATTATTCATATATGATAGATAAAGCTCCATAAGCATCTGGAGCAAATATATTCACTGTTAATCAAAATTATCCATTGTTAGCACTTGGTTGTTGTCCAAGTGGCAGACCAAAGTTTACGTGTCAATTGAACTAATCTATATTATAGCAAAAAGTTTAATGAAAGGACTAACTTCATCTCTTTTGAAAAGTAAATGTACTAATTTGATTCTTTTTTATAAGTTCAAGGACCTAGTTGATGCACTTGGTTCTTTTGAAGAAATTTAAGGATAAAAAATTGAAATTCCATTTTCTAGTCTTGTTGCTTCATTTTCTTTCTGTGTTGGAAAGGAGAAAGTCTGAAATTTGTATATAGATTGAATAATTAAGCCCATTAATTGCTCAACATGGAGAGAAAAAATTGTCAACTTCTTTTCTATCAATAAAATCATGCATAATTACAACATTGGCTTATCTTTGTTTATTTTTCTTTGTTCCTGTATTTTTTTAATTTAGGAAACAAACACTTTTGGAAGCATGGGCAAAACTAAAGAAGGTACACCGGAGGGCCCACCCAAATGATGGCTTTGGCAAGATTTTAGTATCCCTCGACAAACGCCTCTATGGGAAGGTCTCGATGGAGTGGCAGCAGAAGAAGCCGATGATCCGGGTTTGCCCCATTTGTGGCAAAAATGCGGGGCTTAGCAGTAGTTCCCTGAAACTTCACTTGCAGAAGTCGCACAAGAGGATTTCCTCTGGAAGTGTGGATAGCACCATTACAGTGGAGATACAAAGAGCATTCAACGCACTAAAAATTAACTGTGGAGGGAGCATTAGTCCTAAACAGATGCATTCACGCTTGCCGTCTCTGAATGAAGATTTTTCCTATATATGTAACCAATTTGGAGACATCTAATGATTCTTTTGTTTGGATACAATTTTCATAATATTATTCAGTTTTCCAAATCAAGTGTGGTCAATTGACCTCTATCCAAGGCAGGGTTCTGCTTCCTGTAAAGCAACATTAATTTTAGGTTTCCTCCTTGCTGTATTTGTGTGCAGGATTTACCAACATTGTGTGATGCCCATGGGGTTTTTTGTTTTTTACTACAGCAAAGATAGAGAAGTTTTGTAAAATTACCCATTTTGAGTACTTGTATATCCTTGACTTGGAGATACGGTAAGCCGAATTTGATTCAATATATCGTGAAAACATTTTGCTTTAAATTATCGTGAATAAAAAAAAATTGATTCAATATATCTTTATGAAGCTTATTTGTAAAGAATACCAAATTTATTGAAATAAAACTTAACAACCAATTATTACACATAATTGTCAAGACAAAATAGCTTGTCTATATAATTCTTCCTTGCCTTCAGCCGCTGCATATTTCAAGCTAGCTCCTGTGCTATTCGTCTTCTCTGTTGACACTAACACCTCGCTGGCATTTAAGTACCAAGGCTGGAGATGCATACAAGTAGTAGAAGGCAACAACACGGATCCCCAATCATTTAAACCCACTTGCATCTCCTGCACTCTCTGGCGGACCAATAACCCTGCTAGGTCTTCCCTTCGTATCTCTGAAAGTGTACGCACCAAGGCCATGCACATTAGGATAATGACGGCCGCATCCTCTTGTGGTGAGAACTCCATTGCTAGCAGTTTGAAATTTATTAATGCCATGGCTTTTCCTTCTTGTTTGTATGAAGATGGTCGATATAGCGTGAAAAAATAGTCACTGTCTTCATCTTTTGGACTGTTTTGTGAGATATGGTTTTGATTTGGTTGGTACTGAAGTTGCCTTCCTTCAAGTAAACTTGCCTGTCAGGACATAAGAAATGCTTTAAATATCCTTGGAATATACATGTCTGAAAGTTTCAATCAAGGCCTATATGAATTATTTTCACTTGAAGTGTATAACAAAATTAATAATGTATAAATGGAATGGTGTAATTACTAACACTACCTTTTCTTTTGAAGTTTCGTTTTCTAAGCATATTTGAAGTTCATTTTCCCACATAATAGTAAGGCAATCTCCCGTTGACAAGGACCAAATAACCTTTTTGTCATTGGGATGACTTCTTTGGGGTGTTGCAGTACCAATAACTTTCTCTGAACAAAATTAAAACAAACAAGCACTAACCAGCCATATGGAATTTGAAAAAAAACAAGAGATCTTAAATTGTACATTTTAGCCATTAATTTAGCTTAAAATCTAAACAATCATAATGTACAAATAGAAACTTCCATTCACACCAAAATTTACATCAGTATATTGATTGTCAGTGCAACAAAAAAATATTATATGCTACAGTGCTAGTGACAGCTGGTAGTATAATCATCAGGAGTCCATACTGAATTAGATTTGTTATTGTAGCAAAGTGTCAGTAGTTTTTTTTTTCATTATTATTTATAGATGTATAATTTTGACTTTTTTTTTGGTAATTGGTAAATAATTCTACACTTACCAGGTGCGTAACCCATAGAGCTTCCTCCAATGTAAGTCCAGTTACCTTCACGCAACTCTATGATTCTCTCTTCCCATTTCACAGGATTTGGAGTTTCTGCACCTCTCCTCCATATCCCTTTACCTACTCTACACACGAAGTGGCACAAGCATTGTCTCATAACTTCATCAAGTTCACAATAGTCAGGTTGGGCACTGACAGGACTCAACCATACCAGTATGTATAAAGCTGGTACAGTATTTATCAACCAGCATAGAATAGTTATGGCACAGATCATCAATACGATGATCCTTCGACTAGGTATGATAATCAAAGAGTCGAGATGCCATTTCAATTAAATAAAAACAATAAAAACTAGGATTAGTAAAGATGATAAATTTATAAAAAGAAAAAGAAAAATAACAGGAAGATTGCATAATCTTTTACATACCTGGTACGAACCACGAAACATTCTCTACCAGCATGGTTGAGTACTGTCCTGGTGAGCCACCGACCCTCTTGAGGCCGAAACGCTCTCTCTCTCAGTACAACATCACAAACCATGGCTCCACCGTCATCAGTAACTCTGTCTGGCACGCACTTCAGCAGGTATGGTGCCTGTACTGGAGGTGTTGCCGATACCATTCCCTGCATCGATCCTACACTTTTCACCATAACAAGATTTGTTGCACGTGCCAACTCATGCCACGTAAAGTTGGCAGCATCAATCAATTTAGTTTGTCTGATAAAGCTACAGCCTGTTGTGCTATACCGGGATTCTATCGACACCCCTTTAGTAACGAATTCACAAAAAAGGTGCCAAGTTTTTTGCCATTTTCCAAAAGATCTCAAGTTCAATATGCTCTTGTCAAGTTTGAGAGATCTATGACATCTTAAGATTCTAAGTCTCAGAAAGTGCTGCTCAGTATTCTCTCTGGTCTGTATTTCTCCCCTGAGGAATACACACACCTGTTGTTAGAAAGAAATGTATAAGAAACCAGATCCATGGCTATAAATAGACAAATATTTAAGGTATTATTCAAAATAGGCATAGGAGCTCTAGTGTTGCCTCAGTTCCAAAACTCCTGGAGACAGATTCTATTATTTTGGATAGGCAGAGTCAGAAGAGGGATGAAAGGTTTCTCATTTTGAAAAGTCTTTAATCTGGGATATTTACAGGGTAAGTGTGAAATTTGCAAAAGCCCATTACCAAAATATACTGATATTTATTATTTAATAATAAGAAAGCAAGGCAGAACAGACAAACGTAGAGAGCTCAGTTTAAAGGAATCTGAAATGATTGAACCAAATCTTGTAAGAGAACTTAGATCAAAATGTTAATAGAAGCCAGGCATGAAATATGTCATGTATTTGTTTTGCTTTTACCATGAAGATGAGAAGAGGTCAACCACTTAACCTTCTTTGCTCATAATACCTTTTAAGCCTCTAACTCATACTTCATTCAGAACTTCTATTGCATATGTAATAGATAATTATTTTCTTTTCCTAGGCTCCAGACTTCTACTAACATTAATTAAAATAATGAATAAAAGGGCTCTTATTGATGACAACAAATAATAAAGAATGGAAGAAATATTTTAGCAACTGCTCAACAGATACATGGTTCATGCATTTAATGCTAGAACAAGTGTGCTTCTTAAGTTTTAAAATATTTGTGGCCAACCTTGTTGTTACCATTGATGCTAGAACAAGTGTGCCTCTTTAAATTTTAAAATATCCGTGGTCAACCTGATTGTTACCATGGTAAACTAAATAAATCAACTGGCAGGCAATAACTATATCCTTGGAGGGACCCAAAGTAAAAGTCAACACCCACTAATAATTCATTTCTAAGACAACAGAGTGAGTACTTATTTATCCAAATTAGAAGCTAATTTATCCACTAACAAAATATGGGATCCATCTCTGTAAGAGATCTTTACATTTTATATCAGTTGCTATTTTCCAGAAATAAAAGATATATATGCATCATTTATGTTGATAAACAGAATCAAAGTTTGAAAAATGTGATAGTTTGACTAGAGATACATACATACTAATGAATAAAAAAATTGGACAAACTTTGAAAAGTACCAACATTTAAATATTTTGATATCTGTCCACTCTGTTGCTCGATTAAGCATCTAATTTTTCTCTGTTGTCATTCCAACGCTTTACCATAAAAGCAAATAAAACATGTGAGGCATCATATTCATAGACATATTTTGTTCATAATTAAAAAAAGTGGCATACCTCCATTAGAAATCTCGCATGTAGCCCCTTGTAGACCCGGTTCACGTCCTCCATGGGTGCAATTAATTCCCAATTAAAAATTTGACGAGCAATTGCAACCATAGGATCTATCACCATTCCTGCTCTTTCATATGGTTCACCATACACCTCCTCCCATAATCTCTTCGTCTCCTCTACCTCCTCAGCTGTCGCAGATGCAGCAAAAAACCCTGCAATCTTCTGTGTAACTTCTCCTATTTCTTTGGCATCCCTTGCATAGCCTACTGGAAAACTCTGGGTAGATTTTTGTTAAAATTACATTGTACAAGTTTGCAATACATTTCACGAGATTATTTTAAATAAGATTGATTGTGCCTAGTGGATGCAAGAGCAACTTCAGATTCATTTTTTGGGGTCTAAAACTGTTTTCTCGATAATTAACCAAAGGGATAATAATGATCCAGTTCTATTAATGCTACATGTTATTAAGGGCTACAGGCACTGTGAAAATAAAATATTTCAATTCTTAAATTAGTAACTGTAAATGTATTGTATACTCACTTGGTGGGTGAGCCAGATAAAGTGAATATCTGCAGTTGGCACCAAGCGTAGTGAACAATCCCCTTCTTTACCACATTGCTTCAGTAACTGGAGGAAATCCAAGTAGCGACTCTTTGCCGCTACAAGGTACACAGTCTCTGGCAAAAAGGCATCAGAGAATAATCCACTAAGGGATCTGCACTTTTCTACCATGTTACATATGTCAGAGCTACCCCTCTCGACATCTGCCTTGCTGGAACAGGAAAATTCTAGATCAAATGGTTCAGCAGGGTATTTCAATTCCCAAATTTCACGGCATCGTTCAGTGGCACATTCTGCATTCTCTTCATCAAAAATTGCTGGACTATCGATCAATTTGCCAAATCTAGAGTTGCAATAATTCAAGTAGTGAACCTAAAGAAATAAAAAGTTGGAGAAAAAAGAATTAGTAAAAGGAGCATCAATTTAGGTCTAAAGCTGTGGAGTTGAGCAAGTTTAAAATTTGAGATTTAGAGAAATACATACATGATTGAGGCAGTGGCAGTGCCAAACCCAGTGCACATCCAAAGGTGGGAGAACCATCTCGTTTAATGGGAGCTCTGCTGCCATCGGCATCCATAGCTCTTCATACCTTCAATTTTTGCAAACTAAGCCCTTATAATTTACTCTTATAGTTTATGCCTTCGTATGAAACATTAATTGAAAAACTTTTTTCACCTATCAAATATCTAGTACGTACCTAAAATACCTAAGGAAAATTAGTAATTTCTAATTGTGGAGTAAGTATAGCATTTTATGAATGTATTTCTGTTCATGAATATTAGTTTATAACTTCAGATAGACAATTGCCAAAAGTTGTTAAGGTAGATTATATGGTTACCGGGGAGAACTTGCAGTTGAAATAAAAGGCACACAATTAATCCAGTAATACATATTAACAAATGAATTCCTCTTCTTTTCGTGTCATTTTTTTTGTTAGAATGCTATAATTAATTGACGAAAGAGAATTAAGGCAGATAATCCGAACCGTCGGATGGATCTCCCGAGAAGAGACGGGTCTTCTTGATCAGAAATGGAAGTGGCGGAGCAGAGGCGGAGGAAGGATAAGTGGCATCGACCGGCGGTAACCAGATCTACACTGGTGCGGATCCCGCTGCAGGGTCCACCGCCACCGGTACTCCTGCTGCTCTCGCTGCGCGCTGGGGCTGAGGAGGAGAAGGATGATGAGATCACCGGGGTGTTGATATCGTCACGCCGCATCTCCTTTGTCGCGCTGTCAGACGCAGTGCGGTTGGTAGTGTCGAAATATTGAGAGAGAGAGAGTGTGTACTGATTGATTGAATGATTGATCATTGATGGGACTTGCGCAAGCGTGCTCAACTATTGGGATGTGGGACCATAACACTTTATATTGTCGGAGAGTATAGCAGACCGATTTTTTTATTGAGAAAAGGTTTTGGTATCCAACACCCACTTTTCATCCATACTTGTAGAAGAACTGGGAGTAGGTCCGATGGGCATCGGACCTACCTCGGTTCGACGGGTTTAATCACCATCGATTTTCTTTTAGATTCGTGCGAAATGCTTTAAAACCCGTGCATTTATGTTTCAATTTTCGTGCGCACAAATCATTACATTATCCTACGGTAGATCTGCCCATCGAAACCAAACAAGGTCCGATGGGCATCGGACCTACACCCAGTTCACTTGTAGAAAGAGGTTTAAATTGTCGGTCTCCACTAATTAACGGTATTTAACGACCGCCGGTCTCCACTAATTAACGGCCACGTCTTTTAAAACCTTTCTTCTGCGGATATTTTCTTTTTTTGAATTCCGATCTTCTTCTTTCCATCTTACGTGATTTTGTGGCGATATTCCATTTTTCTTCGCCCTTTCCTTTTTCAGTTCGCGATTCCTTCCGATTTAGGAAGCTTCTGTCGTGTCTCCGATAATCCAAGGTTCAGGCGTGTCTCCGATAATCCAAAATTTAATTAATCCAAGGTTTAGGCATGTTTCCGATAAGATTAAATAGCTTTTCAACATGATCTAGAACAATAAGATAAATTCCAAGAGTGTCGAGTAGTTAAACCTAAAATGAAAGAAGAGCCTCGCACCGCATCTCCTTTGCTCAAACAAGCTTGCGCGATCCGCTCACCCTGCTTCAGATCGCGCGTGAGAGAACCGGGAGCGAATTCTCTCTCTCATGCTCAGACCATCTCCTGTTTACCCGACTCCTTCAGCGACATCAGCGAGTCAGAATTCTAGAAGGCGATGAGATACTATCAGGGTCAATTCTTAACCAGATTCAGCGAGCTTGCACTGTGCTCGGCGACCATGGTGGGGATGCCTCCTCCCTCTTGAATTGAATCGATCTCTATTTCTAAAATCGTGAGGAACTCGCCTAATCTAGCCTGCTCCGAGTAGATTTCCACAGTCGATACTGATTTGTCTTGTGTGGAGTTCGATTTGATCCTAATCTCATCAGATGAGTGCAACGTGTCATCATCAAATCACATGGTCTCATGGTCTGAGAACAACCTTTGGTATGCGATGCTAGTATAAATTAACTGATTGATGCTTGGAATTCCTAAAATCTATTCTCTACCAGTGTAACCAAAAAAAAAAAAATTCTCTACCAGTAAGATAATTCATTTATTCCCTTTATTTATTTAGATTCGACCGAATTTCTGTGGATCTGTTTCAATTTAGCGAGCAAAAGGAATTGTGGATGTCCAAAGTAGTTTGCTAAATATGCATATAATATTAGTTCTTCATATTTGTTCACTACATAGTGTAAATCAGGATTTAGTTAAGCTCAGTTAATGATTTCAGTGCAATTATAGGCACAATATACAACGGTACCAAAATAAGCAAAGTTGCATGCATTTAAACCTAATGGTGGTGTTTGGTTGTGGACTAAAGTTAAGGCGGCCTAAGTTGTTATTCCATGTTAGGCCGGCCTAAATTATTCGTGTTTGGTTGAGGTCTAAAGTTAAACCATGGCTTAAGTTATTTCTTGTTTGGTTAGAGTTGGTGGAGGCCTAAAGTTTTGGAAGCCTAAGTTAGTTAATTATTAATCATAGGATACTAATTATATAATATTAATATATTAATAATAACTATAATGTATTATAATATTATTATAATAATTATTTAATATATTAACAATATAAGATATTAATTATATAATTATATATTAATAATAATTATTTACTATATTAACAATATAAGATAATAATTATATAATTATATATTAATAATAAGATACTAATTATATAATTATATATATTAATATATAAAAATTAACTATAATATTATAATAATAATTATAATAATTATTTAATATATTAAAAATATAACATATTAATTATATAATTATATATTAATAATAATATTGATAAAAAGATACTAATTATATAATATTAATATATTAATAATAAATATAATATATTATAATATTATTATAATAATTATTTAATATAATGAAAATATAAGATATTAATTATATAATTATATATTAATAATTATTATTAGTAATAAGATACTAATTATATAATATTAATATATTAATAGTAACAATAATATATATAATATTATTATAATAATTATTTAATATATTAAAAATATAACATATTAATTATATAATTATATATTAATAATAATTATTGATAAAAAGATACTAATTATATAATATTAATATATTAATAATAAATATAATATATTATAATATTATTATAATAATTATTTAATATAATAAAATATAAGATATTAATTATATAATTATATATTAATAATAATTATTGATTAAAAGATACTAATTATATAATATTAATATATTCATAATAACTATAATATATTATAATATTATTATAATAATCATTTAATATAATAAAATATAAGATATTAATTATATAATTATATATTAATAATTATTATTAGTAATAAGTTACTAATTATATAATATTAATATATTAATAGTAACTATAATATATATAATATTATTATAATAATTATTTAATATATTAACAATATAACATATTAATTATATAATTATATATTAATAATAATTATTTATAAAAAGATACTAATTATATAATATTATTATAATTATTATTTAATATATTAACAATATAAGATATTAATTATATAATTATATACTAATAATAATTATTAGTATATAATATACTAATTATATACTAAAAAATATTATTATAATCATTCGAGTTAGGCCACGACGTGGACTAAAATTAAACCACCATGCGAGGTGGTTTAGTTTAGGCCGACCTAAAGATCTGCTTATGTCATGTTAGGCCGGCTCAATTAAGTCACGTTTGGTGGAATAAAGAGGCCTAAACCCCTTATTCCACCCTTTAGGCCACAACCAAACATGACCAATAAGATGATGCTGTTGCTTTCTATGTTTTCTATGCTTTCTATGCTTGGACTCTTTATGTTTTCTGGACTCTTTATGTTGTTGCTAAATAAGCAAAGATCGCAACAACCGTACCAGAGGTTTGGGAGGTGACGCGCTCACGGAGGATTGAGAATGGTGCTACTAGGGTCCGATCCCCAATCCTGATCAGAGAAATCGAAAGTGAAAATCGATTGGGGTTTGTTTGTATCGTTTCAATTCTTAATGGATTTTAGTACACTCCATTGACAATTATCACGGCCACAAGGCATGATCCTGAATTGTACCTCAAGAACAGTTTCAAGAGGCATAGCTATCGAAATTACATAAAAATTGGAGCAAATATTCTTTAGATCCAAGTTTCAACAGTCATGCATATTTGTTCGGTGAAATGCCTCAGTGAAACATCATGGGCATTTGTAAATATACAATATTTTATATGATCTACTTAACAGTTATATATGATACAATAGTTATTTTACAGGTTTTATGCAATAATTTTCATTCTATTTGTTTTACATATCATGGATTGATTTTGCAGGCTTGGAGTACCACTGGCACACTATGAGCTGGCTTAAAGAATTTCTTTCCTAGAGGACTTGTGAGTGTTTGTTTTAAAAAAAAATTATTCAACCTTTTACATGATTGTTCAACTAGTTTTTTAGAATTTTACCAATAATTTACAGAATTATGACTTGAAATGCATTAAGCTATTACATGATCTACTTAACAATTTTATATGATATATTAGTTATTTTATAGGTTTTATGCAATAGTTTTATAGGATGTATCAGTTATTTTACAGGTTTTATTCAATAATTTTTCAAGTTTCATGCAATACTTTAATATGATATATTAGTTATTTTACAGGTTTTATGCAATAGTTTTATATGATGTATCAGTTATTTTATAGTTTTCATACAATAGTTTTTCAGATTTCATGCAAAAGTTTTATAGGATGCATCAGTTATTTTACAGGTTTCATGCAATAGATTTATAGGATGTATCAGTTATTTTACAGGTTTAATGTATCAGTTATTTTACATGTTTTATGCAATAGTTGTTCAACTAATTTTTCAGGATTTTTCCAATGATTTACGGGAATAGGACTTGAAATTTTTATTAATTATTAATATCAATTTTTCTTTCAGCTAAATCAGAATTTGAAATGCGTTAAACTATTACATGATCTACTTAACAGTTTTATAGGATATGTCAGTTATTTTACAGGTTTTATGCAATAGTTTTATAGGTTGTATCAGTTATTTTATAGGTTTCATTCAATAGTTTTTCAGGTTTCATGCAATAGTTTTATAGGATATTTCAGTTATTTTACAGGTTTCATGCACTTATTTTATAGGATGTGTCAGTTATTTTACAGGTTTTATACAAAAGTTGTGTAGGATGTATCAGTTATTTTACATGTTTCATTCAATAGTTTTTCATGTTTCATGCAATAGTTTTATAGAATATATCAGTTATTTTACAGGTTTCATGCACTAGTTTTTCAGAATTTTGCCAATGCTTTACAGGATTATGACTAAAAGTTTTTATTAATTGTTGATATCAATTTTTCTTTCAGCTAAACCAGGTTGGAAATATGTTGGTATTATTGAAGAGGTGTGCCCAAAGCAGGGAGAATGATCAATGGACTTGCAATTTTTATTTTGCGCTTTGTCTACAATCTGATCACCGAGATGCCTCTAACTTTCACACATGCAATTTTTTTAACTTGATAGTTTATGATGTAATTTCTATTTGTAATTTTATTCTCTGAGCAAGGTAACTCTAATTTATAACCTTGTTTATTTTATTTTTTTGCAGGATGATATTTCGAAGAAACGAGTTGTTGATGAGGCTTCTTACTCATCCAAATAACATTCACCATAGGGTTATGAAGTAATTATTTTGTTTGTATGTTGAATAGTATGCTTATGTGTAACATATGTGGTTGTGACTAGTGACATTTTATGCTTGTGAACAGTTAATTTTTTTAATAATGTGTTTTATATTATTGATGTTTTATAATTTGCATATGTTAGTTTTACAATTTACATTTGCGAATTTTACAGTATTGAAGTTTTATATTTTGTATATGTTAGTTTTATAGTTTCAAGTGTCAATTTTACAGTATTGAAGTCTTATAGTTTGCATTTGTTAGTTTTATAGTTTACATCTGCGAGTTTTATAGTATTGAAGTCTTATTTTACATGATATAGATATATATATAAATATTAATAACTGAAGAAAAAAAATGATGAAAAAAAATTTTAAAAAATTTAAAATTTTAATTTCGAAAAAAAAATTTATTTTGATGCAAAAAAATTAATTTTGCATAATTTTAGGTGTTATTTGGAAATAACTGCAAGTTTGAGAAGTGGTTCGGTTTTGAAATCTTCTAGAAGCTGTCACTCTAAAAGTACGGCAAGTGATCCTGCAGGAAGTACAGGTAGTTTGGCAAGTTATGGAAGTTGCAAACAGTTAGCAGCAAACTTGGGACCACTTGCAAGAGTCGTTGGTTGTTAGAATTTTGAATTACGTATTATATATGATTTGTCATTGAAGATACAGTATTGAGTATAGAGTTTTACAGTATTCGCGCAAGTCAAATGACAGTTGGTTTGGGTAAAAACTGGATACAACTCACTGAGTACAATTAGTCGCTTTCTTTTTTATTAATAGAAAAATAAAATAGAAAATATCGATAATAAGGAATGATTCTAATCAAATTTGAATGAGATTTAGCATGCATTTTCTGGACTTTATTCTTTGTAACATTCTTGTTTTTTTTTCTCCTATTGCGTTAGTTAGGGGTTAATTGATATGAATTATCTGGACGTTATGGTTTATAACATCCAGTGGACGTTATAAACCATAACGTTTTTTTTAGATTTCAAATTTCATCAGAATCGTTACCTATTGTTGATATTTTTTATTAATAAAAAAATCAACATAGTAGAGGTCACGTTGACGAGGCTTTTGCAGTTCTCGGTTATCTTTTGACATGGCATTGGGTTATTAGCTCGGCGACATGTAAATTTAGTTATTAGTGTTCTAAATAGCTAGCTATAGCAGCGCTATAGCTACACTATAGTTTTTTCAGACCATAAAAGCTAAGCTATGAGATACAAGTGCGCTAATTCAACTACAACCGCTATAGCTGTAATAGCTGACCGCTATTACCACTATGCGCTACGCGCTATTGCTACCGCTATGCTACATGAGATTTTTTTTTGTGATTTACATGGTCTTTTGTTTTTATTTATGATGCTACATGGTCTGGTATGATAAGTATTCTAAACCACACTATGTGCTTATGTTCCTATTTGTGATTTAGTCTCTCATTCTATATCAGAAAATATTCAAATATTAATTCGTTATATTGCTTTCTCTTTATCTAGTATTCACTTATAAAATTATTACCATTCGTTTCAATTGAAAGCTAATTTTGATTATTATAATATATAAAATGTTCAAATAAGTATATTTATTTCATTTCACTTGTAAAATTAATTGCTCTTTGTCTATTATAATCTGTAATACTATCAAGTATGAATTATTAAATAATATTACCTTGTACATTCTTTTTTCTTCTTCTTATTTACATGATTGAAAAAAGTATAGACTTAGATTAGTTATCATTTGATTGTTACCCCAATTCTCTAATATTGATCATGTTGATAATTAGTAGAATATAAATTTTGAAATGAAAAAAACGCTATATATGATAGCTTCCGCTATAGCTACGTTATTCGCAATAGCTTTTTTTTTTGGTCTCCCCGCTATGCCGCTATAATCGGTATTTAGAACCTACTTATTACACATCCTTTTCTTCTAAGAAAAGAAGGTGAAGATAGACTGATATAATGCGAAATTCAATATCATTATATAATCAAAAACTCACTCAATAGTTTTTATGTTGTCTTCAATGTGAAGCTTCGATGTTGCTCTTCAATGGAGAAATGCGCATAATTAAAACCACTCGGATCAAGATCTTCGATGCTGCTACTCGATCGTCAAAATTAAAACCACGGGGATCAAAATAGATTGTAAAGAGAAACAAAAATTGAAAAGAGAAATAAATTGATTCAGAAAAGGAAAAACGGGAAGAGGAAATATTCAAATTTCAAAAAATGGAAAGCGGCAAAAATAGAAGTTTTAAATAGGAAACACATCGGCGGAGACAGTTAAAAACGGGAAAGTGGGGACCGTTGCTGTTAGCGACAGTTGAAAACGCGTCCCGGAGAGTTGAAAATGCATCGGCGGAGCGGTAAACATGGAATGTTTTATAGGTGGGGATTTTACGGGGACAGAACGAAAAAAGTGGATAGTACCTTTTGTCATAAAGTTAAGAATTAATTCAGTTGATTTCTGAAATGAACTAACTCATTACTCCATAAAGCAGATGATTTTATTACATAATCATGAGAATACTATGTATAAGAGCAAAACGAAGATGTAATGTGCTCACCAAGAGAGATTGATGATTACAACTCCAAAAGTATATCAGATTGGCTTCAAACGATGAATCTAAACCATTGAAATCCATGTACTTCATGAGTGATGCATGTACATGCAAAATTTTGAAAGTTTTGAATTTATTTGTTACAAGATCAAACGGTCAAAGAAATACTTTTAACTTTAGTTAGTTGCAGCAATTATTCACAGTTCACCATCTCATAAAGATGCGCGCTACTTTTAACTTTAGTTAGTTGCAGCAATTATTGTTCACCGTCTCATATATTTTTTCCGATCTCATGCTTCTTGTACCGTCTTGTGTCTTTTTTTCTGGCACAAAGGACTGAATGAATCGAATTCACATCACCCCGGTACCGTAATAGAGAATTTTTTACAATTATTTAATCTAGACCGTTCTTTTTAACTTGGCATGAATCTCAAAGCCCAATAATTCTGCCCCCTCTGTCAGCCCGAATCCCAAAGCGGCTAGGAGTTAATCTCAAACCATAAAGTGAAGGGAATCTTTCACGGTACCGGAGAGGATATTTACCCGAATGAATCATGGACCGTAAATTTTCATTAAAATTTTCTTAAACAAAAAATTAAGGAGCGGAAGATACACGGTGGAGTTGGACTATTCTGTATGTTTTTTTTTCTAATATTTCATTTACGAAAGTGAAAAAAAAAGACAAAAATTGAAAAGTAATCCAGTACGTAGGAGTTTTTTTTAAAAAAACGAAAACTTAGCATACCATTCTGAATCTCGCTTTTGGTTCTCAAACAGTATTTATTACATCATTAATGTTTTTGTTAATTATGACACTAACCGACCTTAGCTCAGTTGGTAGAGCGGAGGACTGTAGTTGTAACAGATATCCTTAGGTCGCTGGTTCGAATCCGGCAGGTCGGACATAATTTTGTTAATTTTTCTGCTTTTGTTTTTGTTACGGTGAAACCGACTGGCGGACAGTTTGAACTTAAAAGTGCCTATTTAATCGCCTACGGGCTTCACTAAAAAAAAAAAAGTGCCTATTTAATCCTCATTAAGCAGCATCCAACAGGTAATCGGGTGATCACCAAATAGGCTTGCTAATTTTTTACAAAAATAAAATGACGTTTAATTTTTAAAGTTCAACATTTATTTTTATTTTTTTTTTGTTCTTACATGGCCGAAATTTTTATTAATAGAAAATAAAATAAATAAATATCGACATTGAAGAACGATTTAGCGGAAATTCGAGATCTAACAAAGACGTTATGGTCCATAACGTCCAGTTAATCTGATCACTAATGATCTCTAATTAACAAAAAACATTGTAGCTGGACGTTATGATCCATAACGTCCAGCTACAGTGTTTTTTTTTTTTGCTTGCTTGTTTGTTTCAGTTTTCGATTTTTTGAAAAAAAAACAATTACTGTAGCTGGACGTTATAGACCATAACGGTCTGGTTTTTTTTTTCAGCGCGTCCCTGGCCGTTATGGACCATAACGGCCCGTATTTTTGTTATACTAACGCAGGTAGTAAGGTACTAATCTGACCGTGATGGTTCATAATGGACGTTATGGACCATAACGTCTTTGTTATATCTCGAATTTCTGCCAAATTATTCTTCAATGTCGATATTTATTTATTTTATTTTCTATTAATAAAAATTTCGGCTTTTTCCCCCACCCATATAATCTTCTCTGTTTTGCTAGCCTATGTGCTATCTCCAATTGTGGATGATCCCTGTTGCAATGTACCACCTTGACTTTCCTTTGCGGCGCTGCCTGGGAATTCATTATAGGATGCAAATGGGTCGAATATTGTATTCGAAAATTAGATACGGATATCCGATTTTAAATATCAGTGCGAGATATGGATATAATTTTAAATTTTAATTATCTGCATCCGTATAATAGATATATATTATGAGTGCGAAATACGAATATAATTTTAAATTTTAATTATCCGTATCCGTATAATAGATATATATCATGAGGAGGGATTCAATTACATTATCTTTTGTTATACATCTTGACATCAATCAGTGACCGCACATCTGATGTTTAATCAATGGCCAAATCTCATTCTGAAATAAAAAAAATTGCGTTGTCTCTCCCTCTCTGCTATCCGTTAATTGGACGGTCCAGTAACTGGAAAACACCCAAACCTCGACTCCACTCTCTCTCACGTTCTCTCCTCTCTCACCCAAACCTAAATCTAAATCGCCACTTCTCTCATCGCTCCTCTCCTCTCGGCGCCACCCTCTCCTCTCGGTGCCTCCTTCCCGATCCTCTTCTCTCGGCGCCTCCTTCCCGATCCTCTTCTTCTCCAGCAACATCCTCTCTCCTCTCTCCTCTCTCTCGCGTGCTACCTCAGACTAGTGTATTGAAAATACCCGGCCGGTCCAGGTCCAGGACCGGATCAGACTCAGACCAGTGTATTGAAAATACCCGTCCCGGACCGGGGTTAGATACGGTCCGGTCCAGGGACAGGTCGGTTTGGTTTTCTTTCCACAGGACCGGACCGGACCCCCTATATTTGACCCGCGTTCCCGACCCGTCCCGGACCCTCCTAACCCGGACCTAGACGCGCTGGACCCGCCCCTTTACCCGCCGAACCCGGATCCGTCGGACCCGAACCTAGACTCGCTGGACCCGCCCGGCCCGCCCGGTTTGACAGATTACTGTAGCAGTTTGAAATTTTTTGAATCCAACGGCCCCAATTACTGTAGCACTCTAGCAATCCGAATTCCCCACCCCCCCCCAAATTTCCCTATAAATTTACACCCCATCATTCTCTCATTTTCACACCAAACTCACATTATTCTCAATCTAATACTCTCAATTTCTCATACTCTCATTATTTTTATTGTTCCCAAATTAATTTAATTATTAGGAAAAAAATATAGTTGCAAATTTATTTTATTCCGCAAAGGCGCGAGATACGGTTGAGCAAGTTTATTTCATCCCGCAAAGGCGCAAGATACGGTTGAGCAAGTTTATTTCATCCCGCAAAGGTTAGATTAATTTTTAAAATAGCTTAAATAAGTTAGATTTATTGTTAATTTTATTATAAATAGGTTAGATTAATTTTTAAATAGCTTAAATATGTTAGATTTATTGTTAGTTTTATTATAAAGGTTAGATTAATTTTTAAAGTAGCTTAAATATGTTAGATTTATTGTTAGTTTTATTATAAATAGGTTAGATTAATTTTTAAAGTAGCTTAAATATATTAGATTTATTGTTAGTTTTATTATAAATAGGTTAGATTAATTTTTAAAGTAGCTTAAATATGTTAGATTTATTGTTAAGTTTGTAGAATTGGTTTGATTTATTTTAAAATAGATTAGATTTATTTTTGAATAGGTTAGATTTATTTTTGAAATAGGTTAGATTTATTTTTAAATTAGCCTAAATATGTTAAATTCGGTTTTGTGAATAGGTTATATTTATTCTAAATAGGTTATATTTATTTTGAAATTGGTTACATTTATTTTTAAATTCGGATATTTATTTTAAATAAGTTATATTTATTTTTAGAATAGGTTAAATTTATTTTAAAATATGTTAGATTTATTTTAAAATTGGTTAGATTTATTTTTGAAATATGTGAGATTTATTTTCAAAATAGCTTAAATAAGTTAGATTTAATTTTTAATTCGGTTTTTATTTTAAAATTGGTTAGGTTTATTTTAAAATTGGTTATATTTATTTTTGAAATATGTAAGATTTATTTTTGAAATATGTAAGATTTATTTTTGAAATATGTGAGATTTATTTTCAAAATAGTTTAAATAGGTTAGATTTAATTTTTAATTCGGTTTTTATTTTTAAGTAAGTTAAATTTTATTTTAAATAGGTTTTATTTATGCTAAATAGGTTATATTTATTTTAAAATTGGTTATATTTATTTTGAAATCGGTTTTTGAATAGGTTATTTATTTTAAAATTGGTTAGATTTATTTTTAAAATATGTGAGATTTTATTTCTTAGTAAGTTAGATTTAATTTTAAATAATTTATATTTATTTTTAGAATAGGTTAGATTTATTTTAAAATATGTTAGATTTATTTTAAAATATGTTAGATTTATTTTTGAATAGGTTAGATTAATTTTTGAAATAGGTTAGGTTTATTTATAAATAGGTTGGATTTTTTTAATAGGTTAGTTTTAAAATATGTTAGAAGTTAGATAAATAGATTTATTTTTGAATATGTTAAAAGTTAAATTCGGATTTATTTTCAATATGTTAGATTATTGGATTTGATTATGTTGGATTATTGAATTTTTTAAAATTCTGATTTTTTTTTTGGCCTTTGTTGCCGCTGGTTTGCCACTTTGCCTCTGAATTGGCATTTGGCAAGGCAGAATGGCCTCTGTGATTTTCATATAATTTAATTAACTCTGATAGGCCCATATGCCAATGGCCCTTAAAAGGCCCAGGCCTGGCCCAACTAAAACATCTCCAAATCTAAAAACACAGCAGACCGGCCCAAAAACAGGCCACGGCCCAAAATACGACTCAGGATTCGGACCCCCTCTCCGGGGCCAGCCTGAGAATAAAAACTTACCCGGGATTCGGACCCCCTCCCGGGGCCAACTCGAGGTTAGAAAATACTCGGGATTCGGACCCCCTTGCGGGGCCAACCCGAGGCCAGAAATCACTCGGGATTCGGACCCTCTCTCGGGGCCAACCCGAGACTAAAAACAGCCTGGGCATCGGACCCCTCTCCGGGGCCAGCCTAAGGCGAAACACAAACTGAAATTCAGACCCCTCCTAAGGGTCCGCTCAAAACCAAACAAAACAAGGCTCAAAGCCTAACACACCGAACAGCCCAAAAAGATCTACACACGACCTCGCTGTTCGGCTTGAGACATATTATGCGAACATTATAGCCTAACATACGGACACCCTCAACAGTATGCGGATCTTTGTCATTAATGCTGACAAGACCCCGCTACAGTAGGGCGCCCCCTATATAAGGCAAAGAATCCCCCATAAAAAGGGATCGCATTTATCACATCCTGGAGAGGTATTAGAAAGGGTTAGAGCGTTAATACCCCTCCAACACCCCGCGCGTTCCCTATTTCGGCCCGCTTCTCTCGAGGCGGGACGGGCTACGCACTCAGCAGCCAATCTCCGCACGGCCTGCTTCCCAGGAGCAGGACGAGCCTGCACCTTACTGGACCGAGTCCAAGTACGGCCCGGCCCCTTCGGGAAGGGACGTATCAACCTCCGTGGGGCCCCCAGCCTCAACTGAGCGAGATGACTTCCGCAACCAAACAAGTAGACGCGAACAAGATCACCCCCGAGGAGATTGCTCGGCGGACGGAACAATCTGACCGAAGGACTGAGAATGTGAAACCCCTGACCAACCTAACTTCAGGCCTAAAATCCAAAGAAGCTTCGAAGAGAACTCCCCCGAGTAACCCGAGTGTAGGGGCGACGAGCAAAAACCCCCTCGACAAAGTGGGCCAGAAGGCTCTCGGCGCTGTCGTTCCCCCGACCTATTCCTTGGGTATGCCACCCGAAGAGGAACCGAGCGCCCCACGCGGAATGAGTTTGGAGTCTCTCGGAGCTTCTGCACTGATTGTAAGACCGATCGACTCGACTATTGTGACTGCCCAGGCCACTGGGCCAATCGGGTCGACCCCCCAAAGTACCCAAAACCAAATGATCTACGCCCCATACCATTCTCCGTACGTTCCACAATATGTATATCCACCTCCCTATAACTATCCTCCATACCCGCAATATGCTCCTCCATACCCACAGTACCCAGCCACCCCTCTAGCACACTACCCTCCGCAGACCGACCCTAATCTGTCATGCCATCCCCAAACTCCCACTTTAGCCCCCGGGGTACGGATGATTCATCCCCCACCCCCTGTAGTACAATTAATCCAAACCGGACCCGGGTCGAACAATCGAGAGCCCGGTTCGCGTAACACGGAGCGCGACATTGACAATCCTGACCCCGGACCTGAAGCCCTTGTTGGCGAGGGGGAGACGAGACAGGATGACGGACCGAGGCGAAGATTATCTTTTGGGGCTCAAAGGGAGGAAAGCGAAGGATCGTCCGCGACGGCCAGCTCGAGAAGGAGTGCTGGCCGGGCGAGAACAGAGCAAACTCGAGAAGGCCCCGGTAAACAAACTGAAGAGCAGTCTCGTCACTCAATGAAGGACGATCAGTCCCACCACTCGAGGAAAGACGATCAGTCTCGTCATTCCCGAGAGGAGCGTCGTAAGACACCTCCTAAGAAGCGGCGAAAACCACGCACCACAACAGAGGCCGCGGGAGTAGATATGGCAATGATAAACACAATGATTAAAAAGGGGGTTGAGAAAGAGATGGCCGAGAGGGAGAGAAAGAGAGCGGGGACTCGTTCCGGGTCGACGAATATTTTGGAAGGACCATTAGCCCCGGAACTTTATAAGGCCCCCATGGGTGATTTTAAATACCCTGTCGGCCTCCCCTGCTTCCAAGGTAGCGGAGACGTTCAGGACCCACATAACTTTGTATATGGGTTCTTTGAAAGGCTTCGATTGCATGGAGCATCGGATGCCGTTGCGTGCCGCATCTTCACCACCTGTTTAACTAAAGAGGCGTGGGAATGGTACATGAGACTGAAGCAAGGGTCGATAAAAACTTTTGATCAACTAGCAAGAGCCTTCCTGGCCCGATACGACATGCTTCGACCCTCGCGGGCGACCTGTGACTCCCTCCTAAAGTACGTGCAAGGACACCAAGAGACAACTCGGACCTTTGTAAATAGGTTCGTAAAGGCCTCTAGGGAGGTCCGAAACTACAGCGAGGACATCGCCCTGGCAGCTATACAGAATGGACTTTGGCAAGGAGGACCGGGCACCCTCCAGTATGATGCCCGAAAGAGAGAGTTTAAGAGTTTACCGGAATTCTTGGCTTTTGCTGAAGGGTATATCCGAGCCGAAGAGGATGCCACCCAGTTCGCCAGGCCGCGGTCCAGATCACCAAAACCGCAGCAGCATGAATGACAGCCCGATTGTGGCCCGTCTCGAAGACGAGAATCACAAAAGAGAAATATCCAAGAAGAACGGCGCGAAGATGGTAAGGAGGACCGACCCCACTACGTGCGATATGCCCCCTTTATCAAGAAGAGGAGCGAGATGTACCACATAATAAAGGACATGCCCGACATCCCAAGGCCGTTGTGCAAGGGCATTTTCGAGAAAAAAGATGGGACTGCAGAATGTTTGTTCCACCGTTTCAATGGGCACTCCACGAGAGATTGCCTCCAACTGAAGGATGTGTTAGAAAGGATGGCTAGAGAGGGAAAACTGATTGAGTACATCATGCCGGAATTCTTCAAAAAGTTTACAAAAGAATATAATGGGGAAGTCGAGTACAAAAAGAAAGCTTCCTATCGGGACCATTACAAGGGGCCCACGCATACCGGGCCAAAGCCCAAAGAGGACAAGGGAAAAGGACCGCGAGCATCCGGTAGGCAGCCAAGTATAGAGATCAATGTTATCAGCGGAGGGTACAAGGTGGTGGCCCCTGAAAAATATAACCGAAGCAACACCAAGCCGCATCCCACTATATTGAATGTGGAAAAATCTCCCGAAAAGAAGAGACCTCGAATGGACGAGGCCATATGCTTTTCCGAAAAAGACTTCGGCAGCATCGTGTGGCCCCATGACGATCCCATAGTACTGCGACTGAAAATAGAAGAGTTTGGGGTCAAGAGAATCCTCGTGGATACGGGGAGCTCGGCCGACATTCTATACCTCTCAGCTTTCGAGAAGATGGGAATGCAGCTGGGCGAGTCACGGAAAAAAGTAACACTGCTAGTGGGGTTCACTGGCGATTTCCTCCGGCCAAAAGGGATCGCCCAATTGAAAGTGGCATTTGGATCCTCGCCCCGTATCACCGAAGTCATGGTGGACTTCCTCGTCGTGGATGCCCCTTCCGCCTACAACGCGATCATTGGCAGGGGCACGTTGAACAAGATTTGAGCCATAGTATCCTCCCCCCACTTGAAGATCAAATTCCCTACCGGCCACGGAGTGGGAGAGGAATGTGGACAGCAGCAGGTGGCCCAAGAATGCTATCAAACCTCCCTCAAAGGGCGAGGAGGAGCGGTTCATCAAGTAGATGTGAAAGCAGGGGCGAGACCAGGTCTCACTAGCCCACGCTTGCAATCCAGCAGAGAGTTCTTACCCCCACATACGCCTATGGTTTTGGATCCCACCGATAAGGAATTAGATACATCTATTGAGCCGGCCGACGAGGTCAACAGGCTCGACCTCGGTGACGGTAAAATTTTGAACATTGGCAAGGCCGTCCAAGGAAGCGCGAGGGAGAAGTTGATTGAGTTCCTCCGGGAAAACCTGACAGTGTTTGCATGGACCGCCGCAGACATGCCTGGGATCCCGGGATCTATAGCCGAGCACCGATTGCACATCAAACTGGGAACGAAACCTGTGATACAAAAGAGAAGAAACATGGGAGCCGAGAGGCGCTCGGCAGTTAAGGCAGAGGCGGCCAAGTTGCTGAAAGCCGGTTTTATTAGGAATGTGACATGTCCCGATTGGTTGGCAAATCATGTGCTTGTTAGAAAGGCGAATGGAGATTGGAGGATGTGTATCGATTACACCGACCTAAATAAGGCGTGTCCTATGGATCCTTTCCCTCTGCCCAAGATCGACCAGCTTGTGGATTCCACCTCTGGACACGCGTTCCTGAGTTTTATGGATGCGTTCTCAGGGTACAACCAAATCAAGATGTGCCCAAAAGACGAAGATAAGACTGCCTTCACAACTCACACCGGGTTATACTGCTACAGGGTGATGCCTTTTGGGCTGAAAAACGCAGGGGCTACCTTCCAAAGAATGGTAAACAAGGTATTCCACGAGCAAATAGGCCGAAATGTGGAGGCTTACGTCGATGACCTCCTGGTAAAAAGCATGTCCGACCTGGGTCACATACAAGACCTGCGCGAGACATTTGCGACGCTTAACCAGGTCGACATGAAACTCAACCCCAAGAAGAGTTTCTTTGGCCTTACGGGAGGAAAGTTCCTCGGATTTATGGTGTCCATGAGGGGCATAGAGATACACCCTTCCAAATCGCGGGCTATCCTGGAAATGAAACCCCCCCGAAATCTCAAGGAACTTCAATCACTTACAGGCCGACTAGCAGCATTGAACCGATTTATTGCCCGCTCTGGCGATGTCTGCTTCCCGTTCTTCAAAGCTATGCGCAAATCCTCCAAATTCGAGTGGACCGAGGAATGTGCGGTAGGTTTTGACAAGGTCAACGAGTGGCCAGCCCGCCCTGCCTTAGCCGACCCGTGGACGGAGACGCACTGGTTGTATATCTGGCCACAACTAACCATGCGGTTAGCGCCGCATTGGTACGAGAAGAAGGGCGGGAGAAGAAACCCATATACTTTGTATCGCATGTGCTCAGAGACGCCGAGACCCGATACACGCAGATAGAGAAGGCGGCCTATGCTCTCATCATCGCGGCAAGGAAACTAAGACCATACTTCTAGTCCCACCCAGTCAAAGTGTATACAGGTGTACCCCTGAAGAAAGCCTTTGCGAACTTTGACTCCTCGGGCCGCGTGTTGGCCTGGGCGCTAGAATTGACAGAATTCGATGTCACGTTCCACCCTCAAAGTGCCATCAAATCACAAGTGTTCGCGGACTTTATCGCGGAGTACTCGGGAGCCCCGGAAGAATTGGACGGCAAGTGGACACTTTATGTTGACGGCGCCTCCTCCCATCAGGGAGCGGGAGCAGGAATAGCTCTCACGGGCCCTCAGGGAGAAGCACTCAATTATGCACTCCATTTCCTGTTTCCCGTAACCAACAACACAGCCGAGTATGAGGCCATGATAGCTGGCCTCAAGTTAGCCGCGGGGCTGGGAGCACGAGAGGTCCATCTCCACAGTGACTCGGAACTCGCGGTCAGACAAATCAATGAGGAGTGCCGTGTACACGACGACCGATTACGCCGATACCGTGAACAATTCCATTCTTTAAAAGGGCGATTCGAGAAGGTGGTGATTGAGCATGTGCCTAGAAACAGGAACTGTCAGGCAGACGCCCTCTCGAAACTAGGGGCGACAGGTAACCTGGACAAGGACCACCCCGTCATAGTAATGGATATCCCCGAATCAAGTATATCGGGTGACGTGAAGGAAGCCTATGCCATCAATGAACCCGGAGAGACTTGGTACGCTCCCATGTGGGCATACCTCACCTCAGGGACCTTACCGGAGGACCCACTTGAGTCCAGACGATTAAAAAAGATAGCACCCTTATACTCAGTATTCAACCACCAGTTGTTCAAAAGAGGATATGCCCAGCCATGGCTTAAGTGCGTCGGAGAAGAAGACGCCAAGAGGATGTTGGAGGAAGTCCATGAGGGACTTTGTGGTAGTCATCAAGGAGCGAAAACTTTGGCCAAGAGAGTCCTGCGCGCGGGATATTATTGGCCCACAATGCAGCAAGATGCGGCCAATATGTCGCGAAAATGTGAAAAATGCCAATACCATTGCCGATTATCCAGCGTCCCAGGTTATGACATGATCACAATCTCGGGAGCTTGGCCTTTCGACCTATGGGGGATCGATATCCTGAGGCCTTTCCCCATGGCCGTCCAACAACAAAAATGGATCATAGTGGCCGTGGAATACTTTACGAAATGGGTCGAGGCCAAAGCATTAGCCCACATTACTGCAGAAGCCGCCAAAAATTTCATCTGGCGTAACATCGTGTGCCGCTTCGGCACCCCGCACGCACTGATTTCTGACAACGGCACACAATTTAATGCAGATGTCACCATGTCCTTCCTCGAAAGGTTAGGCATTCGCAGCAACTTTACCTCGGTAGGCCACCCTGCTAGCAACGGCCTGGCCGAAGTCACCAACAGGACCATTCTTGATGGTTTAAGAAAGAAGGTGGCCTCCAACAGGAAAAATTGGCCTGACAAACTAGATGAAATCCTTTGGGCATACAGAACCACTCCTCGCGAGGCCACCCAGCAAACACCATACTCCCTAGTATATGGCATGGAGGCCGTCACACCTCTCGAACTTATTGCATTTTCCCTCCAGATGACGGCCTACTCCATAGAAAGCAACCCAGAAGCGCGAGCCACGGAACTCGAGCTAGCACAAGAACTCCAAAACAAGGCCCGCATCCGAATTACATAATACCAGAGAAGGATAAAACGCGCCTTTGATAAACGCGTGTCCCCCCGGACATTCTAACTGGGTGATTTAGTGTTAAAAAAGATCGAGGCTACCGGACAGCATGTTGGTAAGCTTCAACCCAATTGGGAAGGCCCCTTCCGGGTAATTTGCGCCTGCGGCAAGGGAGCCTACGAGCTCGAAGGTCCCGACGGATGAATGCTCGCCAGACCTTGGAACGTCGTCCATCTTCGGAAATTTTATGTTTAAAAAAAAAGTAGTAGAACAGGCATAGCAGCGGACAGGCCGGCCGCTTGTAAAAATGTAATCATTATCTCTTGTACTTTTTTTGGACCAACACGGGAATGCCCATGTAAGGTCAGGGGCGTCTGTGCGGTATTATAAGCACGGCCCAGTATCTTGTACTTTTGGATCAACCCGGGAATGCCCGTGTCTGGTCAAGGGCGCCTGTGCGATGCTATAAGCACGGCCCCGGTGTGTGTCATGCTTTAACTAACAAATTCAGGACCTGACGACACAAAATTGTTGTCGGGACCACCTCACAAAAACAACTGATCATCACAAGGACAAACAGAAGCCTACGGGCTACGGATGCCTTGATAAATAGAATGAAATTTGTTGCGCTAAGAGGATAAACAAAAGCCTAACGGGCAACGAACGCCTCCGCAATAAAACAATCTCACTTTGTGTAAATAAAAGATTAAAAACCTATGGGCGACGGACGCTTAGTCCAACATAATCGGAAATTACTACAACCTTGGACCTAAGGCCCTCGAGCATAAAACAGCCCGAAACAAACTTTTCCGTAATAGCGAGTGTGCGCTGACCGTGAAAAAGTATGAACGAACACTCTGAAAGGATGACGAGTACACACGATGCGCCCCGCGTGGAAAAATTCGCGCTAGTCTCGGGCTAAAGGACCGAACATACGAAGCAACAAAACTCTTCAAGGCCACACAGGCGAGAGTCATAGAAATGTAAACGAAAGCTCTGCAAAGAGCAACGGACACACATGACTCTCGAACAGGGCAACACAGGCGCGCAGTCACAGAAGTGTGAACAAAAACTCTGCAAAGAGTAACGAACACACGTGGCTCGCGAAAACAAAAGGGACAGTTATGCAAAAAGCGAACGAAAATCCCAATGGGATAACGAATGTGCATAACCCTACTTTACAGAGATACAATAACGAAAACCCGTGGGGTAACGAAAAAATCTCTCCGAGGATCTCGACACACAGCGTAAGCGAAAGCCCGACGGGGCAACGAACACGCACCGAACCGGAAAAACATTCCGTTAGTCTATAAGACAACGAGCTTGCTCATATAATGGGTACAAACAAAAGTCTTGTGGAATAAATGCGAATGATCTACTGGCCTCGCGAGACAATTAAAAGGCATGGCAACATGCCTGAACAACGAGTCTCGCAGGAATCTCTACTGGCCTCGCGAGACAACTGGTAGGCACGACACCATGCCCGAACAAAAGTCTCACAGAAACATAAAATAAAAATAAATTAAAAGAGAAGAATGTCCCAAACTGGCCCTACAGAGCAACCGACAAGCATAGTAACAGGCTCGGACAAAAGGAACACGGAAACTCCTCCCCGAACTCACGCAAAACATGCCTGTTCGGGGGACAAACCATACCGGGCGGGCAAAGAAAGGTCTAAGAATATCACAAACCCGAAGAGATCGCGAGAAGAAACCGCGCAAGGTAATAAGATATTCTTTTCGAAATTGGTACCGCTACAACCCGAAGAGATCGCGAGAAGAAACCGCGTAAGGTAATAAGATATTATTTTCGAAATTGGTACCGCTACAAGGCTAGGAGTAGGACTGGCAATTAATATCGATAAAAAAGGCAAAACGACGCCAAATGAACACACGGGGTGCTTGGTAATCCCGCTAAAACTTCCCGACAATTGAGTAGAATAAACCTACCCGAGAGTAACTTACTGTGTCACGTCATGCGATCACTTCTAAACGGCCGGATTCTACATAACCACAACAAAAACATCACAAAAGGGCACATTAAAGCAAAAGCACACATAAAACATAATTGTTACTCGGGCGATCGAGCAACAGCTTCGACCAAATTACCTAACAAAAGTTACAACGAATCTGTTCTTCCCCAACATCCTGGGGGTTCTACGAATAAGAAACAAAGAACGAAGCAAATAAATTAAAATTTCGACTGCAGCCGTAATGGTCATCCCCCTCAGCAGCTCCCCGATCTGACGCCTCACTCCTCGCCTAAGGCCTACATAAACATAAACGACAGGTTAGGTCACCCCGATTTAAGCATCGGATGAAGAGGCACATATACGTCAACAGAGCAAATCAGAGACCATACTTCTTTTTTTACTCGCCACCTTTGTCCTCTTCGATCACCGCCCCGAGGTCCTGCGCCTTGCTCCCCTCCGCGGGAGGAATGACGGGACAAGCCACGCCGCTGGTCCCCGCTCCATCACCAGTATCAACCTCGGGGAGAGGACGCACCCAAATGTTATCCGGCCAGGCGGCAACGAGACGCCAATAATACGGGATTTCCACTGGCTGCCTCCTCACTAGGCTTATTTGGCCCGACACCAGTTCACCCTCGGGGTCCCGCAGCCTATCTTCTGCCCTGTCCCACTTATACCCGGTCAGAACCTTCGGCTGCGCCTCCTCGTCCTCGACCTTAACGAACCCCACCATCGCGGGGGCAAAGGGATACAATTTCCCCAGCTTCAACATTTCCCCATACACAAAATGGCGCACAAAATCCTCCACGCACACAAGCGCCGCGCTCCTAAACCCAACGCTGCTGAAGAACTCGTCTATCAACTTCGTAGCCAGCCCCTCTAAGTCGGCACGTTGTTGCTCGACAACCTTCTCCACCCGCACAACCTTCTCCCTTTCGGAGACCAAATCCTCGGCCATCTTCGCCTTCTCCCCCTTCAACTCCTCAGCTTCAGCAACAGCACTCGCTAGCCGCTTGGCTTGCTCAATGGCTTCTTCGCCCCTCTTGGATAATTCCTCCTCCAAACGCCTAATCTTTTCGTCGCGAGCATCGAGATCGCTCTGCATAGTCTGCTTATAATCCAAAGCCTCCCTATAACGCTCTTCCAGGGACTCACCGTACTCCTTTCCGAGCTGTGCGTTCTTCAATCCCGAGGTGATGTCATCCGAAACCCGCATTCTTCCCTCCTTCAGCAACCGTTCCTCCAACAACGTCGCCATTACGCAGCCCGCCTCGAAATACCGACCCAAACAGTTTAGCAGAGCTTGCTCTGGGTCTTCCCTCATACGGCGCCGAACATAAGCCGGCTCCAGACCAGTATAGGCTCCGAAAGAATAGGCCCCCAAAGTAGGCGACCTCCTGCTAACCTCTATGGTCTTCCCTAGGAAGGGGACGAAGAGCTCGCAGTGGTTCGGGTCCTTTCCGGGGGACGGGTGCTCCCAAATCGAGCCTCTTTCGAGTTCCCAGTTGAAGCTTGAACCACCACCCGGAGACTCAGACCCATGATCCGGATCCCTAACAACCCCGCTAACATCTCCTGAAACAGCGCCCCCGGCGACCCCCTCAGGAAGGGTCCCAACTACGGACACCGGTCCCAGCCCACCCGGGGCAACTTTACCCTCCGTCATAATGGAAAACCCCTCCCCCCTCGGCTCATTAGCCCGGGCCCTACCAGAGGCCTTCTCCCCAGCGAGACCCTTCCCCGTGTCGACCTGGCTAATATGGGCCGTAGACCTTATCCTTTTGATTCTGTCCTTCATATTCGCCCCGCCTCGTCTCTTGGGGGCCTTCGGGAGGGACGCCTCCCTCTTTTCCACCGGAGGTTCCTGCTCCGCCACCGCGACCTCCTTCGCCTCCTCGGTCACCAAGTGCTCTCCTCCTCTTGCCTTGACCTTTCCGGACACGAGGGGGACGATAGGCTTATGATCCGCAACGCCGCCCCAAAATGCAAACTCCATAGATGTTTTGGCTGCCAAAGAAATAACATACAAATATATATCAATAGTTAAAAGGGTTACTAAAAATAGAAATAAAAGATAGAAATCTACCACACAGTTTGTTAAGAATCCCCAAGGCCCTCCGATCATCTCCGGTCATCGGAAAATTAAGGGAGGGCACCATCCCCTTCCCCGACAACTGACGCCATGTTACCCGAACACCTTATAACGACTCAATCCTGCCTGGGTGCGGCAGGTATAACCAGCCCCGGTTCTAATCATCTATCTTGTTAAGCTTAGGGTTCTCGTTAGAATTAAACACGATGGCATGCGGGCCTTTCCGCTTAAGGACCAAGAAATCTTCGGATGTCTTGCCCATGCTGAAATATTGCGAGAACAGACCCATAGTTGGCTTTAACCCCCCCAGCTTATCTGAATGATCCGAGAACAGTCTATCGAAGCTCGCGACGTAGCACCAAGCCTTGCTAGTCAATTGGGACGGTGTTATATTCAAAGTCTTAACAAAAGATTGACAGAACTCCGACAAGGTTAATTGAAACCCACATTTCGGCATCTTCCAATACACGCACATCCCCTTCTGATAGTCATGAGCTCGATCGTCCACGGTAGGGACTCGGAAACTTAGGGTGTCCAATGTGATAAGCCCCCGTGCCTCTTTGCGCACGAACTGACCATAAAAAACCTGCCGCCACCATTCCTCACTACGACACAAAGGTATTGACGGCCACAAGCGGTCCACTTCATCAAAAACACCGGGCTGGTAAGTAGGCCGAGCTAAGTACTTCGGCCCGTCAGGGGTCTGAGACAAAGCGCCCTGGCGACTAACCTTCTTCCCCCGCGCCTCCACAGGCACGGAAACGGAAGCCTCCCGTGATGAGACGACACGGCTCTCGTACAGATCATCCTGATTATCCCCCTGTGCCTCGCTCGGTCCCCCGGACTCAGCGGAATGTTGAACAGACAATGTATCCTCAGAAGCGTGATACCTAGGATCACTAGGAGACAACGGCAACTGCACCTGTCCAGACATACCTTGGTCACGATCATATATATGTTTGACTTTATTATCGAGAGGAAACACTACTTTGCCACTCGCAGACTCCCCCCTTTCGGCCAAAAGTATAGCCAAAGCTTCGGCTCCTTTTCCCGGACCAGGCGTCCTCGACGCCCCCCGACTAGAAGAATCGTTATCCAGAACACCCTAATTCGGAGACCGGCCTCCCGAGCTCCCCCCAGTCATAGTTAGGAATAACCTAAGTTAGGCCAAGGCGACCAGTTAAAGAACCAGTAAGAGACAAGTATAAGATAACGGCCTCCCCGTGTCAACCGAAGAAACCTGCCCGGTAACCCTAAAAAGAACTAACCCTACTCGCTAACACACTTCTCAACCGAATTGGGGACGGTAGGGGTAGTTTCCCCATTCTCGCAAAAACTATAAACTACAAAGCTTTAGATAGAGGATACCTTCCCGAAGACGTAGACACGACTGCAATAAACCAAGCAATCCGAAACCAAGCGACTGTCCGATAACAACGCTCGCGAAACTCAGCAAATGACGATATCCCCAGACAGTCGCGAGCGCCCTTATATAAGCATCTGTGTATGACCGTAGAGCCGATTGGCACTCTCTCCGAGAAGCCCCTAGACCTACCTGGCATACTCCAATAGAAAACCGTAGAAGAATGGGTCTACGCAGCGCGCACCCAGTCGCATGAAACGCCGCGCCATTTCAAAACTTGGCGCCGTTTCAAGAAGCCACGTCTTCTCGGATCTCACCCTTCTCCCCTATGAAGAATAAGTGAGCGTGAACAAAACGTCGCGTCGTTTCCTTCCCTACAGTAATGATCAGACGCAGTTATGGCGATTGGACGCCTGCATTAAATGTAACCCACTGGTGGTGCCTATGTAAACTCCCTCACATCATAACTTCAATCATCTTTCCCCCATTAACTTACCGAAACAATGGCCCCAAAACCTCGTAATAACAAATGAAAGAAACCCGTGGAGACTGGTGAGGCGAGCAACCCGAAACCAAGCCACCCAACGAGCGTCCGAGACTTGCCTCCCCAGGTCCGCGCAAACTGGCTCCGCTTCTTCCCAAGGCACAGCCCCGACCAAATGTTATCAAGCCCCAACCACAAGCTCGGGCAGTTTATCCAGTACCTGGTTGACCTGGAAGCGCGCTCCTATGAGCATTGCGCCTGCTGCCCGAAATCCCGCCGCAATGCACCACCAGCAGCGTCCCCCTGACGCCCTGCGCCCAAGCCTGTCATCCACAGCACATGTCCTGCATGTGGAAAGACGGGCAATCGGGCCGATATGCCCCGATGCCATCGATGTCGGGAAAGGTTCCACCAAACCTGCCAACCCGGGGAGACACCCTACCTATTCCCCATCCCAGGCCTGGAGCACTGGTACTGCGAGGAATGTACAGCCATCCTTGATTCCAGGGATGACATGCATGAGGATGATGACGAGGACGATGACGACGACGGCCCACAGTATCACCCCACCAGGTCCGGCAACACTGACCCCGAAGAGGGATCGTCCACAGGTGGCGACTTCAGTGACTGATGCGTCGCACGACGCTGTCCCACCTCCATATACCATTATGTATTTACTACCGTCCTTTTGAAATATGTACGGGTGCTATTTTGTTATATAATAGGCCCGAAAGCACTATTGTATGAGAAGGAAAACTCTGTAAACCACTTAGTAGACCTACAACTATAACTTTTCCACTCCTAAGTTCTTAATATTCCTATGCAAATGTTAGTGGTGAGGTTAATGCAAGAACTAACGCGTAACCCCTACCATATAATCCCGTCACGATGGATAACGAAACCGCGCCGCATATGACCATCATATCGCCAAGTCATACGTGGCAACTATCCTCGGCCGCACTAATTGGCCCCGAACGAATCGACTAACCGGTCTACATGCGGCCCCCAAAGGCTCACGGACGGCACAAAATATCTTGCAGAAAACAACACCTTATGAAGCTAATTACACACGTCCCCTAAATAGAACACCGGTTAACTAAAATAAGCCGTCCCGAACTCCGCTCTCTTAACTAAAAACACCTGGCAAACCACCTATTAATAACGCCCCGAAAAACCCGCTCAGTAACTCCCAAAACGCCTCAAAACTAGAGCCGGTCAAACGACAGACCTACATTCGTCCCGTCAAATCGCCTAGCCCCAGCTTTTATGACCACAATGGGGCCCAGACACGATAACCAATGGCAATACTCCGCCTATATATTGGCTCGCTCAGCCACAAGAACTCTACTCCTCACTATCCTCCGCCCATTCCTAAAGCAGAGTCTTGCTCACCCCAACATCACAATGTCATCAACCCACTCGGTTAACAAACCCGAGCAGCGACGCCTCAACATCACCCTCCCCCGAGATTCACCTCCCCACCAACCCCGACCTGACCCCTCACAACCACCACTGCGAACGCTGTCGGAAAGTGAAAGGTGGGTACTGTTACAGGACATATCCCAACCGGACTTGGGATGGATGCTAGATCATGAAAATTTCCAAATCCGAGACTTCCTCGACTTCAAGCTTAGCTCATGTCCGAAATTCACCCCGGAGGACGAGAATGCCATCAAACCTATGGCACCGTCGTTGCGCACATGTGAGGGATGTGGTGATCAAGACCCGAAGATCGAAATGGTCAAATGCCGAATATGCTTCGAGTGGCGCCACATGTATCATTATGATATCAAAGGCCGCTCAGACCCCCGCCGCCGGTTTTGGCGATGCCCGTTGCATCGACCTCAACTACGGAGGACCAACCTTATATACGGCTACCAAGGACGAGCTCGAAGCGGACAACACATATGAGGACACTGATAACGAGATCCTCGCCTGAACGCTCCCTGAGTAGCGACATCACACCCATCTTCTTGCCGAAAAGGACCCCGGAGTGCAACTGACAGAAGTGGAAATATCTCTTCCGCGTGCCTTAGGGTCCACCTCGGCAACTTACGGGTATCCAGGGAACTAGTCGCCCTGAATATCATAGTGTCTTAGCACAACTATATTTATTACCGTACCTCCATTAGGACGAACTGTACACAAAGTATGTATTAGTCCGATGTATCAATCTTATGTAATACTTCAAGCTTGTATGATTCCGAAATAAATATGCATGCTTACAATTCTTACGGTAACTCCGGTCACTAAATCTACATGAATTCGGGAGCCTTTTCCCCACAGTGGGCGCCAAAAATATATATATATATATATATATATATATAGAGTAGAACTAGGGTGCTCCTAAGCTCACCAAGCCCTTCCGTGAGCGCGACTCTAAAACCTATCAAATTGACTTCAAACGACATTTCCAAACTGTTAGATGTTCAATCTATATTAAAATGTGCTTGGAGACCAAATTTTACATTTTTTGGAATTTTTTTACTATTTCTTAAGATGGTTTGAAAATCGCTGTTTTCCAATGGTGCAGAATTTTAATAAAAACAGCGATTTTCAAACCATCTTAATAAATAGTAAAAAAATTCCAAAAAATGTAAAATTTGATCTCCAAGCACATTTTAATATAGATTGAACATCTAACGGTTTGAAAATGTCGTTTGAAGTCAATTTGATAGGTTTTAGAGTCGCGCTCACGAAGGGCTTGGTGAGCTTAGGAGCACCCTAGTTCTACTCTATATATATATATATATATAAAATAAAATCACGTCGGTATACATATATATCCGAGAAGGGATACAGTAAAAAAGCTCCCAACTTTAAAGAACAACGTAACTACAACCTCCCTAAACAAGTGATAACACAGATCACGACTATCTCAAAGATACAGAAACCCAAGACCAGCTCGGAGACCACTAGCAACAAAGTCACGGAACGCAATAACAAACCAGAAATCGGTACAGACCATAAGTAACCAGTAAGTAGTACGATGCGAAATAACACAACGAAAAATTCCAAAGCAACCAAAATGCGAACAGGGGAAACCCCGAGGGATAACTCGGGGGCTAAACACTCAAACATTAATTAAAACAAACTCAGAAATTGAGATAATAAAAACGAACTCGTATAAACAAAAATAAGGCCAAAGTCGCCTTCCGTATCAGAGTCAAAACCCGAAAGCATCATACTAATGCATTTCGGCTTCGGGGGCTAATGATAGGCCCATATGCCAATGGCCCTTAAAAGGCCCAGGCCTGGCCCAACTAAAACATCTCCAAATCTAAAAACACAGCAGACCGGCCCAAAAACAGGCCACGGCCCAAAATACGACTCAGGATTCGGACCCCCTCTCCGGGGCCAGCCTGAGAATAAAAACTTACCAGGGATTCGGACCCCCTCCCGGGGCCAACTCGAGGTTAGAAAATACTCGGGATTCAGACCCCCTTGCGGGGCCAACCTGAGGCCAGAAATCACTCGGGATTCTGACCCTCTCTCGGGGCCAACCCGAGACTAAAAATAGCCTGGGCATCGGACCCCTCCCCGGGGCCAGCCTAAGGCGAAACACAAACTGAAATTCAGACCCCTCCTAAGGGTCCGCTCAAAACCAAACAAAACAAGGCTCAAAACCTAACACGCCGAACAGCCCAAAAAGGTCGACACACGACCTCGCTGTTCGGCTTGGGACATATTATGCGAACATTATAGCCTAACATACGGACACCCTCAACAGTATGCGGATCTTTGTCATTAAGACCCCGCTACAGTAGGGCGCCCCCTATATAAGGCAAAGAATCCCCCATAAAAAGGGATCGCATTTATCACATCCTAGAGAGGTATTAGAAAGGGTTAGAGCGTTAATACCCCTCCAACACCCCGCGCGTTCCCTATTTCGGCCCGCTTCCCTCGAGGCGGGACGGGCTGCGCACTCAGCAGCCAATCTCCGCACGGCCTGCTTCCCAGGAGCAGGACGAGCCTACACCTTACTGGACCGAGTCCAAGTACGGCCCGGCCCCTTCGGGAAGGGACGTATCAAACTCTAAGTTAGATCAATTTAATTTAGAGTTAATTTAGATTTATATTTAATTTATATTTACTTTAATTTAGATTTATATTTAATTTAGATTTATATTTAATTTAGATTTAATTTAGATTTATATTTAAATTATATTTAATGAATAAGTTAAATTTGAATTAGAGTTATATGTTTTTTAAATAGATTTTTTTAAATTAGAGTTATATTTTTTTTGTTCAAATTAGAGTTAGATTTTCTTTTTTGTTCAAATTCGGATCCCTCTTTCACAGAGACAGAGGCTTGCTGCCTTGCATTGGTTTTTTTTTTACTTTAATTTAGATTTAGATTTAGATTTAGATTGAATTTAGATTTATATTTAAATAGGTTAGATAATTTCGGATTTATTTTGACTATTGCTAATTTTAATATGTAGAGAAATGGCACATAATAAACATAGGCGCGAAGAATCGACGGACAACTTCGCGCACAGACTTTCTGCCGATTTATTCGACGGCCCAATGCCATCATCGTACCAACAAAAATATGTCCGCAATAGAAAGTAGGCTTCCATAAGAACCATCGTATCAAACTCAAGACCTTAACTATTATCCGCAAAATCCTCCTCCACCGTATCAACAAAATCAACCACCATATCCGCAAAATCCTCAACCGTATTATCCTAACCCTCAAAATTATTATCCGTAAAATCCTCCTCCACCGTTTTATCCTTCGCAAAATCCTAACCTCTACTATAGTGGACCGAGAACTTCTTCTTCCAACGCATCGAGTTAGTGGACCGAGGGACCCTTTCATTATACCCCTTCTCTACCACCGCTAGCACCGCATCCTGATATCACAAGCGTCCCGCCGTCACAAACTCCTTCCACAGCGTCTCCTTCCACAAGTGTCCCGCCGTCACCACCAACTGATACAGAACCGATCGTAGAAAAGAGAAAGAGAAAGCAAGCACCCAATTACTCGGCTAGTTGGTGGCGATTTTATGAGATGACCAAAGATGCCAATGGTGTCCTTATCTCCACAAGATGTAAGGTTAGAACATGCAGAAAAACCATCATTTATGTTAAGTCCAATGGTATGTCCGCATTTAAAAAACACACCGAAACCCACATGAAAAGCGGTGAGGAACCACAAGAAAATCCTACACCGGGGTTGGTCCAAACTCTTATGAACCCGGACGGTACAAGAACACACCAAAAATATGATGAAAAGCGGATGCTTAGTGAATTTGCCCAGTACATTGCCCATAAAGAACAACCAATTAGTATGGGTAATTGTTTGAGTTTTTTCCGGTTAATTATTCGGAGGTGTGGTGAACCATTATACAAGGGGTTCCACCATAGAAAAATGGTAAAAGAGTTGAAACGCCAGTATTTAGAGTTTAAAAATTGCCTACTAGTCATATTTGCAGTTGTAAACTATAAGGTCTCAATTACAAGCGATATTTGGATGGCCGGTAAACATGGTCTTGGGTACTCATGTATTACCGCGCATTATATTGATGAAACTTGGGCATTACAAAAAAGAGTCTTAAGATTTCGGGTGTTAGAGTCTCCGCATACTGCACAAATTATTTACCAATCAATTATTGATGTTTTGCACGAGTACAACTTAAAAAGGGATTTGGAGAACAAGATTTTTTCTATTTCTTTCGATAATGCTAGCAACAACATCAAATCAATTGATTATTTCACCCGGTCACTAACCCCGATCATGAATGGTAAAATGTTTCACCAAAAATGTGCTTGTCATGTACTAAACCTTACTGTAAATGGGGGCTTAAAAACAGATGCTGTACAAGAATTAATTATTAAATTTAAGCAAGCCATTGCCTTTATTTTCTCAAACGGGGTACGAAAACAACGTTTTGCCGAATTGTGTCAAAGGTTGGGACTGGGTCACTTGAGAGTTCCTTGGGATGTAGATACCCGTTGGAACTCTACCTACAGGATGCTTGCCCGATACCTTCCGTACAAGGATGCTATAAACGAGTCCTTGAGGAACTCAACCGATAATGATGCATTGATACTTACCGAGACCGACTGGATGCAAATATCAAATCTAAAAACATTCCTTGGAGTATTTTTCACTGCAACCGTAAAACTATCATGCTCGTACATACCTACGGCACATGAGTTGCTTCATCATCTCTACTATATTTCCAAGGTATATAATCAGTTTGAACAAGTACCAAACATGGATGAAGCCCTCGAACTGATCGTACTTGCCATGAAAGACAAGTTCCTGAAATATTGGGAAGAAGTACCCTCCTGACCATTATCGCAAATTGCCTCCATCCGGTATTCAAGAAGAGGTTAACGGTAAAAATGTTTGAAAGGTACAAGCGCAATATAAACCTAGACGCATCACAAGAGGACACACGCGTGACCAAGGCATTTGATGAGATGTTCAACATATACAACACAAGAAGAAACGTCGATCGACCGTCTACGACCCGTCACGGTGCTAGGTATGAATATAAATATACATATGCTTTTAATCTCTATTATTTATAAATTAAATGTTATTTGACCACTATTTTTTAATAATGACAGACCCAGCAGCAGTAGTGGATTGCTAATGGATTTGCAGGATGATGAAGACCCGCAATTGTCCCACAGTAGCACCAACGAATTAATAAGCTATTGTTTGGTGAGGACCGAACATGAATCCGTTGACGTCCTACAGTTCTGGAAGAATAATGCAAGTGCCTATCCGACGCTGGCGATGATGGCCTGCGACGTATTTGCCGTGCCTGTGTCAACCGTCCCTTCCGAATCATATTTTAGTTCGGCGAACCGAATCCTCACCGATAAACGAAGTAAGTTGGGTGCACATGTTTTCGAGCGACTTGTGTGCTTGAAAGATTGGATTGATGCGGAAGAACGCACACAACATGCTGGAGCAGAAGAAGCATCCGGTGTCGAAACTCCTCTAGCCGGCGAGCTGAACGAGGATTCAGATGGTGAGCAGGAGAGCGATCTATGGTATATGCACCACAACTTATAGATAGGTAGTGTCAGTATAATTTTCTAAACTCTTTTCAATCTTTATTATTATTTTTCTAAAATTAAAATTTTAAACATTTCAATTACTTTTTTAAATTATTCATTATTAAAAAAATTACTAGCAAAAAAAAAAGTTAGAACTCCGCCTATGTTATTTTACATAGCCGATCTCAAGTCCGGAATAAAGGAGGAGGGTAACTTTTGTTTTTAAATCAATTGTTTTAGAATAATTCGGTTTTTAAGATCAAATAATTCGTTTTTTTCCTAAAGCAATTGATTTAATGAATTTTTGTAATATTAAAACCGAATTTTTGTAATACAAATTGTTCGTCTTATTATAACAAAAATTGTTCGGTTCAAAACAAACTTATTGAATTGGAAAAAAAAAACAACAAAACAAATAAACAAAACAAAAAACAGCAAAAAAAAACAGCAAAAAAAACAGCAAAAAAAAAAAAAAACCTCCGGACCCGTGGTTTGATCAAGAGCCGGGGTCGGCCTCTGAAAACCGGACCCGTGCGGACCGGACCCGTGGACCCGTCCAACCCGCCGGACCCGTGGACCGGGCGGGTTTGGACCGGACCGGACCGTTTTCAATTCACTACCTCAGACTAGTCGCTGATCAGCAACCCCTTGCTCTCAGACCAGTTGCCCGGACCTGAAATTGGTAAGCGCTGTCTCCTCTACCTTGTTCTCTCTAATTTTAGTAAAAATTTCGTAGCAAACAACTTCTAACCTGTGCAAAGAAAATTTGGTTTGTTTTGGAGGCCGGGTCAAGCATAGTTTGTTCTTCTCTCTGATTTATTCCATTTTGATGATAGGAAACATAAAACTGGAAATTGAGTGAAATGTTAGTCAAATTCCTCTTTGATGAAATAATATGCAATACAATAAACTTATATTTACATAAATGTGGAGGACATAGTTATCGAATCTTTAGAGAACAAAACACTAGTAACAACTTATTCATCAATTTGTGGACTTGTACATTTTTAATAAACGAAGTATTAAGTCATTTCATTTCAGTTTTTTTATATTTGACTTAAGTAGCCAATTTTCGATTGAATAGGTGAAACTTGCTAATGTGATACTTTTATTGGTTTTGTTAGGATTAGATTTTTGTAGACTCAAATCCAATAAAAAAGTAACATCTCAATTATAGAGATGCACAATGGCTATATAGTTAGTTTAATTTTGATGAACATACAGTGGCTATATTGTTTAATTTTGTTTTTGTTAAGAGCTTTGAGATTCATTAATGAAACAAAAGGTATTTATAAGGGCAGTACATCACAATATTTACTTTAATGCTGCTTTTTTTCTATGCTATATGTAATCTTGTACTTGAATTCTAAACTGAGCCTTGGTGTTAGTAATCTGAATGTCGGATTCATTCTTTTCATTTATTAAGTTGATTTAGCATGTTTTTTTTATAGATTGATGTGAATGAAAAAAAAAATACTCAACAAGAAAAATATATTGATTGATGTAAATTTAGGAGCAAAATTGTCATTAATTTGAGGAACTGACCTAGCTATATGAGCAAATTAGGTTAATGATTAAGTGTTATCTACAGCTAGATGCTATTATAAATAATTAAATACTGATGATTTTTTAATTTTAGGTTAGCTTTTGCAAAATAATCTTTGTTTAATGCCTATTTAGTAATACGAGTTTGGGATGCTTGTTATAACATTCTTGAGGTAAAATTAAGGGGAGTGCTATTCTAAGGGCACAAATTAAAATATTGAGAGCTAAGAGAAAACTTTCTCAATAAGTACCTATTTTGCCCTTGCGTTCTCTCTTATTAACTAATTAAGAAACACAACTAATAAAGAAAGTGAGATAAATCTTCCAGGTGATTAATAACAACGAAGACCAATAATTATACCAGCCACTGAAACAGGAGAAGTATTGCAGTTAAGTCCGAGAAAAGTAGGCGACTTAAAGTAGCAACCTAAAAAATGAAAAATCATTTTCTTCATCAAATGAAGGGCAATATCCTCACTGATTTTAAAATACGCTTTTGACTTTGAAAGAAAAACAAGTACGGAATACTTTGACAATTGGGAAAAGAGTATCAGAGGGAACGAGACAATGAGTGCAGTATGAAAGATATAAAGTTTTTTTTCTTGCAATTTAACACTCGTAGGCAATTATATCAGTGCAATACCAGTACATCATAGGATCATGTAGAAAGCTCAAATACATTTTTACCGGTACAAGTAAGTTCTAAAATTGGAAACGTGTACCCCTCATAGTCCCATTCTCGCTCTCTGCCTGTTTTTGCAATATTATCGGCCAATCCATTTTGGCCTCTCGGTATATGCCTGTAGTAGATATTTCTATTTACCTTCATTAGTTTCCACACCTCATGACAGTCCTTGTATGCTCTCCAGTCTGATTTTATAGGTGGCTGTGTTGCATTCGATATTTTCTCCAGTTCTTTGTTATCAGTGTAGAAATAGCAATCTGACATGCCTCGGCTTAGTGCACTTGTTATGGCCATCGATCCTGAGCGCTTTTGCCTCAGCCTGCAAGGCGCACATGCATGTACCTTCACTGATCTATACATAGTTAGGCATCCCTCTGTAAAGACTAGCTGCATCCCCCACCCCACCCTACCAATCTGTCGCCCAATATCCATCTACATAACACTCAGCTCTTTGTACCAAAAACTGTTCATCCAACCTAGTAGTCTACTGATTCCTTTGTACTAGTGAAGCTGCAATCATGGTCTCTTTTGCGATTTGGGACAGATACGTGTTGAAAGCCTCAAAGGTCGGTTGAACCCCAGCATAGGCTCTAGCATTTCTACATCTTCAGAGGGCGTAGATGATATTTGCTTCAGTTGTGAATTGTTCCGAGTTGCAGCTTTCATGCATCATAGTGATTGCCTCTAAGAAATTTTGTGGCAGTGTATCAAACATGAGTGGCAATGGACCTCGAAACCAGCACATCATATGCTTTTTTCTCAGTCGGGGCATAATACCTTTGCAAATGCCACTATCTACTGTAACACTTCAAGAGACCCGAAAGAGCTTCAAAAGGCCTCAAAGCAAGAAGAATATGATATAACTAAAAAAAATAAGAAGAAAATGATATAACAAAAGTATGTTCTAGATTTATTAAAAGAAACTGGCAAGTTTAGCTTGTGAGAGCGTTTCTTTTAATAAATCTAGAACACAACCGAATAGCCAGTTTCTTTTAATAAAACATTTACCTCTTGGAAAGAATGGTAAATCTAGAAGTACTTTAAATGTTTTATTAAAAGAAACGCTCTCACAAGCTAAACCGACAGTTTGGCTGTGTTCTAGATTTATTAAAAGAAACGTTCTCACAAGCTAAACTTGCCGCACTAGTGGAAAAAGTACAAATAGTATCGGCCTATCAGTGTCGAATTTTACATTAAACCGATACTGATATATATTAGGAACGGGCATATTAAACAGCCGACCTTGATTGTGCTTATCAGGAACAGTTGTATTTTAAAGACCGTTCTTGATAGTGCTGACCGAATCAGGAACGGCTCTTTACAAAGAACCGTTCCTGATTGTGTGTTATTAGTATCAGCTCTTTAAAACAACTGTTCCTAATAGTTTTAAAAACGGCCTTTTATTCAACCGACCCTGATATTAGTACTGGCCTCGGAAAAACCCCAACTCGAAATCAAATCCCCACCCCACAATCTCCGACTCTCCGACTCTCCAACCTAACCAGTTCGCAAAATTTGAAAACCCTAATCCCTATTCGAGTTCTTCACCTTCTTCGCCATCTCTCTTCCTCTCATGTAATCTAGGCTTCCACCAATGACGAACGCCATGAAGTCCTCGATCAAGTTTCGCGACTACCAAAAGCCTTTGCTCCGTGCGAAGGTCCCGATCAGTATCCTCGGTCTCCCCTTCCTCTCTGGCGTCTCCGCCGGAGAAACAAAGGAGCTCCGCCTCGACCTAGGCACAGCCTTCGAATTGGGTCCCTCGTTTCGTGTTTCATACCGGCCCAATGATCCGGTAACGCCGTTCTCTCTTGTTGTCAAAACTGGGGTCGGATCCTTTGGGTCGCCGTTCCAAGCCCCATTTTACAACTACGATCCGTGAGGCGAGCACCTCGACCTCGACCTGAGCACCACGATCCGTGAGGTGAGGCGACTCGTCCGGTACTGGCCGTGAGGCGAGGCAACTACTCGGTGCTTGCCGTGAGGTTTGTGCTTTTTTTCTTTGATTTCTTTTTCATTTTCTCCTGGCATGTAGAAACCGACTTTGTGCAATGTCGATGTGGTGCATCCAACTAGATTAATGCAGGTCGCTCAGGGGGGTTTGATCTCCGATTTGGGAGATTGATTTCTTTCTTTTTTCTTTAATCTTTTTGTGAGCTGGTTTTAAGTATTGTACGTTCTATTATTCATTGATTTGCAAATTGATAAGTACAGTTAATAGTTGTTTCGCTCCAATATGAATTTCATATTTTCAATTGCATTTTTTGTTTCAAAGGCATATGAGTTAATTTTTTTTTCTGGAAGTTCACTGAGCCTAATATGGGTGTAATTGAACTTGATATGCTTGGTCTGATACTAGCTTCAGGGTGACTACTTCGAGAGCTTGAATTAATTCACCGCTAATAGAAGATTACTTCGAGAGCTTGAATTAATGGGATTTCCAATCAACCGTGCAACAAGAGCGCTTTATTGCACTGGTATCTTTTACGCTTTTTGCTAATTCGAATTTCTTCTTATCTACACTAATTTTTGTTCAGCTCCCCGCAAACGGGGTCTGTATTTTGAAGTGTTATTCTTAAAGTTATGACTTTATTTCTCATGAAATAAATGTTTTTTAGGAAATTGTAGCTTTGAAGCGGCCCGGGTCATAGAGCATGAGAATGTTTTTTAGTACAGTTGCGTGAGAATTGAGAACAAGGTTGTAGGTGAGCATTTCTAATAGAAATCCAATCCAAAATTAGGAAATTTATCAATTATACAGCTCAAAAGTATTCTGAAGTGCTGAATGAGGATCTGATACATATAGTTTTTGAAAACTGATTATAGAGTTGAACAAAAAAAAGGCAACAAAGCAAGGGGCAAATATGTCAATGCTTCAAAAATATTGCTTAAGTATTGAAGTAGTGCAAGGGGCCTACCAAAAACAAGAAATGCAGTAAGCTATGGTTGCTAAAGTTGATTAATTACCATACTGATCATCACTACGTAATTAAATGTTTACCTACTATTTATTTTGCTTCGGTCCAGAGCTTGTACAATGTACAATCTTGTTTGTTGCTATGTTGGTTGAGAATAAGATTTTATTCCTCACATCAGACATCACTATATATGCTCTTTCTACTGGCATTTGATTTTATACCTCTGGTGCTTTCAATTATAAACAAAGGCGACAGATCAGGAAAACCAACAAATTTTATACCTCTGCTCCTTAAATCTAAGATGTTCACTGTTTATTGAGCAGATTGATCTCAAAGACAAGTGGCGAAACATGACGAGAAGCTAGATTCGATCTCCTCTTTCTTTTGTTCTTTTTTAATGTGTCATATATTTTGTCCAACATCTCTAAATACCTTTTGAAACTACACTTGGAAGTCAAAAGGTAACAATTCTGACATCCCATAATATGATTCATGTGTGCATGGGCTTTTCTATAATAAGAAAGGTATAGGAAAAGCATAAAACAAAAGAACAAAAGTAAACTGCAATTTAGCTTCTTGTATTGTACAGCTACAATGCCCTTTTGTATGATATTTTTACTCTTAACCTGATTTGTATTAATTGCTGCCAATAAATAAATTTTAAAGCCACAATTCTTTACATAATAGTCCATTGTGCCCTGTAATGTATTAATAATATTTTTACTCTGAAACTGATATTTTAATATTGCTGTCAATAAATAAACTTTAAAGTCTATTTGCAAATCAGTACAGGGATTCACTTCTGCTGTTGATATTGACTTCGAAGTAGAAGCTGCAAATAGATTGTCCAGAATGAATTTTACTTCTCGGGTGGTACTATCCTTCATATTAGTTATAGGTTGTAAGAAAGAGAAGCATTTTTAATTTAAGTCAAGTAAATAGATTTTTTATGACATTTAACTTGGATAATTTTGTGTGTTTTGTGGATATATGGAATTAAATTTGGATATTTTTTTATGGCAATTAACTTGTTTGATGTCTTTTGTTTGTGATTGTGGCATATTAATTATTGATTTAAATGTGATATTTGAATTAGCTCATGCGAATACTCACATTTTGAAAAAAAAAAAAATTATATATATATGAACAGTAACGGTTGTTTATTAAAAGGTCGTTCCTGATTGTTAAAATCAGTATCGGTTGTTCTTAAAGGCCGTTCCTGATTATCAACATTAGTATCGGCTAATAACAAACAACCGTTCCTGATTGTCCATATCAGTATCGGCTATATCAAACAACCGTTCCTGATTATGAGATTTAGTGTCGGTTGTTTAACCGTTCCTGATTAGTTCTACTATCTGTAACAGCTGGGTCAGTGTCGCCTCTAGGTCCGTTCCTGATGCGTGTTTTTAACCATTCCTGATGTGTGTTTTTCCACTAGTGCCGGTTTCTTTTAATAAATCTAGAACATACTTTCGTTGAGATTAGAATAAATCTTTGTGAGAGCGTGCAATCTCAGTACCCAAGAAGTACTTTAGTGGTCCAAGATCTTTTATGTCAAACTCACTCTTTAAATGTTTCTTGAGGTTCTCAATCCCATTTGAGTCACTTTCTGTTATCACAAGGTCATCAGCATAGATTAGAATGACAACTATACCTTTGTTTGTTACCTGAGTGAACATTGAAGAATTTGCGTCGCTTCTTTTGAACCCAGCCTTGTATAATGTGGAGCTTAGTTTTCCATACCAGGCTTTTGGTGATTGTTTGAGCCTATATATTGCCTTCTTGAGTTTACATACTAACTCTTGTCTAGCCGCATGTAGCCCCGGAGGAGGATCTATATAAACTTCCTCTTCAAGTTCACCTTGCACGAAGGCATTCTTGACATCCATTTGAAATAGAGGCCAATCACAGTTAATCGCAACTGATATGACAGTCCTAACAGTATTCATTTTGGTTACCGGAGCAAAGGTTTCCTTGTAGTCAATACCGTAGGTTTGAGTGAATCTTTTTACAACTAATCTAGCTTTATGTCTTTCAATAGATCCGTCACTGTTAAATTTGATTTTGTAAATCCATTTGCACCCTACTGTTTGTTTTCCAAGAGATAATTCTACTAAATCCCAAGTTTGGTTTTTGGTTAAAGCTTCAAGTTCTTCATTCATAGCATTAACCCAAATTTTCTTTGTTTGAGCCTCATGAAATTAACTGGTTTTGTTTGATCGTCAATTGTGGTTAACAAACTAAAGAAGTTTTGAGAAAGGTGCTCATACTGGATCTGTTTTTGGATGAAATACGTTACAAAATCTTTCAATCTAGTTGACCATTGAGAGGGTCTGTTGGATCTCCTGACAAGCTGTTGTTCACTTATTATTTCTGAATTTGGTGCATTTATTTCGGCCTGCAGTTGATGGGTGTCATCGAGCCCAGTTTCAATTGTATCAGGTGACCTTGAATTGGGTATATTGCTGCTGGGCCCAAGTTCGCTTTCTCTGTTGTCGCAAGGCCCATTCTGATCCGGGATAATATGTGCAGGGATGACTTCTGTAAATTCTGTATAACTCTCTCCCTGACTCGAAGGGTAGTACAATTGTGTTTCAACAAATAGTACATCTCTAGAAAAATATGCACGGTTAGTGCTAGGATCAAAACACTTATAACCCTTTTTAAAGGATGAATATCCCAAAAATACACATTTTCGGGCACGAGGCTCCAATTTGTTACTATTTTGTACGTGCATGTAACAAACACGGCCAAAAATCCTGAGATGAGAAATATTGAACTTGCATTTATATAAAGTTTCTAAAGGACTTTTGTAATTTAATATTCGACTAGGAAGTCGATTTATTAAATAACAACTTATAAGAACGGCATCAGTCCAAAAAAAATTTGGTAAATTTCCTAAGAACAACAAAGCTCTAGTTACTTCTAAAAGATGCCTATTTTTTCGTTCAGCAACTCCATTCTGTTGCGGAGTACCAAGACAAGTGGTTTGATGAGATATGCCCAAATTACGTAAAGTGGTTTGAAACTCATGGTTGCCTAGGTGGTGTACTCAGTGCCATTGTCAGTGCGAAGGATTTTAATAGTTTTATTAAATTGGTTGCGAACCATATTATAGAAATCTTTAAAAATAGAAAATACTTTTCTATTTTATTTGAGTAGATATAACCAAGTTGCCCGAGACTTGTCGTCAATGAAAGTAACAAAGTACTTAAATCCTTCTTTGAAATCAACGGGAGCATTTCCCCAAGTGTCTGAGTGCACTAAATCAAACGCATTATTAGCTTTATCAGAATGTTCACAAAACGGCAGTCTGTGCTGCTTAGCAAAATGACAACAATCACAATTATCCGAGTCATGAATTAAAGACATATTTAACTTTTGTAAAATTCTATCTGAAGGATGTCCTAATCTTTTGTGCCACAAACTAGGATCAACCTTTGAACTAGTAGCTGTAAAAGCAAACAAACTGGGATTTATCACATATAATCCATTGATCAGCTTCCCTTCACCAATCGTACGTCCTCCCCGAAGCCCTGTCCTGAAAGATTACTTTCTGAGGAGTAAACAACACATTACAATTCCACTGATTAGTCCATTTACTGACAGAGAGGTTTGTCTTTAATTCAGGTACAACAACTACTTCAATTTCCTTTTGAAAAATACAGGTTATGCCTTTACCATCTGTAGGTACTCTTATACCATTTGCTACTGTGATATATGGGTAGGTATTGTTACTTGTTTGATTTACCATTCTTTTAGAACTGGCCATGTGATTTGTGGCTCCGGAATGATCTATTTTACCATACTTTTGGACATAAATAAAAATAACAACGCAAAATCTTCATGATCTATTGCTATTGTGATCTATTTTACCATACTTGCATGATCTTCCATAATATTCATGATTCAGCATCTTCATTGATATCCGACAATCCAAATGGCTCGTGTGAATCTTTTAATCATATCATATTCATAAAATCATTCCTTGTAGCTCGAGGAGATCATGCAACAGATTATCTTGTGCAGCTTTTCACGTTCCGACTTGTCATGATATGCACGTTGACTTTCTTTGACCTTCGGACGCGACTTGTTACCCCAACTTGTCATGATATAAATCATTGACTTGTTTTGACCTTCGGTCGTAACTATTAAACATGCATACATCTTAAACAGAAAAACTGTAAAATTCAATGATTATATGTTTTGCAAATTAATTAAACATCACAGAAGATTGCTTACAACAACAACTATCCAATACCAAAATTGTCCCAGCTCTAGTTTTAGACATTGTACCAGTAAAAATTTAACAAAAAATGGGTATTAAATTGTAAAAAAATGGGTATTGAATCAAGTGTTTTTTTTTTTTTTTTGCTCTCCACTTATATTCTCAAATTCCATCAAATTGGACCACTAAAAATGAATCTACAAATCTTAGTGACAAGAGAAACACCAGAAGTTAGTGGAAACAAGGCTATTGGCGGGGCTACAACTTAAAGGGTTAAAGTGTGACGCCGAGAGGAGAGGGAGATTGGCTCTGGTCCGCAGAGAGCAAACTAGGTGGCGCCGAGATGAGAGAAGATTAGGTGGCGCAGAGAGGAGAGGGTGGCGCCGACAGGAGAGGAGCGATGAAAGAAGTGGCGATTTGGATTTAGGTATGGGTGGGAGAGGAGAATACACGAGAGAGAGAGTGGGGGTCGGGATTTGGGGTGTTTTATAATTACTGGACCGTCTAGCTAATGGATAGCAGAGAGGGAGAGCGCAATTTTTTTTATTTAGGAATAAGATCTGGTCGTTGATTAAACACCAGATGTGCGATCACTGATTGATGTCAAGATGTGTAATAATGGTGTAATTGATCCCTATCCGTATCCGTATATCCGCATTCGTACGTATCTGTATTCGTATCTGTTAATATTATTATAAAAAATTTATGTTATTTACCATTATAAAAAATTGATATCCGTATTCGTATCCGTTTAATATCCGCCATATCCAAAAAATAAAAACAGATACGGTTATGATTTTTACCATATCCGATCCGTTTGCACCCCTAAATCATTACAATATATCGTTAAAAAATTAATTAAATCTAATGCAAATTATATCATTCCTTAAATAATTTAAAATTTGTAATGATTATATTTTCAACGACTGAACCATCAAATCATATTCAACTTTTAGCGGTGGCAACGAGCTGGTTTGGTCCGAGTTAGGTCTTAGTTCAGTTTGTTAATTCTTGATTGAGCTACAGCTGAGCGAGCTGGACCTAGGACATCCGAGCTAAAACCTCAGTTTGAAATCGTGACAAGCCAGCCCGAGCTGGCGAGCTGGGTTCGGCTGGATCTTGTTTTAAGAAGAAAATAAATTCTCCAAACTTTTTGAATCGAGCTGAACCGAACTAGACAGTATAAAATGCACACAAAATCATACAAATTCACAAATTGATGCCTAGCCGAGGTAGCTCGTGAGTTGGCGAGCAAGCTAGGCCCTAGCTTGAACTCGTTAATTCTGGACCGAACTAGTGGCGAGCTGGCTCGTTAACAGCTTGATCCAGTAACGAACGAGCTATTAGCGAACAAGTCAGGTGCGAGTCACGATCGAGCCACGAGCTACGAGCTTTTTTGCCACCCCTATCAACTTGTATAAAATTTTGATTGAAATTTTCTTTGAAATGAATAATCAGTCCTAAAACTACTTGTTTTGGGTTGAGGCCAAGAAATCCTCGTCAAATGAGCATAGCTGGTTGTGCGCCAAGTCTCCTTCCGGGTTCATTTAGGACTTAACATGTTGCAGCTTGATTGGGTTCATTTTAACACTTGTCATCGTGTCAGCACATCATGCTGCATTTGCATGTTTGAGTCGATTTCCAATCTTCCTTGGCCTCACTTAGTCAATTGACCCTATCCCGAGCCATACCGGGTGCCATTACACGTTCTAGCCAATTAACATTGTTTGAAATCCAAATAATTTTTTCATAGACAGTTCCTGCACTCCATTGCCAGCATCCCTGGCAATCCCCAAATCACCAGTTCGAAGTTTCGAGCCTTTCATTGCTCATCTGACCAACTACTAGAATTGGAATTCCTCATAATTGCTACCATTTGAATTCATTTGAATGTATTATAAAATATTGTCCTAAAATTTTGTATTTTTTCTTGTGTTCAGCCTTGATATCTCGTGAAAAGTGACGGAACTAGAAAATTTAAATAGAGACCTTAAACTATAAGTGAAAAGATAAAAATAAAAAATAAAGTGTGGTCACTAAAAATTGAACTTACGAGACCTTACAAACATCAAGTAGAACTCTAACTACTAAGCTACAAGCAGTCAAGCACACATTTGTTATTTTATAAGGACTCAAATACCTCATTGCTTTCATGCTCCAATCATCTCCCACATCTTTATCTTCGATTTCGAAGTCCAAACAGACGATTCAAACCGCTCAACATGATATTCAAATTAAAATGTGCTTTGAGCCCAAATTTTATATTTTTTTTGAAATTTTTTTGAAATTTTATATTTTTTAGATGGTCCAAAATTGTTTGAAAAACAATGATTTTGTACCTACCTTAAAAAGTAGTAAAAAAATTTCAAAAAATATATAATTTGGTCTCCAAGTATATTTTAATGTGGATATCATGTTGAGCGGTTCGAATTGTCTGTTTGGACTTTGAAATCCCAGATAAAGATGTGTGATATTATTGGAGCATGAAAGCAATGGGGCATTTGAACCCTCCTCAATTTCAATATACATAATTAAAATTTTAAAATCATAAGAATGACTTAGTCACTTTTGATTAAGCCTTAAATTAATCTTCCCTTACTTCACAAACCTTAACATATAAACATTAAGAGTAAAACTAGGGTGCTCTCGAGTTCACCAAGCCCTTGGTGAACTCAAATCCAAAACTCATCGGATCGGCTTCAAACGACGAATCCGAGCGTTGAAATCCGTTTACCTTACGAGTGATGCGTCTACATGCAAAAATTTTAAATTTTGAAATTAATTTTGCATAGAGTCAAGTGGTCAAAATTAGAAGGTTAATAAATTAATTTTTAATGCATTCATTTTTTGACGTTTTTTGACCACTTGACTCTATGCAAAATTAATTTCAAAATTTAAATTTTTTGCATGTAGACGCATCATTCATAAGGTAGATGAGTTTCAAAGGTCGGATTCGTCGTTTGAAGCCGATCCGATGAGTTTTGGACTGGAGTTCACCAAGTCCTTAAGGTAGACGAGTTTCAACGGTCGGATTCGTCGTTTGAAGCTGATCCGATGAGTTTTGGACTTGAGTTCACCAAGGACTTGGTGAACTCGAGAGCACCCTAGTTCTACTCTAAACATTAAATTCATCTGTTGTTGTTTTGAAATCAACAAATTAGAAGTATAAATAGACGATAGTATCATTAGTCGCTAAATCATAGTTGTGAACATCTACATAGTTTTTTCACCCACCACACATACCGGGTTTTGGATCAAATTTGACGTAGCTGGTCTTTTTCAGTCCAGCTTATTCAAATACTTTTCTATCGAAGACTAAATTTACTGCTGACAAAATGTAATTATATTAATTTGTCGAATCTTTTCTAATTATGTTCATGTGCTGAATTAAGTTTTTTACGTGATCATTGTAAAACTCATAAGCTTTTTCTGAATTTGATCAAGTCATATGGAAAAAGAATTTCATACTCTCTCTACAATGCCACGTCAACTTTATTAGCCTATAAAAAATTATTCAACAAAACCACACTTAGTATATGATTGTTTGTCTACGTCTCATGGATATTTTTATTTATGGTCATTACTAAAAATTAATCCTTGAACTTTATTTTTTTGTTCTGGGGTTTATTATCGATACAGTTTTACATACTAGCTAGTTTGTTGTATTTGTAGAACTAAGTTGTGATGTGCTCATCAAATAATCGGATTGATTTCAAATGATAGGAATTCAAATCAAAACTGATCTACTTCACGAGTGATGTGCGTACGTGCAAAATTTTGAAATTTTCGAATTCATTTAGTCCAAAGTCAAACGGTCATGGGAAATAAATGATTCAAAATGAAGTTTTAGAAGTTATTTTAATGCATTCATTTTTTATTAATTTTGACTGTTTGACTTTGTATTAAATGAATTCGAAAATTTCAAAATTTTGCATGTATATGGATCACTCGTGAAGTAAATCGGTTTCAACAAATTAAATTCATCTCGTTTGAAGTCAATCCGATAGATTATGAAGTTATGCTTACTAAAAAAATTAATGAACATATCTCACTCTAGTAATCTAGTTCTACTCGTATCTATATAATTATTATTTTTTAATTAAAGTGTTTCAGTACACTTCGGTATTTTATAAATGTTATTCTCAAAATTAAATTTGTGTTTTTCCGAAAAGAAATAAGAGTTTGTGTCTGCACTCTGCACTATGCCCGCGATTCTGTATGAGTACTATTGTAATGATATTTTTATAGCATTTGTTTAATATTTTATTGAATTGAGCTATTAAATGTTTCGTGGGTATAAAGAAAGGAACCGTATAAAAGAATGTTACTCTTAATTCCAGATTGTTACCGGATTAATCGATTGATTCCTTGCCCAATTTAGCACGCCCAAGGCTCCATCGATCGATCGATCAGAAAGAACCTGAAAGAAAAAGAGAAGAAAATAGCAAGAAGGATGATCGTGCGGATCCGGAGCAGAGAGGGGCTGGAGCGGGTGAGCATCCCGGAGGGCACGGCCTCGATGGCAACGCTGGCCACGCTGCGGTCCCTCATCGAGTCACAGCTGGGCATCCCCGCCTCGTCCCAGACCCTCTCCCTCGACCCCAAGCTGCTGCTGCTCTCCGACCCCTCCGACCAGGTCCCCACTCTCTCCGACCCCTCCGCCTCCCTCTCCACCCTCGGCCTCTCCCACGGCTCCCTCCTCTACCTCTCCCACTCCGAGCCCCGCCGCTCTGCCCCGCCTCCTCCCCCCCGCTCCGCCTTCGCCCCTGCCGGCTCCTTCGGCCGCAACAAGATGACCATCGACGACCTCATTGCCCGCCAGATCCGAATCACACGCCAGGTAAAATAATATATGCTGATATGCTATGCTAATATGCAATGGTTATTATACCATCTGGTAAAAGTATGTACAGAGAGAGTTATCTTCTACCAGTATGCTGGTCACCCACTGAAACTACATCTGGTACTGATTCTGAGGGTGACTGACTGACTCACTGTGAAATTTATTTCACAGGAGAACCCCCACTGTGTTTCTGCCTCCTTTGACGTTGCGGCAGCAAACGCCTTCCAGCTGTATGTCTCGGATACACTGGCCTTCTCCGTCAAGCGAGGGGGCTTCCTGTACGGTATGGTTGGGACCGACTCGTCAGTCTTGGTGCAATTCATATATGAGCCACCCCAGCAGGGCACGGAGGATGCACTGAACCTCCTGCGGGACCCTGACGAGGAGCGACTGGTGGATGCCATCGCAGTTGGGATGGGCATGCGGCGCGTCGGCTTCATTTTCACGCAGGCGGTGGGCAGGAAAAAGAGTGAAACCGGGGAGTACACCCTGTCAGGGAGGGAGGTGGCACAGGCAGTGGCGCTGCAGGAGGAGGGTGGGATAGCAGAGTGGGTCACAGCAGTGGTCAAGCTCGAGGTTGACGAGGACGGCGGGGCCGATGTGCATTTCGAGGCCTTCCAGATGAGCGACATGTGCCTCAAGCTGTTCAGGGATGGCTTGCTCGAGACGGAGTTTTCGGAGGATGCTGATCCCAGGCTATCCATGGTCAAGAAGGAGGTTGTTGTTGCCAGCAAGGACACCAAGGAGGTCGACAACGATTTCTTCTTGGTGCCCGTCAAGATAGCTGATCACCAGGTACAAATTTACATCACCATTATTCTATTCTTCCCCTCTCCATTATACCAGCTTGCTAGTTAAAACTTGAAGCTAACAGGGCCATCTCGTATATTTTTTATCTGCAGGGCCCACTACAATGTACTTTCCCAATAGAGAACCGTATAACGATTGTCACACTCAGAGCTCTCAAAAGCCACCTTGACAATTCGAAGAACCTGCCTTTTGTCAAGCGCATCTCTGATTTTCACCTGCTTCTCCTTCTCTCCAAATTTCTTGATGTGAATTCTGACGTGCCAGCATTGGCCGAGTGCGTAAAAAACCAAGGCACCGTTCCAGAGGGGTACCAGCTTCTGATAGAGTCCTTGGCTGCTGCCTCTTGAGAAGGAAAATGATATATTCGTCACTCATGTTTATTTTAGTTTTGTATGTTTGATGCTGTATTGATAGAGGGAACTTCTTAAAGCTCATCTTGGTTTTTTAGTTTATCGTTAGTTCTTTAATACCAAGAGCCTTTTAATTGAAGTAGTCTATATAAATTAGTGTGCGGCTGTTCTCTTTTTATTGGGCGCAATACATACTGTAATAGACATCTTTAAGCTGCAAAAATTGGAAAAATTGATTGTTTGGTCTTTTGATTGGATGTCTCTGTTGGGATGGTAGATTGGTTGGGAGGAGGATGAGACAGGTGATAAAATACATTCAGTTCTTCTACACTCTAATTTGGATTTGGAGAAGACAAAAAATATTTATTTAGAAGATAGAGAAGATGAAATCTTTCTCTTCTCTTTCTTTTTATAAATTTATGCAACGAAGTAGTAATTCTTAAAATGTGTTTTTTGGTTTGCTTCCTTCCTCTTATCGCTTCATTCCTTCTGGAGTGTAGAAGATAGGTGTTGCTACTGAGCTCCAATGCATGTCCAGGATGGCAGATGCCACTGGAGAATCGCCTCATAGCAAGAATGGTGGAATGAGCTGATGCGATGCAATTTTTTTTTTTTCATGGTCAGTGAGCTTGCTCACAAACAATTTCATTAATAATAAAAAAGTTATTTACAAAATGATGTGATGCAATTTAGCATGAAAAATACAGCTGTTGTCGTGTTTAATAATTGTGTCTTTGATGAAAAAAGGAGTTCAACTGCTGGTTTTTAAAGATGCCGATATTAGGTGCAAATTGTAATAACTTGTTTAATTATGTTTAATAAAATGGAAGGTATACTTTTCCGGTGGCTATGTCGAAGGAGGAGTGTGCTTTATTCTTTTGTTTGATAAAAAAAAAGAAAAAAAAAAAGATGCCGATAGATATAGTTGCATTGAGGCTGGACCGACCTTTATTTTAAGCCAAGGGAATGTTATGAGACATGTAAAGAAGGGAGGTTGAGCCGAGTATTAATTCTTTTTTGTTTTTAATTATACATATAGGGTGGTACAAAACTGGTAACAAATAGACAGATTTATAAAATAAGAGGCAGTCTTCTAGTTCTTTCGTATGTTGAATAAAACAAGCGGTAGCCTTCTAACCTATTTTTTTTCCAAAAAGAATTAAAATTGCTTCTGGAGTAAGTAGTAAGCCTTCAGGCAAAAAATTAAGGGGGAAATTCATGTATACCCCTCAAAACTTCAAAATTACGTATTATCCCCTCTAAAATACATAATATCATATTTATCCTTCTAAATTTCAAAAACTCACAAATTTATCCATTTTATTATCTTTTCAATAAAAACTCATTTTAAATTTAAAAAAGTATCAGTTATTAAGAAAAATAAATAATATGTAGCATGTTTTAAAAAAAATATCAGTCTTCTAATTGATCGGTCTGTTAGAGCAAATGGGTCATTTGTCTGCTTTTAACGCTTACATAGTGACATTTGGATATATACTTGTGTAAATATCAAAAGTAGAGAAATGACTTATTTGCCCTCGAAAACCGGCCAATTAGACCACTGATATTTTATTACGCATGCTGCATATTTTTTATTTTTCTGAATAAAGAGTAAAATGGGAAATTTTTAAATGAGTTTTAATAGAAAAGACAACAAAATTGGTAATTTTTTTAATTTTTTAAATTTAAAATGATAAATATGATATCATGAATTTTAGAGGGAGAAATATGTAATTTCGAAACTTTTAAGGGGTACATGAAATTCCCCTTTAAGAAAAATTGTCTAATTAATTTTTTATTTATATTATTTATTATTTTTAAGCGATTAAATTAGAAAATGAGAATATTAACAAAATAAGTGAGTTTAGATTCAGAAATAATTAATTTTAATTTTTGAGAAAAAAATATCTAAATGAAAAAGTTACGAGGGGTATATATCTAAATTCCTCTTTAATATTTGTATCTATTCTTTTGCAGAAGAGAAGAAGAGAGGAGAGATCAGAAAGAGAAAAGAGAGAGAAGAAATGAGGCTAGAGGTTGATGGCATGACGGTGTACTTTCCGTACGGGAGCATCTACCCGGAACAGGTGGAGTACATGCTGGAGCTGAAGCGCTCTCTCGATGCTCGGGGCCACGCGCTGCTGGAGATGCCGACGGGCACGGGCAAGACGGCGGCGCTGCTCTCCTTGATCGTCTCCTACTCTCTGGCTCATCCGGAGCAGCGCCTCAAGCTTCTCTACTGCACTCGCACCGTGCATGAGATGGAGAAAACCCTGGCCGAGCTGCGGTTGCTGCTGGATCACCTACCCCAGCCCGCCCGCTCCTCTCTCCTCGCCCTCGGCCTCTCCTCCCGCAAGAACCTCTGTGTCAACCCCGACGTCCTCTCCGCCCGCTCCCGCGACTCCGTCGACGCCGCCTGCCGCCGCCTCACCGCCACCTGGGTCCGGACCCTCGCCCAAGACAACCCCAACGTCCCCACCTGCCCCTTCTTTGAGGCCTACGACCGTGCTGCCTCCACCGGCGCTGAGGCCGTCCTGCTCCCCCCGGGTGTCTACACTCTTGGCGACCTGCGCACTTTCGGCCGTGAGAAGGGATGGTGCCCCTACTTCCTGGCCCGGCAGATGATCCGCTACGCCAATGTGGTCGTCTACAGCTACCAATACCTGCTCGACCCTAAGGTGGCCAGCTTCATCTCCAAGGAGATGCAGAAGGAGTGTGTCGTGGTCTTTGACGAGGCCCACAACATCGACAATGTCTGCATCGAGGCCCTCAGCGTGAGCATCAGGAAGCAGACACTCGAAGGCGCTGCCAGGAATCTCACCCAGATGTCACAGCAGATCGACAGGTAACCAATTTTAGCCTTACCTTACCTTACCTCTCTGACTGAATTTGTATTTGTTCATTCTGTTTTCATTAACAGCTATTGCTATTTTAACATTTAGTACAGCTCAATGTAATCCGAACCTTGCCTATTTAAGGCCTGTATCTCTCTTTCAGAAAATCAATACAAAACGTTAGACAATTACAAAGAATCTTATTCAATACCTAGTTACATTTTGAATACCATTTTTACTCTCCTTGCTCTTTCTCTGACTAGCTCTCTCTCAATTTGGTAGCAAGGCTCAAGGCCACTGATGCTGGCAGGCTACGTGCTGAGTATAACCGCCTCGTCCAGGGACTGGCACAGAGAGGAAATCTTGCAAGTTAGTCTCTCTTGCCTTGTCTTTTGGACTTTTCATGAAACAAGTACATTTTTCTTTCCTTGGCTTATGATAGATAGATAGATAGATAGATAGATTGGCTTGCTGATTATTATCCTTGCTTTCATGAATTAAGTAACGGATGCATGGCTGGGGAATCCGGCACTGCCGGACGACATATTGAAGGAGGCGGTGCCAGGAAATATTCGCAGAGCAGAGCATTTCCTGTCTGTGCTGTGCAGGCTTGTCCAGTACCTGAAGGGCCGTCTGATGACGGAGAATGTAGAGACTGAGAACCCTGTCTCTTTCTGTTCCTCCATCAACTCTCAGGCTGGAATCGACCAGAAAATGCTCAAGTTTTGCTACGACCGCCTGCACTCTCTCATGCTCACACTTGAAATAACCGACACCGACGAGTTCATGCACATCCAGACCGTCTGTGATTTTGCCACTCTCGTCTCCACCTACGCGAGAGGCTTCTCTATCATCATAGAGCCATACGATGAGAGGATGCCTACTATTCCCGATCCCGTACTGCAGGTATGCATGCCCTCTTCTGTTTGCAATCTCATTATCACTGCAATTCCATCTGTCTCACTCTTTCATCTTTTTATTTTTTCTTTCTAATTATTGAGTTGCTATATCTGGGATTGAACAGCTGAGTTGTCATGACGCTTCGCTTGCAATAAAGCCTGTATTTGATCGTTTCCAGTCAGTTATTATTACTTCTGGGACTCTCAGCCCAATTGATCTTTATCCCCGTCTCTTGAGCTTTAACCCTGTCATAAGCCGCAGCTTTACCATGTCCTTGACGAGGGATTGCATCTGCCCCATGGTTCTAACTCGCGGAAGGTGAGCTCCTGGACCCAGAAATACTGAAAATGAATAATTATAGTCCTAAATCAAGTCATTATTTTTTGCACCTGATGATAAGCTTCTGGTTGGGTTTTTTGATGGACATCTTCTCCAAGACCTCATTTTCCTAAAAATCTTTAACCAACCTGACTTTTCAGAACAATATAACAACACAGAAAAACTTGGGATTCGGTTCAGTACATGAACAACAAGTTCCTTATGAGCCACAATACATTATTTCTCTAGAAAACTTTTTACAGAAGTGATGATAACTTCTGAACATCTTCTGTGGCAGTGACCAGCTACCAGTGAGCACGAAATTTGATATGAGAAGTGACCCTGGAGTTGTGAGAAACTATGGGAGGCTGCTCCTTGAAATGGTTGCAGCAGTTCCAGATGGAATTGTTTGCTTCTTTGTCAGTTATTCCTACATGGACGGCATTGTCAATAGCTGGAATGAAATGGGTATCCTGCAGGTATGGTTATGATTTTCAATGCTTGGTTTTATGCTGTATACCCTGTTTTCCTTTCTCCTTCGGACACATTTTTGTTTGTTTTCTGTAATATTTGAGAATAGCTTCTAAAAGTTTTCTCTTGCTTCCAACAAGAACTCCCACATTTCTATGGCTTCCTCGTAACTAACAACAAAGTTTAGTCAGGCCATAATATTGACCAACTTGCCCCTTAGAGGAGGGATCGCTCCCCAAATCCTTTATTCTGGAACCTGCAATCCAATCATCGCTTGTTTCAATAGTTCGATCTGTGTTCACCCTGATAGGAAAAACAGAGATCATTATGGACCCACATAAATTTGTAAATATTTTTCCTGTTGCAGAGATTTTAAATTTTCAGTGATGTTTTGATATATGGGAAGACTGGAATATATTTTGCAAAACACTCAATTTTATTTCATATAAAATTTTATTGTCAACCCTGGATGTTATTGATCATTCATAATGGGATTTGGGACTACTTATGTATTTTGTGCGAGGGTTGTCACATGAGCGAGCCACAGTTTAAGTACTTTTTCTGCAAGTTTAGTACCAGTATCAATCCTCAGTTCATTATTTTTAGAATTTATATTTTCAGGCTTATAGCCTCAAATGAAGCCTTGATCTCTGCACAAAAATTCAATTAAATTGCTAATCGAGACAATTAAAGTATACTAGCATACATGCATGCTCAGATCCCCAATAAATTTAATTCTTGTTTTCTGTAACCTTTGTGAATTGAAATTTTAGGGTAATTTTTGTAGGATGTGATGCAGCATAAGCTGGTTTTTATTGAAACTCAAGATGTGGTAGAAACTACGCTGGCACTTGATAATTATAGGAAGGCTTGTGACTGTGGCAGAGGTGCGGTGTTCTTCTCTGTGGCAAGGTAATTCTGTACCCCTCTTTTTTTAACAAAGTGAATTCAGTTTTACTATATCAGCAATTATACACAAGACTTCTCATACTTGAGAGATTTCTCAAAGCACTGTGAACCAATTTGCCTGCAACTTTGAGGGGTTTTCGGTCCCCGTCATGATTATATTTTCCTGGAGTCCAAATGAAATAAAGTGGAGCCAAAATTTGCTGTGTGCAACTTTGTCAATTTTTGCTCGACTTTAACTTTAGATTTGCTGACTGATTACACTTTTAGATGACTTGGTTAAGAATATGCGAAATGTTGGGTGTTTGTATATTAACAGAAAGAACTTGGTGTAGCTTGAAAAATTACCATCAACATTGCCAGCATTAGTTTATTTTTGTAGTTCTGTAATGTTTAATACCTTTGTAAGAAGAGGAATAAATGAGGAAAAAACTAATGTCAGAATTTGCAAATTAAACAAACTGAGTGTTATTTTTTTGTTACATTCGATAATCTAGGGGGAAAGTTGCTGAAGGTATAGATTTTGACCGACATTATGGAAGGCTGGTTATCATGTTTGGTGTTCCTTTTCAGTACACCCTCAGCAGGTGATCTTTATGTTCCTTCTTAGCTTATACTATCTCTGAAATTTATCTTCCCATTTGTTGGTTACTGTTATTTATTTTTGTTAGTGTAACAATAACAAGAAATATCTTTGTTTTTCTTTTATCTTTTAGGATACTGCTAGCAAGGTTAGAATATTTAAGGGAGACCTTTCAGATAAAGGAGGGCGATTTCCTAACCTTTGATGCACTGGTATGATATAATTGGTGTCTGTATCAGGCTGTCCTAGTTGAAATTTCAGTTAACACCAATTGATCACAAATTTGCTGCTGATGCTGTTGTTGTTCATCATTGCTTCTAGGCATAAGCACCAAGCTATCACCAAATAATATTAAAGGAGGTCCAAAGTTGTCACAGTTCCATTTTGGTCAGGGTTTAGTTGGTAGAAAACAGTCAAAATTGCAATATTGTTGATAGAGAGAACTTTGAAGGAATTTCATGTAGCATGGTTTCTGTGGTTTAGTGATCTTTTCTTGAATTCATAACATGGCAAATATCATCTCATGCTTGCAGAGACAAGCAGCGCAATGTGTTGGTCGAGTGATTCGTTCCAAGGCAGATTACGGCATGATGATATTTGCTGACAAGAGGTATGTGCATTTTTGCAGCCCGCCCTTAAACGTACTAATTTAGTTTTTCGAAATGCTCGGCTTCACTTTTGTGTGTTTCTGTTAACACTGCAGGTATAGTCGGCATGACAAACGGTCAAAGCTGCCGGGGTGGATATTATCTCACCTGCATGATGCACACCTAAATCTGAGCACCGATATGGCCTTGCATATAGCCCGTGAGGTCTGAATAATAACCATTGTTTCCTTTGTGTTAACAACATGAACAAAACTGGGAACAATATTATCTTGTAATGGTACTTTGCTGCACAGGCATGACCTGACCTATGAACAGATAGTAAATCTGGATTCAGCCAGCCAGCGTGACCTGTTAGTCTCAGGTCCCATTTGTGAGCCAATCTGGTGCTCTGTTGTTTCTCCTGATATCATTTGCTCTATTTGAGTGAAATTTCATCACATTCTTTTTGTTTTGACTGATTAACTTTTTTATTGAATGGCAAAGTTCCTTCGGCGAATGGCTCAGCCGTACGACAAGGCTGGGTCAGGGGGGAAGAAAACACTCTTGTCAGAAGAAGACGTCGTGAAGATGTCTGAAGGTGGCTTGGACATGTAGTGAATCTCTGCAGGAATCAGACAAATTGGCCACGGCAGATCTGGCATGAAGGGTTTTGCTCTGTTATGTATTGCATTTAGTTTGAGATTTTTGTAGATGTTGAGTAGGTTAGGAAAGTAGGAAAGTATGTCATGTCTGCTGGACATTATTTGTTTCATTAGGATAGGATAGAGAGAGATCATACAATGTGGTGATTTATGAATGAGGTTGGAGAATAACCAGAGGCGGGGTCGGGGTCAGGCTCGGGGTCTGTGGTATGTGATGAGAACTTTTAGAAGTTTATTGGAATCTGATGGCCTGCCTGGGAAGTGGCAATTGCTAAAACCAAATTTGGTGTCAAGCCGCCAAGTCCAGGCTGCCAGGCATCATCCCATTGTTTCGTTTGTAACAAATGGAATCTAGAATCTGGATTTGGTATGCCAGCTGCAATTTGATTTGATTTTAGGGACATTAATATTGATACTCGCTGGCTGCTGCCTATGCCTCACGCTTCATCATATCTTGCGTTAGTGAAGGAACTAAAATGTCGTGGTTTGGTTATGTCATGTTATGGTACGTGATCAAAATTTATTTTTATGTGATATGATTAAAATGGTAGATGATAATTATGTCATGTAAATGATCATGTTATGTGATATGGTGTCCAAACGTGACTAATTATATTTAATTATTTTTATCACGTTTTAAGTTAGTTTATAGAAAATAATAACAAAAATATATAAAAAAATAAAAAATTATACAAAATAAATTATAATAAAGAAATAACGTTGAAAAATTTAACATGTGATCTGATATAATCAGGTTAATTTGGGTGATGTGATGTTGTGTGACATGCCATTTTTAATCGAAGGGAAATGCCACACGAGTGGTACCTGTGATGGAATACCGTGATTTTTATTTTTACCCAAAAAAAAATATATTTTAATATAAATAACTAGGTTTTTAAAATATTTTTATTTTTACCCAAAACGCTAGAAATATCAGCGTTCCGAATTCTTAATTCGGAACGCTAGGAATCCTAGCGTCCGGAAAGTTTTTCACCGATTATTTTTCACCGATTATTTTTTGGGTAATTTTAATTCGGAAAGTTATAATTCTTAATTCGGATTGTTCGGATTGTTCGATTGTTCGATTGTCCGGAAAGTTATAATTCTTAATTCGGATTGTTCGATTATTTTTCACCGATTATTTTTCACCGATTATTTTTTAAATGGTAATTTTATTCACCGATAAGTTTTTATAATATAATTCTTTGTAATAAAAATAACTTTAGGGTTATCGGTGAATAAATTTCTAGGGTTATCGGTGAAAAATTACCGTTTAAAAAATAATAAATGAAATTTTATATTATTGATAAGTTTTTATAATATAATTCTTTGTAATAAAAATAACTTTAGGGTTATCGGTGAATAAATTTCTAGGGTTATCGGTGAAAATTACCATTTAAAAAATAATAAATGAAATTTTATATTATCAATAAGTTTTTATTATTTCATTTATTATTTTTTAAATGGTAATTTTTCACCGATAACCCTAGAAATTTATTCACCGATAACCCTAAAGTTATTTTTATTACAAAGAATTATATTATAAAAACTTATCAATAATATAAAATTTCATTTATTATTTTTTAAATGGTAATTTTTCACCGATAACCTAGAAATTTATTCACCGATAACCCTAAAGTTATTTTTATTACAAAGACCATCAGCGTGAAAGTATCAGGACGGCATGAAATGGTACGGACATCACTTGTACAAGGACAACCCTCACGGAAAGACAGCAGGTATCAGGACGGTCCGATCTCAGATTCAGAGTCTGGGTGAGACGCAGGTGCGCTAGACTCCGTACCATGAGCTATACACTGAGGGGAGGCTGCCGCAAATTGTAGCGGATGACATCCATTTTTGTAATTACCTTCGCTATACCATGAGCTATACCATGAGCTATAACAGAGATTCGCTATACCATGTCTTACCATGAGCTATAACAGAGCTGTAATTACCTTCGCTATACCATGAGCTATAACAGAGATTCGGGACGCTAGGATTCCTAGCGTTCCGAATTAAGAATTCCGGACGCTAGGATTCCTAGCGTTCCGAATTAAGAATTCCGGACGCTAGGATTCCTAGCGTTCCGAATTAAGAATTCGGAACGCTGATATTCCTAGCGTTTTGGGTAAAAATAAAAATATTTTAAAAACCTGGTTATTTATATTAAAATATATTTTTTTTTGGGTAAAAATAAAAATCACGGGATGGAATAGATCATGCAGTTGGTTTTATTATCAATAAGAAAATAAATAAAAAATATCGAAAAAGGGGTATGGTTTCAAAATTTTGATTTATAGAAAGAACGAGATAGTCTATCTCATCTAGTTAATCATAATCATAACCACGATTGCTAATTAATTAAAAAAGATATTCTGGACGAGATAGACCATTGCAGGTACCATCATTTTATATTGTTCTTCTGTAAAGTTCTAGCATAGTTGTGAGGATTGTAAATATCATTATTGACAACAACAAAAAAAAGAAAATTAAGTACCATCACTGTTTGTCTGTCTTTTTAAATTTTATCTTATACTTTGTGTTGGTGATATTTGGATAAATATTGAGTTCATATTTCATATGACTAATTAATTTTAAATTCAGTGTACTCTTGAATTTTAATGATTTTATTAATTCAATCATGCAGATTTGAATTTTATCAAATATCGACTGATCTTGATATGAGTTAAATCAGGTGTTGATTTGTTTTCAATTTGAATTTGTTGATTTGTTTTCAATTTGAATTTTAGTGAGTTATGTGTGATTTATCTGTGAGTCTTAGAGATATCTCATTCTTCCTATAAATCAAAATTTCGTGAATTCATACCTTTTTCGATATTTTTTATTTATTTTTTTATTAATTAAAAAATCGGGACATTGAAGTGAATAATTTCCTTCACTATGTGATGTGCGCATATCCACTGATGTGGCATACTAAAATCTATGTAGTTTGATTTTGTATAACTCTATATATATTTTTTTATACTAAAATTTATTTAGTTTAATTTCGTATAAATATATGCATATAAGAGAAGAATATTCCCCATGTCCGGTATCGGGTCGAATTTCGTCCAGAACAGCAGTAGACGAAGTTGTTGATATTTTATTCAAGATATTATTAAATTTTGTAAAACGTTGGTGGTTAAGGTTGTCAATATAATTTAAATATCAATATATTCCTTCTACTTAATATCACTGAAAAAAAAACGCTCATTTTTAAAACGGAATTCCTATTCTGGGAGGTGTCCCATGGGCTGGGTTTCTATCGTGAAAAACAAAATCGTCAGGTCATTTATGTCGTTAATTAAAGGTTCATCTCATTTTAATTAAACTTATTTTGATGGAAATTATTTTTCAGTAGAAATTTTAAAGAAAAAGAATAACAAAATGAACAAATAATAAAAATATGTTGGGTGAAAGTTGAACTTTGTTTTGTTGGAAGTCCAATACTAAGAGGCTATCACTAGCATGCTGGAAGCTTATTTTTTATGACATTAAAAAATAAATTAATTAAATGAGGATAATTCAAATGTATTTATTTTTTGTGTCTTCGTTATATCAAAATTTTGAAGTATAATAACTTGAAATTTAAAAATTAAATATCAAAATAAAACCATTAGATATAATTTGTATCATTTTTTCTATGCACGCGTAAAAAAATCACGTTCCGATTTTGTTTTGATTAGTATCAATAGCTTGTAAATATACCGATGTGGATAAATTCAGGACATTGTTTTTTCTACTTATTGATTCATATAAAATCGAAATCGAAAAGTGATAGTTTTGTTATGTGCATGTAGAGAAAATAATATAAATCACAAATAATGATTTTATTTTGACATATAAATTTTAGGATTTTTATTATAAAAAATTAAAAAATAAAGACATAATAGAGACAAAAAAAAATGAGAGCATTTCAACCCTCCTCAAATTATATACATGACATAGTAAATATTCTATTGGTAAAAATAGGACGGATATAGTGTCCATACTTAAAATAAGAACACTGACGAAATCTTTACTAGTGAGCTTGAAAATGGGATGCACTGTTCAAGTTAGATGCTGACAGTGTATTTCTGCAAATTTAATCATGCATTTTTTTTTAATTTATGTTTAATGTCATAAATAAATAAAAAATCGGTCTTAGGAGTACGGAATGATGAATGATGTGTGATTTATGTTTATAAAATTCTGCCCTAAAACTGCTATAATGGATCTGCTTACAAACGTATAAACCGACCATTATAGTGTAATTGGGTGTTGATTTCCACAGAGATAGTTTGAATATTAGGTTGCCAATCTTGTAATTATCTGGATCAATCGGGAAATTTGGATAATTTAAATTTAAAACCTAACTTCCTAAATTAATGAAATTCTATTACTAAATAAGGAAAGTTCTTTGATTACTGAGTTTCTAGGATTTTGGTTTCACCACAATACTTAATTAATGTTGAATTAATTTACTTGAGCTAAAATTTCAGTTGATAGTTTTGAGGATTTCTAATTTATGAAAAAAAATATTATCCACTTTCATGGTATAATAACACCATATATAGGAGAGCGTCTTATTATGACTTGCTATTATAAACACATTAATTTATGTAATTAGTCAAACTCTAGATTAGTTCATATTATTCTTTAACAATCCTAACTTTGAGTATTGGATTTTTTCGAAGGTAATTAAATTTCTCCTTTCAGTAATTAATTCACCTATTTTTCATAAGTTCGCCTTTTGGATTCGTTTTTTTCAACGTCTTCTCTCGGTACTAAGTTTGGAGCCTAGGATTTTCATACATACACAATCTAATTTGGTCAATTATCATCCCTAACATCTAGATGTGATCATCACCTGAATGGATTAACAATCTTACAAATCAAATCACATACAATTTAAAATTCCAAGACAAATCAATCACAACAAAATTTATAATCCAAGTAAAATTACTTCAAACCATGATTAATTATAGAGGTCACATGTCTTAGCTCTAAGAGTAGAAGTGTCTAGCCTCTCATAGACATAACAATATTCAAAGTCAAGAGAAAGAAGAAGTGAAACTCTAGATTGCCACTTCTTCATGCTAAATTTTGATAGTTTCTCTCTCTTCTCTATTTTTTTTGTAGCAATTGGAAATGTGGATCCACTCTTTAGAGACTGTTTGATGGTTTTTGAGAGTTTTATGAGGTAGAGAAATGAAAAATTGCTTCAAAATCTAACTTCTGCGCACGTCTATTCAACTTTGACACTTCTTTCGACTTGTCTTGCAGCCCGAAAGTATGTCTTTCGGCCTAATCCGAGGGGTGTTGTTTTATCGCTTTCTCTTGCAACCGCAAGGGTACTCCCACAAGAGACCTTTCGATTGGTCCAAGAGAAGTGCTTTTTTTGTGTTGTCTTGCCGCTCGCATACCTACGAGATATCTTTCGGTCTATTTTTAAAAAGGTTTCTCTTGGTCTTTTTAGTTTGGTTTCTTTTTCTCGATTTTAACATTAAATTAATGTAAAAACAAAAATGACTGACAAAATTTTTAAGTAAAATTTTATTTAAAAATATAGGTTGGTTTACCAATAAATAATAAGAAAAGATATAAATATTTAGAGAATAATAAAAAGAAAGAAGACGAAGAGTAAATACAATGACTCAATGAGTGATGTTGGTGAATGGTGGGTGTTATTAAAAGTGTGCTCTACAAACTTTAAATAGGAAGGAAGAAAAAGAAAGGGGATGGAAGGAGTAAGAGAGAACTATCTTTCAAATTGAGAAGTAAAGATTAGAGATAAACTCTATTTAGTTTTGTGTCTTGATTTCTCTTGTCTTTTCTTTTTTCTCTTCAAAATTTTAATTTGTGAAGCAAATAAACACTCTTTAGTTAAACACTCTTTAGTTAATCCGGTTATTCTCTCCCCTCCCCTCTTCAGAAGCACATCTTAAGAAGAGAAAAGTAGGGAGTGCAACTGACTCACCTCACAAGTCACAAATACTATTTGCGATTGAATCTCTAGTCTATTCTATTCTATTGATATTATATGGTTTAATTAATTTTATAGTCAACAGTCAGCACTGCAGCGGGTTGCGGTGGCCAACTGGAGCCACAGCTGCGGCTAGAACTGGAGAAGAAGAAAGAGAAGTATTTCTTCACTTTCCGATCAATCCAACCCCGTCGTCCTCGATCCATTGATTGATCGGCTGACTGACTGGAGATTGATCCGGACAAGGAAAGGGAACAACCCAACAAGGCCCAAGCGGGGAACAAGCAATAATCAATTAATTAATTTAATGGCGGCGGCGACCAAGAAGGCATGGGTGGTGCCTGCGCCAGCATACCGGGCGGTGGAGGAGGCCAACTGGGACAGAGCAGAGGATGCGCCGGGACCCAGGTGTGGCCACTCCTTGACCGCCGTGGCCCCCACCAAGAACCACGGCCCTCGCCTCATCCTCTTTGGCGGGGCCACCGCCATCGAGGGAGGAGGAGGAGGAGCCTCTTCACCATCCACTCTCTCCCTCCCTGGCATTCGTTAGTTTTCTTTTCTTTTTATTTTACCTCTTTCAATTTATATGTTTAGCCAGCTACCTAATTCCACCTTCCTTTTACTTCCTCACTGTCTACTGTCTATATTTAACTAGTACCAATGAGACTGCCTATTACAGTCCCAATTTCCTCAGATCCAGTTCTGTGTGCTTCCACTTCTCCATTTCATTCATTGTAACATTATTAAATTAAACAACTTTGGGATAACTGATGCCTGTCAGCTAATGGCCTCTATGATTTGTCGCACGTAGGGCTTGCGGGTGTCACAAATTCTGTCCACTCTTATGACGTGGACTCCAAAAAATGGACCAGGTTTGTCTCGTCTTTATTTGGCCCCCAATTTCATGGCCAGTTATTTTTCTTCTTTTCGAGGATTTCAGATGGTTCTAGGTTGTACATCTTGCTTGGGTGTTTTGTAGGGCCAAACATAAATCATTGTTGCTCTAATTATAAGTATGGCATATCTATGCCAAATGTGATCTTTTTAATTTTTTTATAGAATCCATCCAGTTGGTGAGGCGCCTTCACCAAGGGCAGCTCATGCGGCAGCAGCTGTTGGTACCATGGTTGTTTTTCAGGTAACTGCTCATAAGGGCTAAATAATAGTGATTATTTTATTTTAGAAAGGAATTACAATAATTATAGTTATCATTGTATTTTATCATAGCGCAATAAGGAAAAAATAGTCTAATTATAGTAATTGTTGTAATTTAGAAGAATATCTTTGTATCTTTCATGCATGTTTTACAAATAAGGGCTGAATTTAGATTTGGCAATAGAGATGCTAAACACATTGATGATGAGCGACAGGAGATATCTTCTTTTTTGAGTCACTGATAATACAATAGACACTTCTGCAAAAATTGTAATTATTAATTCTTTCACATGCTCAACTTTTGTTGTTTTTATGCTCTGTTGGCAGGGTGGCATTGGGCCAGCTGGTCACTCAACAGATGACCTCTATGTGCTTGACCTCACAAATGATAAGTTTAAATGGCATAGGTGAACAAACTCGCTGGTTTACGTTTAAATTAAGGATGACAGTATAATATGGTACTAGTACTTTTTTGTGGGTTCTAATGATATGTTGTATGTTAAGCATATACCTCAAATTAACGTCATAAAAGATAGTCAAACAATAATTGTTATATTGATTGGTATGGATCCGGTACATTCATGTACATTCGGTGCTGAACTGGTATTATCTTTTACTAATTCTTTTAGTTTATATTGCTTATGATAGGGTTGTTGTTCAAGGCGCTGGTCCTGGGCCCCGCTATGGCCATACAATGGACTTGATAGCACAACGTTATCTTGTAACTGTTAGCGGCAATGATGGTTAGTCTTTTCTTTCTAAATCTATCAAGTCTCTCTCTTTTTTTTGTTCCTTTTAGTTCATCTTCTCAAGGGGTGATAATGAATGAGAGAAAAAGAAAGGATCACCAAAGCACTGTAAAACTTAAATTAGCTAAGGCAAGTCTTTTGGAGAATGGCTACAACTCTGTATCGGGTAGAAGCATTGCAAAAACCCTTTCTAAAAGAGTATAAGAATACTGGGTTTGTTTGCTAAAAAGAATGATCTTGTTGAGTAAGTTTCTGAGTTCTCAACTTCTTTGCATCTGTCACTGTAGTTGTATTAAATAATGTTTAACCATTTTGAGGCGAATAACAAATCGAGTTAATTAAGTACAGGGAAGAGGGTATTATCAGATGCATGGGCTTTAGACACAGCTCAAAAGCCATACCGCTGGCAGAAGCTCAACCCTGATGGTGACCGACCTTCGGCTCGGATGTAAGCTTACTCACCAGCCAGCTTCCTTTTCTTTCTTCTCTTATTACCTCAAAGTTAAATTTGTATTAAGTTGCATCTCGTTGTTCTTTCAAAACAGGTATGCTACTGCAAGTGCACGCTCTGACGGTATGTTGTTGCTGTGCGGTGGAAGAGATGCATCTGGAATGGTAAAGACTCCAATTTTATCGTTATTTCTGGTTACAATCCTGATAGGGTTCGACCTTCATTTAATATTGTAAATCATATGCAAAATCTCAATTAACTTAAAAAAAAAAAGACAGTCTTATGTTGAACTTACCTAATAAAGATAGTAGATAACATATCATGTATTTTATTTTCTTTTTCAGCCACTGTCAGATGCATATGGGCTGTTAATGCATACAAACGGGCAGTGGGAATGGACTCTTGCCCCTGGAGTTTCTCCTTCTCCTAGGTACCAGCATGCAGCGGTATGTCTATTCCCTTCTTTTAATGAACATGTATTGGTACAAGTAGGTTAACATGAGTAGTATTTCAACCGATGACCACCATGCTTACGAGACTCAATCTGTACCCGTTGCAAGCCTAAAAGACCCCAGAGACCTCCAGTTGACTTTGTGACTCCGGTTGGGTTTCACTTCTATCCTACCCAACTTGTTTGGGACTGAAGGCTTTGTTGTTGTTGTTGTTGTTGTTGTTTCTGTATTGTGTGTATGTGTGTGTGTGTGTGTGTGTGACTGTGTGTGTATATGAGAGTAGTTGGGTTCTTTAATGGGGAGTCCTGAATTTAATAGATGCCACACTCTTTAGGTTCAGGTTCAATAATGCTGTACAAGACTATACTATTGGTCTCACACAACAGAAATTAAAAAGGAGAGTTCCTTTGCAGCATTGATGCTGAATCAAGGAACAATAACCTACTTGAGATAGTTAGTTTTGTAATATGCGAGTACCAATTGCACATTTTTAGTGTTAATTTTGATGATTAGTTGTGCACTTTTGGAATCTGCGCCACACTGTACAGTTAGATGGACCTGGTGCTACAAGTAGAAAATGGGACAATAACCAAGAGATCTACTTGTGGCCTTTTTGCAGAACTCTTTTGCAGTTTAGTTATTTATCTTGTCAGTGCACATTTCTAGGTATTTGTTGGGGCCCGTTTACATGTTACTGGAGGTGTGCTGAGGGGAGGCCGGTCTATTGAAGGTGAAGGTGCCATTGCAGGTATGTACCTTGTGTCTTGTTTTTTTTTTTTGCTTTACCTTCATTTTGGTTATATTCAGGTATGTATTGCTATGACTCCAGACCAAAAGGTTATTGGAACTGGGTCAATGATAATTACACTCATGGAAGTGTCGTTGTCCTAATAATTTTAATAGAGCTGTGACATCATTGTTCATTTTTTTTTTAATTTGTAAAGTGCTGGATACTGCTGCTGGGGTTTGGCTTGATAGAAATGGCATCGTTACCTCTTCGCGCAACAAGCCTTTGAGTGACCCTGATCCCTCTCTCGAACTCCTTCGTCGCTGTCGTCATGCGGCTGCATCTGTCGGCTCTCAAGTTTTCATTCATGGAGGCCTCAAAGGAGGTATTTCTAATTGTATCAGAAAAAAATTTGGGCTGTTATGGTTTCAGAAGGATTTACTGTGTGGGCTGCCTCATATCAGTACATGAAGTGCAGTTTGTACCAGTATCTAAGCTGGTACAAACTTAGTATATGTAGAAATTGAGTAAGAAAACCCAGGTTGTTTCTACTTTTTGTTGGGTCGTGCATTTTTTTATTGTTCTTTTCTTGTGCTTATATTTTCTAGAGGAAATATACTTAGGCGATTCTTTAAAACCTCCTAATTAGAAATATGCTCTGCTTATGAAAGTTCAAATTCCTTTAGAAGTTACAATGCTTTGTTTTTTATGCACCCATTATTTGTATCTTCAACACATGATCATTTTTCCCATGTATAACTTGAACAGACTTGCTACTTGAAGATTTCCTTGTGGCAGAGAATTCACCTTTTCGTTCTGATACTGCTACTTCATCGAACAACTCTGACAGAGTTATGTCAGAGGCAAATGAGAACTTGCAAGGGTTTGGTTCTTCTTCTGCCTTGAATCACCAGTCCGCGAATGGCAGAGCAGATGGGGACCAGAGATCAATTGACATGCTGACCCAGGCATCGACTGAAGAGGCAGAGGCCATGAGCGCTGTGTGGCGAGCAGCGAGGGAAACGTCAGTGGCCTCTTCTGAAGGAAGCCTCTCTGATGAAAAGGAAGCCGAGTCTGAGGCTGATGACAAGTCCCCAGTCTCTGCAGATTCAGCTGCTACTGATTCGATTCAACCCGATGTCAAACTTCACCCAAGAGCTGTATGTCTCATGTCCTCCACTTCATTGTCTCTTCTATCATATAGAGATAGATTTATATGATATATGAGTGTGCATGCACGAGTGCATATTGGCGTGTCTGATTTTTTCTTTTTTCTGTTTTCAATTATTCCCCAAACAAGGTGGTGGTTGCTAAAGAGACGGTAGGGAATCTGGGAGGGATGATCCGGCAATTGTCGTTAGATCAGTTTGAGAATGAGAGCAGGAGAATGCACCCATTGAGTGCGGAATCGTCAGCCCCTTCAAAGAAGCACCTGAACCGGCAGAAGTCTCCCCAGGGTCTGCATAAAAAGGTGATATCGCTCCTCCTGAGGCCGAGGAACTGGAAGCCCCCGGCCAACAGAGCCTTCTTCCTTGACTCATACGAGGTGGGGGAGCTCTGCTATGCAGCAGAGCAGATCTTCATGCAGGAACCCACTGTCTTGCAGCTCAAGGCTCCCATCAAAGTCTTTGGAGACCTCCACGGTCAGTTTGGTGACCTCATGCGTCTCTTTGATGAATACGGCTTCCCCTCAACTGCCGGCGACATCACGTTAGTTGACATTGTTTCACTCTCATTCCAGCTTTTCAAAAACATTTAGTTTTATTTGGTGTTCTCTGATGGAACGGCATGCTTTTTTCAGGTACATTGATTATTTGTTTTTGGGAGATTATGTTGACCGTGGCCAACACAGCTTAGAAACCATTACTTTGCTCCTCGCTCTCAAGGTAAGTTCCTAACTAACTGCCCAAACGCAACAGTAAAACTCCTTTTTGTTCCTTTTCTATTGTTAGGATTAAAAAAAAAGCATTTTCAAGTTCAATTACTTATTCACTTACAGGAGTTTCAAAAAATTGCAGATAGAGTACCCTGAGAATGTACACTTGATTAGAGGAAACCATGAGGCTGCTGATATAAATGCTCTTTTTGGTTTTCGCATTGAGTGTATTGAGCGAATGGTAAGGATCCTAAGAATGTGCTTCATATAGCATGCTACCCATTAAGTTAATATACATATTTTCATTATTGAAGGACATCGATTCCCAAAAGTTTAACAGGCGATAAATCAATCATCAGGTAAGTAGTTTGTGCGGAAATGATTTATGACATGGGCAACCAAAATGTTGGCTTGATCCGGACGTACGCAAAGTATTTGATTGCTTGAGTTCCAAACTTAAAATTCTTCATAAGGGAGAATCACCTTTATCCCCCAAAAGGGCCTCCAATTAATTTTTCTGTCCTGAGATTGTGTTGTTATTTCAGGGTGAGAGTGATGGCATATGGGCGTGGACACGATTCAACCAGCTATTTAATTATCTTCCACTGGCTGCTATGATTGAAAAAAAGATCATATGCATGCATGGCGGTATCGGCCGGTCAATCACCTCAGTCGAGCAGATTGAAAAGCTTGAGAGACCAATTACAATGGATGTGGGATCAATAATTCTCATGGACCTCCTATGGTATGCTTAAGCGGTTCTACCATGATCTTTTTTTCTTTTTCAAAGCACGTAATAAATTCCCTTTTCAAGGTATGTCTGCAACAAAAAGGCTCCTCCCTTTATTTACAAATAGATGCCTTAATGTAGCTGCTTTAAAAGAAGCTCCCTGTAACTATGATGATGCGGTCAATTTGTGTGCCGTATCAAAGACATACACGTCCAGAGACTAGAGTCGATGGGAACTTTTCTCACCTTACTAACTGGGACCCTTTTATTCATAAGCAAAATGACAGTTTACCATAGATCTAATTGTTGGAATTTCATTTTTTCTTAATTTAGAATGAAGTTCATTGACTACGGCAGGGTATCTTGCAAAAAACAGTGCAAATGAAGGAACTATGTCAATTGCTGTTGTTAAGTAGGGAGATGTTATGAATTCACTATGATCTTTATATATATATATATATATATATATATATATATTCTGTGTAACAGTAGGTGTGCTTAAAATTAAGTAACATTTGTTAGAGATATTATCGTCTTTTTCACATTTACTTTTTTTCAGGTCAGACCCAACAGAGAATGATAGCGTAGAAGGTTTAAGACCGAATGCAAGAGGACCTGGCCTTGTTACATTTGGGGTATTCCTTGATATTTTTTTCTCATTGTTTTTTTCTTAGAATGGCTTTAAATGTATGGTGTTGGTATAGAATATCAGTGCCAGAGGTGCAAACCATGGTGTCAAGTCTGATAGAGTTAGGTTCAATTGTGTCAGACCGACTCAATTTCAGGCTGGTGCATTTCTGATTTTTGGGGTTGGGTTTTAATGTGTTCATTTAGTTTTAGGTCTTGGTTCATTTCAGGTCTCAGGCCATTTTGGTCGGGCAGTATCAGGATGTAGCTTCTGGTATGAACTTTGAGGTACCAGGTTGTTCATGTCTAGGACTTAAAGAGTCATTTTGGGTTAATTGGTCATTATCCAGGGTCCTCAACTAAAGTTATTTTGGTAAAATGCAGCCGGACCGAGTGACAGACTTCTGTAAGAGGAATAAATTGCAACTTATTATAAGGGCTCATGAATGTGTCATGGATGGTTTTGAACGATTTGCTCATGGACAGCTCATCACACTATTTTCAGCAACTAATTATTGCGGTAATTTTAGTTATTTAGTTATGTTATAAGGATTCAGTTGTCAGAGTCTCAGATTCTCCTGACTGTTGATGGTCTGGTTTAAGGGGTGTCAAATTTCTGAACAATCCGAACTGCCTTAGACCAATACAATGGCTTATTGGGTCAAAGTCTTGGTCTAGAATTTTTCAACCTGTCATTTGTTGGGTCAGGAACAGGTGAGCAGCCATGATCTGATGTGCAAGGTGGCCCCACAAATGTGGATAATAAGAGGAGATGAGAAAACCAAACAGTTCCTAAGAGTGGGATTTGAACTCAGGTCTATAGCATCCATAGCAAAAGCCCAAACCCAACTTCACGACCTATGCTGTTAACGTAGAGATTTAGTCCATGTGGATCGGATCAGGTTGATTCTTTGACCCATGACTGTTAGCCCTTAGGGGTCAGAAGCGTTTTGAGGCATCTGGTCCTGGCGGTGGGTCGGGTCGGGTCGTTAGGGTCTGTATAAGAATACTAATAGAACTTTGCTGATCTGACCGATCTAACCCATTGACATCCTACTGGCTAAGTAGTGGTATTGGAGTGAACTATATAACTGATCCCTGATATGGCAATCGGTACTTGTTGGTGCAGGTACGGCAAACAATGCAGGGGCAATTTTAGTGGTAGGAAGGGGGCTAGTAATAGTGCCCAAGTTGATTCATCCCCTCCCTCCACCGGTTCAGTCACCCGAAACCTCACCTGAGCGTACCCTTGATGACACCTGGATGCAGGTTTGTCTGTCTTTTCCTTTTTTTTTTCTTTTTTCTTTCTTCTACCATCAATTTGAGTACTCGTACCGGTGCTAATTTAGTGTACATGTATAAATGCAAATGCAGGAACTTAATATTCAGAGGCCGCCAACTCCAACCAGGGGCCGACCGCAGTCAGCAAATGACAGGAGTTCTCTTGCTTATATCTGATTCTAATTTCTTCTCTGCTGCCTCTACCACCCCTTCCTCTCCACTCCATCTGCCATTCCAATTAATAGTCCCAAATCATATCAATTTTCTGAAAAGGTTTCTAGCACTGCTTTTGACAACCATTTGCAAAACCTGACAGCTTAATTTTTTTCCATGTACACTGTGAAATGACACCTTTTATTCATACACCTCTACTCAGTGAAATGTCCCATTCACCCCCTATAAGCATGAAAGTACTTGTGCCCCATCTCCCTTTTACATTAAATATGTTTGTAGAATGACCCTCGATCATTCTTTTCTTCTTTCTTTCTTTTGAGTCTCAACATTAACAAGAAGTAAAAGAGGGCTAGCTTTTTTTTTGTTTCCTTTTTCTTGTAAAAAATTAGTAGAGTATATGAGGTATTTGGATCATTTCAAATGGGTATGTTAGGTTTTCCTAATCATGCAGGGGTATCTTAACTGTACAATGGCTAAACTTGCAACTTTGATCATGCTATCTCTGATAGTATGTATGTTTGGTGAAAGAAGGGTTCTGAAAAATTTTTTTTAAGAGGGGCAGGGGCATAGAATGTTCAAGTTCTTGTTCCTGTTGGTGAGTTATAAGAGTTGTGTATGTTGGAATGTTGTAATCTAGCCTGTACATCATGAGTTAATTAGACGAGCTTTCTAGTGTTTGTAAAATTAGGCATTGAGAGAGTTGCTCCTTTTGTACATTATGGATTTTTTTTTTTTTCTCTTTTGGCTCCTTGTAGAGCAATGTATGATTTCTTCTATTTCTTGGTTCATGTTTTGGTGTTGTATGATTTGCAAATAGTTTATTTATAATGGATTATTCTTTCAACAATCGTCATTGGCAACTAGCTAGTAGGTGTCAATGGTTGGATTACGTCTGAATCTGATACAGGTTGACCGAACGCTATTTTATTAAGATCAGACCTGATCTGATCTATTATGTACAAAAGGAGTTGTGTTACGGATTGAACCGTGCTATGAATTTATATCTCAAATTTCAAAGTTTAAACTAAATTGTAAAATTATAAAAATTGTGAAATTCGACCTCCAAATACATTTCGATATGGAGATTAAGTTTAACGGGTTGGATTGATTGTTTGATCTTTGAAAATAGAAATATAATCCATAGCATGGTTCGATTTCTAATATGTATATTATCACAGCCTTACTCTTTTTATATAGGAATTTTTATACGATTGGTCATATGTTTTTTATTTATAGATATTTAGAGTTTATTTAAAAATAAATATACATTTACATCTAAGAAAATTTATAAAAGTTATCATTATGAATTTTAATTTATTTGAAATATATATTTTTTTAAACGAAGTTTGAAATACAATCACGGATGGGAAAGACTTTCGAATTATGAGAGCTAATTATATTTTTTTTGTGGAGAATGGAGATTAATTATAGTATTGTGACATTTTACATAAAAATAAAACAAAAAATTTTAGAAATGAGGTCAATTGACCCGTGTTTTTTTTTTAGCAATTTTTCTATTGCGAAGGAGAATATACTAATTAAATGACGGACGATGCAAAATGAATAGCTAATGGTCAAAAGTCATAAGAACGTTATCAAATTGAATTCATAAATCAAGAATAGAAATCGAGGATAATGTAACTGTTATAGAAAAAATAACCGAATCAATTAATTGGGCGGTTGGTCTCACTTATTCATTTTATTAATCACATAAAATCACAAATTATTTTTTCTAATTAATTACTGCCATTGATTATAAAATCTTAAAACATATAATTTATAATATATTAAATATAATACATAAGAGGTTAAATTATCTAGTACTAAGACTATTTTTCATACTTTTATCTCCGAAATTGAAATTGAAATATGTACTGGTAGGGATGAAAACGGATCTGGATAATCCGCTCTGAATCCGATCCGAATTCGGATAAACGGATTCAGATATTAGCCAGTTCGGATCCGGATAATATTTGGATAGGAGGAACAGTATCCGAATACGGATACGGATAGAGATGATTAAACGGATAGGAGGAACAGTATCGGATATCCGGATGTATCCAATTTATTCCTTCTAACCCATTTCATCTCCGCTATTCAGCTCTGAAATCATTCACAGTCGGAAAGCTTAATGAGGCTTATATATTATTATATTTAATATCCTTTTTAGTCGTGGAACTAACATAGTATCCGAAGATTCCGAACCATCCGGACAGATCTAGCTTTATGAGGCTTATACTTTGAGGCCCCTTTGTGCGATTCCACGCTACCCGTAAAACACGCCCCAAGTAAAAAAAAGGCTATGCTCATACTTCGAGGCCCCTTCTCTCACCTGTTTGAATTCGTTTGATAGTCGAACTTCTTCTTTTTTTTTTTAACGAAAAGGCATTTGTTGTTTGCTGTCATGTATAGTATTATAAAGGCATAGGCATCCTTACTAATTCTCTCCATTTCAAAATCCAGTCGGTATCCAATTATGTTTTTTTTTTTTTAATTTGATTTTTCCATAGATTTAAATTATAAACTAACTTAAATTATTCATTCATTTTCATATTTGAATTTTCTTAATTAGTATTTGTATTTCAAAATTTAAATAATTCAATTATCCGACAATTATTTGTTTCGTATCCGTATTCGTAGATTATCCATTCCGTATCCGTATCCGTTTAATGCGGATTTGGTTTTGAATTTTGACATCCGTTTACTATCCGTATCCATATTCGTATCCGTTTATTGAAAGGCGGATACGGATTTGGTATCAGCATTATCCGCTTCGAATCCGCTCCATTTTCACCCCTATGTACCGGAGATAGAATATAATTTTTAAATTGAAACAAATAATATAAAATATAATTTAAGATGAAAAAATATATCTTTGAAATTTCAATATATATTCACATAATAAAGTAATTAATTCCTTTCATTGAACTAGTATACCCCATAAATGGATGAACATTTATCGATAAAGAGTTTAATAATTTTCGGTAATATGATTTTTTTTTTTTGATAAAGTGGGTGAAATCCACCGATTTCATTAAAAACAACAATGTTCAAATGCTGTAAAGCTCCAAACAACTAGAGCTCAAAGCATGTACAAAAGGCACTAGTATAAACCAGCATATGAAAAGAACCAAAATACATCACAAGAGTAACAAAATAAAAGCACGAGTCTAGACTAATAACCAAAACACCTAAGTAACAACAAGACTGGCCTAAACAACAGAGAACAACTTGTTGAAAATAATCCAAGTCAGCAGCCAAATGCATAATAGATGCAGTTTTTTAGAAGTTACGGTTTTGTTGCAGTTTTATTTTCTGTTTAGAATTAATTAAAAACTGATTGTAAACTTAGGCAGCAAGTTATCTATTTAGACATGTGCAGGAAGTAATGGGTAGTTTTTAATTAATATGTCATGTAGTGGGTTGGTTATAGGTTGGTTATAGCTGCATTAGTGGAGTTAGTGGGGTGCGAAATTAGGGAGAGGCACCATCTTAAATACTGTGTATTTTCTGTTAATTAATCAATGGAGTTGTGAGAAAAATTTGCTGTGTTCTGTTTCTGTTTTTTCCGAAAAACTCTCAACAAAATTGGTATCAGAGCCAAAGGTGAGAGATCAAGGCAGATCCGACCATGGCCGACGCAGGCAACAACACCACCATTAGCATGTCAAATCAGATGGTACCTATGTTCAAGGGTGAGAGTTACGAATTCTGGAGCATCAAGATACGAACTATGCTAAAATCTCATGGCTTGTGGGAACTAGTAGACAAGGGAATACCGAATCCTGATCCGACACCAATCGACACAGCCAAGCGAGATGCAAAGGCGCTATTCTTCATTCAGCAAGCCGTACACGAATCGGTGTTTGCGAAGATTGCAGCAGCAGAAACAGCAAACCAGGCCTGGACAACTCTGAAAACTGCATTTCAGGGAAGTTCCAAGGTGGTAGCCATCAAGTTGCAGGGCTTGAGACGGGAGTTTGAGACATTGAACATGAAACAAGGCGAGTCAGTTCAATCCTTCTTCACGCAAGTTACAACAATAGTCAACCAAATCCGAAGTTGTGGAGAAGATCTTCCAGAAAAGACGGTGGTGATGAAGGTGTTGCGCAGCCTTACAGCAAAGTTTGATCATGTGGTCGCGGCGATCGAAGAATCCAAAGATCTGTCCACCTACACGTTTGATGAGTTGATGGGATCACTGCAAGTCCATGAAGTTCGTCTCAACCAATCAGAAGTGAAGGACGACACCAAAGCTTTCTATCCCAAGGGCGATTCCTCAAGAAGCCAACAGCAAGGCAGAGGTAGAGACCAAGGTTACAGCAGAGGTCGAGGCGGCAGAGGCAGAGGCAAGCCGAGTTACAATCAACCGAAGAAAGATGTAGAATGCTACTACTGTCACAAGAAAGGGCATATGCAAGCCGATTGCTACAAGAAACAGAGAGAAGAAGGTCAAGACATGGAGTGCTATTACTGCCACAAGACCGGTCATGTGCAGGCCGACTGCTACAAGAAGAAAAGAGAAGAAGGACAGGAAAGTTTTGTTGAAGAGAAGAGCAATCAGTCACGATTGTTCATGGCCAAAACCTATGAAGAATCAGATGCGAGGAAAATCTGGTTTTTGGACAGCGGGTGCTCAAACCATATGACGGGTTTCAAACATCTATTTGATGAATTAGAAGAGTCATACAAGAAGGCAGTAAAGCTTGGTGACGATAAAGAGATTCATGTTGAAGGAAAAGGAAGAGTAGCCGTGCAGACCAGCAGTCACAATACACGGATGCTACATGATGTGTACTATATTCCTCAACTGTCCCAAAACCTTCTCAGCATCGGTCAGATGATGGACAGCGGGTCTATCATCAAGTTTGAAGGCAACAATTGCAAAATTGTAGATGCAACCACGGATTAGACGATGGCAACAATCAAGAAGACACAAAACAACTTGTTCCCTCTGGAGATAGCCAAGGTGAAAGACAAGGCACTTGCAGCCAAGGAGATTAGTTCCAGCGAGCTATGACATTTAAGGTATGGTCATCTAAACATGAATGGTTTGAGATTGTTGAATCAAAAGAAAATGGTGAATGGGTTACCTGAAATTGGTGAAATCGGGTTATGTGAAGGATGTGTGTTTGGCAAGCAATCGAAGCTACCATTTCCAAAAGATCAGTCGATGCGTGCAACCAAGGTACTCGAGTTGGTGCATACTGATTTGTGCGGTCCCATGGAGGTTGAATCAATGGGAGGAAGCAAGTATTTTATGCTGTTTATTGATGATTATAGTAGGATGACCTGGGTTTATTTCCTTAGCTATAAAAGTGAAGCGTTTGGGCTGTTCAAAAGGTTCAAAGTCATGGCAGAGACGCAAACAGGGGCTAGGATGAAAGCTCTAAGATCAGATCGTGGTGGTGAGTTTCAATCAAAAGAATTTAAGCAGTTTTGTGAGAAAGAAGGGGTGCTATAGCAGCTGACCACTCCATACACACCTGAGCAAAACAGTGTAGCTGAACGCAAGAACCGCACGGTAGTAGAACTAGCAAGAAGTATGCTGAAATCTAAAGGTATGCCGAATAGTTTTTGGGCTGAAGCAGTAGCAACGGCGGTATATGTTCTAAATCTGTCACCAACCAAGGCAGTGATGAACAAAACACCGTTTGAAGCATGGTTTGAAAGGAAACCTAGTGTGGGGCATTTGCGTGTTTTTGGGTGCATCGCTTACACTCTCATAACTACACAAAACTGAAAAAAAAACTGGACTCAAAATCTGAAAAGTGTGTGTTCATTGGGTATTGCATACAATCTAAAGGTTATAGGTTGTTTAATCCGGTGACAAAGAAGATTATAGTCGATAGAAATATCATGTTCGATGAGAATGCTAGTTGGAATTGGTCTATGGAGGAAGACAACACACCAATAGCAGAAATAGAATATGAAGAAGAAGAAGGCAGCAGTGAGCAACCGCAAAGCAGTCCAAGCTCAAGTAGCACATCACATCGGATGGTTGATCCGGATACACAAGGAAGAAAGGTACGATCCTTACAAGAATTGTATGAAGCAACTCAGGTTTTGTATGTAGCAGATCCATTGTCCTATGAAGAAGCCGTAGAAAGAAAGGAATGGGTGCAAGCAATGAAAGAAGAAATGAGTTCAATCGAGCAAACCAAACCTGGAAGTTGGTGGAATTACCAAAAGATCGCAATGCGATTGGAGTTAAATGGATTTACAAGACTAAATTTGGTCCAGATGGCAGTGTATTAAAATACAAAGCGAGGTTAGTGGCAAAAGGATATGCGCAAAAGCAAGGCATAGACTATGAAGAGACATTCTCCCCAGTGGCCAGATTTGAAACGGTTCGGTTGTTGATTGCAATGGCTGCCCAGTTGAGACAACCTATCTATCAATTTGATGTGAAGTCAGCATTCCTCAATGGTGAACTAAAAGAAGAGGTTTATGTTGAGCAACCAGAAGGGTTTGTGGTGAAGGGCAAAGAACATTGGGTGTACCGTTTGTTCAAAGCATTATACGGTTTGAAGCAGGCTCCTCGTGCATGGTACAACAAGATTGATGCACATTTTCAGAAATTGGGATTTGAGAGAAGCAAGAATGAGCCTAATCTCTATATGAAACGCAAAGAAAAAGGAGGTTTAACAGCGGTATGTCTCTATGTTGATGATATGATTTATTTTGGCACTGATGACGCAATGGTGATGTAACGCTTCGAAATAATGGTATGATTAAATTTCTACAGAATCCAATTTAGAAAAAATAAAATTAATTAAGTCAGTAAATCAACAATTTATAGGAATAAATATATAGTAAACGATAAAAGTTGAGAGGAAATAACGTGTCATTTTAATCAAATTATATTAATAGAGGTCATAACCTTTTTAGCAAACTCAATTTAGAAGAGCCTAATCTAAATTCAGCCCGATCCTCACCCATTTAATCTACCCCTCTCCTCTCTCTTCCCACAGCCAACCCTTCATTGCAATTTCTGTAAGTTTTCTTTCTCTCCCTCTCTTTCTCTCTTTCTCTCTTTTTCTTTGTTTTCGCCCCCCTCTCCCTCTTTGGCTGCCGCCGGCCACAAGCCCCCTACCCTCACCACCAAAACCGCCAGCCCCCCCTCCTTCCTTGCCGCCGCCCTCCCTCTCTACCCCAACCGAACCCCATCCCTTCCTCTCTCTCTACCGCCTCTCTTGTCCCTTGGCTGCCGCTGACCCGAAGGAAAACCCTAGCCGCAACCCTCTGGCTTCTCCCCCCTCCTTTTCCCTTTGTTGGCCGACTCTCTTTCTCTTTTTCCCTTGGCCGGCCAAAACCCAAAACCCTAAAATTTGGTACGGCCCGTACCAGGCCGTGCGGCTAGGCCGTACCTACCTAGGTCAGACCAGGCCGTACCAACTAGGTCAGACCAGGCCGTACCAACTAGGTCAGACCAGGCCGTACCTACTCAGTCGAAACCCTAACCCTAGCCGAAATCCATACATCCATTAACCCGAAACCAAAACCCATTAACCCATTTAAGGACTTTATTTAAAATGTTTAGATGACAATTGAATTAAATACGAATAGAATTAAGAACCTAATCAAGCGTTTATAAACTTAGGAGCAAACCGCGAGGTTCTAGGAGACGCCGAGAATACGCGAGATTCCGACACACGCGAGATCACTGAGAATACAGGTGCGGGTTCCTGGTCTTGTTTTACAAATAATATACAAATGCGTGGATTGAGGTAAGAAATCCTTTTTCAAATATGGTAGATAAACTGCATGTTGTGGATGTCGAACATTCGTTTGATTTTGTTTTAGAATTGCATGATAGGAGTTCTTAGTGCATAGAATTGAATTGACAGGAATTGTGAATGTGAATTGGGGATGGGGAAAGTAAATGATTTGTTTTTCTTTAAATTAGGGCCGTCCGTGTGAGGCGGCTCAGCATGTGTTTTGAAAATCAGGCTGTCCGTGTGTGACAGACCCCCAGAGTGTGAGAACAGAACAGAACAGAACAGAACGGGTCGCCAAATTCGCGGCGGTTCGCCGGATGGGTCCCCGAAATGGCCCATCTAGAGTGTGATTGAACGGGTCGTCCTTGCGTGACGATTCGCCGGATTTCTATGTACGGGCATGGATTTCCAGAGTGTGGAATTTCAAAACTTTAAATATGATTGAATAGGAAAGGCTGGATCGTCCGTGCGTGGCGGTCCAGATTGTGAAAGTTTTTAAAAAAAGGAAGCGAGTTTGAGATTGAAAATGGTTTTTGAAATGATTGCATATATGAATTGATAGGAAAATTGGGGGGGAAATTTTAAAATCTTTACTTTATTGTTATTTGTGATATCAAATGCATTGATTTGTAAAAACACCGGGCTGGAACTAAATCCCGCACTGAGAGATAGTTCGATCTCTCACCGTACCACCTTTTATGTGAGTTCCAGGAAATGGAGAAGAAGACATGGAGGAAGGCCGCGAGTGAGGAATTAGCGGAAGTTCGTAAAGTAGCCACTATTCGCTTTAAATTTACATTTGTATGAACTAAATATTGTGTAGACATGGCGGTAACTGTTTGACTAGCCATGTCTGACATATTTTCCCTTTTCTATTTGTTTGTGGACTCCTTTTATGTTTAATATAGTGGCTTGTTGGTTGTATTATTGATAATGTATGTGATGTGCTTAACGCCTTGCGTTTAAATGCGCGGCGGGTTGTCCGGGGGTGTGACAACTTAGTTGGTATCAGAGCCAGCACATACAATATCAATAAACTTCCGCTAAGAGAGCGTTAGAAATAGGATGCGGCGTTTAGGTCATAGACCAAACCATGTGGACCGAGCGTACCATTAGTAACAAATGTATATATATTTGGTGACGGATTATGCCTTTGTAGTAACGGTACAACTTGTTTTGAAAAATAACAAACATACCCTCCTTGGGTTATTGAACCAATTAAATTTTGTAGAAGATAAGCAAAATAGATTCTTTTCCTAGATGGCAAATCAATTTAACGGACAGCCCACTTGGCTACGGGCGTTCTCAGCCACCGCAAAGGTTAAGGAAATGATATAGTTATAAAACTCACGTGTATCTTAATTCCTGTTGAATGTTTTAAATGAGCAATTATAATCTAAAGAAAATTAAGGTTCGATTCGTAATCCTAAATTCCTTCTTTAAATTGCGTCTATTTGCCTGGAGTGAATAATCATAAATCATACGATGAACTCTGTAACTAATAACAATGCAAGTACCCCTGCCGTACAATATACCACCCCAGAACTTCGGAGCGTAGGGTTGAAACTCCAAATAGCGGGGAGGGAATTCCCGATAAACCCCATAGTCTCTAAGACGGGCCTCTACGATTTAATGTTGGGTCTTGAGTGGCTCACTCGAAACGGTGTGACGGTTGACTGCCTGAAAGGGAGGATGGTCATTAACAGGCCAGGTCTCCATGACCTCTCGGTCCGACTCAAGAAACGAGGAGGCGGAACCCCGACAATATCTGCCAACCAAGCAAGAAGACTCATCAATAGCGGTAGTCCCGCCTTTGTAGTCACCATAATGCAACTCGAGACGAAAAAAAAAAACCCGAAATAACGTCAGTACCTATCGTCTCGGAGTATACCGATGTATTTCCGGAGGAGTTGCCAGGAATACCTCCCGATCGGGAAATTGAATTCCACATAGACATACTCCCTGGTACCCGTCCAATCTCTAAGGCCCCGTACCGGATGGCACCGGCAGAACTTAAGGAACTGAAAGTTCAGTTAGAAGAACTCTTAGAATTGGGATTTGTACGGCCAAGCACATCGCCGTGGGGCGCACCAGTACTGTTCGTCAGAAAGAAGGACGGTAGTATGAGACTCTGCATCGACTACCGGGAGTTAAATAAGGTCACGATCAAAAACAAATACCCTCTTCCACGAATTGAAGACCTATTCGATCAACTCCAGGGTGCGGCCGTTTATTCCAAGATCGATCTGAGATTGGGGTACCATCAGTTAAAGATTCAACCTCAAGATGTAGAGAAATCAGCATTCCGTACCCGTTACGGGCACTATGAATTTACTGTCATGCCATTTGGGTTAACCTATGCTCCTGCAGCATTCATGGATTTGATGAACCGAGTACTTCACGACTTACTTGATTGCTGCGTTTTTATAGATGACATCCTGATTTATTCAAAAAGGGAAGAAGATCATGCCGAGGATCTACGTACAGTGTTACAAAGATTACGGGAACACCAATTGTATGCCAAATTCTCTAAGTGTGAATTTTGGATGAAAGAGGTTAAATTTTTGGGACATGTAGTGACAGGAGAAGGTATCCGTGTAGACCCAGATAAAATCAAGGCAGTGGTAGAATGGAACCAACCCAAAAGTGTAACGGATATACGCAGTTTCCTAGGGTTAGCGGGATACTACAGGCGTTTCGTTCCCGGGTACTCAAAGACAGCCCGACCCATGACCCAGCTCCTACACAAAGGGACTACTTTCAAATGGACGGAGAGTCAAGAAGAGAGTTTCCAAACTTTGAAGAAACTACTAACCAGTGCCCCAGTATTAACACTGCCTAAACCAGACCAAGAGTTCACGGTGTATACCGACGCGTCAAGGAACGGCCTAGGATGTGTACTCATGCAAGACGGACGAGTAATTGCTTACGGGTCACGGCAATTGAAGAACCATGAACAGAACTATCCCACACACGACTTAGAATTGGCAGCAGTTATTTTCGCACTCAAGGCATGGAGACACTACCTTTATGGGGCGAAATGCCGAGTATTCACGGACCACCAAAGCTTAAAGTATGTGTTCACCCAGAAAGAGTTGAACATGAGACAAAGGAGGTGGCTAGAACTGATGAAGGACTATGATTTAGACATACAGTACCTGGCCGGGAAGGCAAATGTGGTGGCAGACGCACTCAGCAGGAAGGGGGCGACAAATTTGGCAGAAATCATAACCCAAGAGACAGAATTGATCAAGGAAATGCGACAGATGAATTTGGGAGTGCGTGTATCCGCCAGCTGGCTTCAAGAGCAAACTGACACTAAAGGAGCCGCGACGAATGCGGTACTCACCCTAGCAGCTATATCGGTACAACCGGAATTAAAGTCTCGAGTACGGGGCGCAGACCAGGGCGACGAGCAACACCAAAGATACCGGGAATTGGCCCGTACCAATCCAACGTCGACCTTCAAGGAAAACGAGGATGGGCTCCTCTATTTTAACCAGCGGGTTTGTGTGCCAGAACAGGAGGGACTGAGAAGGGAAATTCTGCGAGAAGCCCACGAATCGGGATATACCATTCACCCAGGAGAGGTAAAAATGTATAAGGACCTTCGTACCCAAGTTTGGTGGCCCAATATGAAGAAAGACGTGTCCGAATTCGTGGCTAGGTGCAGCACCTGCCAACGAGTGAAAGCCGAACGGAGAAAGATAGCAGTATTGTTATATCCAAACTCCAGAGCACAAATGAAGTTCCAGATTATTACTATGGATTTCATCACTGGGTTACCGCGTACCCAAAAGAGGTATGACTCAATCTGGGTCATAGTAGACACACTAACCAAGGTAGCCCACTTTATACCCCTGCGAACCCCTACATCGGGTGGAGTGTTAGCAGAATTATTTCTTCAATATCAGTTCAGATATCATGGAGCTCCTGAAACCATCATATCGGACCGGGATACGCGATTCACCTCACACTTCTGGAAAAGTTTTCAGGAGGCAATGGGAACCCGACTCAATTTCAGTACCGCTCATCACCCCCAGACGGACGGACAGTCGGAACGAACAATCCAAACCTTAGAGGACATGCTAAGGGCGTGTGCCATCAACTTTCAAGGGTCATGGGCTGATCATTTGACAATGGCCGAGTTCGCATACAACAATAGCTACCATGCCAGTATCGAAATGGCACCATCTGAAGCCTGGTGTGGACATCGCTGGAAGACCCCCTTGTGGTGGGGAAACAACGGGGAACAACTGCCAACAGGGCCAGAAATGGTAAAAGATTGCGCAGATAGAACTCAACTGATTCTAAACCGATTAGACACTGCTCGAGACAGACAGAAAAAGTATGCAGACTTGAGGAGACGATCACTAGAGTTCGAAACCGGGGATCATGTTTGGTTGAGGGTCTCTCCAAGGAGGGGAGTGAGACGATTTGGCGTAACAGGAAAACTGAGTCCTAGATATGTGGGGCCATTTGAAATTCTTAGAAGAATCGGACCACTTGCATACGAACTGGCGCTACCTCCAACTCTCGATAAAGTACATCCAGTCTTTCACGTATCGCAACTACGGAAATATATCCGAGATCCCTCCCACATCCTCGACTTTTCAAACCTGGGGTTAGATGAAACTTTAGTGTATGAAGAACGACCCATGAGAATACTGGACACCAAGGAAATAAGTCTCCGGCGTAAAACCATTAAACAGGTCTTAGTACCATGGGGACGGCACTCCAGCCGAGAAGCAACTTGGGAAATTAAGGAAACGATGCGTGCCACATACCCAGAATTGTTCGAAGACATAGACGCCGAGACTGTTCAGGGGACTGAACAGGATTTCCAAGGGGGGGAGGATGTAACGCTTCGAAATAATGGTATGATTAAATTTCTACAGAATCCAATTTAGAAAAAATAAAATTAATTAAGTCAGTAAATCAACAATTTATAGGAATAAATATATAGTAAACGATAAAAGTTGAGAGGAAATAACGTGTCATTTTAATCAAATTATATTAATAGAGGTCATAACCTTTTTAGCAAACTCAATTTAGAAGAGCCTAATCTAAATTCAGCCCGATCCTCACCCATTTAATCTACCCCTCTCCTCTCTCTTCCCACAGCCAACCCTTCATTGCAATTTCTGTAAGTTTTCTTTCTCTCCCTCTCTTTCTCTCTTTCTCTCTTTTTCTTTGTTTTCGCCCCCCTCTCCCTCTTTGGCTGCCGCCGGCCACAAGCCCCCTACCCTCACCACCAAAACCGCCAGCCCCCCCTCCTTCCTTGCCGCCGCCCTCCCTCTCTACCCCAACCGAACCCCATCCCTTCCTCTCTCTCTACCGCCTCTCTTGTCCCTTGGCTGCCGCTGACCCGAAGGAAAACCCTAGCCGCAACCCTCTGGCTTCTCCCCCCTCCTTTTCCCTTTGTTGGCCGACTCTCTTTCTCTTTTTCCCTTGGCCGGCCAAAACCCAAAACCCTAAAATTTGGTACGGCCCGTACCAGGCCGTGCGGCTAGGCCGTACCTACCTAGGTCAGACCAGGCCGTACCAACTAGGTCAGACCAGGCCGTACCAACTAGGTCAGACCAGGCCGTACCAACTAGGTCAGACCAGGCCGTACCTACTCAGTCGAAACCCTAACCCTAGCCGAAATCCATACATCCATTAACCCGAAACCAAAACCCATTAACCCATTTAAGGACTTTATTTAAAATGTTTAGATGACAATTGAATTAAATACGAATAGAATTAAGAACCTAATCAAGCGTTTATAAACTTAGGAGCAAACCGCGAGGTTCTAGGAGACGCCGAGAATACGCGAGATTCCGACACACGCGAGATCACTGAGAATACAGGTGCGGGTTCCTGGTCTTGTTTTACAAATAATATACAAATGCGTGGATTGAGGTAAGAAATCCTTTTTCAAATATGGTAGATAAACTGCATGTTGTGGATGTCGAACATTCGTTTGATTTTGTTTTAGAATTGCATGATAGGAGTTCTTAGTGCATAGAATTGAATTGACAGGAATTGTGAATGTGAATTGGGGATGGGGAAAGTAAATGATTTGTTTTTCTTTAAATTAGGGCCGTCCGTGTGAGGCGGCTCAGCATGTGTTTTGAAAATCAGGCTGTCCGTGTGTGACAGACCCCCAGAGTGTGAGAACAGAACAGAACAGAACAGAACGGGTCGCCAAATTCGCGGCGGTTCGCCGGATGGGTCCCCGAAATGGCCCATCTAGAGTGTGATTGAACGGGTCGTCCTTGCGTGACGATTCGCCGGATTTCTATGTACGGGCATGGATTTCCAGAGTGTGGAATTTCAAAACTTTAAATATGATTGAATAGGAAAGGCTGGATCGTCCGTGCGTGGCGGTCCAGATTGTGAAAGTTTTTAAAGAAAGGAAGCGAGTTTGAGATTGAAAATGGTTTTTGAAATGATTGCATATATGAATTGATAGGAAAATTGGGGGGGAAATTTTAAAATCTTTACTTTATTGTTATTTGTGATATCAAATGCATTGATTTGTAAAAACACCGGGCTGGAACTAAATCCCGCACTGAGAGATAGTTCGATCTCTCACCGTACCACCTTTTATGTGAGTTCCAGGAAATGGAGAAGAAGACATGGAGGAAGGCCGCGAGTGAGGAATTAGCGGAAGTTCGTAAAGTAGCCACTATTCGCTTTAAATTTACATTTGTATGAACTAAATATTGTGTAGACATGGCGGTAACTGTTTGACTAGCCATGTCTGACATATTTTCCCTTTTCTATTTGTTTGTGGACTCCTTTTATGTTTAATATAGTGGCTTGTTGGTTGTATTATTGATAATGTATGTGATGTGCTTAACGCCTTGCGTTTAAATGCGCGGCGGGTTGTCCGGGGGTGTGACAGGTGAAGGAGTTTAAAGAGCAAATGATGCGTGTGTTTGGGATGACCGATCTAGGAGAAATGCATTACTTTCTAGGTCTAGAGGTCGAACAAGAGAAGGGAAGAATCTTTGTGTCCCAATGCAAGTATGCAAGAGACTTGGTAGAAAAGTTCGGATTAAAAGATTGCAATCCCGTACTAATTCCAATGAATACAAATGAGAAGTTGACAGCTATTGATGGAACCGGAGTTGCAGATGCAACTCGGTTTAGGAGTTTGGTGGGAGGTCTATTGTACTTGACGCACACAAGACCAGACATCACACATGCAGTTGGAATGGTTGCGAGATACATGCAGAATCCAACTAAACAACACATGGGAGCAGCAAAGCGAATTCTTAGGTACATTGCAGGTACAACAAGCTATGGTCTGTGGTACAAGGGTGTTGATGAACCGCGTTTGACAGGCTACAGCGATAGTGACTGGGCAGGCAGCATAGATGATCGAAAAATCACAACAGGTCAGGTGTTCTTCTTTGGCAACAGCGTAATAAGTTGGAATTCGAAGAAACAATCAACAGTTGCACTATCAACCGCAGAAGCTGAGTACAATGCAGTAACATCAGCAGCATGACAAGGTGTATGGTTAAGGCGCTTATTGGAAGAGTTAGATTGTGAGCAGAAAGGTGCGACAATACTCTATTGTGATAATTAATCGACAATTGCAATTAGTAACAACCCGGTGCATCACAACAGAACAAAGCACATAGACACTCGGCTCCATTTCATACGAGATCTGATTGAGCAAAAGATGATAGAGTTGTGTTCGCTCCCAAATGAGAGGTACAGAGCTTCACTACAGCCTAAGCTGTAGAGTTTAAACCCTATTCAACTCTTAGACGAAGGTTGCAAGTGCACAACCCTGTCGTGTAGTTAGAACGGGTATCGATCCACAAGGACGGTTCACTTTCTTAATCTCTACTTTTCCTAATTAGGTACTAGAAGTTTGAATGTTTGGGATGTGTTTAACTAATCCTAGGTTTTATGAACAAATCAAATGAATGTAACAAAAGAATGTATGAACAATTTCAATTAACAATGTATGAACAAGTAATGAATCAATTAAATGTTTGTATTTTGTACTATGGTATAAAAGAGTGTTTCAAGGGTTTCAGATTTCATCTTCAACTTTGCTGCTCAGAACCTGCCACGCGACCCGCATGCTCTCGCATGCGACCCGTGTGACGTGACCCGCATGCTCTCGCATGCGACCCGCTTGGCCTTAAGCGCCCTGAACCTGGCACGCGACCCGCAAGCTGTGGCTTGCGACCCTCGTGATGCGACCCGCGTGCTAAGTCACGCGACCCGCATGGTCCCTTGAGCTGAGTCTGCACATGTCAGAAACTTGTTGTTTAAGTCGTGTAAGGTTAGATTGACCGTACCTAGTGTCACTGAACCTCAACTTTCGTGTGTTGGCTTAGCAGACCTAGTTTGGAATTGCAATTTCACCTTCTCAGGTTTAATCAAGTTGTTTGATCTAAACCTAAGTTCTCAATTCTGTTTACTAAAGGTATCCACAAGCTGAGCAAGAGCAAGTGGAAACTTTCACCTTTCGGCTACTCATTGACCTCACCTTTCGGTTCTTAGACCTACCTCAAGTACTTAACCTAATTTGTAAGAAGCGTCAAGCCTTTGGTACAAGAAGAAATGCCTAAGGCATTCAACAGTAAGCAATCAAGAATCAAACAATTCAGATCAAGCAATCTCAAATAATACAAGAATCAAAGAAACACGAAATAACAATAAGAATCAATCCACGTGCATCATCAAACAAAGTATCAGACTACAAATCCAAACCCTCGAAACTACAGTATCTACTCAGACATGAGTGAAATCAAAGTAAAAGAAAGAGAGAAGAAGCAAATCATTGTCAGAGAGGGAGGAGTGAAGAGGCTCGAAGCTTCTGGAGTCTTCTTCACCAAGTTGAGTAGCTCCAGATCCTCCAGATCGCCTCTCCTCTCCAGATCGCCTCTCCTCAGGCGCCAAGCTCCCTTCCTGGCGATCCGATCCCCCCCCTTTGGGAAGATATCGGGCCGGCCTTATATAGGCATCTTAACGGGTTTTAATCGGGTCCTGGCGCAATTAACTCGATGAGGGTCGCATGCCAACTCATGCGGGTCGCGTCGAGCTTTCCGAAAAGTGGTTATACGCTCAAAACGGAGTTACGAGTCAAAAGTTATGACTGTTTTAAGTTCGGTGCTGAAATCTCAGGATCTGATGCGACCCGTATGGAATCTGACGCTACCCGCGTGGAATCTGATGCTACCCGCGTGGGATCTGATGCCGCCCGCGTGGGGGGTTCCAGAACTCGCAATTTTCCCTGATTTGGCTCATTTTCTACAAAGTAACAATGAAAATGCAGTAGTACCACATTCTATAGATATTCAATGTATATTCAATGTAAAAGACATGATTTGGTGGTTTGAAACACAGAATGTGGTACATAAATTGGTCGGATTTATAGATCTAATAATGAGACATCAAGTTGCAGTATGTGAACACGAACCAGCAAGTTGCAGATGTGCTGACCAAATCACTCACACAAGAGAAGTTTAACTGGTGTCGAGACATGATGAATGTGCTGGACTTTGGATTAAGAGGGGGTGTTGAAAATAATCCAAGTCAGCAGCCAAATGCATAATAGATGCAGTTTTTTAGAAGTTACGGTTTTGTTGCAGTTTTATTTTCTGTTTAGAATTAATTAAAAATTGATTGTAAACTTATGGAGCAAGTTATCTATTTAGACATGTGCAGGAAGTAGTGAGTAGTTTTTAATTAATATGTCATGTAGTGGGTTGGTTATAGGTTGGTTATAGCTGCATTAGTGGAGTTAGTGGGGTCCGAAATTAGGGAGAGGCACCATCTTAAATACTGTGTATTTTCTGTTAATTAATCAATGGAGTTGTGAGAAAAATTCTGCTGTGTTCTGTTTCTGTTTTTTCAACTCCCAACACAACTAGGCTATATAACCAGGGTTGTATTAGGCATAAGGATTGAATCTCCTTGTGCCAGTAGGGTGGTTGCCCCTTCCTCTTCCTATTCCTCTACCTCTTCCTCTGTTATGATCTCCTCTTCCTCTGACAATAGAGGTAGTAATTAATTCCTGGGTATGTAAATCATTAGTATCTAGAGGCAAGATCAAAGACAATTCAAGTAGAGAGCCATTATTAAGAGTTTTGCACCAAAAGCTAGTAAGTGAGATGATTTTAGAACCTACTGTCTTCAAAGAGGAAATACAAGTATCTTGAAAGCATAACTTATTCCTTTCCAGCCATATACTCCAAAGGACTGCTTCTCTGATAAGCTCAACTAATGGGATGTTTTTTAAGGGTATAAAGGCATTAAGAAACCAGACATCCTCCATACAGGTACCAGTAAAGATAAAGTTATTATGCAGAGCAATCCACTACCAAATAGAATTAATAAAAGTACATTGCACAAATAAATGGTCAGTGGTCTCTAATTTACCACAAAAATCATTTCAGACTATCTAGTTTTATTATTCAATAGATACTTTTTCGTCCCGAGAAAAATTCTAACAGTTTCCTTTTGCGTTGCAATAAGGAGGATAAAACATGGTGCATGAAGAATGCGATCACTGCATATGTCAGCAGGTGAAACTGATGATGTTGATGGCCAACTTTTTTATTTGTAGCATTTTAAAAATTAAAAATTTAAAAGGTAGCGTGCAGTTAGAAAAAATCATTCTAGCATAAATTCATACTAGGAAATGTAGATTTAGTCGATGAAACATTAATGTTTGAGTGAGTTGCAGCCTAATTTGAGTTTCACTCAGAGTAAAAACATCGATGTTTCAATGTAACGCGGTGTTCCACTTCATCAAAAAAAATATTTTATTTTTTTATTTAAGCATAATACTTGTCATCAGAAAAACGATATTTTATTTCATTGATATCGATGTTTCGTTTTCTGATACATCGAGTTTTATTTTTCGATGATGTAAAATTCAGCTTAAATAAAAAAAATCATTTTTCTGATGAAGTAAAACTTGATTTTCTTTTATTTTCTGATGAAGTAATATATATATATATATATATATATATATAGAGAGAGAGAGAGAGAGAGAGAGAGATGGGCTAACTTGCTTTGGAAATTAAAGAGAGTGTTTTACTTCCCGCTCATATATTCATTTTCAAAGTTCAAATAGTCGATTTGAACTTTTCGACATGTTTTTCATATTAAAATGTGATTGGAGACCAAATTTTATATTTTTTGGAAATTTTTACTATTTTTTCAGAATTTTTGAAAATCATTGCTTTGTTGAATTTTTTATTATTTTTTATTTAATGAAAAGTTGTGATTTTCAAAAATTCTGAAAAAATAGTAAATAAAAATTTGCAAAAAATGTGATTGTTAGATGTTTCGAATTGACTATTTGAACTTTGAAAATCAAGATATGAGCGGGAAGTAAAACACCTCTTTAATTCTCAAAGCAAGTTAGTCCAACTCTATATAATAATTATTCTACTTTTATATATATATATATATATATATATATATATATATATATATATATATATATGAGGCTGGCTACTATGCTTATATAAGCAAAAGCCTCCATATGCTTATAACTCATTTTTGCGTTTTCAATGTTCAAATGGTCGATCCGACCGTTCATCTTGTTCTCCATATTAATATGTGCTTGGAGACTAAATTTTACATTTTTCTGAATTTTTTTACTATTTATTAAGCCACTTTGAAAATTGCTGATCTGGGTGAACAGTAAAAACAGTGTTTCCAAAATTCTGGACCACCAGATCAGAAACTTTCAAAGTGGCTTAATAAATAGTAAAAAAATTCAGAAAAATGTAAAATTTAGTCTCCAAGCACATATTAATATGGAGAACAAGATGAACGGTCGGATCGACCATTTGAACATTGGAAACGCAAAAATGCTCATTTAAGCATATGTGGGCTTTTGCTTATATAAGCATAGTAGCCAAGCACACACACACACACACACACACACACATATATATATATATATATATATATATATATATTCTCCTTAAATTAAATAAATAGATAATCGATGTGCAAAAAAATAAAACATTGATTTTCAGAAGATCGAGTATTGTCAAATAAGTAGAATAATTATTATCAGAAAATTAATGTTTTATTTAACTGGAATGGACATTTTATTTCTTTTATTATGAGAAAATAAAATATAGATGTATCGATTATCGACTTTCTGATGATAAATTTTGCTTAAGTAAAAGAAATAAAACATCAATTTTCTGATGAAGTGAATTTATCTCACTACTCTCAATCATCGATGTTTGTTTTCTTTAAACATCAACATTTCATTTTGAGTGAAATGCAGACTCATTTCTGAGTGAAGTGTAGACTAAATCTCCGTTTATACTAAAATCCAAACTTTTACGAAAATTGTGCTACTTTTTGAATTTTTAGTTTTATAAATTCTACGAATAAAAATATCGGTGATGATGATGTTTTATTTAACTGCAAATTGTGCAGAGATAGATATCTTTTAAGTAAGAGCAGTAGGCAGGGAGAGGAAGAAGTCCAAGTTTCTCTCTCTCTTTTTTGAAATACAAGTCCAAGTTTCTCAGTCTCAGTTTTGAATCACCACCTACCAACGGTATGTTTAATTGGATTGAGAATAAATTATTTTTAAAATTAGATTATTTAGAATAGCTTATTCGGTATTTAGTTGGATTAGAATAACTAGAATAGTAAATTCAAATTTTTCATCTTAATTAGAATAGACTATTCACAAAAATATTAAAATTTAATTATTTTAATAAAATAAACAATAGTTATTCTTAATTTAACTATTATAGCTTATTTTTATTTTACAACCAAACATACTCCAGCTGAACCAAGCCTCAACAACCCAACGCGGCACCTCAGATTTGGGAGTCTTTAATTCTTAACTAAGACTGAGACTAATTAATTAATTAATTAATTAATTACTTAATCAGATTTATTTACTTCTGCTCTTTAATTTTTGTTTTATTTTTATTCTTGGAGAAAACCCCGTAGGCAAGTTTTATTTTTTAGAGGGGGCGGGGGCTAATTAATTAATCAATTAATTCGGATTTGGATTTGGATTTAGAATTTGGACGGACCCTTCTCAGTTCTTCTTTCCCTTCCCTTTTCTTCTTTTTACTTTGTTTTTTTTTCATTAGCGCTGCGGCTGAAGCAACGGAGCTCCACCTCTGACCTCTCCGTCCTTCCAATTCCGATTTCTTTTGCATCCAAAGGCAGAGGTGCGCAATTACTACTTTCCTTCTGTTTGCTCACTGTTCCAGAAATTTCAGATTTCTGGCCTGGTTTGGTTCTATACAAACAACTTAAATTTTAGGTGGTGTGCTAAAATTTAGGTTTAAGTGAAGGCAGTTTTGGTGGAGCATGCCATGATAACTATTTTTTTTTTCTTCAGATAAAATCAATCTGTCAACGACTAGGCACGCAGACTACTTGAGAATCAATCAATCAAGGTAACATCAATGCGTGGGAGGCGACCCTCCCGTCGTGGCGGATCATCCAAACAGCTGGTATACTTACTTTACTCTGTGGGGGCAATTCAATTTCACTTCTCTCATAGTAACAATTTAAATAGAGACACTTGACACAAATGCATCAAAACTTGAGCTTAATTAAGCTGCTCTTATCATTCCCCTCGCAGGTACCGGATGATTCTTTCTCCATTGATGATGAAATATCTCATCTCACCAAGCTCAGTTCCCAGCCCACCGATTCAACCCGTTGTTCTCTTTTGGGGCCCCGCAACAAACCTCTCTCTCTCTCCTCCTTTAAGCTTCTAGCTGGGAGGGAAGGGACCGGGAGGTTCTCCTCAGCGGATCGAGCATATGTTCTTGGTCAACACATACCTGTTAGAGGGCCATGGTACGTGGATAGCATGGACAGTGAAGCCTATGTCTCCAGATTTTCTGATGATGGATCACTTTTTGTTGTTGGGTTCCGGGTATACAAACTTTTTGTCTTTTTTCTGCATACATTTATGCCCTGTGTGTAAGGTTAACAACTATAAATTGCCAGTACTTAATGGAAGTTGGCACACAAAAGTTTTTCACACTGTTAGGTCTTAGTTATAAGCACTAAAAGTTATTTCTCTGCGAATTTCATAGCAAAATGCTGTACTCACTAATCCTCTTATGGTTTGTGTTTCCATTGTTCCGTGTTAATCAGGGCAGTCACATTAGAATATATGATGTTGAAAAGGGGTGGAAAGTGCAAAAAGACATCAGTGCCCGAAGTTTGAGATGGACAATTACTGACACTGCTCTTTCAACTGATCAGCGCTATCTGGTTAGCAGTTTCATTTTCGTATAAACCTCGTTACTCTGGTTAAAAAGTTCTTAACACATAGTTCTAGTTACTTCTCATTTCAAGCTTATTAAGAAAACTGATGAACTAGAGCCCCTTTCTCCTCAACTTTCTTTTCTGAAAATTGTCAAAATATCTATATTACCTGTATTAACATAGGAAGTTGTATTAAGGGCATCTTTCTTTCTTTTTGAAGATAAGAAAGAGAAGGCATGGTGATACTTTTCTTATTTTACGTCTGTAAGGGTATACGTTCTATTTTTGAGGTTTTATTGGGTATTGATTTACTTCCCCTTTGAGTTGAGCCTGTTCCAGACACTTGCAACTGAGTATACGTGCAAGTATTATCTGTTTTCTGAAAATTTGACAAGCCTGGTCGAAGTTGCAAGTATTACTATACAACCTTATCAGGGAAGATCAGATAACAATCACAAGAAGGCACTCCTTCAACCACATGCTCTGGCAAATTGGGCATGTAGGAACCAGCAGACCTATACAGGAGATACTCTAAACAGATCTCAACAAGAGATGAAAATCAACCCTTACCCTGATGCAATGTTTTTTTGGTTCTCTCCTTGCACACAACTGCAGTCTAGCTAAATTTTTTACTGGTATTAGGCAAACAAACGCTGATGCAGAGCGGTACCTTCCTCTGCGTACCGGACCACCACAATTTAGCAAGGATCAGTCTTAGGAACCTTTAGTTTACATTTCTGTCTTTTCATTCCAGTTTTACATTCCTAGCAATGATTTTATGTTTTCATTTTATGTTCGTTTTCATGAATGTAATTGTAGAACCTTTTTCAATTAATGGCATGCCTACGGGTTTTTCTCAAAAAAAAAAAATCAACACAACGTTATCAAAACTGTTGATTTGAGAATGGCAGTTGCACAGTTTCTGATTCAACTTAGCATAATAGATCTTGAATCTTTGTTAATTTGAAGGATTAAAGCAATTCAATTTTTTTTTTTTTTTTCAGGCTTATGCAAGTCTAAGTCCAATCGTGCATGTTGTGAATGTTCAGTCAGGAGGGATGGAGTCATGTGCAAATGTTACAGTATGTTCAGCTACATATTGTTCTTAATTTTAAGGAATATAAGTGCTGATCTGCAATGAGTAATACACCGTGCAATGTTGTAGGATGTGCACGAGGGTTTGGATTTCTCACAGGGGCATAGCGATTATGATGATGACTATGAACATTCCTTTGGAATATTCTCCATAAAGTTCTCAAAGGATGGGCGAGAAATTGTAGCGGGAACCAATGACGACTCAATTTATGTTTATGATCTCTTTGCCAACAAGGTCTCCTTGCGACTGCTGGCTCACTCTGTAAGCACACTTTCATTTCTTATTATTATTTTTTATTTTTATTTTTACGAAGCAAAAGAGGATGGATAATTCATCCATACTGTTATTGTTTTTTGACTAAAAGGCCTAAGCCCGTTTCATTTAACTGAAACATAGGTGTTACATAGTTTTAGCACATCCAGCTATATAATAACTGAATGGCGCATCACCAATCCATACTGTTATTGTACTGCATTCAACTATTGCTGATTGACAGTAGCAGCTACTTAGCTCTTGTAAGTATGCTTTTGGGGTCTGATAATGCTGTTATATTTTCAGGAGGATGTGAATGTGGTCACCTTTGCCGATGAAACAGGACATATAATATTTTCTGGTAGTGATGACAGCCTGTGTAAGGTGCGTTGCTCTCCTGTTACTTTAAAAGGATAAAAGGACATCAAATTTTAGTTAATGATTTATGGTGGAAGTGCTAACCAAAAGAATGAAAAAAAAAGGTGTGGGACAGGCGTTGTTTCACGAGAGATCCAGCTGGGGTGTTGGCGGGACACCTGGACGGCATCACTCATATCGACAGCCGAGGCGACGGCCGCTATTTGATATCAAATGGCAAGGATCAGACCATCAAGCTCTGGGACATCAGAAAGATGTCGTCCTCTGTTAAGTTGTGAGTACCATCTCTCCATAAAATTGACCTGTATCTATCCATCTATATGTATGATTCTGCTCTTTCTTTTTTATTTGTTCTCTTTAGTTCTCTATCATGTAATTTAGTTACTTTTTGGTGCTGTTCCAGTTCAATTCCAAGAGCATACGAGTGGGACTACAGATGGATGGTGTACCCGTCAGAAGCACGACACATGAAGCACCCACACGATCAGTCCCTGGCTACCTTCAGAGGTCACTCTGTCTTGCGCACTCTTATTCGTTGCTACTTCTCCCCTGCTCATAGGTTCGTCCATCCTTCTGTATAGTTATTTACAATTTACTTTTAATTTTTGTTTGAAATAAAGTCTGACTGACCAATTCAGAAATGCAAATTACAATAACCTGATCCATTATGCATGCATTCTGATTTCTGCACTCTTTTGTCATGTTATTTGCTTCTAGCACGGGTCAAAAGTACATCTACACAGGATCGAGTGACAAGTGTGTCTACATCTACGACATCGTGAGATCTCAAGCTTATTTATGCTTTTTTTTATAATTATTTTACTTATTTCTTCTTTCTGGAAAATAAGAGTGACTGAGTAAGTAGTAAAATGACCCATTGTGATTGAATCCAGGTGAGTGGTGAAATAGCGGGTAAACTGGGATGGCATAGATCGATAATAAGAGACTGCAGCTGGCATCCACACCATCAAACGCTTGTCAGCTCAGCTTGGGATGGGTACGTTGTCAGGTGGGAAGCTTCCGGTGATGACGATGCCGATCCTTTATCTCTCAAATCAGCAAGCCAGAAGAAACAACCCGACCCCGAGAGATATCGGCATCCCTTTGAGCTCTAAATTCTGCTTTTGCTTTCCTTCCCTTATCTATGTATACCGCATGTACAAATGTATGTAATGTATCATGATAAATAATAGGTACAGTTTTGGTTTGTTATTCGTTATTTTGGCTGGTCAACTCCTGTAAATGGGCTGATATTGTGCACAAGGCAGCACTGGAACTGTGCACAGTGCCAAATAAGGTATACCAGTGTAGAGCATGAAAAAAGATATCCTACAGCCAAAAAAAGGAAAAGGAATTATACAGTGAAGGCGGCATGGCAGCGTTTGTGTGATCCCACCTTTGGGAGGCTAAATAATTTGCTCCTTGTTTTAAATTTTAATAGATAGGGATTTGCTTTAGAAGTTGCAGAAATGGAGACGGGTAATTTTATATCGAGACAATATAAAATGACAACAATGAGAAAACATGTTGAGCTGTACAACTTGTTATGCTGTGTTTTTAAAAGGAACTGGTCTGGTGGTCTGGGCTGTCTGCTTGTTGTATTGTGTTTTTTAATAAAGAACTGGCTGGCTATTTGGCTCTGTACAATTGGAATTTTGGAATCATTGGCACTCGCCGGTCACCGGAGAGTAGGAGAGTAGGAGTAGAGCATCATTGGAATGAAATCGTGAATGCGAGTGGGGGTGCTGATTTAATCACTCACGGTCTCGATGATATCTGATCTGATCTATCTACTTTTACTTTAGGTAGATTCCCCCTAGTAAGGGGCACGATTCCGTTTATGGATGTAATCAAAGCTGATGCATTGCAGAATTTGTTGGGTTCATGTAAAGTGCATATCATAGCCTCATAGGGGTTATTATTAAGCTCGAGATGTGGTTTTGTGTACGGGCAGCGCATTTTTTTTTGGAAATTTGTTGTTGTTAAGCGACGATTACAGTTGAAACATAAAAGTGATAACATTGTGGGTTGTCCTTTTATGAAAAGAAAGATGGTTAGTAAGATTCAGGATTGTTTACTGCTATAGCTGAACCGATGGTACTCGTGTTAGGTAAAAATTCAGAAATTTTGAATGCGAAAGAAATTAATTAAAGTAAATCAAATTGAAATGTTAATACTCGGATTGTGATATACCGTTTTTAAGCATATTTCGTCTCAGTTGGGCGAGATTCGTAAAATCGATCACCATCAAACTTCACAATACTCAACAAATATTGGAAATTAATCATATTGAAATAAAATGGCAAAAGTGGAGAATGAAGGAAAAAATATTTTCTTTGTTCTTATCGGATACAAAGCAGAGAGGAGAGAGCCCTCAGTTTGTATGTGGAGAAAGAAGAAAATCTTTTTGCTTGTTTTCTCACGGATCCAAAACTGAAAAAAATATCTATCAAAATGAGAGTGAGGGATGATACTCACGAGGGATGATACTCCCTCCTTTTAAACCCTGGGTTTCTCTCCAACGCGCCAAGAGAGAGACGCAAGGGTTTTGAACGGGCGGCCCCAGCGGCAGAGAGAAAGAGAGAAAGAGGGGAAGGTTTTAAAAGGAGGGATGCCTTGAGATCCGTCCAGAACATAATTGAATGGTTGAGATTTTTCCCAAAATCAAAAGAAGTTTAAATTTGGTGATTTATTATGAACCAATTATATCTAACCGAAGACATTAACGAAACTCGCATTTAGAAATTAATACGAAATTTTCGAATGTTTTCTTGATTTATTTTATAATTTTATTTGCCACTTCATTACTTATTTAGATTCACAATTGTCATTAATATTTGTATTTGCTAACATTAATCTATAATTTTATTAAATTTCAATTTTGGTTTAATAAACAACCTCATATAAACTAATTTATCCTTTTAACTAACTAACTTTTATTTTCCTTAACTAACTACTTTTTTTTTAATTAGTAGTAATTATTAATGGTTAGCCTAATTAATCAATTTAAAATTTACGGATTATAACAAAATGCATAGCTGCTGCCACAAATATACAAACACCTGAGCCGTCGAGAAACTCAGCGGCCGAGAAAAAAATTCAGTTGCCAAGAAACTCGGCGACCTGGGCATTTTTTAAATTCCTGAAAAATCTTGGACATTTGTATTATTTTTTATTTAATTTTGGATATTAATAAAAATTTTGAACTTATACTTAAATGTCATTTATATGTAAAATGAACCAACAAACTGGTCAAATTAAAAAATTGAAACTTTTTTTTTATACATGCTAAATATTTTACTTTTTTAATAGACAATAAGGTTGAGACTCTATAAATGTAAAGTGAGTTTTAACATAAAAATGGTGAAAGATAATAAATTAGATAAATGAGAGAATTTTTGAAATTTGGAAGGTATATTAGACGTTACGAATTTCACAAGTAGAAAATACGCAATTTCGGATTTCTTTTTTTAAGGATAAACATGATAGCTACGGCATTGGGAATCTGTGTCGAATTTTTTTAGTTACAGTCTTAATATTTTAAAATTCTAATCTTACCAGCGTTTTTTTTTAAAACTTTAAATCTACAATCACACTTATCAATCTGAGTGGAACCAATTGTTTTTTTAGGAAAATGATTAATTCTAGAGCTGAATCGGTACAAGATATAAACATTGGTATTACATTCATATTTTCAATAAAACATCGATGCACCGCTGCTGGAATTAATCAAGGTATAAAATATCGGCACGTCATCGGTATATTTACAATGAAATATCGATGTATTATATCCAAACTTTAAATATCTATAACTTTTGATATGAAACTCCGGTTCGAGTGTTTGACTTCAATTCAAAAAGCTCGCGAATAGGAGGCCATTGTTGTCGGCCCTAATGCCCCATGTAGCTTACAAATTTAGAATTGCAAAAAACATATACCCGTTTAGGACCTCAAAACTTCAATTAAAGTTTCTGATCCTCAACAATTATGCATTTTTCTTTATTTCAACTAGAAATCTTTAATTATTTATCATGATATTTAATTTGACAATAATCAATATTTTAAAATTAAATACTAATATTTGAAGATTTTTTCTATTTATTTTTATTATTCTATACTATGGTCCGTAAATTAACTATTTTTCAAAAAAAAAAAAATAGTTCAATGCATATTGACGTGGATGGTAGCTTTGAAATTTTAAAAAAGTGCTCAGAATTTTAAAATATCAAGATGGTAACTAAAAAATTTCGAAAATAGACTGTATTCCTTTAATCTTAGAGTAATCTCATTTTATAGGAAATAAATCTGTTGTGGTTCCAAAGAATCACATAGACTTGCAATTGTAAATCCACTCATTCATTTTTTGAATCTCAAAAACTGCTAGTTTTATGCACGTATCTCAAAACAGATGAATGGATGGATTTGAAATTGCAGAGTCACGTGATTTTTTGGAATCACAGCAGATTTATTTCTCATTTTATAACAATAACAGTAAGAGTAGTGTTAGTACTGAGTCTGGCTAGTATGACATTGGTGTCATATGACACTAACTACAAAATTGTTTGGAGAGATTTCGAACAACTAATTCAAACCACTCAAACCGATTTACTTTATGAGTGATGTGTTTACATACAAAAAAAATTTATATTTTCTTGTTATTTTAATATCAAATTAAGTGGTAAAAAATGTTGAAAAATGAATGTATTAAAATTAATTTAAAAATTCACACATTTACCGCTTGACTTGATAGTAAATAAATTTGAAAAATTATAAATTTTGCATGTAAACACACAACTAATGAAATAGATCGATTTGAACGATTTGAATTCACTGTTTAAAGTCAATTCAATTGATTTTTGGAGTTAGTGTTGCACAAGTCTGATGTCATATAGCCAGACTCGTTAGTACCCCGAAATTTTTATTGTTACCACTCAAAAAAATCAAAATTAATTCATTACCACCCTGTTGGGGCTTTATTCAATACTACCACCCTCGCTAACCCAGTTCGCGCACCAAATTGGCTGGTGCGCGGACTGGGTTGGCGCACCAACCTTTTCACCGTATAAGAGGCTGGCGCTGCCCATTCTGTTGCGCAAACGGCACTCCGCGCACCTTCAACAGTAAAAGGTAAGTTTTTTTTTGTACTTTTTTTTTATTATTATTTATAAATTAGGTAGTTGGGTATAGGTGTCCAAAATAGGTCCAAATAGAGTAGAATTGTATTAAATAATTAGAATGGTGTCCAAATAGAGCAGAATTGTATTAAATAATTAGAATGGTGTCCAAATAGAGTAATTATATTAAATAATTAGAATGGTGTCCAAATAGAGTATAATTGTTTTTAGCTATATTATGTTGTATTTTAGGCCAAATTATTTTAGTAAATTATTAAAGTACCCTATTTGAGGTACTTAAGGCCAAATTTGACTAGAAATGCACCAAATTGTAGTATGGCGTCATCCAGCGGCACCAAGCACACCAGTCTACCTCATGATGATGTGGATTTGGATGTAGCGTTAGCCCGAACCGTCTTTTCGCATTTGACGACCGAGTATATCAGTCTCGTTTGCTGGTTCCCGTACAAGGACCACAAGATCAGAAACTCATATGTAAGTTTACATCTCTATACCACTTGCAAATAATATACATTTTCATTTGAATAAAATAATAAATTATATTTGTGTTTATTTTAAAATTAAATGCAGACTCATACTCTGACGTCAACGAAGAACAACCAGATGAATATCCTCTACAACGAGCGATTTGCACCCGCGTTGCAGAGGCTGGGTCTGTGGCATGTGTCACAGCTCAGTGACTTAAATGCAGATGTTGCTCTTATATCTGCATTGGTCGAGAGGTGGCGGCCGGAGACCCACACCTTCCACTTACCCGTCGGAGAGATTACGGTGTCTCTCCAGGACGTGAGTTGTCTCTGGGGTCTGCCCATTACCGGAGAGGCGGTGACGGGTGTGGAGTATGGAGACTTCGCGCAGCTCATCATCAACCTGCTGGGAGAAGGGTTGATGAAGCGGAGGGTGACCAATAAGGGGTACATCTACTCGAAGAATGACATCAGTTTACCACACTTACGGGAGCGGTTCAGGTAACATTTATTTTATAAAATTAATTATTTGATGTCTATTTTTCAAAATTTTTACTAAATTTGTTCGAATTTACAGTGGAGCCCTAGACGCGGATGCTGATGCTGAGACGGTAGATCGGTGGACCCGGGCTTACATCATGGAGATGTTTGCTTGCTGGCTGTTCCCAGATTTATCAGGGGCCACTGTCCCTAGATGTTTGCTTGAGTGGCTGAGGGACTTGGCCCAGCCGAAACGGATGAACTGGGGTGCAGCGGTATTGGCATGTCTATATCGGAGTCTGTGCACCGCATGCCAGGTATAAATTATTTTGAAATTAAATCTGAATAATTAAATGGTTACACACAAAAAAAACTAGAATTTTAACTGTCACTTGTACCTAAATAGACAAACAAGCACAATTTCTACGGTCCAGCTGGTCTCCTGATTGGTCATGGACGAGGTTCCCGTTCGGCCGTCCACAGCCACGAGTGAGAGGTTAGGCTCCAGATTGGGGGCAGCCCAACGGGATCACATGTCCGGCGTACGCGTAGAGATTCTGCTCGAGAAAGACGTACATCCAGACCCCGCACGGTAGACCTATGGGAGTTGATTTCTTCCGGAGTCAGTTCGAGCAGATGACTCCTGACAGCCACGTCTGCTGGCGGCCGTACGACACCCGTATGGAGGTTGAGAACGATGTTGCTGTCCCTCACTCCTTTCTTCATGACCTGCCTCATATATGCCTCGAGCAACGTCAGTTCTAGTTTGCTCAGGTGCCCCTTACATTATTATTGTATTCCAGTTTTGTATCACTTTTATTTATTACGTACGTAGGATTATTTATTTTTATGTACTTGTAGGTACCACTTGTGTTCTACCAGTTTGTCGAGCATTATTACCCTGGACGGGTTATGCGTCAGTTCGGTATGCGTCAGCCCTTTCCCGTCCCGGATCCCATCTCTAAAGACAAGTGGTACGAGCTTCACAAAGAACTGGCCACTACCAGCAGTAAGAATTAGCGGGCCGTGCACGCCGATTATGTGACTCGGCTTGAGGCGACGGGCGACAGGATCCCTGACGAGCTCCAGTCGTATGCTTTCGATACATACGATCAGACCTATCGCAGTTGGTATCAGGAGTACTGTGCCTTCACGGTGTACTTGCATGGTCAGATCACGGAGATGAACACGAAGCCGCTCCACGTACGACGTGACAGGTTTGTGACGAGTATGGCTTCATTCCCTGCGCTGGCCCGGCTGCACAGATTGTAAGTCTTTAATTTTTTGGTTTAAGAAAATTATGAAAATTCATTTGCAATTCGAACTAATTTTTTTTATTTTAATTTGCAGGTACTCATGAACATCAAGCAAGTTCTTAGAAGCGCAAGATACGCCGTCACAAGAGGTTGGAAGGCTATCGAGAAGAAGTGGTTATGTATGACTGCACCGCCTATCGTCGTCGCCGGGTACCAGGATCAGCTCGAGAGGGTTCTCAGGCTTTCAGATCTTCCCTGCTATGAAGATTTGAAAGACATGGACGATGGCGATTCTGCGGAGCCTATGAGCACGCCAGAGCCGGATTTCTCAGACTTACACTCTGCAGCGACTGCTGAGGCCGCATTTGAGGCTGCTGGGCTTGCATCTGTACGTATATTTTGGTAATCATTTTTATAATCATCTTCATTATGAAACCTAATTATCTATTTGTTTCAGGGAGATATACCCCGCGGAGTTGGGGAGGACGAGCAGGACCCCTCACGGGATTTTACATTTCACTTGGGCTCTCAGTACGGGACTTACACGTATGATGTAGACTCTCCTCCGTTTTACACACAGGAGGGGGCACTCCCACATTCTCCTGCAGCAGCTGTCCAGCAGGATGTCTCATATAGACTCGTGTACTCTGCAGAGGATACACGTGATTTCGGACCTGGTGCAGATGAGGGACCACACGAGGAGACACTTTTTGGGGAGATACATGAGGAGACCCCACCACAACCATCACGACCGTACACACCGCTGGAGGAGAGGGAGCGTCAGGAGGAGGAGGGGCGGGGTAAGAGACTTAGGAGAGAGAAGAAGCCGTGGACACCCTCGAGCAGATAGGATAGAGTTACTTGTTGTAGTTTATGTTTTTGGATATTATTTCGGCATTAGTTCTTGTTATTTGGATGTTATTTCGATATTATTTTGATATTAGTTTTTATGTTGTTTAGTTTTTATGTTGTTTAGTTCTTCCGCAGTCAATTTAACACATTAGTTTTTATGTTATTTGCCTGCCTGCTGCCTTGCGTCTGATGAATGAACACCGTTAAAAATAAAACATGATTTTCAAACACCCGTTGCAACCCTCAACTCTAAACTCTAAAATCCAGTCAGCCCACCAAGCCCGCCAATCCAGTCCGCGCACCAGTCAGTGTGCAAACTGAGTTAGCGGGAGTGGTAGTATTGAATAAAGCCCTAGCGGGGTGGTAATGAATTAATTTTGATTTTTTTTGAGTGGTAACAGTAAAAATTTCGGCGTTAGTACCTTTGATTTACGACAATTTAGTTTGCGAGTTTAATTAAGCACTGGACTCGAGCGAGCGAGGGAGCAATCGAGATTCGAGAGAGAGCGCGCAAAAGAGATGGAATCGTGGGAAGAGGAAGGATCGGGGTTGGGGGCGGGGACGGACGTGGAACTAGTGCGACAGGCGTGGCGGAACGAGAAGGCGGCACCGGAGATGCTGCCGTTCGAGGAGGCGCTGGTGAGGCGTCTGCGGGACCAGATCCAGCTCCAGGTAGGCATTCAATTCGTTCTCTTCTTCTTCTTCTTCTTATTATTATTGTGTAAGTCTGAATGAAATGATAGAAGAGAAGAGAAGAGAATGAATGAATGAATATACAATTGAATGATTAGGAAGAGCGAGCGGAGGAATTAAAGAGCGAAGGGATGGAAGACGTGGTGGTGTCGCTCCACCACATGGACTCCGACCGCGCTCTCTTCCTCCTCAAATCCTACCTCCGCCTACGCCTCCACAAGGTACCTCATTCTCATTCTCTCCTTTAAAAAGTTCACTTCCTTCCTCCATATAATAATTGTATAATTGTAGATCGAGAAGCACTTGTTCTTTTACTCCTCCCATACTCACCTTTTCGCCCGCCTTTCCCCCGAAGAGCAGCTCTTCTGCAACAGGTAGGTTCCATTCATTCATTCATTCATTCATTCACTCATTCCTTTATTCATTCATTCATTAACTCACTCTCTCTCATTCAAGCTGCGTCGACATCATGACACAACATCTCAAGCAGTCTGTACTAAACAAGCTGCCTCAGCACTACCAATCCGTTACCAGGCAATCCACATCAAGCGAAGACGATGACATGGGTATTTCATTTCCTCTCCTCTTTACCTGCTATGCTATATCTCTTCAATTTCACCTCTCTTAGCTAATTCTACTTTTGATTTTGCAGTTGATTCCCCGCAGCTTGACACTTTTGTATTCTGTAAGACCAAGACTGATGTTGGAGCCTTCCAACTTGATGACACGTAATAACCCCAATATTCTCCTATGTACATTTTGTGGATTGTTTATATCTTCCTTTCCATCAAGTTATGCTAATTTTATCTTAAAAATAGGGGTGAGGAGATTGTGGACTTGGTGGTTGACGATTTGTATGTACTACGGTACAAGTCTATAAGGGGCCTTGTTGAAAGTGGGCAAATCAACCTTATCTAACTCAAATTCCTGAATTACTCAGGCATAGATCTTCTTATTATCAATTTTTTTTTCCTTTTTTATCCTTTCCAGCCCCCCCCCCCCCCCCCCCCGCCCCTTTTGTAAGACTTTAGAGGTGTGAATGGGTTCTGACCATGTCCAGACCTGTTTGATCACCTGATCCACAGAAGATCAAGAGATGTGCACCCATTAACATCTTGGATGGACATGAATCGAGTTGAGTAGGCTTGATCTGAGGATCGGCATGTTGAACTGTTAATATGTTATACATATATAGTGGTTATTAAAATTATTTATGCAGCACAAAATTAGAATGAAAGTGCCAGGGTTAAATTTGATTGATGGCCCACTGACCAAGATGCCACGACCAGACCTGTCATGTCAACATTAAAAGGTAGGTTTTGTCATGCAAACACTAATTGTACTACTGCTAAATGTCTGAAATAGATATCTGCCTTTCATCTATCTTGAGAGTTGGCTTGCTGCTGTGAACTTGGTACATTTTTATGTGAACTGTGAAAGCTGATGTACCCGTTATCTGGAGACGAGATGGACGTAAAAGACGGGAATGAGAGCTTAATTGAATTGAGTTGTACCAGAATTGTATTTTCTTCTCGTCCTGATTTTTTAATTGAGTTAGCTTCAACGCAAAAAGAATATGAATTAACTCGATTTATATTAACTTGGCTGCGGTTTTCTGTTATCTTTTTTGCCTTATATTCATTTTCTTCTTGTGTGATTGATTGAAAGTACTCTCTAGATTCCTATTCTTGGGACAGCAAAAACAGGCGATGTTTGCTCCACAAAAAAAAAAAAAAAGGCTGCGTTTTTGAACTAGGTGCCAATGTGCCATTGAAGAATAAAATCCGCTGTACAAATTTCTTTTGAGAATATCTTATATTTAGAAGCGTATACGAACCGAATAAACAATGCTCAGTTTAAATTTATTTTAAATTAAAATAGATGACATCTGATACATTTGAATGAACAGAAAAGCACAAACTATGTCCCTAAAAAAGTTTAACGTAGATATGAATAAAGACAATTAGCAGGCAATTGTTAACCCCTCTTACTTAAAATAAACATCAATCAAAAGTCAAGAAGAATAAATAACCAAATCCCTGGCACTGCCACAGCTTTACGCCTTCGTCACCAAAGCAAAGCATCCTGTCCTTTCCCCCTTCAATTAAAGTCTAAAGCACTTGTTCCTATTTCCTGTTTGTCTGAAATTGTGAAACACACAAAAACGAAAAGGACAATCTCCTACCTATGCCTGCCAAAAGGGTAACATGGTCTATACAACTTGATGATACAGTTGGATAATTATTAGTAAATTAATTAACAGCAAACACAAACAGTCTGACAATTGGATGTAATAGATCTACTACCAATGGCCACTGGGGCCCTCCAATGCTGCTGTGACTTTTCCAGCCATGTATGGTGGTTTCTCGATCCTATCAGCACTGCCTCTCTCGGTTTTGAAACTGGGATTTCTTCGTGGGTACAAGCTCCCTGAAGGGAGAGGGTTCGAAGGGCCGCTACTGGGGTTAGGATTCCTCATTATTCGTTGCTGCTCGTATACCTCGGCAGCCGACTGTGTGCCATTGTTAATGCTATTATGTAGTGCCGATCCTACTACCTTCCCAGGTCTTCCTGCTGTACCTGCAAAACCAAATAAACCAAGCTCTATGAGTTTCCAGCACCATGCCGCACCAAATTTTATGCCAAATTTCTGTCATACCAAATCCATCAGTGTATTTTCAGAGCTTGATGTTGTTATTCCCCCACAAAAACATTGGCAAATTCCATATTGTCACTAGTATGCCCCTTCTGACTCAGCATACGCTTTCTAGTGTTCAGTCATTTTTTATTTATGCACCTAAGATTTCTTGTCTAGATTCTGAAAACGCTAACATTTCTTGGCTTGTGTCAGGACATAGCATGCCATTCTGATCCAATATGACAAAGTACTTTTTCTTTTTCTTTTGATCCAGAATTACAGTATACCCTGTCTTGGGTATAGCTATGGTCATTTTCTTGAGCATTCCTTTATTACCTCGTAATATAATAAACCTGATTATTCACCTTGAGGAACTTGAATTGGGACCCTGGTTAGAGGCACTTGATTTGTGGTCTCTGGCAGCTTCTCGGGATCTTTGATTAAACACTTCGACATATCCTCTGTTATGTCAGGTGAATTTTGGGCAGGTCGGTCAGAATAGAGTACACATGCCCTAGAAAATAGAATTTGAAATCAGTTAAAAACAAGAGTCATACCCATAACTCGATTGATATGATGCTCAGATTGACAACAGTGATCAAGCTCTGCTCAACTCAGAGTCGAGGGTTAAGGCTGCAAAAGGAGCTCCATTTTGCTAGTTAATATAGGAAGGAGCTGCAGGGATCGGTTTGAACTTTCGGTTGTGTCTTATTATGATTTGGAAAGCTTGCACCTTATACGTGCCTTGCGGTGTAGATCTGGTTAGCTATGTTTGTGGGAATTTTTTTGTGATTTCAGTTATAGGGGTCAAAGGGGAGGAAACCCTGCCCTCCCAAAAATAAAAAGAGGGGAAATTTGAAATCCCATTATGATCTACATTTACATCGAAAGCCCCCTGATTGTTGAAGAACATTTATAAGAAAGGCCCCTGGTTTAGTTGTTTTATAAACCTAGTCCTTTTGGTGGATAAAGGACTAGCCTATGCATGCAAACAATAATCTAAGGGACTATGTAAAATAGCTTACCGGGGTAAAGATGCATGTTGCCTTTCAGGAGGGGTCACGATGCCTCCCTTTCCATAGTGTTCTTCAAGGTAAGCAAACTGTTTCTTGAATTGATCAACAGCACTGCATGCAGAGTAGTATTTTTAAGGCAAAGATATAAATAGTACTCCCAGGCTCTCTTGTCCTAGAAAAGGGTAGGGGCAAAAAAGGAAAAGAAAGAAAAGGAAAATTCAAGCAGACCTAGGGTACATGAAGCCACCAGAGTCGGTGCCTTGAAGGAATTCCTTGAGCATCTGGGGATGGTACTCGAGGATCTCCCTGTAGATGAGCTCCCTCACATCTTCCTTTGTGAGCCGCCGCCGCTCAAACTCAAACTCCATTTTTGTGACTGGCTGGGCTGACGGCTCCCTGTCCACATTCGCTATGTTCTTGAAATATAGATCCGCCAGTGCCTGACACATAGCAATCACATAATGTTCCTTATTCTGTCGTGTTCTTCTTTTCTTTTTACCTTAACCTTAGTTTTAGGGACAGCTCCAATACCAAAAAAACGGAGACGACAGACGAGACACATTGAATGACATAAGACATAATAAAAAGAATAGAATAGCTACCTCTTCAGCAGACGGTCGATCCTTGGGCTCAAAAGCAAGCATCCTCTCTAGCAAACGAAGCGCGAGTGGGTCCGCATTTGGAAATTTCTGACTAAATGGCACAGGTTTTTTCTTTCTCATGCTGCTCAAGTATCGCCTCGCCTTCTCATTTCTAATCTGGAAGATTTGACAACAAATAGAAAAGAATGCCAAAATCATAAACTTTTTCTTTCTTTTTTCTTTGCAAATGCAAATGCATTTTGAGGTGCATGCAAACAAACTAGACCGCTTTGTTAAAGTGAAAGAAGTGAAAGAAAGAGCCGATTACTCTTGCAATTGTCTCTTGAGAAGGGGTTCCAAGTAAATCGGTAATGATGTCCAGCTGATGGACAACATTCTTTCCAGGAAAGAGAGGCTTTCCGGTGAGGAGCTCGGCAAAGATGCAGCCAATGCTCCAGATGTCGATGGCGGGAGTGTACTTAGAGAAGAAGGAGCCACAGAGCTCGGGAGCACGGTACCAGCGGGTGGCGACATAGTCAGTCCAGAATATGGCGGTGGGGGTGTCATGGAAGGCAACGCGGGCCAGGCCGAAATCACAGATCTTGAGCTTGCAGTCGGCGTTGGCAAGGATGTTCTTGGGCTTAAGGTCGCGGTGAAAGACGTTGGCAGTGTGGATGTACTTGAGGCCACGCAGCAGCTGGTACAGGAAGAACTGGTAGTGCTCCGGGGTCAGGTCGTCATTTGCCTTTATCACCTGGTGCAGGTCTGACTCCATCAGCTCAAACACCACGTAGATGTCCCGGAACTCCCGCCGCGATGCTGGCAGCAGGACATGCTTTATCTCCACGATGTCTGGGTGCCGCAGCAACCTACAGTTCATATATAGTTTTTATAGCAAACAGAACAAATTGAACGAGAAAAGACAGAAGAAATATGAACATCATTTCTTGCCTGAGCAGCTTTATCTCTCGCAGGATTCTTGTCGCATCCGAGACATGCTCGAAGATGTCATTAATTTTCTTTATGGCCACTTTCTCACCAATGTGCGTGTCGAATGCCGAGCACACCACCCCGTAACTGCCCTTCCCAATCACCTCTTCTATTCGATACCGGCTCCCTTCCCCGTATTCAGTGAAGAAGTCTATCTCTGCCGACCCCTGCTGCATTGGGTTTATATTAGTGTATGTTTACCAATACATTAGTCAGTTTATGCACCATCACTAAATCACGTTTTCAGAAAGAAAAAAAAGTAGAATAAAAGCTCGCTAAATCAATCATGTTTATAACTTAATAAATGAAGTAACTAGAGCAATCCTGTTACAGGAAGGAAATGTGACAATTAAAGTAACTGGGAGAGAGCTTAAGAAAGATAGCTCTAGTTGTGGGGGCACATGCATATTAAACTCGGAATTTGTAATTTGTCTGGGTGCTGACAAATTGCAAGGCAGAAGGAAAAGGAAATGTAAGGTAAAGGGATCTGATCTCATCTAGTTAAGCTAACAACTGCCCAGCAATTAATCAATTCAGGTAGAACATCAAATCCACCTCAGATTGGCACCGACCAGACCGGACCGGACCAGACTAGACAAGACAAAGTAATTATAACAGGAAAAGGGGGGAGGAGAATTTAAAAAGGTAACCTTTCTCCTCTGATCTTGTTGCATATTTGCTTCTTCTCAATAGAAGAAGAATAGATAGATCTCAACAACCAACCAGGCGTAGGCTCATCACACGCAGTTTCGGAGAAGAGAAGAGAAACACAGGCAGGCACGCAAATCTCAATCAATTAGTTTAATTTAATTTTCCAGTAAGCAAAGCAAGCCAGGAAAGAAAGCAAGAGAAGTGGAGTAGAGTAAAGATAGAGTACGGAGAAGAGAGATCCGAAGCGGTGAGAGGAACCGAATAAGGGCGAGACGAGAGATTTAAAGAGAGAGAGAGAGAGATAAGAAAGAGGCCACACAAAATAACATAACACAGCACCACACACGCCACTCTACTAGCAAAGTAAGAGCAACAGCAACAGCTACAGCACCGCCTGGACTATAGACCAACCCAAAGAGGGCAGAAGCGAAAGAAGAAGAAAAGAGAGCACCGATTTTTTAATAGGAAGCTGCTAACAGCCAGGACACTAGGGTGTCAATGGTATCTTTTTGGCCGTTCACACGACCCGTATCGTTTTTGATACGACCAATATGGGTACGACCAATGTGGGTAAGATTTTGTTTTCATTAATGATGATGTAATTGTTAATCGAGTCAGATTACAAGCGCATAATTCTATCGAGTAGTATAAACGAGTATCGATCTGCAGAGAATAAGATTTAAGGTCTTGAGCGATAAAATCACAATTTTGCAAAAAACTGAACAACATCTGAAATCAAAGAGTTGTGGTTGTTGATCAATGTATTTGGCAAAACTTAAAAGTAAATAAAATAAATAAGATAGAGATGTGAATTCTTAAGGTTTTGGCACACCGTTGTTACTTCAGTCCGCTTTGATCTTACCTTATTTGGTGTTGGTTTTCAGTTGTTGTATGAGGGTTTCTAATCTAATTTAATGATTACCGCTTTCGTCTAGCAACCACCCTACCAATCAAGAGATCATGTTAAGGCTTGCCTCGATTGGTGCAAGGAGATCTGTGACTAACCCAAAAGAATTCAGACTTTACTTATTGGGTACGTCGCCCTATTATCTTGGTTATATTGGGTGTCCCATGGTAAGGCACGACAATGCGACATTCGTCTGCGAATGTCAAGATTCCCATGTGTACTTTTGTTGATCCAATTAGTGGTATCTCCGGTTAAGGTCTCCACCACTAATCTAGTATTTTTATTCTCCCTTATCCCATTTCAATTAGCTCAATGGTGACTAACTTTCATATGTGGCCATCATATGACGGTATATACTAATAAAAAAAATCAAGTAAAATAGAACATATAGCGTAAAAGCAATCGAACAACAAAAGACTAAACAATGATAAAATAAAAGTATATATCAAAGCATCATGAGTAACAAGATTTACTGCCAACCCTAAGAATCTAAACTTAACCGCTGAAAGGCATGCTTACAAAGAGATAAGAAAAAGATACAACAACTGGCGGATCCACATAGAGATTGGGGTGGGCAAGTGCCTATCCCTGGATTTGAATTTTTTATTTCGATCTAGTACTAATTGTTCAATGTGCCTACCCCTGGTCCTACGTAGTGCCTACCTCTGGTCTAAGTTAGTTCAATTCTTGAACCAATTCCTTTTGAGTTTTGGTCAATTCTGCGTATTTCATTTTTTTTCGGATCTGCGATACTCTATTTCGTAAATAGAATGAAAGAGAACAAAAGAACAAGAAATGTCTGACAGTGGGACCTATTATTACAATTCTAAGGAGATGGATCGGCCGAACTTTTTGTGCCTTTTATTATTCATTACTTATATTTCGGTTAAATTTTTTATCTAAGCTTTGACTTTGATTTGCTAATTGGCTAAGAACAGTCCCACTTTGAATTGTGCCAAACGAATTTTTAATTAGCTTAGAAAAACTATTTCAATGGTCAATCAGTTTTATGATTATAACAGATTTTATAATAAACATAGTTATAAGGATTGAGTTGCAATTGTGTACTTGACAAATTAATGGGTTTGAACCCGGTTAATGCCCTACCTTGACAGAAATTCTAGATCCGCCACTTGATACAACCATACACGAAGTACCCTCCTACTTAATCTCTACACACTCCTCTCTTCTCACTTAAGAAAGTATAAACACCAAAGATACAAAGATATGTTTCTGTTCAGTCTAGAGGGGTTATATAGGAGTGAAGGGGCACCTGGAGATGAGTGGAGTCCAAGTTATCTGATCTTGATACAGCTGTCAAAGATTTCACCAAAATGCGCCTCGGGTACGGTCCGTATTGGCTAATACAGACTGTACTCCTACTGTGTCGCTGTAGGAGTTAATGCGTATTTGGCCTTCTTTGGTTCGTACTGGGGCTTTGGTCCGTATTGGCTAATACGGTCCGTACCAGAGCCTTAGTCGGTGAGCTGTGTTTTTCTGATCGACCCGATTCTTGCTCCAAATAATGTAAAATAGCCCCAAAACATGATTCATGCACTAAAACATAAAATAGGGCAATCGTAACCTTTTTCACATAATAATTAAACATAAAGGTGAGAAAATAAGACAAAACCTGAGTCAAAACCCTACGTAATTCACTTCCAAAATGAGCTTAATCAGTTAACTTATTGGGTATGGGTATGGGTATGGGTATGGGTAAGAACTTTTTATCCTTAGCCAAATGGGTAAGGGTATGGGTAATAGCTATTTCGTACCCGTTACCCTATAATATAATTATAAAATCTAAAATTATATATATTCAATTTAGCACCTTGATTTACTCTTCCATTTCAGCACCTCTTAATTGTACCTTCATATTCTATCACATTAAGTATTGTGTAATTGCGTCTTTCTATTCCAGCACCTAGATTTACTCTTCTTATATATATTTCTTTTCATCTTAGTTTTCTTGTCTTTTTACTCAATCATAAGAATAAAAAGTAAATCCGCGAGAATACTCTCATTTCCAATTCAATTTTCTGTGTTGTACAAAAGCTTTTCTTTTTACATGGATCTTTGGAAAAGGTTTACAGTATAATAAATCAAAGTTCTTGATATGACGTTAGCTTTGTGAATTTCATGTTTGTTTTATCTTTTCCTCTTAGAATGAGAATTAATCTTTCCCCTTGATGATTGATGTATCATTAAGGTTGTGTTGCTTGTTAATCTCTGACAGTGTTCCCCGTACTTATTTCAGATATATCAGTTTGTGAACAAGGTACGTAATTATTTTTGGTAGAAGTATTATGCCCAGTTGAACTATGCTTGAATAAATTATTTTATTATTTCTGTTTGTCTTTTATTATTATTCAGTGGCTTTTTTTGCTCCTCTTTTGTTAAATGTGTTTTTGAGCAATAATTAATTAATGCTTTAATTTTGTTATTTAGTATTGTATGTCTTTTGTTATAAAAAAATATTAAAAATATTAAACATATTATTATTATTTGCATATTTTGTTATTTAGTTAAATAATTGAATTTGTTTAAAGAGATATTCGTGTTTTTGAATTTGCATGCTTTAAAAAAACAATTTAGTTGGAATTGATTGCACATTTATTTTTATTTTTTTATTATTAATGCAATTACACACGTGTGAAATGAATGAGTTTTTAATGTTCTATTTGTAAATTAATAATAAAGCTAATTATTATATTAGTATTATTCGTTATTCACCCACTACCGTTTCGTTACTCGATAATATTAGCGGGTAAGGGTAGGGTAGGGTAATGTCAATTTTTAATGGGTAATGGTAGGGTATGGGTAAGATCAATTTTAATGGGTTTGGGTATGAAAATGCCTCCACCCAACCCATACCGTACCCATTGACAACCCTACCACACACTAATTCTTGGATTATCTGTGGATTCACGAGATTCTGTAAACTTCAATACTAAATTCTGTAAACCAATGCAACGAATTTTATAAACATAATTTTTCATTACCGTGTGGTTCCCAATAAATCTCCAGTTTAACCTCCAATTTAACAACTTTGATTTCTTTGACCGGAACCACTTGTAAACCTTTGACCAGAATCACTGGGACCGCATCTAGAAGATCTCTAACAATTTTTCAAAACTAGTAACTAACTGGAACCACTTTAAAATTATGTAAACAGATACAAGTAATTTTTTTTTTCAAATCTGCATCTGGATGCTACTTTCAATTATTTTGAATTTTGTAAACTTTATTACAAAACTCTGTAGACAATTTCGTTGAATACTATAAACCGGTAAAAAAAATTCAAATTTTTTGTTTCAAATTTTTTTTTTAAATTTGCATCTAAATACTACTTCCAATTGTTTTGAATTTTGTAAACCTTATCACATAATTCTGTAAACAGTTTCGTTGAATACTGTAAACCGGTAAAAAAAAAATCAAATTTTAATTTTTTTTCAAATTTTTTCTTTTTAAATTTGCATCTAGATGCTGCATCCAATTGTTTTGAATTATGTAAACCTTATCACATAACTCTGTAAACTGAAGCTTTGAATTCTATAAACTAATTATAAATTATGAATTTTTATCTTTTTTGATGTGCTGCATCCAAAAACTACAATTTTATTTTTTAAAATTCTATAAACCTTACTGTAAAACTCTATAATGTGATACTCTATATACTTTAAACATATAAACTAACCTCAAAACACACAAATTATTTTGTCTAACAATGAGACATAATTATTATCACTAGAATAAGTCATAACAACATAAACAAAATAAATTGCAAATAAAAAATATACATATTTTTCACCAAACATAACATTTATTACAAATCAAAGCAAACATAAAAATATCTAACATAACACTACTTATCATTTAGCACCGCTTCCACCAACAACCGGCAATTCGAAAACACCGTATATTTTTGTCCTGCACCATTGATTTTATAAAATCCAATGCTTCCCATAATGCATGAATTTTGTAAACCTAATGCATGAATTTTGTAAACCTCAGTCAGGAATTATGTAAACCTAATGCATGAATTCTTTTAACCTCAGTCAAGAATTTTGTAAACCTAATGCATAAATTCTACAAATTTAAGATGATCTCAAGTATTTAAAACCTAAAATAATATATCAAAATTTTGTAAACCTCAATCAAGAATTCTATAAACCTAACATTATAACTCACAGTAAATCACTAGACCAATGTTATCAGAACCGGACCAGACATCGACCATATAAACCTTCAGGTCAACAGTTTACTGGTTGTACCGGTGAATAAACCGGTTCAACCTTTAGGGGGTGTTCGGCAACCCTCCTTAAGGGGTCAAGGATTAAGATTTTAATCCTTGCTAAGGAGTACTTGTTCGGTAAGTAGTAGGATTAAAAATGAAAACTTAGTATGAATAAAATATATTATTTTGAATGTAAAGACCTAAATACCCTTGCATTGTTGTTGCTATGCAATTTAATTAAGAAGGCTCATTAGATTATAATATAATGTAAATAATTACATTTAACTAAAATTCAAGTACTCTAGTTAATAAAATCAATAATTATTTTAGCTAAAATTTAGATTGAGCGGTCAAGAGTGATTATAATTATATTTAGCTAAAATTTAGATTAAGCAATGCTCTGGCCAAGACTTACCAGTATTTGCTAACTGATGACATTAATTAATTTATTGTTTTTCCAAATATATTATTCATTCATAAATTTTAGCACACAAATTAATTTAAAAAATATTATTCATTCGGGACGTCCCATCCTTGTAAATCCAGCAATCAAAACCTCAACGCTCACAACTAAAGAGAAATAAAATCAAGCAAAGCTTGGTATTGTAAAATAGCAATTTTTCGGTACAATAATAAATCAGGTGATCGTATCAGATGCAGTATTGTTCAGTACAGTACTGGTGCATGTATCAGAAAACACAATACTGCCGATACCAGTGGTTAAGCAGAATGCTAACACAAAATCTAAAAATTATAAACAAAAAGAAAATCAATATTACATCACTTTTGACTTGGCCTACTACAAATTGCTGAAGGTTCTCAAACTAGCTACATGAAAAACGAAATACAGTTATTAGCTTGATTTGCCCTACTACAAATTGGCTTGTACCAATATAAAAAAAGAGGGTAGATATATTTATAAATAAACTGAAATTGAGAAATCAACCAACAATCAATCTATGTCCGTCCGGTGTCTAAGCATTCTCATTTCAAAAAACTTTACTTTACTAATTCTTGATCACTTTGCTCAACGAGAAAAGAAAAAAAGTATTTCAGCCACCAAATAAATACATGAAATTATTATTCATAATAAAATTCTTATGTCCTAATATACACGATCTCTTCTTACAAATAACTTAATTTTGAGAAAACATTAAGAAAAACTAGAATAATTTTATAGAATTCAGAAGTTAAAACTCACCATCTATCAGATTGTAATGACATTTTATAAAGAGAGAGCGAAAACCCATCAAAGGGATGTCTATAGAAAGGGCTTCATGAGGGGAAGCTACGTATGGTGCTAGATTCACGATTTTGTTATTGGACGACCGTTGATGTCGAGTAGAGATGGGAAGATGTTTTTGTTTTGCTACCTCGGACTCTGTGCTATCATTTGGAGAAGAAAGAGTAAAAGTCAATAAAGAAAGATGGTGCTCCTTAAGGAGCTGTACGGAAAACAATAAAAAATGAGAGAATACTAAGAAGCAGTTGTTTTTGGAGGATACAATTGTCCGAAAAGTATCTTAAGGAAGCTCTAAGGAGATCGAAATCTTAAGGAAGGGAGGAGGTAGGATTAAGATATGATACTAAGGAGAAACGCTTAATGTGGTCTAAGGAGGAGCTGTTCGTCTGGATTAAGAGCTAAGGAAGCCTAAGGAAGCTTAATCTTGTGCTGCCGAATAGGTACTTAGTTTTTTAGTCATCTATATGCAATTTTTCTAGTTATCCATATAAAATGCTCCGAACAGACTATACTACTGCAGACATGAGAAATAATTTTATTTGGCAAGATTATATCGAATTTGACATATCAATTTTAACATTTGTATGACACAAAACAAAGAAATAGTTAAGTTAGTCAGTAAATCATTGAACCTAAGGAAAACCATAGTCACAAAACCATATACTATGTTATCTCTTGCAACCAGGAAGACGTTTCACCTCCTGTTGCTTGAATTTATCATCTCCTCCCCTATTGATAAAAAAAGAAGCATCAATTTCGTTCTATTATGCATTTTATTACCTCTGACATGTGCAAATTTCCAACTTAGGTCATTTTGCAAATTAAACCCAAGAACATTGGAGTGTACCAAAACTGAGCATAGGCACTGGTACGGAATGATACCGGTGTCAAGAGATCGGAACTTAATAATCAAACACTCTCAAACTCTATATTTTTACAAGAAAATCTACATGCGTCACGTTCCAATGTGCAAAAATCATCACATGCGGAGGGAGAATTATTTGGTCGAGAGGAGAAAAAGCACACACAAACACGACACTGATGCCACCGAACCAATTTAAAAATCTGAAACACTACTTTATGAAAAGACAACTTAAACCTTCAACCTATGCTGACCAAATCTTACTAGAACTACTAAACCTGACCATGTGCTACTTCGAGAGCAAAAAAATAAAAAAATTTGGGGACATGCTCTTCAAAATACTCCTGCATTGTCAGAATTAATTTCAAAGGACCAAATACTAGAACAAGCAATATGCATTAACACTAATTAAGATGACACGATTTTCAGCGTTCTTTATCTCAAATTCAAACAAAATATACTAATTACCATGACACAACTGCATATAATCAATCAATGTTGTTTGACATATGTGTCATGTATCTTTAATTCTTTATTATTTCATACATTATCCAACTATATAATCTTAATTTTTTTGGAACTTGTGAAACTGAAAATGTTAGGAAATTTGGAATTGGGAATCATCCTTATCAATGGCAGCTTCTAACGGGTTGAGATCAATCCCAGGAGCAGCAGAACAAGCTCCGATACACCCTTTTCTTCCCAATTTAGACTTCTGAATCCGTGATCCAATACTCAGAGATGTGAAATCAGTTATATCTTCATTGACAAATAATCATCAATTGAACCCAATTTGACCTCATCTATGCTGTTAAATACAAAAAAACAATAATACAAAAAGATGAAAAAAAAGACGAGCAAAAAATAATTACAAGTCGATAATTGAACCAAGGATGCAAGTCAGTCTCAAATAGAAGAAGAGACATAGCACAATAAATATGAGCCATATATCATGCCTAAATATGGTTGTGACTTCAAGTAACAATTCTGGATGTCTGGAGATCGAATGAAACTGACTTGCTCTCATATTTATCTGATAGTTCAACCTGGATTGTGTTATACCAGAAAGTGCAAATATGCCCTCCAAAAATCTTTTGAGTATGTGCATGACCAAAGCATGCAAATATTTCCGCTCACCTGCAAATATGTCCCTCAATCAATTGGGGTTTCTATTGTCAATAAGCAAATATCAGACCAGTTAGATCTGGCAACACAATTTACCAACCAAACTTGAAATTCATGATCTGAACATATTACAACCTTGCAAACTTGTACAACCAACAACAACTGACAAGTTTAATATGAGACAGTATACTTTCTGAATACAAGGAATAACTCCCGTTACCACAATTTCTGAATATATAGATAATTAGAGATAATGCACATTTCATTCAGAACAATTGTTTTCTAATTTTCTCAAGCGACAATTCCCAAATCAAAATTTAGGAACAATGTACAGCTCACTGTTCGTGACCTATGTAATTAGCAAAGTTACCCACTCGATTACACTTCGACAAAGAAAAAAGAGAAATAATGAAGTTATAACAAGGGTAGATCTCGAGAAGAGGGACCTACCTGCAAGTGAAAGTCGGAAGCAAGGTGCATTTTCCACAGAGCGGCAGCAAGGCTTCTTGCTGACGTGGCGTCGGACTGCGGGGGAGACGAAGGTAAAGGCGTACCCTCTGTGCTGGTGCCTCCGGTGGGAACACTGCGGCGGCGGCGCGAGCGATGAGAGGGGTTCATTGTTGTAGAGTTGTAGAGGGAGATCGTCATCAAATCTGTAGAGTGAGGAGAGAGAGATCGGAACGGGGAGACGGAGGCGAAGGCTCACCCTCTATGCTGGAGCCTCCGGTGTGAACACGGCGGCGGCGGCGTGAGGATCTCACCGTGGGAGGTTGATCGGAGCCCGAGAACATTTTTTTTCTTCTCCAGCCAGCTTGCTGATTGGGTTTCAAAATGGAGAGATGGATCGGAAGTTTATTAAAGGAAGGTCGTACCGTACCGTTGAGTTCCGAATTTGTTAAAAAGTGGATAAGAAATGTTGCGGGATAATCCGGAGACAGAGTAACGGAGGATATTATTTTTTCTCTTTTTAATATATTATTTGATTAAACTAAATAATAAACCCGTGACGTTCAATTTGAAAAAGAATTTGAAATAAAGAATATTATATAGTTACAATATTTTACAATACGATTTTTCAAAATTCAAACGGTTTAAGTTGATTTAAACCGTTTAACATGATTTTTATATTAAAATGTATTGGAGATCAAATTTCAAGCAAAAATTATTCAAAAAAATGTAAAATTTGATCTCCAAGTACATTTTAATATAGAGATCATCTTGAACTGTTTTGATTGATTGTTTGGACTTTGAAATCATGTTGTAAGATGTTATAACTATAAAATATTGTAAGTGGATCCTCTTCTTTGAAAAAAATTCATTTCTAAAACAACTGTTTTTAAGTTGCAAACTGTTGAATAGTCGTTACAATCTGTAGTGGTTTGTAATGTTTTCCTTCGACAGTTTCTCTTTCGGATAACCAGCCAGATCCCTAATCTTCTTACTCCTTTTTCTTTCTGATAGTTTTCGAGTTGAGTGAGGCTATAGTAATATGCATAGCACATATTGTTTCGCGCTTTGGACTCAAATTTTCAGTTTGAAAATTCTAAATCTGAACTATTGAACATTATTTTCATGTGAATATGTATTTGTAAACTAAATTTTATATTATTTTTAGAATTTTTTTACTATTTTTTAAATGGTTAAAAATATTAAAATTGCGAAATAACGGTTTGAATAGGTAGTTGGGACTAAATTCAGACCGTTATTTCATAATTGTACCCTCAGGTACCTAAGGGGATACGGATCCCTACAACCAATGACCACAGTTTCAATGATGTCAAAAGTGTGATCACAGTCAGTTTGGTTATTACAACAGTACATCTGATTGTATCATTTGGTCCCGACTGTGAAGACACAAGTTAAAAAATGATTTATGAAATGATTATGGTAGTTAGAACTTAGTTTGTGTTCTTGAGATGTATATTGATTTGGTTCTAAATTTAGGTAGATTCAATCTCCAATTATGTCTGATTGTGTTGTATTTAAGACACAATCTGAACCCAACCAAACTCAATACTCTTAAGACAATGGCAGAATCAGAAAATTGTAACTAGAGGGAGGGAGTTAGAATATTGGATGAATAAATATTATGTAATTTTAATGTAATTTTATTTATATAAGGGAGGCTAATATTATAATTTCTATAAAAATAAAAAAATAGAGGAAAAAAAATGGAAATTTTCAATTCACAAGTGGGAGTTTAGCCTCTTTTTTTCCAATGCCTAGTTTCTTTTTGTCCTAAAACACGATCCCGACTCACCCAGATCCAATACCCTAACCCTATCTTAATGACAATAGATATTCAATTGCCTCGCAAGCTAATATGAATTGGACTCCAATGAACCCGATCAATTGGGTGTTGGCGAAGAAATGTGATACGTCCTATCTCCGAAAAGATTAAGGCGCAGTGTGTCTTAGCACGTCCTAACCCTAGAAGGATTAATTGTGCGTGTGGTATGTGTATTTATTACTTGTTCGGGTTCAAAACTCGTGTGGATCTTTTCAGTATGTGACTCTGTCCTCTATGTAATGTCTCCTTCTGAAAATGCGGTCCCGGTCTTACTGTTTTTCGGACTATTTATAGGCCTATAAGTCAATTTGGATCCCGTACGGATACTCGGCCCAGCCTATTCCCAGGCCAGCAAGTCAGTTCGAGTCTCGTATGGAGGACTCGAACGGGCTTGCTTCGCAGGCTGTTGGTTGTAGGCAAAGTTGCGTACGGGGCTCCCGGGTGGGCATGTTTCTTGGGCTTGTTGTTTGGGCTTTAGTGCTTTCCTTGTGATGATCTTTATAAGGCTTTTAACACATGGTCTGATGGTCCTATCAAAATGAGAAGAAGAAGAAGAAGATGGGGACAAAGTGGACAAATGATGATGTTTAGGAAGGTGATGTTCGTCCTATGATGCAAATATAAAATTTGTGCTTAGCCAATTTCCAAAGCAACCACATTTTACATTGTTCCTTCTATGTTATTAAAAAAATTCATCTTTTTTATTCTTTAAAGGGTTTCATATATACCATTCAAAAATTGTAAAATTACGTATTTACCATCTAAATTTTTGTAATTACATATTTACCTTCTAAGAATCTAATAACTCACATATTTACCCAATATAATTTTAGTATATATCAAATATACCCAAAAATCAGATTAATTATGTTTAATATTCTTAAAACTATAATTAATCAAGGATTAACTTAGCACCTTCTCTTCCTCTCCTTAGACCCGTTCTCCTTTATATCCAATATAAGAGATTAAAAATAATAAGTTGGTGTTTAATATTCTAAAATGGATTTATCCAGTGGACACATTAAGAGGATCTTTCATCAACTCCAGTGAAATCGGGCACCGAAAATCATCAAGAATGAAAAGACCCATTGAGTTCCCATCATCTAAAAGACCCACACTAGTTTTAACTGAGTCAGTAACGAAACACAGATTCTCAAACTCAGTTACTACTTTGATAATGGGTTGCGTTTTCATTGATGAATTAAGTACGAGTTTTTCTGTTGGAAAAAGTGGAGTGGTTACCTTGTTTTTAGAAGATCAAGTTGTGCCCCCTTCTCTCTGATATACTAATCTTTGAGTTTTTAGACGAGTTGTTTTGTTGTGATATCCTAATCTCTGAGCCCCTTCTCTCCGAATTCAGCGAGAGAGATGAGATGAGGAGAGACTTTCAGCGGGAAGGGAGAAATTACATTAAAAAAGACGAGAGGGAAATTTGTACGCATAAGAGGAAGGGGCACAGAAGAAGAAGAGACTAAATAACTTATTAATTATATTTTATATAATATTAAACTTAATTAATCTTATTTTTAATTAATTGTATAAATATGTGAGTCATTATATTTTTATTAGGTAAGTATGTAATTACAAAAAAATTGAATGATAAATACATAATTTCACAGGAATTTTATTTAGTCAGAATTAATTTGCACATTACATTGGTAAGATTATTTGTGGAAAATTCAAATAGACAGAATAGACTCGTCAAATTTATTCTGACCAACTTTTTTCTGACTAAAACAAAAAAAAATAGTAGAACTTGAGTGTTCTTAAGCTCGCCAAGTCCCTTGTGAACTTAATTCAAAAATCTATTGAATTGGCTTCAAACGATACATCCAAACCGTTGAAACCGATCTACTTCACGAGTGATGCGTTTACATGTCAAATTTATAAATTTTTGAACTAATTTAGTATAACGTCAAGCAGTAAAAAAGAAGAAGATGGTTTATAAGTTAATTTTAATGTGTTCAATTTACATCATTTTTTGACGGCTTGATTTATATTAAATTAGTTCGAAAATTTAAAAACTTGACATGTAAATTCATCACTTGTGAAGTAGATTGGTTTTAACGGTTTAGATGCGCCGTTTGAAATTAATCCGATGAGTTTTTGAATTAAGCTCACATAAAGGCTTGGTGAGTTAAAAACACCCTAGTTCTACTCCAAAAAATATATTCAGGTGGAATTACATTAAAAGAAGGGAAGGATGAAATATGAAGGAAAGGTCGAAACCAAAAGTTGACCGACATTTTTATTAATATCCAAAGTTTAATACAAATTCTTAATTATGCCCAGAATTCGATCCAATATCGAAAAATGGCCAAACCGGCCAGAAAATGGCCGGTTTTTCTGACCGGCTTACTCCCCCCTAAACCGGCCATTTTCTAGCCGGCTTAGTCATTTTTTTTATTTATTTTTTATTATTTAAGGCACATTATGAAGAGAAAAAATAATAAAATCTAACACTGAAAATTTGAATTTTTTTGTTTAAATTATTTGTTAGATTATTTCTTTTGATATATAATTAGTATATTTATACTAAAATACGCTAAATTATTTGAAATTATGTTGAATTACACTATATTAAGTTAAATTACACTACATTACATTACATTACGCTAAAATACGGTAAAATTACGGTAAATTACATATGAATAGAGACTATATCTTCACTGAAAAGGTGAAAAACAACGACGAAACTTCAAACGGTTATAAAACGGCGCTCGAGTGTCTGATTTCAGCAAATGACCACTTTTCGGAAAGCTTGTGAAAATGCGCATGCGTCCGTGCTAGCAATGCTGGATTCCAAAATTCAAAATCGTCAAAAAACAAAGGGAAGAGCCTCAAAACTTGAGTTGAAGTTTCCGGTTAAGATTTTTATTTTTATTATTCAATCCAAGTAGCTCAGTAAATTAGTTACATAATGAACTTGTAGAATACCAGTTTTTACTATTTTCAGAATTTTTTTGCTATTTTTTATGATTCATGAAAGATGGCACAGAATCGGTCTATTTTAGCGTAATTTACCGTATTTCAGCATAATTAGCGAAGTTATTGTAATTTAGCGTAATTTAACGTAATTTAGTGTAATTCAACATAATTTATTGTAATATAGTGTAATTCAACATAATTTCAAGTAATCTAGTGTATTTTAGTATAAATATGCTAATTATAAATCAAAAGAAGTAATCTAACAAATAATTTAAACACAAAATTCAAATTTTCAGTGTTAGATTTCATTATTTTTCTCTTCATAGTGTCTCTATAAAAAAAAAAAAAGACTAAGCCGGCCAGAAAATGGCCGGTTTAGGGGAGGAGTAAACCGGCCATTTTCTGACCGGTTTGGGCATTTTTCGATATTGGATCGATTTCTGGGCATAATTAAGAATTTGTATTAAACTTTGGATATTAATAAAAATGTCGGAAAAGTTGAGGCGCCCCCTCGCTCGCGAAATGTTATCCTCTGCGGAGCTTTTGATCTGATCCGTTCGTTTTGACTTGGCACGAATCTCAAAGCCCAATAATACAGCCCCTCCGTTAGCCTGAATATCAACTGAGAGTTAATCTGGTCCGTTCGTTTTGCTCCGCACAGCTCCGCACCGCAGAGGATACGTTCCCCTCGCTCGCTGAGTCGCTACTCGCTAGAAAGGGAAATCGGAATCCACAGGGAGTTTGTATTCGTATACCACAAAAATTAAAAATTAAAATTTGCAATAATTATCTTGGGCCATAGCCAGCCAATAGGCAACAGGCAAGAAGAGAAGAGGAGAGGAGAGGAGAGGAGAGAAGAAAAGAGACTAGAAAGAGAAAGAACTCTGAGAGAGATGACGTCTGCTTGTCTGGCGATGTTAGCGCCTTCCTTCTTCCCCTCCACCGCTGCGGAGCAATTCCAATTGCAGTGTCCAGCCTTCTCTTCCCCTCCCAATCCCAAGCTACAGGTACAACTCCAACCTATTATTATATTACTCTAATTGATTCATTTTCATTTCATTGTGGCTGAATACCACAATAGAGTAGAACGGTAATCAAAATAATTACAGAAGCAAGAAAGAAATAATTGATATGATAGATAGTTGTTCATTTCAGGGTTTGCTTCCATTCCATTTCCAATCTCAACCTAAAAAACCAAACTTAGGAAGCAAGACACGAGGTGCAAATCACAGCCTCAGTCCCAATCCCAATCCCAATCCAAACCCAAATCCAAATCCCGTCCTCATTGATGTGCAAGATTCTAAAGAAGAAGACTTGGTGCTCTTGGGCTTCAGCATCGCAGATCAGTGCACCAGGCACCACAAAATCCTCAGCTACCTCACGTCCGGCTCTTATCAGGGCATACAGCCATGTGCGCCCCTCGATGCACTCACGCCTCCTCAACACAAGCTTCTCCTCAGCCCTGATAACATTATTACACAGATGCTGCTGCAGATGCCGGCAGAACAGGCAGAGATGCTGGCACAGTTTCTCGCCAGCAGTACTATGTCGCCCAGCTCTCTGCTGAGCATTGACCCCAGCGGCAGGATCCTCTTCACCGGAAGCCCCACCAAGATGAGGGACCTCCTCTCTATCATTGCCGAGTTCAATACCTTTCCAACTCACACTCCCCCCTCCAAGCTTTCCTTGCTGGTTCCCTATTTTGACAGGTACGCTTTGCTCTACTGCTGCTTCCTCCTTCTTCCTCTTTTTTCAATCTTTATTTATTTTCTACTTTCTCCTTAAGCCACCACCACGTGCTTCACCAATTAATTGTGTTATTGTGTAACAGGACTCGTGGTCGTGCAAGAGGCGACACCAAAGCATCTCTTCTTAATTTTCCCACTGAGACCGTTACTCCGTTAAAATGGTTTGCTACTCCATATTTTTTTCCCTTCAAACAAACGAAGCATTAAAAAGATACGAGTCACTATGTGCATTTTATTTCCGAGATATATACAAAAAGCATTGCCCTGGACTACATCCTTCGGCAATGGATGTCTAACTTTCCCTTGGATCTCTCATTAGACTTACTCAATTGAGCATTTAGACAATAGGAAAAGTAAACAACAACTGAATTGTGAACTTTTATCCAAAAAGTTCTGAATTTCTAATTTCTAATTTCTAATTCAGTATTCTATTTCTTATTTTTTTCCCTTTTGATTATTATTTATGTGCTCTCAGCAACAAGACCAACAAGACAAAATCACCACAGAAGAAGAAGCAAAAGAAAAACACAAGCTATAACCGAGACATATTTCAAAAGAACTACTTCCATGTATGTGAAAGCCTCCTCTCTCTCCTCCTAGACAAGAACATTAGCAGTACCGGCAGAGGTACTGGTGTGGTAACCCTCTCCCTCAAGAAATTGGGCCCCGAAATAGCCCATATCCTCACATCATTCTCCATTGGGATTGCTGGGACAGGCCTTGCAGTTCTCCTCTCTGTTGCATGCAAGATGGCTGGCCCTGGCATGAAGGTCCCACTTTCCGCAACTAGGGTTTTCAACACTGGTTTTGGGCTCGGCCTTTTCTGGCTATCTTGGGCTGTTAATGGTCTGAGAGATGCTATAGTGCAAGTGTTCAGAGGCTCTAATAAGCTGAAGATCAAGGATGAAGAGATGGCACTGAAGGTGGAAAGGAGCATGCGAGACGTTTTAGTTAGAGCCGGCACACTTGTGGCATTGGCTGCATTGAGGTTTGCATGAAAAGTAATTAGTCCACGAATAGGGTCATGATATGCCTACAAAGCACCCAAATATTGGTGCATCCTGCAGAAAATGAGAAATATTACACTTGCTCTCCAAAACATGGTTTCCAGTTGAGGAATTTGTTGAGAGAAAGGAGAGAAATGCAAAGAAGCAGGTCTTCTGTTGTGAGGTTTTTTGCATGGGTATAGTGATATTTCTCATTTTATGGAGGGTGTGCACGACATTTTATGAAGGGTGATTGAAAAGTTATAGTACATTTGTACATGTATTGGTTGTTGGACCTTGTACAAAATATGGTACTCCTTTGTATATTCAAGTTTTGATGGGAGAAACCACTTTGTAAGGCAGTTATGCTTTCTAAAATTTGAATCTCTTTTTGAGTTTGCTACACGAAGGTCATGTTACATTCTCTTTCGTTTCCTTTTTTCTTTTCATATTTGTCATGCTATTATATTCTCATTTCACAGGAACAGTTTAGAATTTTGCTTGTAAACCTCCCACTTAGCATAATGAATTTTTTTTTTTGAGTAATTGCGAGTAAAGAAGAAACTTAATTTTGGTGGAAGTGAGAGAGAGAGAGAGAGAGAGAAGAGGGTATGAGGGAGTAATTTTGTTTAATACTTGTGTTGTAATAGTCTTTTTTTTTATGTATTCAGCATAAGGTTGCTTTGGGGAACTTATGTAACAGGGGATAGGGATGGAGTCAGTGTGAACATCCGGGGGTGGGTGGGTGTTGGGTTGGGTTGGGTTGGGTTGGGGGGGTAATAGGTATTGTTGTATTTATGTTTGTATTGCAACAAATAGACACTATATAGGCAAGGGCGCTTCTCTGATAAGAGAGACGTAGCTGTAGTGCATGTAAAGCATGCAGTACTGTTCTTGGTTGTTTACACATTGTAATGTGACTTCTATATTTAATGGTAATGGCAACCACTGCCAACCTTTTTAAAAAAAAAAAAAAAAAGAGTGCAAAGAAGCACAGGAGTAGTTAATTCGTTAACCTCTAAAAATGCAATTTTTGTAAATAGTGGACACCGACGAGCAGATGTTTAACATGGAAGTAAACTCGGCACGAAGTTATTTAGACACCTGCGAAACCCTTAAAATGCACACGTGATAGATGGATCATATGAGCTATATATTGCTGCAATCGCACAACTGACAACACAGATTCCAGAGCTCCGCTTTAACAGAAATTGAATGAATCAACATGTCTAACCAACGGTGTTAACTATAAAATGCAAACAAGACGAGGCATGCTTTCTGAATTGCAAGTTGTATGTATGTGCTCCCAAGCTGCATAACCATATGAAAACCAAGATATTTTCTTATTTGTTCTGTAAATAATCCTCAACGGTTTCATTGACTTCGACAGATGAAAGCATGCCAACATTTCTCAGTTTAGAAGATAACAGTCTACACAGATAACATGTCTTTTTGAGATATTTGCAAATGACACAGACTAACTATTGAGAATAACTGCGATGGGAAGGTATCTCAATTAAGAATAGATTCCAATGTTTTTCCCAACTTGACCTTTTTTTGTTTTTGGATGGTTGGGTTTCATTTGCAAAGACCTCAAAATAAGTCATGTTAATTGCGTACGTGTCATTTCATGACATCAAATGCCGACCTTACATTACTCGCAGCAAATAAAATATTACAATAGCTTCTGGTTTCCCATGGCCACGGTCATGGCACCTGATTTTATTACCACACAAAACCAGTCATTACTGGACTGAGAAGTGCAGAGTTCCAATAATTCTATATTTAAAAGACTTCTCGAGCATAAGTTTGGCTACATATTCTTTTATTAGATTCTGCTCCATATGTCTGCTTGACTAACTTGATGCTTAAAATAAAAAAAAAAACAAATGACCAAACAAAAACATTCTAAAAATACGTCAGATTAAGCTCAAGGATAGAGGCAGATTGCCTTAGAATGCTACTAATATATTTGCTATACAATTGGGCTAATTATTGGTGGAAAACCCTGGTCTCACTGGCTCACTGGAATAACCAGCATGAACCAACTGGACTTCGTCTGAACCCTAGACAGTATACCGAAACATGAATAGCTGAAACAACTTTACCAGAATTAGAAATTTTTTTTCTTAGTACTGGCACCCAATCCTTTTATTATAGTTTTAGACATGAAATGCACTCAAAGGTTCGATTTAAGGTTCTAGATTCAATGCATCTAGCTACACAACCAGCCCAAAGGTATTGCTATACATTATATCAAGTTCTTTTGTATTCCGAAAACCAAAAAGAATGAAAACTATTGGTGAACAAGTAGAAATTGATAGCTTAGTGGAGGGCATTTGTAAGAGGGGAAATCATACAAAAATAAAAACCATTTTCTGGTGCTGGGTAGGGGTCTGATCTTCATTCTTCAGTCTTCAGCATTGTGAACCTAAAAAGAAGGAATCGAGACAGACTACACTGCAGATGCTACTCATGCTCAGCAAATATAATACAAACAAATAATGTAATATTGCAACTTCATCTGGTAAGTTATTTAGTCTATTTATACATCACATTGGAGCTAACCTCAATGTTTCCCAGACTGACGCACTGCTGTAATCTGAAACAAAATGTTCTAAATGAATTTATTATCCCAAATTTCATTCAAACTCTTTCTACTTGTAATTTGTCCCCTCTACAGAGACCAAAATCTCAGTACATATTTTTCTCCCCAAAGGATTTGCAGATCTAATGGTGACTGCCCGTGTAACAACTGAAAATTAAGAATCTGAATGCCCACCCAATAATTATGGAAATAAATTAGAAGAAAAAATGCAACATGGCATTTCCATCCTTTCTAGTAAAGGAATAAACTACACCAACAAATAACAATGAAAGATCGAGTAGAAAAATGAAATCAGCAGCTTTCGTGGCCGCTGCCACCTTCCTGAGAATGAGAATCAGGATCAGGATCAACATTGGAATCAGAATTAGAATCAGAATCATCAGGAAGATTATCAAAGAAAGAATTAGTAAGGTAGCCACCAAAGTCGTTGTTGGAGGAGGTGGCACGGCAGCGCTGGTCGGCAATCATCTCGGGAGAGAGGCCCCACTGCTCGAGCTCCTGCGGGGTGTGGTGGATGAGGAGGCTGTACTCGCCGGTGGGGCCAAGCTGCATGACGCGGATCTCACAGTTGCCGGGGTTGTTAAGGAGCTCAAACTGCTGGACAGTCCACTTGAACCACTTCATGAGGAAGACGCGGGAAGTGAGGCCATGGGTAACAATGACGAGGTTGGTGTCAGTGGCGTCGTCATGGCAGAGTCGCTTCATGTCGATGTCACGCCAGAGGGATTCGAGGAAGCCTGGAGGAAGAAATGAAGAAAGGAATGTAATGAGAGATGAATGAAAGAAATGAAATGAGAGATGAAAGAGGAGACTGACTGGCGACGCGATCAAATACGTCGGCAGCGGACTCTCCCTCAGGGAAGCGGAAGAAGAAGCGGCCGAAGCGCTCTCGGGCCTCCTTGACGGCGCGCATGCGGTCGATGACCTGGAAGTTGCCAAAGTCCTGCTCGCGGACGCGGCACTCCTCGCGGGCGCCGAGGATGCGGCGGCGGGAGAAGGAACGACCGATCTGGCGGAGGGTGGAGCGGGTGCGCTCGTAGGGGGACACGTAGAAGTAGACGCCCCAGTTGCTGTTGCTGTTGCTGCTCGTGGTGGTGGTAGAACAATTACAGCAATTGTTGTTGCTGAGGATGCGCCGGATGGCTCGGCCGGCCTCGCGTGCCTGGCGGAGGCCGCGGGGGGTGAGAGGGATCTGGTGGTCGGCGGTGGTGGAGTAGGCGGCGCTGTCGAGGTTGCCCTGGCTCTCACCGTGACGCACCAGGATGATCCGCTCCGGCAGACGACGCCGCGGCGGCCGATTGTTTTCTATGCTGCTCATACTATTTAATTGAATTGAATGGCAGTTCTTTCTTTCTTATGCTGCTCATAGATCATGGATATAAATAAATCTGCTGTTATTCCAAAGGGATCACGGACCCTGTTATTCTTATCACAACCGTTGAAAGTTTTTCATGCGCTTATCTCAAGAAAAAAAGTTTTCGTTCCAAATCTCAACAAAAGTCAACGGCTAGAATCGGAATAACAGGGTCCTGTGATCTCTTTGGAATAACAGCAGATTTATTTCCATAGATTACATCCGCGTTGAATATATATAATATAATATAGTCCAGTATATAGGAAGCAGAATGGGAATGGGATTATGATTATTGGATATAAGAATGAATGGAATATTGGAATGGAAAGCGAGAAATGCAAATGCAAGTAGACACGGGCACACGGCCGACTCCAACATTTTTATTAATATCCAAAGTTAATTACAAATTAATTAATTTACTCATGATTTCCGACTTTTTTCAAAAATGTCAAAACCGGTCATTATATGACCAGTTTTCTATTTTTTTTTTCACACAAACTATTTTCTTCTTGTATATGATCTGCTTTGTGATTATGTAGTATAATATTATTTTCTTGACTATTTTTTTGGGTACTTGTGTCACTCACACCGACTCAATTTATTTTGAGATGCGCCAATTGGTGTGCCTTTAATCTTTAAAGTACTTATTATGTTGTTTAAAGCACTTATTCAATTTTTTGTAAATATTTTATGTTTATTTTTTATGTTGTACTATTATTATTATTGTTGTAATATTTTCTGTTTAGCATTATTATGATAATTTATTTTATCTGAAAAATATAAATATAGTACCATAATAGCACACATACAAAAGAACCGAAATATAGGATAATCCAAATATACCAAATATAAATAGTACAAAACTAGCCACGATACTACTAAAACGGAGAGAGGAACCATCGCTCAGGCGGTACTCCGGCGTTCGCCCGGTGCTCGCGCGGCCAGGCTCTATCTCTCGGGGTCTCCACACCAGCATCAGCGTAGCTGCGTCTCCGCTTGGCGGTATCCCATATGTAATCACCCCTAGAGACTGTCGAGACTAGCGGGGAGCCGGGGGTGTACCGAAGATAGATGCAGCGAGCCCAGTCCCAAAGTTAGGCTGAGTATAAGACCCGCTACCACTAGCCTCTCTATCATGTGGCATCTCTGTGCCATATCAAGGTACTGGCGGTACCGACATGAAACCCTCCTCGTATACCCCAAACTCATCGAGACTGCACGAGAGGGACTCGACATCTGTAGTAAAGGGCTCCTGAGGTGGTGGCTGTGGCGGCATCTCTGCCAGACCCTGCAATCATACACATAATGAATGAAGAAATTTGATCTGAATGAAGAAATTTGTACAAACCTGATAGCTACTAAAGTATGACATATCTGAGTCTGAACCGGACGTCCATGCTCGTCGTAGAATGCCGACCACCCAGCATTGGACAATACCTAACGATGGTAGTCCCACTCTAGATGCTCATTGGGGGAATGTAGCATCTCATGTCCCATAATCGGGCTCGGTAGGATCTATCTCACGCCAATTGCGGTTAAAATAACCTAAAATATGCTACAATAGGCTACAATACCCTAATTTCAGTAAAATATGCTACAAAGGGCCAACATAGGCTTAATTCTGCTTAAACATGCTAAAATAGGCCAATTGCGGTTAAAATAACCTAACACATGCTACAAATATGCTACAATACCCTAATTTCGGTAAAATATGCTACAAAGGGCCAAAATAGGCTTAATTCTGCTTAAACATGCTAAAATAGGCCGATAACGGTTAAAATAACCCAAATTATGCTACAATAACCTAATTTCTGTAAAATATGCTAAAAAGGACTAAAATAGGCTTAATTCTACTTAAACATGCTAAAATAGGTCAATTGCGGTTAAAATAACTTAAAATATGCTACAATAGGCTTAATAACCTAATTTCGGTAAAATATGCTAAAAATTGCCAAATAGTTTTAATTATGCTAAAGTTATCCAATTGCGCCTAAAATAACCTAATTTCGATAAAATATGCTAAATTATGCTACAACCGCCTAATTTCGGTAAAATATGCTCAAATGATCTAATTATCCTAATTATGCTAACTTCGGCTAAATTACGCTTAATTTACCTAATTATGTTAAAAAATGCCAAAAGACCCTAAAATATGGTCAACTATGCTAATTACACTAAATTACAACAAATTACCCTAAACCTTAAAACCTAAACCCTAAACTATAAACCCTAAATTAAATAAAATAAAATTTAAATTAAATAAAATAAAATTACCTTAAAGAAGAGAAAATTCGGTTGAGAGATGAGTGAGTCGTGAGGAGGAGAGAGAAAAAATGGTATTTATAGGGTTAATTACGGGTAAAAAAACAAATAGGAAACCAGTCATAAAATGGTCGGCTTCTCGGGTGAGGAAATCGACCATTTTATGGCTGGTTTGGACATTTTTGGAAAAAGTCGGAAATCATGGGTAAATTAATTAATTTGTAATTAACTTTGGATATTAATAAAAATGTCGGTGGCCGACTCGTTAACTTTAATAATTAATAATATTAATATTAATACATGTATCAATCTCCTATTTTATCCCCTAGTCATTAATTACTTGAGTAAACCGTCTAATACATACAAAAATTTACAACTGGCAAGCGTAAATATGAATACCTATGCGTGCAAGTATTAATATATAATATATCAACTATTCATACCTAAGATATCAAGTATTTCGAAAAAAAATAAAACGCATCACTCACCCGTCTTTTACACGTTTTTAGAGATGATTTTTTTTTCTCCGTTCAATCTTGCTAATATTTCTGACAATCTGTGAGGAATTTTGCGAATGTAAAATCACGAACGTATTCTACACAATTTTCTCTTTCAAATGAGATCCATGATGACATACTTTCGGGTTGTCCGTCGCACAAGTATTCATATCTCGTCATGCAAGTATTAATATCTCATCCAGCAAGTATTCATCCCTCGTCGTGCAAGTGTGAATAGTTCATGTATCAAGATTTTGTATCTAACAAATTCTATCAAATTTTTTTCCCATATGACACTGAATGATGTCTAAAAGTATTAATATCAAGTATTGCAAGTATTCATACCTCGTCATGCAAGTGTGAATAGGTCATGTATCAAGTGTTTGTATCTAACAAATTCTATCAATTTATTTTTTCATATGGCAATGAATGATGTTTTGAAAGTATTAATATCAAGTATTGCAAGTATTCATACCTCGTCATGCAAGTGTGAATAGTTTATGTATCAAATGTTTGTATCTAAAAAAAACTGAACATCAACTTTCTTTTCTCTCTAAACTCACACCCATCTTTTACACGTTTTTAGAGGTATTTTTTTCTCTCCGTTTAATCTTGTCAAAATTTCTGACGATTTTGAGGAATTTTGTGAATCTAAAACCACGAACGTCTTCTACGTAATTTTTTCTTTCAAATTAAATCTATGATGAAGTATTTATCTCTAAAATTTTAAATATTCATCTCTAAAATGTAAGTATTCATCTCTAAAATACAAATATTCATACCTAAGATACTAAGTAATTCTAAAAAAATGGACATCAACTTTCTTTCATCTCTCTCATCACACATTCATCTTTTACACATTTTTAGAAGTGGTTTTTTTTCCGTTTAATCTCACAAATATTTCTGACAATATGTGAGAAATTTTGCGAATCTAAAACTATGAACGTCTTCTACGTAATTTTCTCTTTCAAATTAGATCCATGATGAAGTACTTTCAGGTTTTTTGTCGTTCAAGTATTCATACATTATTGTGCAAATTTTCATACCTCATCAAAAAAGTATTCATAACATGTCGAACAAATATTTATACCTCGTAATGCAAGTATTCATACCTAAGATACCTAACATATTTCTAAAAAAACTGGGTGCAAGTATTAATATATAAAATATCAAGTATTCATACCAAAGATATAAGTATTTCTAAAAAATACTTTATATCAAGTATAATTATGAACAAATTGATTTTTACCAGCACATTGACTTGTACTTTTGAGTTGTTCTTACTACCAATATGTTCTTCTAATTAACCAAATCTCTCCTGCTAATTAACCACAGCAAATCGACTACTACCGATCCAAATCTCCCCTACTAAGTAACCACATCACATAACAACTGGAGAATTGTTAATTTATTTTCAGATTTAAAAAAATAAAAGAGCTTAACTAAGCATCCGACAACCAACAAGCCGATACAATAGTTGTTGCAAAGCAGGCATATGCTCCAATAATTTCTCACTCTCCATCTCTTTCAGGGGCGGAGCCAGACTTTCAGACTATGGGGGTCAAACGTGAATGGGGGTCAAGCATATAAAATTTTCCTACTACGAATGAGGATTAATTTCACACTATCCGTAATATTTTACTTTAAACTATATTAAAATAAGGTATAAATAAAAAAAAAATCAAAATGAATGAGGGTCAATTGACCCCCATTCATTTTATGTAGATTCGCCTCTGATCTCTCTCATCCTACTGTGACACTGATACAAATATGACAGAACTGTTGGTCCCAAAAGGCACTAGAAGGGAGTGAATACGGACCTTTTAAATTTTAAACTAAAGTAAATTAATATTCACCACTAATGATTTTAACTAACGTGTGCGTGAGTTATTTTTGGTGGAAACAAGAATAAACTTTAAACTAAGCAAGTGTGCGTAAAGTAAATAGAAGAGTTAAGAGACACTTGACACGAGAGTTGTTTACGGAGTTCGGCACTAATGCCTACGTCTTCGCGGCTTGCGACCTTCGAGATGGCTCGCCTTTCTTTACCCAATGAGAAAGAAGTACAAGGTGGAACCGGTGAGCCCTTACAAACTCCAAGAAGTCACACGGCCCGAGTACGGAATTAACTCACGAGCACTAAATGATCTAATACAAGAAGCGAGCACACAAAGGGTCTAAAACAATAGGCGAGCACACAAAGGCTCTAGCGTTTGAGTAAATAAGAGATCTCAAACAAATCACTCAAATTCTTACACGAGATTGAGTGTGGTGGAGTAAGCTTGAGATTGTTGAATGAATATTAAAGTTTGATGCACAAGCAACAACGAGGAATTCTAGATTGAAAAGAATACGAAATATTGCAATTAGGGGCGGCTAGATCAATACTCCAAACCTAGATTTTACTTCTATCTATAAAGAGAGAAACAAAATAAAGTAACTGACATCAACAATTGCAACGGAAGATTAAGCATTGCAACGGTAACTCCAATTAACAGGTTTGGCTGCGCTGGGAAACCCTAACGCTTATAAGCATTACAGCGGTGGTCACAACGGTTGTCTCTGAAAGTTTTGGGGTCCGAACTTGATTTATTCCGTTGCAATGGTTATTTGAGCGTTGTACGATTCTGCTGTGTATTTTGATATTGAATTAAACCATTGTAATACTATATTAAACTGTTGTAGCGGTTTGTGCAAATTATTTCATTCTCAAGCTTACTTTATCAATTTTACAGATTTCTAAATTCTAATCTTGAGTTGATGCTTAACAGTGCAATACTTGGCTCGTATTAATAACACGTGTTGTGTTGTGCAGTTCTTGCTAGGTTCGTGCTACTGGTCTTACCCCTTTCTCACAAGTGCGGTACACGTGCGAGCTTGCATGCGCGCCATTCTGGCTGGCTGTATTGTGCATACTTACCCGGGTCAGAGAATGGAGAATTAATAGAGGTACAGGTAGAGGCAATAATAGTCATTATACTAATTAATATCGATAATACATCCATTAATTCTGGCAAGATTTCGGATGCAAAGGAAAGTGCTAGCTTGGAGCTTGATGCAGGCCATTTACGAACGTCCAAAAAAAAGACATACTATAATCTACAATTAGATGAGAGGCAACGATGATGATATGTAAAATTGCTTCTTTTATTATTATCTCCACTTCACTGTAAGAGGAAGCAGCTTACGCATCACAGTGGATATATTATTTTGTAAATGGTGATTACTCTGCATAATTAGGCAAAAATGTTTCAGCAGTACCTCATGGTTTAGTATTCGTACCATTCAATCATCAAGCGCCCCTTAACATGTAACAAATTATAGGACAGACATTACAAAATTGCCTATATCTCCCCAACACTCAATTCAATACCGTATCCAACACCAGAAATTTTTTACGAGCCAATGCCCCTGCCCCACAGATCTTGTTGCTACCAAAAATTACATTAATAATTATACGGAAGCTCATCTTTTGTCCACCATTCAAACTAAAATCTAACACTGTGACTAACAGATGGATTAATCCCAGATGCCTCGCCCCCATAAGAACCAGATGGCCGCCTGATGTCACGCACTTGACCTTTGCGCCTCTGTTCCCACTTCTTGTGCTTCGCCTGATCAACCAACAAATAAATAAGCACAATACACAATAGGGGCTGATCTATAGAAAAGAGAGTATGATTATTATTACCCTGTACTTCTTCCTGGGATTCTTCAAGTCCTTTTTCCTATGTCGAGTCAAACCCTTGTTCTTATTCATCTGCAAGCAATTGCACAAGTTACTATTTGCTCAGCAATGAGCACCATCCAGAAACATCAACAAATCTCAATTCTCAGATTAGTTCTGTTGGGTCTAACATAACCAAGTAACTAATCTCAATTCTCAGATTGGTTTCAGACGAAAAGGCTGTGCTCGTACGTAACAGAGGCTCGCCGCCTGGGGTGCTTAATGTAAAATTTCATAAGGTCATGTCAGGTCAAATCAACTCAAAAAATGGAAGTTCCTATGGGCCATCGTAAATCCAATCACAACCCAACATACCTGATCGGCCAAACTATAATGTCATACGGTCGATTGTTGATGGACCTATCTAAAAAAATAGTAAAAAATATAAAATTTGGTCTCCAAGCACATTTAATATGGAGAACATGTTGAGAGGTTCGGACATTGAAATCACAAAAACAGACTCGTTATAACTTATGCTGAAATTCTAACGCTATGACATTAGCCGAACTACACACACACATGCAAGGTGCATAATGTTAGGAACCGATTCAGATCAAGAAATCCTACCTGATAGGAGATCTGGCGTTTACCATCAGCTTGCTGTTCCTCTTCATCCATTGAAGGAACAATTTGTTTACTGCAACAAATATGACAAATAAATTCCCATAATTATTTAATAAGGAATGTCAAAATGATAATGACTCTGCTTCAGAGCAAAAGAAAAATGGAATTAGGTTGTTGAGGTGGAAGTTAGAGGGCTCTCTAATGGAATTTGTCAATAGAGGATAGGAACGTTGCATCCACCTAAAAGCAGAACACAGAATTTGGCTCTCCATGCAGATGATATCAGCAAATCTGAAGTTGCAAGGGTACTACATATATATAATAACCTGCTGATGTTTGGTCTTTTAGGCCTGCAGATGAATTGTTTGCTTCTATATATCTATATATATATATATATATAGAGTATGGCTAATTTGCTGCTGGCAGCATTTCGGCCAAGTGCTGCCAGCAGCAAATCTGCCATTCTGATGTTCAAACAACCGATCCGAACCGTTCAACATGTTCTAAATATTGAAATGTGCTTGGAGACCTAATTTTACATTTTTTGGAATTTTTTTACTATTTATTAAGCTACTTTGAAAATTCCAGATCCGGGTGAACAGTAAAAACAGTCTGGACCATATGATCTGGAATTTTCAATGTGGCTTAATAAATAGTAAAAAAATTCCAAAAAAAATGTAAAATTTGGTCTCCAAGCACATTTCAATATTTAGAACATGTTGAACGGTTCGGATCAGTTGTTTGAACATCAGAATGGCAGATTTGCTGCTGGCAGCACTTGGCCGAAATGCTGCCAGCAGCAAATTAGCCATACTCTATATATATATATATATTTGGGCTATTGTACTTCATGAAGTAAATGACATATTTTTTACTTCACGCTCATATTTTCGTTTTTCAAGTCCAAAAAGTCGATCCAAACCGTTCAACATGATCTCCATAATAAAATGTGCTTGGAGACAAAATATTACATTTTTTGAATTTTTTTTAATATTTATTTAGAATTTTTGAAAATCGCTGTTTTCAGAAAATTCTGGACCATCAAAAACAGCGATTTTAAAAAATTCTAAAGAAAATAGTAAAATTTTTCCAAAATATGTAAAATTTGGTCAAATGGAGATCAACTTGAACGGTTTGGATCGACGTTTTGAACTTTGAAATCGCAGAATATGAGTGTGAAGTAAAACACTCGCTTTACTTCATGAAGCATCGTAGCCCAACTCAATATATATATATATATATAGAGAGAGAGAGAGAGAGAGAATTACGCTGCATTTAGTTGCTGTCTGGTGATTAGCTTCTCAGTATGCTTCCTCTTAGCCTCCTTGTAAAATTCATCCTCTGATGCATCATCATCTGGCGCATCACCATCTGGCGCATCATCATCTGACACATCGCCATGCTCCTCATCATCATTGTCGATATTATTATCATGATCACCATCTTCGTTGTTGTCATTGTCGGCACCAATTCTTCCAAGTACACGAAGCTCGTGCTTCCTTCTCCGTTCCCCGATGTCATCTCTCTTGGGCAGATCATCATCACCAGAGGCCAACTAGCACATGCATGTAACAAAAAACAATCAAACAAATGCCTTAAATTATTTATAGCATAAAAAATCATGGACCCTTGATGATTAGGTCCCATGCACACCACATTATGGCATAGCTCCACTTGAAAATATTAAAAATCTTTTATTTTCTACAACAACTACTTGCTTTGCTTGTATAAACAAAAACACAGTTAATATTTCAACAAGTCATCTGCAGCAATTAGATCGTGATATAAAAAGGAAGAAAAAGAATATAGTTTTCTTATTTGTAATCTTCACATACCTTAACCTTTTTACCTTTGTTAAGGACCATATGTGATAACTTGCTCTTGCTGCTACTCTTATCATTTTGTACCTCATCATCAAAGTCATCTCTAATCACAAAACTCCTACTGAGACATCAACACGAGAATATGAGAAAGAAATCAAAAAAAAAATACAAAAGGCATGAAATTCAGTTTGGATGTACCCGTCAGTAGGCTTTGTGCTCAATGAATTCTTCAGCTTGGTTTTTGCACCACAATTGTATAAACCTTTTTCTCTTAACTTGGCCTCAAGATTGGTTCTTATCTTCAGCATCTCTAAGCTTCGCGAACCTATTTTAACATCCTGATATATGATCCATCAGCACCATCAGCTTCATTACTCAATGCAAAGCAAGCAATTGTAATACCAGACACTTATATTATGACGGGTCTATAATTCTTTCAGAACAGTGACTGACTAGGTTTTTTCTGGAGACCAATAAGAACCGCGCGCGTGCTGACTGCACAAACTATAAGCCAACAACGACTACTCGAAAAACCAAACCACAAATTTCCACAAAAATTGAAACTTGGTTTGCTCATTTGTGCTTGGATTTTCTAACTAACATCATCAGCTTACCATGGCTTAGTTTGTCAAGGAACATAATAAAAGCCACGGAAATCATACCAAGTACTGGTAATGATGAGCTACATCCTTGATACAAAGTACAATATAAACTCAGAAAGGATATAAGAACCTGGTCCTTTTGCATAGCATTCTGTTGTGTAGTCTCTTTAACAGGCTTTTGATTGTTGATTATATCCTCAAGCTGCATCATTATCTCAGTTATTTAGTAAACATATAGATGTTCACAAAAATAAATCACATTGTAAAAGGAGGGAGGCATATATACCATAAGTACTTCATCTCTGGAAACCATCTTCAAATGTTTTTCTTGCTCCTGGGTGACTTGTGCACCAGCCATCTTATAGGAATCTGCTTTTTTGGCAGGATCGGCAGTCTGCTCTGTTGGGGAAGGTAATCTTTCTTCAATTTCTTTAAACTGTGCAGTGATAAAAACAGTTTTATAGTTTACAATAAACATGTGCGGTAATATCCTTCAATACAGCTGCAACAACAAATGTAAATATCCTAATTCAACCATGATGTTCAGTTTGAAAAAGAAGTCAGTACTCCCTACACAACTAACCAGGGTACCATACAGAAACTTTGTAAAACATGAATATCCATATTAAATTCAGAAAGTTACTAACAAATATATGATAGAATATATGTGATGATAACGTAGCTCATAAGAAAATATAACAATGTACATAGCATCACAGTTTGTAGTTCAAAACTAAAATTTTGATGATTATGCAAATCATACGGCAGACTAATTGGAAAACAGGCAATTAATTTGTCTCAGAGGCCAATTTGGTGTTCATTGTTTATTATTATGCAGCTGATTAATTGGGAAACAGCCCACTATTCTTGACGGCATATTGGTCATCTAGAACTGCAATGCCTTCCACATACAGTATACATGATGGTATGACCTCCAAATCCAACTATTCAGCCAACAAATCGGCCATCAGAATGTTTTTTACACAATTGTTTCATGTTTTCTTGGAAGTTTTAAATCTGTCATTGTGTCGTATACACAGAGAGCTGGATGAAAGAGGGAGAAAACCTTTTTTAGCATGTTCTTAATTTCAACAAGGCGGCCAATGACAGGGTGATCCCGGACCGCAAGGCCCTCTGATTTGAGGAGGAGATAGAAGCTGATTGCTTGACAGTACATCAGAAACAGTGCCTCTTTTGCTTCTAACTGTTTCATCCCAGCCTTTCCTGTATCCACCCCAGGATTCACCTTTGAAAAAGTCAACAAAAAAGGACTATCAACACAACAGCTCAACAATATATCTCTAGAACCCGGTCGAGAAAAATAATAAACAACAAAAACTATTAGAAAACAAATACTAATATCAGAGAGAACAGATGCTGGTTAACATTTGAATCCTGCGGATGCAGATGCAAAAACATAACTAAATGAACCAATGGTAAAAGTAGATGTTTTACCTTGGCATCATCTGCCTTGACCTCTTTGAGTTGATCAACAGCTTCATTAAGTTCAGATAGTAAACCAAATAGCTCAGGAGCAGAACTATGAGAATAAAAATTATATGAGTCATAACAATCCATCAAACCCAATATGGGAAGTATGAGGTAGTGCAAAAACATATATTACCTAAATACAGCATCCATTTGCTCCTCCTTAGACAAGGCTCCAATATCCTTCTTGATCTCCTCATAACTGGCATCAAGTGTCCTTCTCCTTTTCCCTTTGGATTTGTCATCTTGTAAACCATCCTATGAAAAGAGAAATTTGCAATTAATACGCCTTAGTGCAGCATTGTATATCAATATGAAGAATTTCATTCATGTTTTTATGCTTTTCTAATCAATTTCATAACCAGAAATGATTCCCAGTTATTATTTTGTAATAACTGGTTCAGTTAGTGTACCCACCACCTGATACTAATTCAGAAAAGAACTGTTTAGAAACTGATCACCTGGGTCTGCTTGTCAGAATCACTTTCATCTTCATCACTATCTCGCAACCCGAGATCTGCCATTGAAAGAGACTTTGCCTTCTCCCTTTGGATTCGCAACACCTCAGCCTCCTCTTCTTTTGGTAACTCTTCATCACTTGACTGAATCTTTAATAACAACAAAACAAAGTAATCTACAAAAATATATCATGGTGCGAACACACACAGAACTTTTGGGAACAGTACTCTAACAGCATGAAACTGCTAGGTCATTAAAACATGTCATTTGGTGGAATGACATAAAATCAGTTGTTACTGCTATTCAACTTGCATGCTAGAAGCATCAACAATCTACCATAGATAAAGTGTGATAAGAAATAATGTATCTGACAAGCAATAAGGCTAACATAGTATCTAAAAAGCAAGACAATCCTAATATTGCAGAAAATAATTTCTCAATGGAAGTAAACCAACCTCAAAATCTGCATTATCCGCATTATAATAGATATTTTTTCTTCCACCCCAAGACTTCTTATTTGTTTCTTCTTCATCATTTTGACCTTCATCCTCATCCATTTCATCTTCACCTCCTCCAAACTTTTGATTCAAGTATTTTGCCTGTCTTGCAACTAAGGATAGAAATGTTGTGTTATAAACTAAAATAATTCAGGATTTATCTTATTCGGCAACTAGAGCAAACAGAGGCAAATGACTCGAGGAATTTGATCAAAATATGATCTATAGAAGAAAATAGCTAAGACGTTGAACGAGCACAGCAATCCACTAATTGTTGTGCTAGAAGAGACTAGGTACTCGCAAACTTTTAAAAAGCGTTTAACAGACTTTAACGGAAGGGTGGTCAATTAACGGTTTTAACATTTTAGCGGGATAAAGCAGCAGTTAAATCTTGATACTGGCATTTCTATAAAATCTATTTTTTTTTTTCTATTTACAAAGTCAAAATAGCACATCTCTGTGTTTAACAATAATAAGCAATAACATTTACAACAAAACACAATATAAATTCTAACAAAGTAATGCAGTAAACTAGAACTTAAATACTAGAAGGTCTCAGTTCTTAAATCAAAATAGTACTTCAATTTTTTAATATTACAAGATCTCAAATTTAATAGTTTAATACTACAAAGAAATATGTTTTTTTTATCAAGTCAATTTCATCAATTTAGGCTTACACTAGTGATGAATCCCAGTATCAATTTTGGGCAAAGAAATATGTTTTTTTTTATCAAGTCAATTTCATCTTAAATCATACTGGGATTCATCAGTGTAAGCCGGAATTCACTAGTTTAATTGCCCAAAATCCATCAAGTCTTTTTCCAAATAATTATCACCAGAGGGTACAAAATGCGTTTGATTCCTGTTTTTTTAAATATAATTCTCTTTGAAACTTCAATTCGGCAATTGATTGGATGTCCAGATAATTTCTACACTATGTAAATTTGTAATGAAAATACTATCAAGCATTTTTGAAGATGCATAAGAGTTGAAGGTTAGCAATGAGAAAAGCGCATCAGTCAATTTCTTACTCTTAGCAGCAAAGCCTCTGGGCGGAGTATCGTCTTTGTTAGCATCATCAGAATCATTATCCTCGTCTTGGCTTTCCTCACTATCATCTTCCTGTTAATTAAAAAAAGTAATCATCATTGATGTTCATATAAAATGAAAAAAAAAAAAAAAGTAGCCGCAATTTCTTTCTGGAACTCTACTGGGCAAAGTTCTTTGTGAGACAAATCATCATATGAAGGTCTTTTTAGCTGCCTAAATTAAACAAAAAAAAATGTGATGATGAAGACAACCACGTCATGTACTACGAATAGAATTTGGTGTTTATTTTTTAAGTCACTGTGTAAGCCGGAATTCACTAGTTCTAGTGCACCTGTAGGCCAACATTTTGGCATTTTCAAAGAGTTGACTATTTTGAGAAATAAACCTGATTGTTCTCCAACAACCCCAATTGAGTGCTAATTAACATGAAATTACTCAAATAAGACGAATTAATCTAAAGTTTGCATCAAGTAGCCGTACTTAGGCAATGAAGCAACGAGGGATCAGCAATACTCAATTTAGTGTAAATTCACTGAAAATAGTCAGCACTTACTCTCAGCTATGCAGTTAATCAGAAGAGATGGCAAAGAAAACAGACGAACAAATGAATGCAGTTTCTTTCTTAGAGATTATAATTGAAAGCCTAGCATGTGTTAAAGGAAAAGTGTCCATGGAAATCTGTGTGTAAGAGTAAGAATAATTGTAAAAGAATAATTGGGTTTACAAACCTGAAAATCAAATACAGGCTGCTCCATATCCTCATCATCTGATTCCTCTGTGTGCGTGCAAAATAGAATAAAAATACAGGAGAAGTAGTTGTTTGTATGTTTAAAAGAAGATAGAAAAAAATTGGTGGTAATGAATGGTGATGAAAAAGAAAAAGCACCTTGAGTGACATCAAGAGGAATTACATCCCGCTGCTTGTGAACTGTTAATTAAGATGAACAGGAGCATTAACTTAACGATGTAAAAAATAAAAGGAGAAGGAGAAGGAAAAGGAAGAGAAGAAGACAGACAGGCATCAATTTCATCATCGTCGTCTTCCCAGAGCGTGTCGTCGTCGGTCCTTTTGGATTTGGATTTGGATTTGAATTGGCATTGGGATTTAATAGTAGAGGAGGAATGCCTCCTCTTCGATCCTTCCCTGCCCATACCTACAACTCACTCTTAATCTCTTAATCTCAATTTTAGAGAAGTGCTAGGAAGCTACACCAATAGCTCGCTGGAGTCGAGGAGAGCAAGAAGAGAGAAAGAAGAGGAGAGGCCGAGACTAAGAGAAGACAAATTCAGTCGCGACAGTCAAGGAACGGGGTTTAGGGTTCTACAATGGATTAAAAGCACCTTTGGGCCATAAATTGGAGATCATTGTAATCCAGCCCATTACCTCGTTTCTCCGCTGACTTCACTTGCCGATTACTTCACTGGAGAGATGGACGGCGGAGGTAGCACGTCTCAGTCCAAGCTCTCTTTCTGCTCCATAATACGAATGGTAGCCTCAAGTTTGATTTCAATTCAATAGTATTCAATAGAAATGAATTCCAATTAAATTTTGTTGATCGGAATAAAAATTGAAAATAATTGAATTCATTTCTAATTTTTAATTGAAAAGTTTATATAATAGAAGGAAATGATTTCACTTTAAATGAAAATGCCGACATTTTTATTAATATCCAAAGTTTAATACAAATTATTATTTATGCCTAGATTGTCAGCTAATTTCGAAAAATGCCCAAGCCAGCCAGAAAATGGCCGGCTTACTCGTTTTCTGGCCGACCCCCCCTAAGCTGGCCATTTTCTGGCCGGCTTACTGTTTTTTTTTTTTTTAGAGACACTATGAAGAGCAAAATAATGAAATCTAACACTGAAAATTTGAATTTTGTGTTTAAATTATTTGTTAGATTACTTCTTTTGATTTATAATTAGCATATTTATACTAAAATACACTAGATTACTCGAAATTATATTGAATTACACTAGATTACTTGAAATTATGTTGAATTACACTAAATTACGTTAAATTACGCTAAATTACAATAACTCCGCTAATTATGTTGAAATACCGAAAATTATGCTAAAATAGACCGATTCTGTGCCATCTTTCATGAATCATAAAAAATAGTAAAAAAATTCCGAAAATAGTAAAAACTGGTATTCTACAAGCTCATTATATAACTAATTTACTGAGCTACTTGGATTGAATAATAGAAACGAAAATCTTAATCGGAAACTTCAACTCAAGTTTTGAGGCTCTTCCCTTTGTTTTTTGGCAATTCTGAATTTCAGAAAACAGCATAGCTGTCATGGACGCATGCGTATTTTCGCAAGCTTTCTGAAAAGTGGTCATTTGCTGAAATCAGACACTCGAACGCCGTTTTATGACCGTTTGAAGTTTCATCGTCGTTTTTCACTTTTTCAGTGAAGATATCGTCCCTATTAATATGTAATTTAGCGTAATTTACCGTATTTTATCGTAATGTAATGTAATTTAGTGTAATTTAACTTAATATAGTGTAATTCAACATAATTTCAAGTAATTTAGCGTATTTTAGTATAAATATACTAATTATATATCAAAAGAAGTAATCTAACAAATAATTTAAACAAAAAAATTTAAATTTTCAGTGTTAGATTTCATTATTTCATTAGGGGGAGTAAGCCGGTCATTTTCTGGCCGGCTTGGACATTTTTCGATATTACCTCAGACTTTGGGCATAAATAATAATTTGTATTAAACTTTGGATATTAATAAAAATGTCGGATGCAAATGACACTTTCATTCTTGTTCTTGCTTAATTGTTTCTTTTGCTGAAATTTTTTTTTGTGCTTAATTAAAATATGTGTACCGGTCTTCTCCGCATTCTACCCGTAACCAATAAAGTTCTAATTTCATATGGTATTTTGTAGTGCACCACCAAAACATATCTTAAAAAATTGAAATATATTAGGTAAGATGTACCCATCTATTAAAGAGCTGAACATTCATATAAGAAAATACTTAAGTCAAGGTTTTACTTTTTTTTGCCCAATATGCCCTTAGGCTTCGCACTAATCAGAGAACATAACATCATACATTTTCAAACATAGGAAAGGTAAAACAAGAGATAATCAAATCTATGCACTCTACCCAAATTAGCTAATTGGTGGGCAATTACAATCTCTTCCCTATTTGCATAACAGCAATTAAATCCTTCAAACTTACACATTAAACCCCAAATTTCCATCACTTTACTATGAGCTCTCCAATCGGTGAGTGGTGGTACAGTAGATGAAAGATTAGTACCAAGGTTCTTGAGTCTGTGTAAAAGACACCCTGAAATGCCTAGCACCATAACAGCCTTGATACCCTTTAGAACTGCCAATGCCTCCATCTGAAATGCCGAGTAAGCAGTTGAGACATGCACTCCATACTGCAGCAGCTTCTTCGTGGGACCTTCGAGTATAACATACTTCTGTTGGCTCTTTATAGGACCCATCAGATATGCAAAAACAACCCTCCAAAGTTATAGAATTACCAGCCCCTTCTAGAGAGAGCGTACCAGCACTTCCCTGTACCACCCGACATAATTGTACGATAAGTTATAATCTCATAATTTTGATCATATTTTATCAAGCAATAAAATGATGTTGGACATATATTTAAATAAACAATACATAAATATTAACAGCATTCCTGTCGTAGATTTACTCTTGTTGTAAGCAATCATCTGTGTTGTTTGACTAATTTTCAAAACATATAATCATTGAATTTTATAGTTTATCTGTTTGAGATGTCTGCAGGTTTAATAATTACGACCAAAGGTCAAAGCAAGTCAACGATTCATATCATGACAAGTTAGCATAACAAGTCGTGTCTGAAGGTCAAAGAAAGGCAAAGTGCATATCATGACAAGTCGGAATGTGACAAGCTGCACAAGATAATATGTTGCATGATCTCCTCGAGCTACAAGGAATGATTTAATAAATATGATCTGATGGAAGATTCACATGAGCCATTTGGAATGTCGGATATCAATGAAGATGTTGAATCATGAATATTACAGAAGATCATATGAAGATTAAGATCATGAAGATTATGAAGATCACATTTTACTATTTTGCGTTGTTATTTTTATTTATGTCCAAAAGTATGGTAAAGTAAAAATGAGGTTGAGATCACCCGAGTCTAGCCGTTGCTTGTCTGGATATCAAATATAAAATTTAAATTACCGGGTTTGGTCAATACTGAAAACTAGACACAAGCAAAACAGATTAAACCATTATGTTGTAGATCTTATGATCTGCATAGAGTCGTTGGCTCTCCTTTGAATTCCACTATAAATAGTAGGCTATGTCTCATGTCTAATAGATGAGAGAATACTCTCACAAATCTTACACTTTATAATCTTTTTGAGAGGTTTAGCCTAGTCCATTGTTGTTTGTGCTCAAACTTCAATTATCTTTCCAACAACCTCAAATATACTTCACATAAATTGATCAATTGTGAGATTAGAGTGAAACCAGTAATTGTCTGGACTTAGAGCCTGAGCCTGTGAGCTCGCCTATATCTTTGAGCCTATGTGCTCACCTTTCTCTCTTTGAGCTATTGTGCTCATTTGTCGTCTGTGTGGACAGGAGTGTTGTCTCGTACTAGTCACAACTTGTATTTATTTCTTCATTGGTTCATAGAAATGAGCACCTCTTAAGGTTGCATTGCCCTGGAGACGTAGGTCCATTCTGAGACCGAACTTTGTTAACAACTCATGTATCACTTTCTCTAACTCTATCTATTTACTTTAGTGCATTTAATATTTATTTAATTGTTATTTAATTTACAAATTCTTGATTCCGCCAAGAGCTTACAGTAGATAGATTACTTAAACACAGGAATGTCTTTCAGACTTGTCTATCCGACTGATAGTTACAAGTTGTAAGAGTTAAATTTTAAACATACCTATTCACCCCCTCTAGATCTCGTTAGAGACAACATTTACCAATATTATCGCCCCAAATTACTGGTGTCTTAACAAAAGAGTACAATAACTTTCAACCAAAAGTGGACAGCAAGTTGTCGTTCAACGCAACTCAACTTACTGGTAAATTGACAGCAAGAGTGTTGTTTGGATCAATGAGCTCCTTAGTAAGATTGATCTCCAACATAATTAACTACAATCATATATTATAAAATCAGGTATAAATTGAAGTACACCTTAATTAAGTCATTCCAAATCTCCATTCATGCTTCTATCTTCTTTGTGGTATCATTCCATGATATACCACTCTTTTTAAGTGCATCCAAAACAAGATGCATTATGTCTTTCAAAGTCTTCAAACGATGAATGTGTTGGAAAGGAGAAGTAACTTGGCTCTTTTTGAATGTGTTGAGGAATTTTATTATCTATTTGAAAAAAATAATTGTTATTTTTTACAAAAAAATTTATCAATGAAAAAATGGATCAGGACTATAACAGTTTTTAAAAAGGAACAAAAATTAAACCAGCATACCAGTGACGGAAATAGACTGGTACCAACTGTATCAGTACTCGGAAAATTAAAGGTGATTAATAGGAGAAATAAGCTAGTTGTACCTTGGTACGACATAATTTTGAGCTCGGTACCAAATAATTTTTAATATTCGAGTTATAAACCAAAACTGATAATCCAATCTTTCCAACATCTTTGATACAGTCTTAAGCCAAGCCCGCAAGAACAAACCTGAAATTCAATAGACAACAATGGCTAACGGGTTCAAACCCTATAAAGAAGACAGAGAAAAAGAAAGACAATTTCAATCAATCGACTTGTTCAATCATATCATGATGTAACAAATTTTCTGCTTGATGGTACTTGGTACTAATCCAATTTCATTTAGTTTTTCAACCACAATTCACAACCACATACGACTCGAAAGAAAATTTATGAATTAACACCCAAAGGCTTGATTTTATACATCTCAGCAATACCTGCCGCATCGGGGTTGGTACGAGTAAGCTTCAGCCAGTCCATTTGAATTCTCAAGAAGCAATTTTGTTGGACATGATAGGGTGAGTTGAAAATACAACAACAACAAAAAAAGATCAACTCTTGACAGAGAACTGCCATAAAAAAATAATAATAAGATGAAAGAAAATATACACCAAGTTAAGGAATATGCAGCGAGGTCCTGTTAATTTGGGAATTACCGTTAGCAAGACAGATTCTAAAAAGAAGGAAGAAGAAGCAATTGGGGCAGTCGAAGAAATGGGGCAGCCCAAGAAATGCGATCCCATGACTGAAGAAGGGGCCCAGTATTTTATTGAAGAATTAGATGGGCAGATTGATTCTATCGCTGTGGAAGGGTCCCAGAAGTCATAACCGGACTAAAAGGAGATGTCACTAATGGAGAGGACGAGAGCAACAACCCTGTAAACGGTTAGAAAGTTTGTTTGATAAAGATGCCGCCTTGTCTCAGCAGCTGAGGTGTCGTTCCAGTAAGATTGAGTAATAAACAAGGAGTGCTTCTATTATTTCGTTTTTCTTTGCTTAAGTATCGCCTATATAAGGCAAAAGGATCTGCGAATCCAATTTATCGCATATCTGAACAATTTTGAATGATTTTTGCTTATTTTCCATTGTATCCTAAGCGATTATTTCGCTTTTACCAGTAAAATTGAGCTTGTTCGTTGCATATTTCTGTGATTTGTTTGGCTGTGAATTGAGAACGCAGCAATTGGTATCAGAGCCAGGTTATCAGCTGGGGAAGACGAAGCACAGAAAGCAATCGACCAGACGGATGCCTCCGCAACTGAGATCTCAATCCCACATGGATGAGTCGATACCTTTGGACTTAGCAGCACTGAGTGACAAGCTTGCTCGATTTGCTCTCGACACCGAATCCTCTATTCGGTCCTCATTGCAAGCAAGAGATGCTCGAATCGATAAAGTAGAGAGTAAGATCGATGAGCTGACAGGGATGTTTAGGGCATATATCGATGGTAAGAGAACCGAAGATCCAAATGGAAGCAACTCAGCCGGGCGATCTCAACTGGACAACCAACTCAGGGGGTTTCCAACCAGACCATCAGGTTCTGAAGAAATACCGGGTCAAGGCGATCAGGTTCCCCGGTATCCAGATCCTCAGTTTCAGAATCAGAAGGTTCATATGCCTAGGTTTGATTTTCCTCCCTTTGATGGTAATAATCCTATGGAATGGTTAGACTCTTGTGAGTTCTATTTTGAGTGCTATCAAACTGGAGAGATGTACAAGACTAGACTGGCATCTATGAATTTTCATGGTAAGGCCAAGGAGTGGTACAGTTGTTTTAGGGTGGAGAATCCTAATCCTCCATGGCCTATATTGGTAGATGGCATTTTTGAAAGATTTAAGTGTAGAAAAGGGGGTAATGCTGTAGTCATGTTTAGAAGGGTATGCCAAGTCAATACAGTGGATGACTACATTGAAGAGTTTGAAAGGGCCAAAGCTCGGCTACTAGCTGAAACCAGTATCAGGAATGACTATTTTTATTTGTGGAGTTTCATCAGTGGGTTAAAGGAGGAATTGCAAAACACCATTAATCTGTTCAAACCTCAGAATTTAGCTGAAGCCTTTGGGATAGCTCAAGAAATTGAGATAGCTGTGGGAGTTCATAGCAGAAGGCCATCCTTTCTCAAACCAAATCCAAATTCCGTCTATAAACCTCAAAAATCTGGTGATCAAGGAAGAAGAATGTTGGAGGGATCTGGAGAGGTTAAGTCACCAATTAGACCACAACCAAATTTGACACTGGACCAGAAAAGAAGCATGGGTTTATGTTATAGATGCAATGATAAGTGGTTCCAAGGGCATAAGTGTCACAAGGGTCTAAATGTGATTAACGCAGAAGGAGAGGAGGAGAAAGGGAAAGAAACATATGTAGAAACTGAAGAGGAAGAAGTTATAGCTGACAATGACATTAGTCGACCTGAAGGAGTAGAAATGGATGAAACCGAAGTTGTCACTTTAGAGGATCCTAACTGTGAAGATAACAACAGAACCTTGAAGTACAAGGGAGTGCTCAACACTGTTCCTATTTGTGCTCTCATTGATTCCGGGAGCACCCATTCCTTCATTCAACCCTCCCTGGTGCAAGATCTGAACCTACCCACAAGTGACACCAAACCTTTGTTTGTCAGAATAGCGAATGGTGATAAGATGAAGTCATCCGTTATGTGCAAGAAGATTAAATTTCAGCTGCAAGGGCAACCCTTCGAAGCTAATTTGAGAACTTTGGCGATGCAAGGTTATGATATCATTTTGGGTATTGATTGGTTGTCAACTTTTGGTACTATGGAGGTGAATTGGAAACAAGGTATGATGGCTGTAAAAGGTAGTGAACCGAAATGGAGGTTAAAATTGGAGGAAGTAAAAGCTGAAGTGCGATTGTGTGATGGTGGTGTTGATGCTGTCAAGGAGAGAAAGAAGGGGAACCAAGTTATATATGCTCAATTGTTTAAAGTGGAGGAAGAAGAATCCAAACAGAAACCAGGAGTTAATCCCGCACTTGTACCAGTTTTGCAACAATTCCAGTGCCTTTTTGAAGAACCCACTTCCCTTCCACCTAAGAGATCAATTGATCACCAAATTGTGCTAAAACCCGACTCCAAACCAATCAGCCAAAGACCCTACAGATTTTCTTACTTCCAAAAGTTAGAGATTGAGAAAATTATTCAAGAACTCCTCCGAAACAATATGATTCAACATAGCACCAGTTCATATTCATCACCAGTTTTATTGGTAAAGAAGAAGGATGGGTCGTGGAGGATGTGTGTTGATTATAGGCGACTCAATGATGAGACAGTCAAGAACAAGTTTCCAATTCCAATAATAGATGATTTGTTGGATGAATTGGATGGAGCTCACATTTTTTCTAAGCTGGACTTAAGGTCGGGCTATCACCAGATCAGGATGGTTGATAGTGATGTTTACAAGACAGCTTTTAGTACTCATGAAGGCTTGTATGAATTTAAAGTTATGCCTTTTGGGCTAACTAATGCTCCAGCTACATTTCAGGCTTTGATGAACCTGATTTTCAAACCTTTTTTGCGGAAATTCATATTGGTGTTTTTTGATGACATTTTGGTTTATAGTAGGGACATTGAAGCTCATGTTGATCATCTCAAGTTGGCTCTAGAAACTCTGAAACAGCACCAGTTATTTGTGAAGATGTCCAAGTGTGAATTTGGTGTTAGTCAACTAGAGTACTTGGGACATATCATTTCCAAAGAAGGTGTGGCAACATATCCTGCCAAGGTGGAAGCCATGACACAATGGCCTGTGCCTAAGACCATTAAGGAATTGAGGGGATTCCTAGGATTGACGGGTTATTACAGGAAGTTTGTAAAAGGGTATGGATTTATTGCTCAACCCTTAACTGATTTACTCAAGAAAGATTGTTTTAAGTGGAGTAAGGAGGCACAGTCAGCTTTTGAACAATTGAAACACGCAATGAGCACTGCTCCAGTGTTAAAATTACCCGACTTCCGACAACCCTTCATTTTAGAAACCGATGCATGTCAAATGGGAATTGGGGCTGTTTTGATGCAAGGGAGAAGACCTGTGGCCTATATGAGTAAAAAGTTGGGGGTGAAGAACCAATCATTGTCAACCTATGAGAAGGAATTATTGGCTCTATTTTCAGCTGTTTCAAAGTGGAAGCATTACTTGTTAGGTGGGGAATTTGTCATAAGAACCGATCAAATCAGTTTGAAATACCTTCTGGAACAAAAGGTGAATACCCCCATGCAACATAAAGGGTTAAGCAAATTGTTGGGATTGAAGTACACAATTGAGTACAAAAAGGGAATAGAAAACAAGGTGGCAGATGCTTTATCCAGGAGGGAAGGGCAAAACTGTCAAGATGGTGAATTGAATGCTAAATTGAATATGTTGAGTGAGTTGGTGCCTAAATGGGTGGAAGATGTAATAGAAAGTTACAAACAAGATGAGTGGGTAGAGCAATTGAAAAGGAAGCTGAGAGAAGAAGGAGAAGTAGATTCCAAATTGAGTGTCTATCAAGGGGTGATTAGATACAAAAATAGAATTTGTGTTGGTAACCATGGGGAATTGAGGAGTGCTATTCTGAGGGAGTTGCATGATTCCAGTATTGGGGGACATAGTGGCATCACTGCCACTTATCAAAGGGTGAAGAAAAATTTCTATTGGCCTAAGATGAAAGAGACGGTTTATCAACACATCAGCAACTGTATTAACTGCCAAATCAACAAGTCCGAATATATCTCTCCACCTGGACTTTTGCAACCATTACCAATTCCTGAGATGGCTTGGGAGAGTGTTGGAATGGACTTTATAACCGGCCTTCCATTGTCAAGGGGTTTTGAAGTGATATTTGTTGTGGTGGACAGACTCACAAAATATGCACATTTCATGTTGCTAAAACACCCCTACAAGGCATCAGATGTTGCTCAATCGTTTATGGACCATGTCTACAAGCTGCATGGGTTGCCAAGTAACATAATCTCAGATAGGGATCCGGTATTTACAAGTAAATTCTGGAAGGAGCTCATGAGCAAATTAGGGGTGCAATTGAGGATGAGCACATCTTACCATCCACAATCCGATGGTCAGACCGAAAAGGTAAATCAGTGTGTTGAGCACTATCTCAGAAGCATGGTATTTGAAAAGCAAAATAAATGGGCTCAATACCTGTCGTTAGCGGAGTGGTGGTACAATTCCACTTGGCACAGCTCGATAAAGTCTTCGCCTTTTGAAGCTTTATACGGGTACCCACCTCCACAGTTGGCATTGGGAAGTGTTCCAAAGGGGCCAATAGAAGCAGTGAATGAGGTTCTGTGCGATCGTCAAGCAACCTTAGCGAAATTGAAATCCAATTTGGAAAAAGCTCAGGCGAGAATGAAGCAGTATGAGGATAAACATCGATCAGAGAGGAAGTTGTCAGTAGGAGATTGGGTTTTCTTAAAATTGCAACCTTACCGGCAAGTGTCAGTGGCAGGGATGCGAAATCAGAAGCTTAGTCCTAAGTATTATGGCCCATTCGAAATACTTCAGAAGGTTGGTGAAGTAGCGTACAAGCTGAATCTACCCCCAAATTCACAAATCCACCCCGTTTTTCATGTATCTCAGTTAAAGAAAAAGGTAGGCGATGCTCATGCCAACTCTCCAACCTTGCCAATCATAGGTCCGAAAGCCAATTTGGAGGCTTTACCTCGAGCCATACTTGCAAGGCGGATGGTCAAACGGAGGAATGCGGCGGTAGCACAGGTGCTAATCCACTGGCAAGGAGGGGATGAGGAAGAAGCAACTTGGGAGGATTATAGTGAAATGGCACAGAAATATCCCAATTTTATTCGTGAGGTCACGAATTTTGATAAGGAGGGGGGAGTGCAGCGAGGTCCTGTTAATTTGGGAATTACCGTTAGCAAGACAGATTCTAAAAAGAAGGAAGAAGAAGCAATTGGGGCAGTCGAAGAAATGGGGCAGCCCGAGAAATGCGATCCCATGACTGAAGAAGGGGCCCAGTATTTTATTGAAGAATTAGATGGGCAGATTGATTCTATCGCTGTGGAAGGGTCCCAGAAGTCATAACCGGACTAAAAGGAGATGTCACTAATGGAGAGGATGAGAGCAACAACCCTGTAAACGGTTAGAAAGTTTGTTTGATAAAGATGCCGCCTTGTCTCAGCAGCTGAGGTGTCGTTCCAGTAAGATTGAGTAATAAACAAGGAGTGCTTCTATTATTTCGTTTTTCTTTGCTTAAGTATCGCCTATATAAGGCAAAAGGATCTGCGAATCCAATTTATCGCATATCTGAACAATTTTGAATGAGTTTTGCTTATTTTCCATTGTATCCTAAGCGATTATTTCGCTTTTACCAGTAAAATTGAGCTTGTTCGTTGCATATTTCTGTGATTTGTTTGGCTGTGAATTGAGAACGCAGCAGAATACATATTAATGTACAGTTAAAGCATGACCCATTTTCCTCCTTCGTTGTTATCGTAGAAAACACTCAAGACGATAGAGAAGGTCATAGAGAAAAAGAAATTGCAAATAGACCGATGAAGGGGGTCTGAACTGTGAAAAAAAGAACTAACAACTTTGGATAAAGCCCAAGCCCATGGTAGACGCTAGACAGAACGGCATCGCCATTAGTTGAGACGTTTTTTAAATTTTATTTACACATCTCAAACTATATATTTTATTACGGACAATTATTTTTTTTAATGTATTTATCAATATTTTATATTTTTTTATATTTCATTTTACCTTAAAAATTATTTATATATGATGAAAATTTAATAATCTTTCATATTTTCTTCATTTAACTCATCATTTTTTTGTTGCAGTCTAAATTCTTATTCTACCCTCAAGCTACAACCAATAATGATAATTAAATAATTACAGCTCTTTCCAAACACAAAGAACTGAAAAATATAATATCAATCTAGCTCCCAATTCATGTACCAGCTATTTGCATCTTAATTATGAATGTTGAAATGATACCTATAATATTAATCGTAGGGTTGTAGAATACTTGTTAATTTAGCAATTTTGGTATTAAAATAGTTATTTCTACAAAAGCGCCACAAAATATTTTGTAATTGTTTTACAAGTGGCACGAGAATTTTCATCTTTGAAATTGCTAAAGAACACTCTGTTTGCTAAATTTAAAACTTAAATCTTTTTGTCATATATGTGAAACTGAAATTGCAGGGATGAAAACATTCTAAAATTAACTTGAAGAGAATATTTATAGCCGACAATTTTTCAATTGTATATTAGTAGTAGGGGTTTGAGATGGCTTATGATCAAATAAAAAGTTACATCGGAAGGTTATTGAAAATGAAAGGAGGTAAAAATTTATTTTTTACTTTTTTACTAAAAAAATACTTTTATTTCGTTTATTTAATGCCTGAACAAGGGAGGGAAAGTTAATGGGCAGAGAGGGAGGGGTAGGTCGGTAAAAATGAAAAAAAAGGAAGGACTAAAGAGTAAGGATGAACTAAGGAGGAAGGGCGTGTGCGTGCAGCATCCGCACAAAAAACTTGTGGCCTCTGCCTTCTGGGTCTGTGTTGCTTAGACTGACCTACGGACCATCCATCCATCTTTTTTTTATTTTTTTTATTCAGTTTAAAATAATTCAAATTTATTATTATTGATTGATGGATGGATGGATGGATGGATGGATGGATGGATGGATGGATGGATGGATGATTTGTTATTTATTAGATTGTGCTGTGATTGTAATGTTTTGTCTGTCTGCCTCCGCAGTTGGCAACTGGCATCGCAGCCCCCGGATTCATTTCCCTCTCCCCGCCTCACGAACTCACTCCACTGCATGAATCAGACAAAATCAATCCCTCAATACAAACACAGACCAGTACACTAGTAGTAAACTAGCAGGCTACTACTAAGAATAGCGACCGGAGCGGAGCAGAGCGGAGGTGCCGGAGTGGGAGCGGGGGTGGCTCCTCTTTCTCCTCCTCCTCATCTTCATCCTCGCTGCGGTGGGTTTGTGCTGTGATCCTCCGACTGAGTAATTGATTAATTCCTTGATCCGTCCGTCGACTGATCAATCGATCGCTCGATTGATGTTGAGGAGCAATAACGTTGCAGCCAGGGTCTTCGAGCGCCAGATTCTAACCCCCCGCCCTGGCACTGCCGTACGCACTCTTTTCTCATTCTCTCTTTCTCTCATAATACCATAATACTATAATAGTAACATAATAGCATCATAGCTTAATATCATTAGCATTAGCATTAGCAATGCATGCATGCTTCTCATTTCTCAACCAAAATTAGCATCACCATCTACACCATCATAACTTTTCTGCCACTGGCACTGACACATGGAATGGATACTGAACTATGAATACTATACAATAAGGAATATTGATTATTGGGTGGGTGGGTTTTTGTGTCTAATGCATGGGCATGCGTGTGGCCAGATCAACCTCTTCCGGCATTTCTACGAGAATCTGTGCCCCAGCCACACTATCTACGACATCAACTGCCCTGATTACAGCTTCCGCAAGTTCACCGACGATGGCCACTTCCTCATCGCTTTCAGCCGCACTCATCAGGACCTCATCGTCTACCGTCCATCTTGGCTCTCCTACTCCTGCAAGGGTGACTGCCCCTTCTCCCTCGACACCCACCTACCCCCCAAGGCCCGCTGCTTCGACAGCTTCTTCCATCACCTTTACACCGTCTCCCTCGCCTCTGCCAACGAGTACATCTGCAAGGACTTCTTCCTCTACGTCCACACCCTCCGCTTCGGCCTCTTCGCCACTTCCACTGCTCAAGTCAATGACCCCACTGCCTCCTCCGCTGAAGGTGCCGTCCACGGCGTTCCTTCCATTGAGAAGATCACCTTTTATCTTGTCAGGTGACTCAATTCCATTCAATTTATTTCTTCCTCATATGCTTTGCTCTGAATTTTTGCTCGTTCTTTATGGATCTGACACTTGTTTTACCAGACTGGACGATGGTGTCGTACTTGACGAGAAGGCCTTCTGCAATGATTTTGTAAATTTGGCACATTGCACTGGGGCTTTCCTCTATGATGATCTCCTATGTATTGTGTCTCTTCGCTACCAAACAATTCACATCTTGCAGATTCGGGAATCTGGAAACCTTGTCGAGGTACGCAAGATCGGTGCATATTGCCAAGAAGATGATGAGCTCTTCCTCCAGTCGCATGCCCAGGTAACATAACATATTCCTATAGTTTCTTTACAGATTTGACTACTTTCTCTTTACCATTCCCTGCTCCCTAGTCTGGATACTTAATTGACAATGACTTTGGCATGCTACTTCAATCATGGATAGACTCAATAGCCATTCAGAAGAGCACTTTGCTTTGAAAATAAAGACTCTCATTCGAGAGCAAGTGGGTAAGTGTAGAAGGCATACCAGTGTACCTATTATACTTTAGAACAGGTTCTTCAGTTAATTGCTCACGTCATTTGTCACTGCTTGAATGTACTATAATCCCTAGTTTTTAGAGTTATAGCATACTGTGATTGTGATGTGTATACAGATTTGAATGTGCTCCACTGATGCTAGAAGTTGAGGATGTATGTATAATCAAAATGGAAATTTCATGTGCTTGCATGACTATTCATTTTTTTAGGTTTCTCCAGGGAGTTCTTTTCTGCCTGGTATAAAGCAGAGGCTGCTTTCATTCATCTTTCGCAAAACTTGGAATGAGGAAGCTGATCAAAATATGGTAACAAAAACAATCACTCAGTACCTTAAATCCAGGTACCCTTTGTACCGGACCATTACGTAGTGGTGTGGCACCTGCTTCTACTTGATTAACTTTTAGATCTTTAATTGCTTTCTGTTGGCTCTTTCGGTTCAGTTACACAGTTTAGAGAAATTGAAGTATAATTGCATAATTGAGGATAACCAAGGAAATTTAGGTTGGATAGAAGCTTAACTACAGAGCTGAGCGTTAAGAACTGATTCCTTTTGTAGATATTTCATGGAGCATAACAAATTAAAGTCTTCGTCAATTTGACTTATTAGTTTCAGTACACTTATATGAACATTTTAAGAATTTAAGATGTCTTAGCCTCAATTTTGAAATGTGACACTTGGAATCCAAAAAACACTGCAATACTTGTGTAATGTGTATTAGCATGTCAAAACTTAAGCATTGATTAGGAGGTCAGTTGAAATTAGGTTTGATTATGTGTATTGATTTGTTAAATAATTAGCTGATTTAATTGTGCAAAAGCATGCTGGTCATTCTGTTATACCGTTAATTTGTTCAAATAATAAGTATAGATCCTTTGAAGCTCAATTTTATTTTCTGCAGGATTTGTCGATAGAACTTCAAAAACTGCATTTTGATTTTTTGTTTATCTGCTTTATGTAATTTTTTTTTCCTTATTTTCAGAGGGTTCAGCATCTAAAGAAAAAGTTCTATTTCCACTTTCAAGACTACGTAGACCTTATCATATGGAAAGTAAGCACTATATTGTTTTACAGCTTTTCCTTAAATTAAGATATTATATTGAGTTTTTGTGAGGAGTCTTGTTGATTATTTGAGCTCCCTGTCGCCGAGCTCATGGAAATACTTGACCTGTACTTGCATGTTGTAGCAACTTTTTTTAATCTTTCTTTACATTTGTCTTTTTGAGTTATTTGGTAAAAATAAATGTTGCTAAGCTTTGGTGTTGCTTCATTTCGGATATACTTCGCAAGGAGCATAACCTAAACAAACAAATTGTGGAACTATCATTTGGGTTCTTTTTGTTCCAATTTTTTATATTATGGTTAAAATAAGCTGTTTCAATGTGGATCTTTTAACATGCTAGCTTGACAGGTCCAGTTCCTAGATCGGCATCACCTTTTAATCAAGTTTGGGAGTGTGGATGGAGGGGTCAGTATCTTGTTTTCTTTCCTTTTGTTTGTATAAAACTGTAATTCCTTGTAGTAAGGTTTTAGTCCTAGGTGGATTGTTATTTTTTTTCACTATATTAAAGAGAACTGTAAAACATCCTTCCTTTGTTATGGATTGCAATGTGATCCAATTTTCATTAGAAAATCTAAAACGCCGGCTAATGGACATTGTGTAAATTAAAAATCTAAAGATGGATTGTGTCCAGTACATAGCCTTCTTCTGCAATTAATAAAGGAAGGTCAGTTCTTATTGGTCTTGGATATTTGTCGGGGGGGATGGCTTCTTGATAGATTTTGTTTTGTTTCAGCTGTGCAGGGTTTGAAAGCAATTTTTAATTCTTTTTTCTTTAAGTTGAAGACTATTTATGTTTCATCCTCTAATTATGACTAGGTTTCTCGAAGTACTGATCAGGGCTTGTCATTTTTTGCTGTGTACAACATGGAAACAACAGAAGTTGTTTCATTTTATCAGGTAATGTTTTTGCATATTAATTTGCCTAATACTTACAGTACAGATTTTATCTGAAAAAGATGACAATAACAGTTCAGATATAAATAATTCAGCATTTACAAGCACCATCTTGTTGGGTAACTGGTACATAATTGTGCCAGTTAGGCGAAGGAATTGAATTGGAACAAATAGCTGATCAAGTTTTATTTTTTGTTTATTGTTTGCAGAATTCTTCAGAGGAAATGTACTCCTTTTTTGAACAGTTTTATGATTTTTTCAATTCTGTTTCAAGAAGTACTTTGCACGCACAATTCATATCCTCCCACACTAATAACATGCATGCTCTCGATCAGCTCCTTAACATAAAAAATAAATCGGGCAGCTTCTCACAGGTAAATGTGTCTTAGTTGCTACACTTTCTCTTAATTTTTTTAGAATGTTTGCAAATAGCAGCTTGTATCTTCTTACTTTGAACTAGCACCAAAAAAATTTTTGGGATATAAAATTTTGCAATTGTTGAAATGACAGTTAAGTGAAAAGAAACTCTGACATTTTAATTAAGTACTGATTAACTGAAAGGACCAATCAGCCAAGACCTATTTATTAATTATGTATTTAAGCCACCAAATAAATAATGATCCTGAGCAATGAATGATTTATCCTTTTGATTTTAGTTTGGTACAAAAGTAGGCATCAACTGAGAATTAGGCAATTTTTTCCCTTGTAAGTATATGCTTTGAAAGGAAGCCATTTTTAATGAGTGCCGCTTTTGATGCCTTATTCCACAAAAGTATCTGGAATATTAAGAGGTTTTCCATTGCCCCAGAAATCTTTTTAGAAAAGCTACAAATAGCATAACTGAGAAAGGAAAACTTGTGTTGTGCCGGAAGAATTGTCAAATAATGACAAATAACAGAAACGCTCGGTTATCGTCTCAAGTAAAACTTGTTAGTATAATTTCCAATGTGTTGTGCCGGAAGTTTGGCCTCAATCTTTCATGTACCATCTCAGGATAAGTTGATAATTGTTCAAGCTGAATTGGATTGTAGTTTTAATAGAAACTTATATTGTGATGCCAACATGTACTTCTATGTTAAAGTTTCTTTTTTCCTGTCTGGCATCGGCAGTTTGTGAAGAAGATGATGCTGACATTACCATATACTTGTCAGTCGCACAGTCCTTCCCCTTACTTTGACTTGTCACTCTTTCGGTATGATGATAAGGTGAGGTCTACTCAATATTAGATAATTTGGTTTTTCCGCTTCTTTGAGTCTATTGTATGTTTTTGATCGCCTGAACTGTTATTTTTCATTTATTAATCAAACATGTACATATAATGTTTTTGGTCACATGAACTCTTTCGGTGTGATGCTGTTGTTAGTGTTGGCAGGTCAGTTATAAGTTTTTGCATTCTTTGGGGTTGGTTGTTGGAATTGGGGCATTGTTTTATTTGGGTTTACTATTGAGAGAATTGGTTGGAGTAAAAAAAGTTCTATTTTGGAGCTGATTGTGATATGTTTGGATCACATTCCAGCAATTTGAGTGTTGGTGGGTTTTCCTATTCCTTTGTATTGTTTGGATCAGATTGATTTGATGGTCAGCTGGGATTACTTACTTGACAATCATTTAAGAAGGAAGCCCTTTGGCGTGATGCTTTGATGAACTTCATTCAACGAATTATCTGACTTGACCTTTGACTCATGACAACAAGCATGCTAAATAGGAAATTAATTTATGCAGATAAGACTGTTTTGGACCTGATCTCTTTTTTGTAATTGCTTCTAAATCTCCTTTCTGGTTAGTTGATCTCGGCAATCGACCGGCACAGACACTCCACAGAGCACCCAATTAAGTTTATCTCGCTGAGGCAACCAAATGTGGTGAAGTTCAAGATAAAGCCAGGTAAACTAAATAATTTTTCAGAGAGGTTGTGGGCGGCTTCAAGCAAAATAACATAGAATAGAATAGAATAAAAGATAAAGTATGCAGTGTAATGAATGAGTGTGAATTGGCAGGAGTGGAGGGGGGAGGGCCGGATGGAGGGAGGCCAAAGAAGGTGAGCTCGTTCCTCTTCCACCCGTATCTACCGCTCATCCTCTCTGTCCAGCAGACGTACATGCAGCCCACAGTTGTCAACTTGCATTTCAGGAGATAGAGGTAGACGCCATGACATGATTTCTTCTTCTTCTTCTTAATATATTTAATTGTTATTATTTTGTCCATGTCATATTGGGGTTTGTCGACAGTAGCTTTTTTTATATATTGAGAATGCCTCACAACGAAACATATTTTAACTAATGTACTGTGTTGTAGTGGTTTCTTTTCCTTGCCTCTTGAGAAATTCACACCTTACCAGCTGCTTTGTTTTCTGCCACGTAGCTCTCTCGGATGTTGCTTAATATGCTGCTCGCTAAATAGTCCATACCGATGACATGGATCAATGGATGAGAAGCCAATTTTTACCAGTGTTGTTTCTTCAGTCTCATTTCATGATTTTTGTTGTTTGATCCATCCCCCGTATCTCAGGTTAATTGAAAGATTTAAGAGGCAAGCTTCAAATGACCGCAACTGTTGCCTTTTTTAGTAGACTTTGTCATTCATTCTCTGGAGTAACTTGAACTGTTTCGTAAAATTGTCAAATTTCCACAGCTGATCTTTGTTAGATTTGGGCCAAGCCAGTCTTTTCACAAATAAAAAAAAAAAAAAACAGACCCAAAGTTGGGTTTGCCTACCAAAAGGTGTCACACCCCCCACCCCCTGCAATATTCTTTAAATTGAACTACTGAAGTAAACGAAACCATGAATTATGATAAATATCACATCACAGTTGAGAACTTGAGATAAACAAAAAATAAATGGCAGCCAAAAGAGGCTGTCGTTGAAGTTGAACCACTTGCTGGAGTTTCAACTGGAGATCTTTTTTTTTTTTTTTTTTGAAAATACTGACAGCGGCTGTCAGTGTACAATTGTCGGAAATTAAAAAAAAAGATACATCAAACAACAATAACAACACACAACAGGCATGAAAATCTCTAACACAATCTCAACCACAACTTCACCTCTTGCAAGATGTGCTCCTCCACTGCCTTAAGTGGAACCACTTGCCCTTCAAAAATCTTTTTATTACGTTGTTTCCAAATGGACCAGCAGGTTGAGACGAAGTAAGCCTGCCATTGCCTCTTCCTCATACCAGCTGTAGCTGCTCTAGAAACTGAAATTTGCCAAGTCTCATGTACTGTTGTATCCATGTGCATAAGAGGCACTTCTAGAATAGAAGCCATCATTTCCCATAATCCTACTGCTTTTGGACATTGAAAAAACAAATGCAATGTCGACTCAATTGCCTTCCTGTTACAAGACTCACAGTTTGGAGATATATCAAAACCTCTTCTTACCATTAGCTCATGAGTGAGCAGTCTATTTTTGAGTAGAAGATAGAAAAAAAGTGAGCCAAAAAGATTACTTTATTGATTAATGGTTTGGGCTTATATAAGCCATACAACGCACTCTTACAAATAACACCCTAGAATATCCCGTAATGTCATATTTACCAATAGGCCCCTAAAAACCCCAAAAACACGTAAACATACAATATATCTCAACACTCCCCCTCAAGATGGGCGAAAGATATCCACTAAGCCCATCTTGTCACATCCTCTCGCTAAGTCCAACGAATTGAGTCCTTTCGTCAGACAATCTGCTGCTTGGTCTTTAGTTGCAACATGGCCCAACTCCAGGAGTCCACTGTTCAACTTCTCCTTGATGAAGAACCTATCGATCTCGATATGCTTGGTTCTATCATGCTGCACTGGATTGTTGGCGATACTGATGGCTGACTTGTTATCGCACCACAACTTCATTTGGGCTCCTTGGTCCATCTTGAGCTCCACTAGCAGGGCTCTCAACCACAACATCTCTGCCACACCTAAGGCCATGGCCCTGTACTCTGCCTCAGCTGTGGATCTCGCAACCACCGTCTGCTTTTTGCTCTTCCAGGAGACCAGATTGCCCCCTACAAACATGCAATATCCAGATGTAGACTTCCTGTCATCAGCACAACTAGCCCAGTCTGAATCACAATAGCCCTCAATGTTCAAGTACCCATTCTTCCTGAAGATCAACCCCTTCCCTGGTGCACTCTTCAGGTATCTCAGAATCTGGTACACCGCATCCATGTGACCCTCCCTAGGATCATGCATATAGCGGCTCACCACACTCACAGCAAAGGATATGTCGGGACGAGTGTGGCTCAGATAGATCAAGCGACCCACCAACCTCTGGTACCTTTCTCTATCAACTAAATCTCCTGCCTCAGCACTCAGCTTGGACTTCTGGTCAATGGGAGCTGCCGCAGGCTTGCACCCCAGCATACCTGTCTTTGTAAGCAAATCTAGCACATACTTTCTTTGAGATAGAACAATCCCCTCTGCACCACGAGCTACCTCAATCCCAAGGAAGTACCTCAGCTGCCCCAAGTCCTTTACCTCAAACTCCTTGCCCAATCTAGCCTTTAGCTGAGCAATCTCACCCTCATCATCGCCAGTGATAATTATGTCGTCCACATACACAGCAAGCATCGTAGTGTGAACTCCACGTCGCCTAAAGAACACTGTATGGTCTGCATTGGTCTGCCGATACCCCATACCTACCATAGCTCTCCTAAACCTATCAAACCAGGCTCGAGGAGACTGTTTCAACCCATAGAGAGATTTCTTGAGCCTGCACACCTTACCAACCGTCTGTTTTGTGCCAAAACCTGGTGGTACCTCCATATACACCTCCTCCAACAAATCACCATGAAGAAAGGCATTCTTCACATCGAGCTGGTGTAACTTCCAACCCCCATTTGCTGCCAAGGAAACCAGTGTTCGCACTGTGCTCATCTTCGCCACGGGTGCAAAGGTCTCATCATAGTCAATGCCATAAGTCTGACTGTACCCCTTTGCTACCAATCGGGCCTTGTAGCGCTCAACCCGCCCCTCTGGATTTTGCTTCACAGTGAAGACCCACTTGCAACCAACTGCCTTCTTGCCTGGTGGTAGTGACACGAGCTCCCAGGTTTTGTTCTTGTCCAGGGCCCCAAGTTCCTCTAGCATGACAGCTTTCCACTTTGGATCCTCCTTAGCCACCTACCAACACTTAGGGATAGAGACAGTGTCCAAAGATGCAATGAATGCTTCATGTACCGGTGATATGTGAGAGTAAGAGACAAACTGGGCAATATCATGTGGAAAGCCATATCGATCAGGGGGAACTCCCGCATTGCTGCGAGAAGTCCTCCTTACCGATAGAGGAGTGGGAGGAGTAGAGAGAGGAATCATATCACCTGTGTACTCTGAGTCTGAGGTGGATGGTGTAGGTATCTCAGGAGTCGGAGGAGGCAGAGACAAGGGACTTGGCACAAGTGGCACTGTAGGCACAGTTCCCTCATTCTGCTTTCTTCTCCTCGTGTACACTCTCAGCTCCCCCTGAGCCTGAGTTCCATCATTCTCGGGTTCAACCCGTTCCATCCGTTCCGGCACCACAGCCGACTCCTCAGCAGCCGACTCCACAATCGGCGCAAGCGGAGAAGGGACAAGCGGACAAGGGATATCCCCCACACTCACCAACCTCCTCTCACCACTACTACTATCCTCCCCCTCTCGCCTCGTACCTCCTGTATCGAGCGAGTCCCCAAAGGGCGATGCGACCTGAGAAGAGTAGTATGGCTCAAGTTCTCTAAATGTGACATCCATACTAACAAACAACCTCCTCTCCACAGGACTCCAGCAAACATACCCCTTATGAGTAGCCGAATACCCAACGAACACTTCACCGCCCTTGGATCCAGTTTTCCCACATTTAGTCTGTTGTCTTGCACGAAGCACACACAGCCAAAGGTTTTGAGAGGAAGAACATCTTCTTTCTTACCTCTCAGCATCTCAATCAGAGACTTCCAATCCAATACCCGCGAGGGCATCTTATTGATCAAGTAGGCTGCTGTCAAGACTGCTTGCCCCCACAAGTACTTTGGTACATTCATCAACATCATCATACTCCGGGTCACCTCAAGGAGATGCCTGTTCTTCCGTTCGGTTACCCCATTCTGCTCTGGTGTGTACGGACAAGTGGTTTGATGCTGTATTCCCTGGGATGACAAGTACTCTCCAAACGCCCCGTTAGTGTACTCTGTCCCATTGTCAGACCTCAATACCTTCACAACTGCACCGTATTGAGTCTGAACCCCTTTGTGAAAGTCTTTGAAGCAAGCAAACACATCACTCTTGTTTTTCATCAGATAGAGCCAAGTCACACGAGAAAAGCAATCAATGAAGGAAACAAAGTACCTAAATCCGTTCACCGTAGTTGTGGACAAGGCCCCCACACATCGGAATGTACCAGATCAAAGGCATGAGAACTCCTACATCCTGAGCTTACATACGAACTCCTTGTATGCTTCCCAAACTCACATCCATCACACACAAGTTTTTGTTTGTCAACTTTCTCATACTTTGATGGATACAAACGTTCCAGTAGGCTGAAGGAAGAGTGCCCCATCCGCCTATGAATCAGAAGCAACTCATCCTCCACACTCACCCCAGATCCTCCTGCCCCCACTTTATCGACCAAAGATGCTAGCGCTGTGTCCATCCCTTTTCTATCCATGTACCACAACCCATCACGCCATGTGCCAGTTCCAAGTATCCGACCTGTCCTCTTCTCCTAAAAACCATCTTCGGAATATCAAAGGTCACGATACATTTCTGCTCACGAATAATAGCACTAATGGACACCAGGTTTACGGGAAAGGAAGGAGCATACAACACATTGGTCAGAGTCACTGAATCGGTACATCTCACAGTACCCTTACCACCACGAGCTGGGCCGTACCATCGGCTGTCTGGATGCTCTCTGGGACTGTTAGGTGAGTATAGGAAGAAAACTCCCTAGCAGCACCAGTCACATGGCGAGATGCACCAGAGTCGACTATCCACTCTGGTGATCTAGTGGTGGATATCGAGGCAAGAGCAAGTGGATCACAAACACCTGTGGCCGAGTGAGCAAAACAAGCAAAGTTACCTCTGGGTGAAGACGACCCATTACCTGTTGCTCTCTGCTTCCTCTTCAGTATCTCCTCACTCTCGCCCTCTGCTACCATCAGATTTGCCCGGTAGCCCCCTCTTCCACCACCTTTGTGACCTCCACTGCCGCGACCGCGACTCCCAGACTGTCCCCGCTCACATGCATCGCTCTCCTTTGGTGGCTTAGGACAAGTCTGTCGCAGGTGACCTATCTCCCCGCACTTGTAGCACTGCCGAGTCTCGCTCCTGTATCCTGTGCTACCTGAATCGGAGGCCACTAGTGCTGACTTCACCCCTGGAAGTCCTGCTGCACCAGACTGGAGCCCAATCCTGCTTTCACAAGCAGCCGCACTGAACGCTCGCATCAGCATCTGGAGCTCAGTGGCGCTTAGCTTTGCCATAATCTCCTCCATTGGATTCTTGGCCTCCTTTCCTGAATCCTCGTGAGCCATCGATCAAACTCAATCTACACACAGTTTTATCTCAAATCCTCTATCTCCTTTCTCAAGACCCGATCTTGTACCCTCAAGATCTAGATCCTCATCACCTCTAACTTCTTCCCTCTTCTTTTAGCCCGATCTTGATCTTACCTCATCAAGATTCGAGCTCAAACAACCCGATCAACCCGATCAAACCCTAACCAAACCCGCTTCTCGGGTATCGTGGGGTATAGGCCCCCCACGTCGGCCAAATCACAAGACAAGCAACCCTTGACCTTTCGGCCTAGAGAGAGAAAGAGGAGCTGAGTAGAAGAGAGAGAGAGAGAGGGCTGTTGGCTGTCTTCTTGAGAGCTGTTGGCTAAGAGGAGAAAAAAAAGGCTAAGTAGAAGAAAGAGAAGGGAAGTAGGTATTGTTAGGCTGCTGCTAGGAGAAGGTCAGATCGGAATAGGCGGAGCAGGGCGGAGCATGGAGGAGCAATGCGGAGTAGGGCCAGTCGGACCAGAGGCGATCTGGCCAGTCGGACCAGAACTGGCGGAAGCACCAGCGGCGATCTGGCCTGGAGGCGGCGGCCTAGAGTGGCGGAAGCACCAGCGGCGATCTGGCCTGGAGGCGGCGACCTAGAGAGTTGCTGGCGGCGAAGTAGCTGCGCGCTACAGTAGCGGGTTGCTACTGTAGCGAGTGCTACAGTAACACGGAAAACTGGCTAACCCTAACCCGAATTATTTGAGGCTCTGATACCAAGAAGAAAAGTGAGCCAAAAAGATTACTTTATTGATTAATGGTTCGGGCTTATATAAGCCATACAACGCACTCTTACAAATAACACCTTAGAATATCCCGTAATGTCCATTTACCAATAGGCCCTTAAAAACCCCAAAAACACGTAAACATACAATATATCTCAACAAAGATAAACAAAAATGCGCACACTCGGCAGAATCTTTTAACTCCAAATTATAACAAACGACCATTTAATCTTACCACACCCTGCCAACATTGTGTAAGCCGACTTTGCTGAGTATACGCCATTTGACCCTTATGTCCACACTAACTGATTGTCCCTGTCAAGCTCAGTAGACATGGTAAGCAAGTGATTAATTGAATGTAATGTGTCCCAAAAGAAGGAACCTGAGCAGACCCACCTTCTCGTACCATCTAGAGCATCAGGTTTTTTCTTTAAAACAACAATTTTTTCAGTCCACAAACAGTTTAAGTTAGTGTACAATCTCCACCACCATCGTAAGAGAAGTGAGATGTTTCGTAACCTCAAGTTAGAAACTCCCATCCTCCCCCTCCCCATTCTTTCGGTAAACAAACTGTATACCAATTAATCAAAGAAATTCCCACTCTTATGTCTTCATTTTTTCCCCATAAAAATGATCTTCTAATTCGGTCCAGTCTCTGAATTAACCACTTTGGTAATTGAAAACAAGCCATAAAATAAATAAGAATAGAAGAAAGGACCAAATTAACTAGTTGTAACCTACCCCCTTTTGAAAGGAGCTTTCCTTTCCATCCCTCCAACATGCTTTCAAATCGTTTAATCAATGACATAAATAGAGCTCTCGTCGGTGTCCTAATTGTGAGTGACATTCCCAAATAAGTGGTCGGGAATTGTGATTGTCGACATCCCAAAATCAAGTTCGTCCGGATGCAAGCTTTCTCTTGCATATTGATTAGTATCCAAATGCTTTTGTCATAGTTGATGTGAAGGCCCGATATTGCTGTGAACATTCTCAAAATGATTTTTAGGAAAATCAAAGTTTCTTCATCCGCACTAGCAATGATATCCGTGTCATCGGCATATTGGAAAGCTATAATAGAATCCGTCAACTTGAAAAATAATCTATGAGATAAATTGAGATTTAATTTATCTATCATCTACCGCCATATTAAAAAGTATTGGAGAGAGGGGATTGTTAGGGAATCATAAAGACCAAACAATTACATCTTATCTAGAGATCAAACAATTACATCTCATCTAGGGGTCAAACACTTACACCCCGGGGAAGGAGAAACAGTTCCCCACCTTAACCTACGGACCGTCCTATGCCAAAGCTGACTCATAAAACATAAATCTTAAGTGCGGAACATAATACCTGATTCCATGGATATTTTCATGGAATAACTCAATCCTTTGAGAGATCGCCAACCGTCTCCGTGAGCGCGAGACTAGACTCTAATGGCAAGAAGCTCTTCTTGTTGTTTTGTTGTATGGTCGTAGGAATAAGTCTTCCAAGACAGTAAGATATGGTCCTTGAAAAATCCTCTTCAAATTTCCTAATGGATTTCTCTTATCTATTCTTTGATGGTGGAAGAAGAAGAGAAGGCACACAGAGCTGCATTTTTCTAAAGAGAAAAATGTCCTTTTAGTTTCTGTGCTTTTCTGTGTTATCTTGTGTCTTGGGGACCAATTCTTATATATAGTAACCTATCTGGTTATCTGCCAACTTGAAAAAAATATTTTGTGCGATTGCATCAAAACCGTGCTGTCACATCAAAATCCATGCGGCTGCATTGATATCTGTGTGGCCCACACAATCCTCTTAAATGTCAGTTTTCTGAATTGCAAATCTCAGAATCAGTCCATCAATGATTTGATTTTTGCCTAAATTATTCTACACATTTATGGACCACATCCTAATGAAAATATATTGATTGTCTATTACCTTATTTGATCACTTGAATTGACAACCATATATGACAATAAACAATCCATAATTAGATTACATATATGCTCAATGTTGGCATTAAATCCAACGAGGTTAGCAATAAATCCAACATGATCTCCTTGCCTCAAGCTTCTCTTATGATCAAAGTAATTTGTAATCTCATCATTTACAATAACTCTTGAACTTGCCGTTTCTAGCAGTGACCGAATCCAACCCAACCATCTTGATGAAAACCCTCTTGCCTCCATCACCTTTAAAAGAAACTCCCAACTTACCGAGTCGAAAGCCTTGGCAAAGTTGATTTTAATGAAAATCGACCCCTTGCTAGACCTTGACAGATGGTGCAATATCTCACGAGTGGTATTGAAATTTTCAGCTATTTTTTGCCTTTTAACAAAAGTTGTTTGATTCGGAAAAATTAGAGTTGATAGCCTAGATCCAAATCTGTTAGCTAACAATTTAGAGATTATCTTTGGTAATAGATTAATCACACTTATGGGCCGAAAATCTCCTACTCCCTCAGACACGTCTTTCTTCGGTATCATAATCAAATTTGCTCTATTTATTCCTTTTAACTCTAGGTTATTATGTGTTGAAGAATAAATAAATTAGAAGGGTTAAATTGTAAAATAAAGAGAAGGATAAAATTGTAATTTAGAATAATTAGAAATGAACCGTTGGAATGTCAACGGTAAAATAGAGAGAAAGGTATATATACCTCTGTATATGTATATGTAAAAATATAACAAAAACAAAATATATTTCAAGTTCTTTCATCTCTCTGTTGCTATAGAAACTAACATGGTATCAGAGCTCTAAGCTCCTGAGATCAAAAATACACACAAAAAACTCATAAACAGCAAAAAATAGAAGAATGGCTCAAGAGGGACAAATCGAGGGCTCCAATAATGCTTCCAAACTCACCAATACTTTGCTCAACGGCAGAAATTACCTCACTTGGGCAAAGGCTGCGGCAAGAGCACTCAGCGGTCGAGAAATGCGAGAATACATCACGGGAGAGAATAAGGTGCCCGAAGTCGCAAATCCGCTGTTGCTAACCGAAGCAGAAAAAAAGGCAACGAGAAAATGGAGAACTCAAAATGACAAGATCATAACTTGGCTCACGAATTCTATGGAGCCATCCATCTCAGAGCTATTTCTCCTTTCCGACACGGCTTTTGAACTATGGGAAGCCGTCAAAGCCATGTATGGTCAAGAAAATAATTACTCTCGTATTTACCAACTCAAACAAGAAATTCAGCAAGAAAAACAAGGGGAGAGGAAGTATGTAGAGTACCTCGGTGCTCTTCAAAAGAAAAAAGACGAGCTTCGCTCGTATCGGCCGCAAACCGCTGATCTGGCCGTAATCCGAAAACGAGAAGAAGAAGATGATATTTTCGAGCTCCTTGTGGGATTAAACCCGAGTTATGAGGCCGTACGAGCCCAGATCATGAATACAATCCCTCTCCCTTCCTATTCTCAAATTAAAAATATGATTCAACAAGAAGAAAGTAGAAGAGAAGCCATGAGCAGTTCACAAGTTACCATTAACGAGGAACGGGAGAACCATGGCTTCGTCGCAACTAAAAGATCGAATTTCCCAAATTTCGGTCAAAATTTTGAAAAAAGGGGAACCACCGAAAAATGCGAACATTGCAAGAAAGAGGGACATGAGAAGAATAAGTGTTGGTTTCTCCATCCCGAATTAAGACCGAAATGGTGGGGCAATGGTGGAAAGGGAGGAAAAGGGAAAAACCCTAAGGGGAGAACTTTGCTGGGACGGCCCTGTCTCACGAAGAAGAAAGAATTAAAAACGGGTCTGTCTCTGCCCTCTTAAACGGGTCCGCTCCACTTATTGGGTCCGCACCAAACCCTGCCTACGGATCCACTTCAGCCCCTCCATACGGATCTGCTACCTTCGGGGCTGCATGCGTTCCCCCTCAATCCGCATACATTTCCCCTGCATACGGATCTGCTGCCTTCGGGGTTGCATTCGTACCCCCTCCATCCGCATACATTTCCTATGGTTCTCTAAACAAGTCCGCACCAGCACCAGTCCCTATTGGATCTGCTGCAACCCAGGCGGAAATAAACGCTCTCCTCTCTCAGCTTAATGGGCTGTTGAGTAAATCCAATCCAGGTTTTTTTGAAAACTTATATTTCGTAGGTCAAAAAAATCTAAGCCAAAATAAAGTCAAAGCAAATAAAGTCAAATATATGATACTAAATAAACGGATGGAAAAGGGTCCAGACAAAAACAGTGAAACAAAATTAGAAAAATGTACATATTTAGGAAATTTAAATCAGGAATTCTCCCAAAATAATCTTGATTGGATTTTAGATTCCGGTGCAACCAATCACATGACCGAAAATAAAGATTTATTGCAAAATTATAAAAGAGGAAAAGGTGGAGAATTTGTCTATGTTGCAAATGGAGAAAAAATGAAAATTTGTGGGTATGGCTCAATTATTGTTTTTTCAAAAGAAATTAAAAATGTCATGCATGTAAATAATTGCACCGCCAATTTATTGTCTATGGGTAAACTTTCAAACGAATTAAATTGTGAAATTATTTTTTCACCTCAAAATGTAATTTTTCAGGATTTAATATCCAAGAGGATGATTGGTGAAGGTGTTTTCAAAAAGGGATTATATTTTTTGTATAGCCAAATATACAATTTGAATACCCAAGTGCAAGACATGGGATACTTATGGCATAGGAGAATTGGGCATCCTTCTGATAGAACTTTAAAATGTATTTTTGATTTTTCTAATTTAGATTGTAGTAATTGTGAAGTATGCGAATTAGCCAAGCATACAAGACTCCCTTTTGTAAGCTCAAATACAAAGAGTAATCATATATTTGAACTTATTCATTCCGATGTTTGGGGACCCGCTCCCGTAAACTCTTATAATGATTTCAAATATTTTGTTACATTTATAGATGATTTTTCACGACTAACACACTTATATTTGCTAAAAAATAAAAGTGAGGTTTTTTCTTGTTTTCAAGAATTTTCAAATTTAATTGAAAATCAATACAATGTTAGGATTAAAATTCTTAGAACCGATAATGGAACGGAATTTGTGAATCAAAATTTCTCAAACTTCTTGAAACAAATGGGAATCATACATCAAACAACTTGTGTTTATACTCCACAACAAAACGGAATTTCCGAAAGGAAAAATCGTCATTTACTTGAAATGGCAAGGACACTTATGTTTCAAACCAATGTTCCAAAAATCTATTGGTCGGATGCCGTTCTCACCGCAACTTATTTAATAAATAGGTTGTCAAGTGTTGTTTTAAAAAATAAATGTCCACTAGAAATTATTTACCAAAGAAAAATAATTTTTAACCATCTAAGAGTTTTTGGATGTACATGTTTTGTACACCAAAATAAAAGAGATAAATTAGATCATACTTCTATAAAAGCTATTTTTCTAGGATATTCATCTCAAAAAAAGAGTTATAAATGCTATGATCCTATAAGTAAAAAATTGTATTTCTAGAGATGTAACATATTTTGAAAATGAGCCATATTTTAAAAATAAAGATAAGATTGATAATCAAATTAGTACAAATGACTTTGTTATTCCTATGTCCACTAATCAAATTATTGAGCAAAGAAGAAGAAGAAGAAGAAGATGATAACACCACTCAAAATGGAGCCGAAGAGGAAGAAGATGGAAATATTGAGGAAAAAAATATTGAAGAAGAACCTAGGAGAAGGTCAACTCGTCATAGACAACCATCAACAAGGTTGCGAGATTTCGTAACATATAAGGTTCAATATCCTATTGAAAATTTTATTTCATATAAAAATATTTCAAAATCCCACCGTGCATTTCTTAGTTCAATTTCTAAAATAGAAGAACCAAGAAATTTTGAGGAAGTCATTAACCAACCGGTGTGGTATAAGGCTATGGAAGAAGAACTTCAAGCCTTAGAAAAAAATGACACATGGACCATCATACCATTACCTAAAAATAAAAAACCCGTTGGGTGCAAATGGGTTTATAAAATAAAATATCAAAGTAATGGATCCATAGAAAGGTATAAGACCCGGCTAGTTGCCAAAGGGTATACCCAAACATATGGCATTGATTACCAAGAGACCTTTGCTCCGGTAGCAAAGATGAATACCATAAGAATTTTGCTTTCAATTGCGATAAACAATGGGTGGAACTTATGTCAAATGGATGTAAAAAATGCATTTCTTCAAGGAACACTTGAAGAAGAGGTCTATATGACTCTACCACCGGGTCATATAAAAGAAAAAAATGCTAACCTTGCTTGTAGGTTAAATAAGTCAATTTATGGACTTAAACAATCGCCAAGGGCATGGTATGGAAAACTCTCTTAATATTTAATTTTTCTCGGTTTTAAAGTAATCCAATCCGATACATCACTTTTTTCAAAACATGAAAATAATGATTCAACCATTGTCCTTGTTTATGTTGATGACATAATCATTACCGGAAATAATTATGAAAAAATTGACAATGTTAAAAAACACTTAAAAGAAAAATTTGAAATAAAGGATCTTGGTAGACTTAAATATTTTTTAGGAATTGAAATAGCTCATTCTATCAAGGGTTTATTTATTTCACAAAGGAAATATACCATTGACCTTCTAAAAGAAACGGGGAAATTGGGATCCAAACCGGCCTCAACACCAATTGATAGCAATTGTAAGTTGAATTCCGAAGAAGGGGAACCGTTGGAAGATATTAATCAATTCCAACGGCTTGTAGGTAAGCTAATTTATCTAACGGTAACAAGGCCGGATATATCATTTGCGGTAAGCCAAATTAGCAAATTCATGCACGCACCAAGAAAACCTCATTTGGATGCAATTGATAGGATTTTAAGATACTTAAAGAAATCACCTGGAAAGGGTGTATTGATGAAAAACAATAAATCTAACGATGTGTGTGGCTATTCCGATGCAGATTGGGCCGGAAGCTTTGATAGAAAATCAACAACCGGCTATTGCACATTTGTAGGCGGAAACTTAGTCACATGGAAAAGCAAGAAGCAAAATGTCGTGGCACGATCTAGTGCGGAAGCGGAATATCGTGCCATGGCATCCACCGCAAGTGAACTCACGTGGATTAAACAATTGCTTGAAGAGTTGAACTTTAAAATTGACAAGCCAATGAAGATGTTTTGTGATAACAATGCGGCAAGGCACATTGCTTCAAATGCCGTATTTCATGAAAGAACAAAACATATTGAAATTGATTGTCATTTCATAAGAGAGAAAGTACAAGGAAAGGAGATTGAAACCCCTTATGTGAAGAGTCAAGACCAATTGGCCGATATCTTCACTAAGGGACTAATTCCGAGAATATTTGAAGAAATAACAAGCAAGCTAGGATTAATTGACATTTACAATCCTAGCTTGAGGGGGAGTGTTGAAGAATAAATAAATTAGAAGGGTTAAATTGTAAAATAAAGAGAAGGATAAAATTGTAATTTAGAATAATTAAAAATGAACCGTTGGAATGTCAACGGTAAAATAGAGAGAAAGGTATATATACCTCTGTATATGTATATGTAAAAATATAACAAAAACAAAATATATTTCAAGTTCTTTCATGTCTCTGTTGCTATAGAAACTAACATTATGATAGAAAAGCTGAACTATTGACAATATGCTGTTCTTCAGTTCCGGCCAAAAAATTTGCACAAATTCATTTGGTAACCCATCTGGTCCCGAGGTCTTATTTCTAGCTAGTTGTTTAATAGCATAGAACACTTCAATTTTGATATTTTTGTGATATGAAATAGCGGAATAATGATGTTTGAGAAAACAGAATTCTTGTATTAATTGAGGTTGTTGTACAGTAGCCTATATATAAGAAACAAAGAAAAATAGCTGTTGGAGAAAATAACGGTAACTTGCCATAAATAGAAATAAAGGTTGAGTAACTTTATATAATAGTTGCTCCCTTTATTTCTATAATTAGCCTATGATGATCAATAATTTCTGAGGCTAATTGTTCCCTAATCTACTTATTTTCTACACTCCCCCTCAAGTTAGGTGTGTAGATATCTCGTAACCCTAACTTACCTATATTTGCTTCAAACGGTTTCGGATCTAAACCCTTTGTAAAAACATCCGCTAATTGATCTCCACTTCTTACAAACGGAGTTTCAATTTCTTTCGCTTGGATCTTTTCTCTAATAAAATGGCAATCGACTTCAATGTGTTTTGTTCTTTCATAAAAGACGGGGTTGGATGCTATATGACGCGCCGATTGGTTGTCGCAAAACATTTGCATTGGCAATTGAATTTGGATTCCACAATCCGAGAGAAGTTGTTTTATCCATGTTAATTCACTCGCGGTGGATGCCATGGCTCGATACTCCGCCTCGGCGCTTGACCTTGCCACGACATTTTGTTTCTTGCTTTTCCATGTGACTAAGTTTCCGCCTACAAATGTGCAAAAACCGGTTGTCGATTTTCGATCGAAACTTCCGGCCCAATCTGCATCGGAATAGCCACACACATTGTTAGAATTATTGTTTTTCATGCAAATTCCTTTTCCGGGAGTTCCTTTTAAATACCTTAGAATTTTATTTATTGCCTCTAAGTGTGGTGTTCTAGGAGCATGCATGAATTTACTAATTTGACTTACCGAGAAAGAGATATCCGGCCGTGTTACCGTTAGATATATTAATTTTCCTACAAGTCTTTGAAATTGGTTTATATCTTCTAACGGTACACCATCCTCACCATTTAATTTATTTTTACCATCTATCGGTGTTGAGGCCGGTTTACACCCTAATTTTCCGGTTTCTTCTAATAAGTCTAAGGTGTATTTTCTTTGGGAAATCAATAGGCCTTGGTTTGAGTATGCAATTTCTATCCCTAAAAAATATTTTAGGTAGCCTAAATCCTTAATGTCAAATTTTTCCTTTAATTGGGCTTTTATATTTTTAATATGCTCTTGGTTGTTTCCGGTGATAATAATGTCATCTACATATACTAAAATAATGGTGGTGTTTTCTTTTTCAATTTTGACAAATAATGAATGATCGGCATTGCTAATTTTAAAATTACAAGATATTAAATGAGAGCTTAATTTTTCATACCATGCCCTTGGAGATTGCTTCAATCCATAAATTGACTTCTTCAATTTACAAGCTAGATTACAATTTTGATTTTTTTCATAACCGGGTGGTAACGACATATATACTTCTTCTTCAAGTGTTCCTTGAAGAAATGCATTTTTTACGTCCATTTGGTACAATTTCCAATTTTGGTTAACCGCAATAGAAAATAATATTCTTACGGTATTCATTTTTGCTACCGGGGCAAATGTTTCATAATAGTCTATACCGTAGGTTTGAGTGTATCCTTTGGCAACTAAACGTGCTTTATACCGTTCTATGGTGCCATCACTATTGTATTTAATTTTATACACCCATTTACAACCTACTAATTTTTTATTCGTTGGTAATTGAATTATTTCCCAAGTGCCATTTTTTTCAAGAGCACTCAACTCTTCTTTCATGGCTTTGTTCCACTTGGAACTTTTCATGGCTTCTTCATAATTATTTGGTTCTTGTTCTTTTTCAATTGAGGTCAAGAAGGCCCTATGGTTGGAAGAGACATTGTCATATGTAATAAAATCTTGTATAGGATATTGTACCTTGTAAGTGACAAAATCCCTAAGCCGTGTTGAAGGTTGTGTTGTTCGAATCGACCTTCTCAACGGTGTCTCTTCTATGTCATGGTGTTCTTCATTTGAGGAATTTTCTTCTATTTCTTCCTCATTCTCAATTTCACTTTCATTTTCATTTTCATTCTCAAGTGGTGTTGGTCTAACATTTTCTATTGTAACCGGTGGTAATATAATTTCCTTGGAGGGTTCTCTCAAAAAATTCTCATAATTAATTTCTTTGTAATATGACTCTTTTTCTAAAAATGTTACATCCCTAGAAATATACAATTTTTTATTTTTAGGGTCATAACATTTATACCCCTTTTTTTGTGTTGAATACCCCAAAAAAATAGCCTTAATTGAGGTATAGTCCAATTTGTCTTTTTTATTGTTTTTATGTACATAACATGTACAACCGAAAATTTTTAAATGCTCAATGTTAAGTTTTCTTTGATAAAGAATTTCTAACGGGCTTTTGAAATCTAAGTTGACACTTGGCAATCTATTTATTAGATATGTAGCGGTAAGAACGGCATCCGACCAATAAAATTTTGGAACATTATTTTGAAATAAAAGTACTCTAGTCATTTCGAGTAAATGCCTATTTTTCCTTTCGGATACACCATTTTGTTGAGGTGTATAGACGCATGTTGTTTGATGTAAAATTCCCTTTTCTTTAAAAAAGTTTGAGAAATTTTGGTTTACAAATTCCGTTCCATTATCGGATCTAAATATTTTGAGTTTGGCTTTGTATTGATTTTCTATAAAATTGTAAAAATCTAGAAATTGTGAAAAAACTTCACTTTTATCTTTTAGTAAATATAACCAAGTTGTTCTAGAAAAATCATCGATAAATATGACAAAATATTTAAATCCATTAAAAGAGGTAATTGGGGCGGGTCCCCATACATCCGAGTGAACCAAATCAAATGGTTTCTCGCTTTTACAATTTGATAATTTAAATGGTAACCTAGTATGTTTTCCTAGCTTACAAATTTCACAACTACTATTATCTAATTTTGAGAAATTAAAAATACTTTTTAAAATCTTGTCGGAGGGATGACCAATTCTTCTATGCCATAGTGTACTCAATTCTTCATTTTTTGTAGTATTGAAATTGAATTTTTCTTCATTCAAAAAATAAAGCCCATTTTCTAGAAATCCTTCACCAATCATAATCTTGGTTATCCGATCCTGAAAAATCACATTGTTTGCTAAAAATATGAGTTCACAATTTAACTCATTCGTGATTTTGCTAATGGATAATAGATTTGATGAGCAATCATTTAAATACAAGACATTTTGAATTAATTTTGAGAATATAGTTATTGAACCCTCTCCAAGGATTTCCATTTTTTCACCGTTTGCTACCGTAACGAATTTTTTGGTTTCATAATATTTAAAATTGGTCAATAAATTTTTATTTCCAGTCATATGGTCTGTTGCACCTGAGTCTAAGATCCATTTAGAATTTTTTGGACAAAACGAAAAATTCGCAACAGAAATTATACCAGATGTCTTCTGTTTTTCTTGTTTTTGGTTGAGCAACACAGAGAGCTGCTCAAGCAGCAGCCGCATTGGATCTGGAGAGGAAGTTGAGGCGGCAGCGGCATCTGTTTTTATTGGATTGTGGTTCGGTTCGGATCCGCCTCTCCCATCAGCGAAAAAACCTTTCCCCGCTTCTTCTTTTCCGCCTCTCTCTCGCTCCCCCTTTCGATCTCCGGTGCCGGGTTTTTTGTGCCATTTGGGCCGGAGGTGAGGGTGCAAGAACCAGCACTGCTCCCTGCGGTGCCCTTCTCGCCGGCAGTGCTCGCATTTTGCAGCCGTTTGGTCGCCTCTTGCCTCCGGCCGGTAACTAGGGTTTGGCCTCGCCATTGCCGTGAAGGCTTTGGTCTCGGTATTTTCGGTGGGTTGCGATGCCATCACAGCCCTTCTCGTTTCCTCTCTGTCTACCATAGCTGCCACCTCATCCGAGGAAGGTAGCTCGGTTAGCAAGAGAATTTGGGATCGCACAGCCTCGTAGCTGGAATCAAGGCTTGCTAAGAATTGAAAGATGGCATCTTGTTCTTCTCGTTTTTGGATTTCAGTGAGATCGGTGGTGGGAGGCCGATAAACTCTGAGTTCATCTCTTTTCTTTTGAAGGTAACCGTATAATTCCATTGACGATTGACCTTGTTGTTGTTTGGCTTGTTGATAGTCTCTTTGAATTTGGTAAATGTGCGAGTAATTTTTCCGATGACCGTATAATTGTTATGCTCTTTCCCAAATTTCAAGAGCGCTATCTTTGTATGAGAGTAAATCTGATACCTTGGGCTCCATGGTTGCGAGGAGCCAAGTAATGACAGTGTGGTCGCTTGTTTGCCATTTGGCTAACTCTTTTTTCTCGGCCTCAGTTGCCAGTGGTTCGGATAGTTTTGGAATTTTGAAATCTTTGTCGATGTGATTGGTTTTTTCTCGGCCACTTAAGGCAAATCTGACTTGCCTTGCCCAAATATGGTAATTCTTACCACTGAGCATCACCCCTGTGAGTTTTTCGTGATTTTGTGACATTTTGGCTTTTCTGGTTTTTTCTGGTTACTGGTAATTTACTGGTAAATGAGCTGGGGCTTGTTGCAGTTACTGGTACTGCTGTCTCTCGTTGGTTTGCACTTCTGGTGTGCTTGGATTATCTATTCATGCAGTTACTGGTACTGCTGATTTTTGTTTTGAGTCAGGAATTCATTCCTGCTCTGATACCATGATATTTTTGTGATATGAAATAGCGGAATAATGATGTTTGAGAAAACAGAATTCTTGTATTAATTGAGGTTGTTGTACAGTAGCCTATATATAAGAAACAAAGAAAAATAGCTGTTGGAGAAAATAACGGTAACTTGCCATAAATAGAAATAAAGGTTGAGTAACTTTATATAATAGTTGCTCCCTTTATTTCTATAATTAGCCTATAATGATCAATAATTTCTGAGGCTAATTGTTCCCTAATCTACTTATTTTCTACAAATTTCAATAAATGTTCCATCTAACGTCTCTGGACTCACATCAGGTGTGTACAATGCATTTGGCTGGAAGGGTAAAGAATTAGTTCAACTCGAGATTTCTGCGGAGGACATTTTGAATTTTAAAATTAAAGCTATTGGTAATATGATATTATATAATAAAATATAATAACGAGGGCTCTCGTTATAGTTGACCCGACTTTGCAACTTGCTCTTTGTTGACCAATTATGGGGACATCTGTGATCTGTAGATGATTAATTAAATAGTTAATTTCATACAATTGGCCACTCGGGTCTGGCCTTGTATTTATTTTGCAATTAATTAATTATAGCAAGGGCAAGGAGGCAAAAATGCACGTCGCAAGAGTAAGACCAACTGGGTACCACCTCAAAAAGTCAAAATGATGATTTAATTTAACTGTAAAACCAACCGAAAGGAAATGAAATGGTTGGGTGGAATTGAGACCACAAGACATACCCCACCTCCCAATCCCTAGACTGATACAAACAAAGAGTATATATAATTCACATCTTTTCTATTCTATCTTTAATTTTAACTCTTTTGTTTGCATAATTGGGTCAGATATCATATCATAGAACTAATTAACCATATCTATCTAACTTGAGTTGTACAACTTAGAACTTGGAGTCTCCGTCCACTTCCATTTTGCTTCCAAATTAAATTTGTTTTTTTAAATAAAAATAAAAACCCAAGTGATGTACATGAGAATTAATGTAATTAATGCATCCAAATTAAGTCAACAATTGTTTTATACGAACTGAAATAAACTTGCCTGACCCATACAGATATCCCTTCACTAAAGCAAGAAAATCAAACAAATACAAGAAGAAAATTAAATAACAAAAGTGTTTGATCACACTTAGTTTGAACAATTTTGTTAACATGCTGTGTTGTTAGCTTACACCCGGACTCATCAATTAATCATCGATAATTAAAACCTCATGTATATACAAAGTACAACAATGAATATAATTAAGATATAGTCAAGGGATGAAACGCATTTCCCGGATGCGATCAACCCAGTAGAGAACAGACTCCGTATTGGCGTCGGTGTACGTACACGGCGGCATGAAGCCCAGCCTCTCAGCCTTGCCCGGAGCAGCCAGAAGCTTTCCTGAGAACCGAAACAAAGAGTCGAGAAAACCCCAGTTTGCGAGGTCTTCGATCTTTGTCTTTCTGAGCCCATTGGCTGATACAATCTCGTCCCACGCTTGCTCTTTGCCGTGCATTATCTCAGCGTAACACGTTTCCTCGGACAGCCAATTATTCGTCTCCTCGGATTTGCATTCTATGCCAAACTTGGAAGCCAGTGCTGGCCAGACTTGCTTCCAGATGAAAGGGGCTGCATCCACCGCGTTAAAGGCTTCACCGTTGCTATGAGGCTCGTGAGACGATGAAGCCCACCAGATTTGCTGGCCGGCAACGTTTCTCGCGTCGGACATGTTGATGTAGTGCCCCTCCCAGCAGAATTTGGTTCCATAGAAATGGAAGGGCATGCCCAGGTGCTGACACAGGCTGGCATACATGCACAGCGAGCCCATTACGTTGAAGTAGGATCGACTGGATGCTCCAAACAGAAGGCCCGGGCGGTGCACCGACCAGCTGTTGACGAGACCCTGACTGGAACGCTCCATGACCAATCTCTCCATGTCATAGTAGAAGTTGTACATGTGGGGTGCGTCCATCTCATGATCATGATCATGGCCCCCTTTTGTCGGCAATACAATCGGCTCGAATTTGCTCATATCGTCCGACTCGAGAATCTCTTCCTCGAGGTAAGGACCGGATAGACCGGGTGCCTTGAGGGAGACGTAGTGCTTGGTACCAGTCTGGAGGCAAATGTGCCGCAGTGCCGGCGAGCCGGGGATGAGGAGGGCATTGAGGGTGTTGGTGAGCATGGCGCGGTTCTGGGCGCAGCAGTCAGGTGTGTCCAGCGGAAACTGGCTGGTCCATGTCACCCAGAAGAGGTGGGTCACCCGCCCCGCCAGGTCACCCAGCTTCTTCGCGGTCTGCTCCTGGTCCAGCAGATCACACTGCACGAACCTGTACCTGCAGAAGGGGGCCCCCTCATTTGCATTGCCGTAGTCGTCATATGGTGTCTGGCGTGCAATGCCGTATATCAGGGTCCAGTCCGAGCCCGAGTGAAGGAGGGATTTGACAAGCTCTTTGCCGACAAGGCCGGTGGCACCTGCTACTAAGGCCACCTTCTCTCTTCCTTGTTTCGCAATCGAATCAACGGGTCCGCCCATCAATCTACAATCTATCGTATCATATAATTAATAAGTAGCAATTACCAAGTCAGGATGTAGCTGCTAATTAATTCCCTGCCCTGCTTAATTGTATTTCTCACTTCTCAGGCTATATATATCAGAGGCATATAAGCGCGCAGACATACACACATATGACATATATATAGGTGGGCTATATAGTTACAATACAGTACAATACATATAACTGTGAGCAGAGGAGCGGAGAGGAGAAATGCGGAGTCAAGTTTCTTTCTTTTGCTTTTACTTTTGTCATCATATTAGATGATATCATGAGAAGAAAAGAGAGAGGAGATGAGAGAGAATGAACACAAATGTACTGAAAGGATTATTTCGGTTTCACCCAAGCCGAAACCGAAATAAGTGTGCCGGAATAAATGAATGGAGACTGGAGAGCATTAATTATAATATTTCAGACGAAAATAAAACGGCGAATCGTCGATCCTTCTTGTTCATATTGTTGACTTCAATAATTCGAATAAATTAAAATTAAAACAGTTTTAATAGAACAGAATAGAATAGTGGAGGGCACCTATCTGCTGGATCTTTCTATCCTTTTCACCTCTCCAAATTAAATTACAAATTAATTTTGTAGCAATACGAACGGTAGCAGTTGTATATATCCGATATTTTTATTAATATCCAAAGTTTAATAGAAATTATTAATTATGTCCAGATTTTCGGACTTTTGCTAAAAATGCTCAAGCCGGCTATTTTCTGGCCGGCTTAGGTACCCCAGTAAACCGGCCATTTTCTGGCCGGCTTACTCCATTTTTTTTTTTTAGAGAGATACTATGAAGATCAAAATATTGAAATCTAACTCTGAAAATTTGAAATTTTTGTTTAAATTATTTGTTATATTACTTCTTTTGATGTATAATTAGCATATTTATACTAAAATACATTAGATTACTTGAAATTATGTTGAATTACACTATATTACAATAAATTATGTTGAATCATACTAAATTACGTTAAATTACAATAACTTTGCTAATTATGTTGAAATACGGTAAATTACGCTAAACTACACAAAATTACACTATAGTAGACTGATTTTGCTTATCTTTCATTAATCATAAAAAATAGTAAAAACTGGTATTCTACAAGCTCATTATGTAACTAATTTACTGAGCTACTTGGATTGAATAATAGCAACGAAAATCTTAATCGGAAACTTCAACTCAAGTTTTGAGGCTCTTCCCTTTATTTTTTGGCGATTTTGAATTTTGGAATTTCATATTGGCCAGAAAGGACATATGCGTATTTTCGCAAGCTTTTCGAAAAGTGGTCATTTGCTGAAATCGGACACTCGAGCGCCGTTTTATGACCGTTTGAACTTTCATCGTCGTTTTTTCGCCTTTTCAGTGAAGATATCGTCCCTATTCATTTGTAATTTAGCATAATTTACCGTATTTTAGCGTAATTTAATGTAATTTAGCATAATTTAACATAATTTAGTGTTATTCAACATAATTTCAATTAATCTAGCGTATTTTAGTATAAATATGCTAATTATATATCAAAAGAAGTAATATAACAAATAATTTAAACAAAAATTTCAAATTTTCAGTGTTAGATTTCAATATTTTGATCTTCATAGTGTCTCTTTAAAAAAAAAAAATAGAGTAAGCCGGCCAGAAAATGGCCGGTTTACCAGGGTACCTAAGCCGGCCAGAAAATGACCGGCTTGGGCATTTTTAGCAAAAGTTCGAGAATCTGGGCATAATTAATAATTTATATTAAACTTTGGATATTAATAAAAATGTCGGTGTATATATATAGTGCATATATGCGTGACGAGCCGACATTTTTATTAAGATCCAAAGTTAATTACAAATTAATAAATACACCCAACTATGGTTTTTTTTAAAATATCCAAACCAGTCATTTAATGGCCGGTTCCTTTCTTTTTCTTCACCGGTCATTAAATGGTCGGTTCTCAATTATTTTTTTGCTGTTTCAGACCCTATAAATACCCATCTTTCTCTCTCCTCTCTCTCACAACTCACTCAACTCATAGAAGAGAAAGAGAGGAAGAGAAGGCGATTTCTGAGGCAATTTGAGGCGATTCTTTTATTTAATTTAAATTAATTTAATTTTTTTATAATTTTTTTATTTTATTTCAATTTTTTTCAGTAACCTATACATTTAAATTAGTAACCTGACAATTGTTTACCATTTACCAAAATGTAGTTTGTTGACCATGGCCATGATTTCATTACACTGTGGTGGGAAGTTTCTTACTACTACATATGGGGTTTATTACTCCAAAAAGCCAGTTAATTCATTCATGGTTTCCAATGATATCTCACATTGAGACTTGAAAACCATGATTTACGAATGCACCGGTTATAACCCAGAAAGGCAAAACTTAGAATTGGCAACCCGAGTGAACGATCGAACACCCCCGACCTATACCATAGTGAAAGTACTAAGTGATGCTACATGGAGAGGCCTGCACGGGTGGTTAAAGGCCACTGGAAATTTTATCATAGAAATCTACATCAAGAGAGTTCCGATAGAGTCAAGGGTTGGAAGTTCTGGCCAAAATTTAGTTGCGCCAAATTATACAACACAACCAGAACCATGCACTCTCACGGTTCCTTTATTCGTACCTGAACCAGAAACATACAGTCACTTCACTTCACCATCACCCCAACCACGACCCCATACAAGATCCCCACCCAGACCTATGCATGTGGCACTTTTACCATTACCGCCACCATTACCTCACCCCAAACCGACACCATTAGACGATGAAACTAGGTCGAATTTTGAAAATATTAACGAAATTCCGGAGGAAGATCTGCAAATGGGATGAGTTTAAGGAGCAAACTGGGACTCTGATCACCTAGAGGGTTGTGATGAAGATGGTCCAGTGCCCATTCGAAGATAATATGGAAATATGTCGCCTAGTGGCCGGACTGATACGCACCTGTTCGCAGATTTCAATGATATATCTTCTTTTCAAGAAACATATGTTGCTTACTATGGGAGACAGATTGAGTACAAAGGTGAGCTGGCGCCAAAACAATTTTTTCAAAGCAAAGAAGAGCTGATTAAAAAGATTAGAGAGTACCATATTGATAAGAATGAGGAAATTAGAATGAACTTAGGGGAAAAGCAACGAGTTGTGATTACGAAATTAGAATGAAATCAGGTGGTGTGCAAGACTCTGGGTTGTGATTACGAACTTAGGGGAAAAGCAACGGGTTTTGGAGATGCATGGGTTATAACGAGGCAAGACAAGCCTCACACATGTAGGTCTGAATATACAAGGACCAACCATGAATGTCTCACGTCATCAATCATTACCAATGTCATTGAGACCAGCATTAAGGATGACCCCCTGTATGAGCATCCAATGGGTGGCAAACTGTGTGAGGGTTAGGTATGATAATGTAACCTCAAAATACAACCGATTGTGGAGGGGTCGTGAGCTTGCAATGGCTCGACAATTTGGGAGTTGGGAGGGTTCATACAGCTTGCTGAAACCACTACTTATGGGAATCTGCGACAAGAATTCTGGCTCTAAGTACCAATTTCTGACTTGTCCGATAAGAGATAAACACAGAGTGCTTATTGAAGATGTTGTTCAATTCAGGGCCTTAGCCTGGACTTTTGGTCCATACATTGCAGTGTTCTAGTACTTGAGACCAATGATCAGTATAGATGTATGCTTCTTGTCTGGGCGATATGAGGGCATGCTTTTGATAACTTGTAGCTATGATGCTGAGAATCAATTGTTGCCTATTGCATTTGCAATTGTGCATAAGGAGGATAGTGAGAATTGAGGGTTTTCTTATAGTGGTTGAGGAATGAAGTGCTTGGAGCTGACAAATTCGTCTATGTTATATCGGACCAGCACAAGGGGATCAAATGTGCACTGACAGCAGAATACGGATGGTCTCCTGACCTTTTTATGCACAGGTTTTGTATGCAGCATATTGCTGATAACCTGGTCCAGAATTGTGGAAATGACAAGTGGTTCGGATGAAGGTTCAAACAAGGAGCCAGGAAGAAGAAGCCAAGAAGGTTGAAAGAGATGTTTGAAGAGTTTGTTGTAGTATGTCTAATTTATAACATTTTGTTCGCGCAGAAGCGCAACGCAAGTTTCGGTACGCTTGAGGGCGTACCTTTTAAAACCGCGTTTACACTTCACGAGTAAGGGTTGCAAGTGCACAACCCCTATCGAGTAGTATAATCGGGTATCGATCCACAGGGACGGGCAATTACTTGGTTAGAATCTACCTAACTCGATTAAAAACTAGAAGTGAGAAAAATTTGGTTTGGTATTTAAGTTCCTAAAAGATCAATTCAAACAAATCAAACAATGCAAACAGGTGTAATAAAGTGCTAGAAGAAATGTAAACTTTGTTTTGATTATGGATAAAAGGCGTTTCCAGGGTTTCAGACTTCATCTGTGATCTGCCTCTAGTGGTACGGCCCGTACCAAGTTAGTACGGCTAGGCCGTACTCCACTTGGTAAGGCAAGGCCGCACCACTCTGGTAAGACCCGTACTGGCTTGCCAGAACATAGCTTACCAGTTCGAGTTGATGCATTCCTTGCTGGTACCTTGTGCTAAACTCTTTAGAAATGTTCAATTGACCATACCTAAGGTTCCTAAGCCTCAACCGTCGTTTGTTGGATCAAGATCTAGGATGGAATGCAATTGATTGCCTTTTAGGGATTTCTACACCTCAATTCTCATGTGTTGGTACAGATCTACCCTAGCTGGTTGATTGGAGACCTAAGGCACCCTCTAATCTGTCGATTAGAGGAGAATTCAACCTCTCGGCTTCAATTCGAACAAGTCTACCCTAAACAATTGATTTGGTTGAGAGATTGAGATGATCACATGACCTTGATAGGTTTGATCTAGACCTAGAGGTTCATCATACACAATCACAGCAATCAAAGCAAGAGATGGCAAAGAAAATCACAATCAATCAATCAAAAGAGTTCATACAAGATACAAGTCAAAGAAAGTCAAAACAAATCAAGAATCCATCTCTAAACCCTAGAAACTGAAATAACTACTCACAGCACATGATCTGATCTAAAAATACAATAAAAGGGATAGAGATAGCCATGGATCGAAGGGATCGAGAGGAGGAAGCTAGATCCGTCGAGTTTCGCCTCTTTCCTCTTCCTTCCTTCTTGCTCCTAGCTCCTTAGCTCTCTTTCTCTCTCTTACTGTGCTCTCAAATAGATCTGGAATGGAATGGATGTCGAAATTGGAGAGTTCCCCGCTTTAAATAGCCTCTGCCAAAATTTGAATCTGTCAGGCCGCCTTTAGGTACGGCCCGTACCAAATTGGTACGGCCAGGCCGTACCAGGCGTGATGAGCTGAAAAATGGCTAAGTCCGGTAAGACCCGTACCAAACTTGGTAAGGGCCGTACCAGATCATCCCAAATCGTCGTTTCTTCGTGTGTTTTGCTCCAAGCTTGCAGAAAACAAACAAACACTCAGCAGTACCAAATTCTAAAGATATATCGATGAAATGCACATGATTCTGGTGAATTAGGGCACGAATCTGGTACTAAAACAGGCCTAAAATAGACTAAATATGCGAGGTATCAAATTCTCCCAAGCTGAACCTTTGCTTGTCCTCAAGCAAAAAGTTTCAAACTCGGGTAAAAGTGCTGGACAACTAAATCTAAATGCGGATACAAGTCTAAATGTGAAAACTTACATGATTGCTACAATAAAAGAACGCAAGAATCTTTTTGCTATGATTCGGACTTCCCTTGGTCAATTGTGATTCACCTCACAAATTGATTAATAAAACCTCAAACTCTAAATGTTTCAAGTCTTGCAAAGTTGATTACTCGAATTTATCGATTTATCATTCTTTCACTAAACTATGCCTTCGCTTGTAGAGATTTTCCCTTTTTGGCACCCCCAAGCTTGAATCAAGCTTAGGTCAGAAAGTTGCGGACTTCGTGTGTTGATATGTGCAAAAATTTTATTTTTTTCATTTCTAATTGGGAGACGAGCTCAAAGGCGCCCATTCAAGGCTTATTGCCAGTACTCTTATGTTCTCCATCTTTTCATCTTTTTTTTTTCTTTTTTTTTTTCTTTTTTTCTTTTTTTTTCGCACATACCATGAATACACACATCCACTAGTGTTCATTCACACCAACGGATATCCCAACTTTTCTTTATTTGAAATCCCTATTTCCACATTTGAAAGGCACAATTCGGTTTCTAAATGCTATCTCGACATTCAAGTTTCCAATTTTACAAATCTCAAACCATTTGTTCGTAATCAGTTTTGTTTAGTCAATTATGACGTTAGTTCTAATTTCCCAAGGTCATCCAACTCACAAACAAAAGTTTTCAAACAAGTCCCTAATCCTAGCAATCACACAAATTTATCACATAAATGCAAAATTTTTGAAAAAGAAACATGTCTAAATGCAGATACAATTTTCTTCTATTCCACCCCCCCAAGCTTGAATGAAGCATTGTCCTCAATGCTTGAATCTACACAAGGCAAAAGTAAATAGAAGAAAATATGGAAACTTACTAGATGGTGAGCGAGGGATGAAGCGGGGGCGTCTCACTGGTTGGTGGGAGGTGGATCAGGTGGCACTGGTGGGAGCACCCACTTCTGAGGTACACGGACCATGCGATCACACTCTTGCATGAGAAGAATCCGCAAGATTCCCATCAAGTTCTTCATCGAGCGCCCGATCGTGCTTTTGTGCGCTTCCAATTTCTCCAAGAGTGTAGCAGTCCGATCGGGTTCAAGATCTGCACTTATGATCACAGGACAACATCTATCTGGGTCTAGAAACTCATACCTGAGGTGAGCTGCTGGAGGCTTGAGCTCAGGAGTCAGCCGCTCTGTCTGGGTCTTGACGCGGGTCGCATCAGGTGTCGTGCGGGTCGCATCAAGTGAAATGGTATCGCGTGCTGACCAATCCGACTCGCGTCCTTCGGTTTCCAGGTCCTCAGACCACGGCATGCGGGTCGCATCGGGTGGCGTGCGGGTCGCATCCACATGCTCTTCAGGTGGAGATGCGGGTCGACTTGGCTCGATGCGACCTGGGGCCACATGTTCTTCCGTGGGTGACGCGGGTCGTGTCTCAATGATGCGGGTCGCGTCAGGTTCTTCCAGGATGTCAGCCTCCTTCAACGCAGCCCGCGTGTCAGTTACGCAGCCCGCGTTCACATGTTCTTCAGGTGGTGATGCGGGGCACGTGTCCTTGATGCGGCCCGTGTGCAGTGCGGTCTGGTTTGTTGGCTGAGCTGGTCCTTCGCATTCTGGCTGAGCTGGCAGCTTTCCAAGTTGAGATTGGCGTGAGATGATGATGTGGCTCAATTGCTCCAACAACTTGTTTTGAGCGGCCATTTGTGTGGACATGTTTTGCATCTGTTCCCCCATCATCTGGTTTATCTTCCCTTGCTCGTGTATGAATTCGATCTCAGCGGGATCAATGAACGGCTCGGGTGGATCGGGTTGGAATACGCAATTGATCGAGTTATCAAACGGTGCTGTGTCGTAGCAATAGCCATCCTGCTCCGGTTCCTCATCCCAATCAGCCAGTGGGCAATACTCGTAAGAGTGTCTCCTGTCCCCACACATGACACATGGCTGTGGTTGATGGTTTCTGGCTGCCCTCACGCTCATTCTGATTGAATACTTCTCCATGGCCTCCTCTAGCTCGGCAGCTCTAGCATATAGAGCTGCGATCATGGCCTCCTCTAGCTCGGCAGCTCTAGCATATAGAGCTGTGATCTGATCAGCTTTGGATCGGCCGCCTCCTCCAGCTTGAAAATTGTCGCGGCCAAACCAATGTTGGTCTGTCGTCATGTTGTACATGAGATCCATGGTGTCTTGAGCTCCTCAGATAGTAATCGCCATAGTGTTCCTGAAAAAAAGAGAAAATAAATAAATAAAAGAAACGAAACAAAATAAAAGAAAATAAAGGATACAAGATAAAGTCTAGATTAACTAAGTAAGGTAAAATCTAACTAGGCAATTGGTTACCGTCCCCGGCAACGGCGCCAAAAACTTGTTCGCGCAGAAGCGCAACGCAAGTTTCGGTACGCTTGAGGGCGTACCTTTTAAAACCGCGTTTACACTTCACGAGTAAGGGTTGCAAATGCACAACCCCTATCGAGTAGTATAATCGGGTATCGATCCACAGGGACGGGCAATTACTTGGTTAAAATCTACCTAACTCGATTAAAAACTAGAAGTGAGAAAAATTTGGTTTGGTATTTAAGTTCCTAAAAGATCAATTCAAACAAATCAAACAATGCAAACAGGTGTAATAAAGTGCTAGAAGAAATGTAAACTTTGTTTTGATTATGGATAAAAGGCGTTTCCAGGGTTTCAGACTTCATCTGTGATCTGCCTCTAGTGGTACGGCCCGTACCAAGTTGGTACGGCTAGGCCGTACTCCACTTGGTAAGGCAAGGCCGCACCACTCTGGTAAGACCCGTACTGGCTTGCCAGAACATAGCTTACCAGTTCGAGTTGATGCATTCCTTGCTGGTACCTTGTGCTAAACTCTTTAGAAAGGTTCAATTGACCATACCTAAGGTTCCTAAGCCTCAACCGTCGTGTGTTGGATCAAGATTTAGGTTGGAATGCAATTGATTGCCTTTTAGGGATTTCTACACCTCAATTCTCATGTGTTGGTACAGATCTACCCTAGCTGGTTGATTGGAGACCTAAGGCACCCTCTAATCTGTCGATTAGAGGAGAATTCAACCTCTCGGCTTAAATTCGAACAAGTCTACCATAAACAATTGATTTGGTTGAGTGATTGAGATGATCACATGACCTTGATAGGTTTGATCTAGACCTAGAGGTTCATCATATACAATCACAGCAATCAAAGCAAGAGATGGCAAAGAAAATCACAATCAATCAATCAAAAGAGTTCATACAAGATACAAGTCAAAGAAAGTCAAAGCAAATCAAGAATCCATCTCTAAACCCTAGAAACTGAAATAACTACTCACAGCACATGATCTGATCTAAAAATACAATAAAAGGGATAGAGAAAGCCATGGATGGAAGGGATCGAGAGGAGGAAGCTTGATCCGTCGAGTTTCGCCTCTTTCCTCTTCCTTCCTTCTTGCTCCTAGCTCCTTAGCTCTCTTTCTCTCTCTTACTGTGCTCTCAATTAGATCTGGAATGGAATGAATTTCGAAATTGGAGAGTTCCCCGCTTTAAATAGCCTCTGCCAAAATTTAAATCTGTCAGGCCACCTTTAGGTACGGCCCGTACCAAATTGGTACGGCCAGGCCGTACCAGGCGTGATGAGCTGAAAAATGGCTAAGTCCGGTAAGACCCGTACCAAACCTGGTAAGGGCCGTACCAGATCATCCCAAATCATCGTTTCTTCGTGTGTTTTGCTCCAAGCCTGCAGAAAACAAACAAACACCCAGCAGTACCAAATTCTAAAGATATATCGATGAAATGCACATGATTCTGGTGAATTAGGGCACGAATCTGGTACTAAAACAGGCCTAAAATAGACTAAATATGCGAGGTATCATTAGGCTACCAGTATCACTTACATGCCTGGTGCTTAATCCACAGTAAAATTATGGGAAGATATTTAGCATAGTAATTGTTCTTTAGGTACTCTATATCCCATCGATATGAAATATGCTGGAATAAACATGTGCTCTTAACTGATGTTATTAATTCCCAGGGAGATTGTATTTCATTTAGAAGGACTATTACATGTGTCAATCAATAGGAATGGGCATCAATTCTACACATTATTAGCACCATTTCCTTTACACACTCACACGATAGGATTTCTTGGAGGTGGGAACATTCAGGGAGATTCTCAGTTAGATCATTATATAAAATTCTCAATTTTAGAAGAGAACTAGCAGCTAATCCAATGCTATGGTGATCTCCCCAATCCCTCGTAAAATCCAAATATTCATGTGGATAACTTGTAAACATAAGATCCTGACAAAAAATGTTCTTAGTTCCAAAGGATGGAAAGGATCCACACAATGTCAATTTTGTACTCAATTGAGTCAGCCAATTACTTGTTTATTACTTGTCCACTGGTTAAACAAATTTGGTTTTGAATGGGGAAAAGCCAACACTTTTTTAGCACTTGAACCATTATTGAATATGCTTTAACATTTGTTTTGTCCTTAAATAAATATGAACAAATTGCTTTTCTCATGGCTTTTAGTGCAATATGTTGGACAATTTGGAAACATAGGAATGAACTATGTTTCCAAAATGCACAACTAAAAACTGGCATAAATATTATATTTCTTATCATTTCTCTTCTTCAATACTGGCTAGGTAGCAAGAAAATTAAAAAGGAAACACAGGAGGCTTAGGAATGGCTACCTACATAGGAGATGCTTGAAGCTATTCCTCTTAGAGTTTGGCTGCCTGGAGTGATCAGATAATCCCTTATCAACCAAGGGATCCCCCAGAAGGACAGGACACCATATGATCTGCTGTGTCAGCAATTTTAATGTTTCAAATAGTTGGATGCCTCTAAATAGTGCTATGCTTTAGATGTTAGATGTTAGTGAACTGTTTAGTTGTTAGTTGATATATAGCAAGAAGATCCACTGCTCTGATGTCGCTGTTAGTGAGCTGTTTAGTTATTAGTTCCTTGGCTGTTTTGATGTGGCTGCTGTTATAGATTCAGCTAGCGAGTCTTTTGGAACTGTGTTATTGCTACTTCTATGCTGGTTTTTTGGTTTTGGTCTATAATTTAATTATGTTTCTTAATGAAGCTGGGCCTTGGCCTTTTTTACCAAAAAAAAAATGTTCACTAAATATTGATTACCTTCCTATTTAATGGAGAGATAAAGACAAAATAGTTCATTTCATTGTTGAATAAAAAGACAAATTATAAAAGACAAATACTATTAAAAAATGAAAAATATTTGGTCTGATTTGTTTCTATTTTTTGTATTTTCTGTTTGAATTTTGAATCTATAGTAAAGTACGGGCAAAATAGTATATAATTATGTAGGGTAGAACTAGGGTGTTCTTAAGTTCACCAAGCCCCTTGGTGAACTCAAGTCTAAAACCCATCGGATCGGCTTCAAACAACGAATCCGAACCGTTGAAACCCGCCTACCTTACGAGTGATGCGTCTACATGTAAAAAAATATATACTTTCGAATTAATTTAGGATAAAGTCAAGCAGTCAAAATTAGAAGGTTAATAAATTAATTTTAATGCATTCATTTTTTGACGTTTTTTTACCACTTGACTCTATGCAAAATTAATTTCAAAATTTAAAATTTTTGCATGTAGACGCATCACTCGTAAAGTAGACGGATTTCAACGGTTCGGATTCGTCGTTTGAAGTCGATCCGATGGGTTTTAGACTTGAGTTCACCAAGGGCTTGGTGAACTCAAGAGCACCCTAGTTCTACCCTAATTATGTATGTATGTGTTGGAAAATATGGGCAATGTACATCAGATACACATCATGCATGTATTCATATATTCATTATCCATGTATACTCTTCAGTGAATACTCACTCAATGATCCACACCCGTGACTGGTGTCAATTATATATAAATTTACAATTAATCATTTTCCTCAAAAATATTATAATTAATCATTGGTTACCAACCCTGTTAATTGGCTGCCCTAAACCCTGCTATTACAATTGTCTTCTTAATTGCAAATTTATTTCAATAAGTTTCACGGACTCTTCATAATAATAGTTATAATAATAATATTTTGCTGTTACCATTTTGTAATACATTTAAGAGCATCTACAATGATAATTGTTTTTAAATTGCTAATATGATGTGTCAATTGCTAATGTAATTGTTGGGTTGTAGGCCAATTTTTAAAAAAACAAATTTGCTTATAAAACAAACGATTTCTTTTGGACATGGTAATATTCTCTCTCTTTCTTATTGGCTCTGACTCCTTTGTTCTCTTTTCTATTGGCTCTGATCCAATTTCTGAGATGAAGATGTTAAGAAATTAAAAGAAACTTAATTTTCAAATAGTACTTTACAGCTGTTTTTAATTTTTTACGGATTACTGGGTTGGAGATGCTCTAATGAATTACCTACAGATTTGTCTGAATTTGACAATTTTAATTTTCAAGTCATTGCACTGGCTGATTAATATTGTCAGTATTTTAATATGATCGTGTGGACCACATAACTTTATGCACCATAAAAAACAATATGCAGTGGCTATACCCGATATTTTTATTAGTACCCAAAAAAAAAAAAAAATTATCAAATCTGCCTTCACCCCAAACTTATTTTTAAATCTACCCCAACCGCCCGTCTGCTGGGCGGTCCACTTTCCCCGCTCAGCCACTAGGCGGTCCACTACCCATAGCTGACCGCCCAGGGAACGGGCGGTCCACATTTTTTTTTTTTAAAGAGACTATGAACATCAAGATGCTGAATTCTAAGCTAAAAATTCGAATTTTGTTTTAAATATTAGTTAGATTACTTCTTTTAAGCATATTTATACTAAAATATGCTAAATTACTTGGAATTATGTTAAATTACATTGAATTATACTAATTACTTTAAATTACGCTAAATTACACTAAATTATATTAAATTACGGTAAAATACGGTAAATTATGCTAAATTACATATGAATAGGGACGATATCTTCACTGAAAAGGCGAAAACGACGACGAAACTTCAAATGGTCATAAAACGGCGCTCGAGTGTCCGATTTCAGCAAATGACCACTTTTCGGAAAGCTTGAGAAAATATGCATGCGTCCGTGCCCGCGATGCCGGATTCCAAAATTCATAATCACCAAAAAAATAAAGGGAAGAGCCTCAAAACTTGAGTTGAAGTTTCTGATTAAGATTTTCATTTCTATTATTCAATCCAAGTAGTTCAGTACCAATTTTTACTATTTTTGAAATTTTTTTACTATTTTTTATGATTCATGAAAGATGGCACAGAATTGGTCTACTTTAGCATTATTTTGCGTAGTTTAGCGTAATTTACCGTATTTTAGCATAATTAGCGAAGTTATTGTTATTTTGCATAATTTAGTGTAATTCAACGTAATTTAACATAATTCCAAGTAATTTAGCGTATTTTAGTATAAATATGCTTAAAAGAAGTAATCTAACTAATATTTAAAACAAAATTCGAATTTTTAGCGTTAGAATTCAGCATCTTGATGTTCATAGTCTCTTTTAAAAAAAAAAAAAGTGGACCGCCCGCTCCCTGGGCGGTCAGCTATGGGTAGTGGACCGCCCAGTGGCTGGACGGTCTGGTGGGAAAAGTGGACCGCCCAGTGGACGGGTGGTTGGGGTAGATTTAAAAATAAGTTTGGAGTGGAGGCAGATTTGATAATTTGGTTTTTTTTTTTTTTGGGTATTAATAAAAATATCGGTGGCTATACGAGCTTGATTTTGCGGCACCATATATAATGAATGAGCGTAAGGGCATTTGAAAAACAAAATATATATGTGATGAATATGCAGCGGCCTAATATAATTAATAACAGCTAATCTCTTTTTTTCATTATGCCACCCGGGTCCATTCAATTTTTTATTTATTTTTTATTATAATAATTGTTATTATTATTATGCACGCCACGGCAGAATTAATTATTAATGCGGGCTTCTATCCCCCAGTTCGCCGACATTTTTACTCATATCCAAAGTTTAATAGAAATTAATTAATATATCCAGCAGTTATAAACATATCTGTGCCGGTCATTTTCGGGCCGGTACTCAATTTAATTCAGTACCGGCCGCAAAATGGCCGGCACCCAATTTTTTTTTTTTTGGCAACAGTACTGGCCACTTTCTGGCCGGTACTTAATTTTTTTTTTAAGGATGGACATAGCATAGTTGGCTAGAAGAAAAAGTCGTAGAAAACTCGGATTGAAGTTCCGATGTTTTTTTTTATATACGACACTAAGTTTATTGTTCGCATGCGGCTAGTGAATTTAATTTGACAATAACCAGCACGGCCTAAAATTTAGTATCGATGCTTTATGCATGGCCTAACGACGGCAGAAGTGCATCGATGTTTCATTGCAAAAATATCAGCGACGCACCGATGTTTTTCTAGCACTACCCGGCTAATAGAACATCGATGTTTCATTGCAGAAATATCGATGATGTACCAATACATGTAACCGATGTAACACACGCATCCAACCAAATGCATTTGTTTGATCTTAGCCAAACCGAGTGCAAACTTCAATCTGAGTTTCCTACGACTTTTTCTTCTAACCAACTATGTTATGCCCATCCTTAAAAAAAAAAAAAAGTTTGGGTACCGGCCATTTTCAGATCGGTACTGAATTAAATTAAGTACCGACCAGAAAATGGCCGGTATGAATATTTTTATAATTTTCAGCGCTTTGGATATATTAATTAATTTCTATTAAACTTTGAATATTAGTAAAAATGTCGGTCCACTTCGTGTATGGAACTACGGACTGTGATTTATTTTTTCTACTTTTTGAATTCCATTTTGTCTTTTTGTCCATTAATTGCTGAATTGATCTAATGCATGCTGAGGTACCCATGATTATTGCTGCATGCTACATTTTTTTGGTGCCAGTTACATAACATGATAGGTTCATTTTTTTATTTCTCACTCTATATATTGAATTTAATATTATCATACTATATGCAAATAAATTGGGTGGCCTCGACGACTCGTCCAATTGCCTCACAGCCAAGTTATAACAGCTAGATTTCGCAATTAGTTATTGCAATCTGCCCCCCTTGCACCCATTCTACTCCACATAATATATATGTATTTTCATCTACCAACCAAAGTCGTTTTGCCATATATTTAACAACCAAACTATGCCTCCAGTTGTTCATGTAATTGAAGAGCAGTCAAACATGTCATCCGCAGTCTCTGTATTCAATAACATGTGCATTCTATTTACGTGACGTGGCATATACATTTACCGTTTTTCGCGAAATAACACTTCAAATTAATAATCAGTATGAAATCGGTGTATAGACGGTGCCTGGTTCAAATAACTCAGTTAAAAAGATAACTTAAAATGATATTTGCTTGCTCTAATTGTTAAGAATAAGTTAACAATGTATTCATCGAATAACTAAATTAGACTCAGGTTTAGGCTAGTGCATAATGATTTGAGTAGTTTTAATTCGAAAACGTTGAATCGTTTGATTTCTCTTTGAAAGGAAAATAATTGGTCAAATCATTTGGGCGCGCCCTTGACAACCGGATTGAATAAATAAAAAATAAAAAATAGATTAAAGGGTTGTGCCTTGTGCGTGATGGGTTTGCTTTCTGCGTTTTTTTTTTTTTAAAATTGAGTGGGTCTGTTACAAATGAATAAAATTATGATCCATTTATGCTAGTTTGTAGTGCTGGTTTAAATTTTGGAATTATACTGATGTCGATTATTTGAAAAAAAAAATGCATGTAAGGAAAATGAAATAACATGTACATAATTAAACATCATATAGAAAACTTGAATTTAGCATGTTCACTTATGGAAATCTGTATTCAGAAAAAAAAAAAAAAATAAGAAAGAGAACAAAAGAAAACAATGTCGTGTTCTAACCATCCTTTCCTTTACTTTCCTTGGGCACATCCCATAAACCATAATATATAGTTTGCATAGATTTTTCAATTTTATGGGTACAACATTTGATATATAAATAGTAGCTGCATTATCCGCTCGGATTTCACACACTAAACATTTCAAATCATCTATGAATTGAGCGAATACTCAAGCTGTCCGATTTGAATGGTAGGAGGTCAGATTAGATCCAATCTGCAAAGAACAACTCAAATCAACCACAGAAAATGCTTTCTAAGTAAATGTTTTCTTGATAAACTAGAACAATTGTTTTTGCATACCAAGTAAATGTTGTAATAGTCACTTAAAACATTCTCATTTCCGGCGACCAAAATTATAATTCTCATTTCCACACGTGATATTGAAAGGGAAAAAATTAAGAAAACAATAGCTTGTTCATCATTTGCAATAGTCACTTAAAACATTCTCAAAGAAAAATAAATAAATAAATAAATCATTCACGGTCTGAGACATTCAGACCTCCCACATCATTTTATATCCAGCGATCATTAATTCTTATTTGTAAGTCGGTCAGACCAAAGTTTTGCTTCAGTTGACATGTTGTGATGTTGTTTGTTTTCCAGTGATTGGATTCACATCAAGTCAATCATAGCATGACTGACTACCAACACCATCATCATCAATGTGATGAGGAAGGAATGACTACTACCTACAACTAATCATCACTTGTCGCTGGACTGATGCCCCCCGGTGATGCAGTACACACGTGATCCAACATGGCGAACCGTTAGACCTGCCTTCTCGCATCCCCCGAAGAAGAGCTGTTCGTCCTCTTTGCCTATCCTACGCCGCCAGCTCATTACAAAAACAGGTGCCTCCAGCTCTATTTCTTCTCCTACAAATTATACTGAGTGTTACTACCAACTGCTAGTGCTACCATTGCCATATCAGCAACTCAAAATAATTAGATTCTTGTGAGTGGAATGCCGGTAAACCAGCACCGGTACAGTACCTGCAGGTAAAATTAGTAGGTGGTAAACAGTACCAATGGCAATTAACGTCCTACCCAGCACTCTTGAGCATTACAGAATGTCCATGACTTGAAATGCCCTCTCCTATTGGGGTGTACGCATTTGGATGGGTGAGGAACAAGCTATTGGGCTAAACCCTAGAAATGAGAATTAAGAAAACAATAGCTTGTTCATCATCTGTACCCTAAACCCCTAAACCCTAATGCCCTCTCCTATTGGGCTAACCCAGGAATAGCGCTAACCCGGAACTCTATTATGTGTTTGGACACAACTCCCTATGCTCTCACTCTCTCTTGGGTTAGCAGCTAAACTCGCTAACTCCACAATTGTGGGGTTATCAAGTTTAATCATGCCAGTAATTTACCTGAAACTGTGATGGATGTCTTTGGTATGCCAGCTTTCTGATCCTGTGGCTGGTAGGCCTTGAGCAGAAAGCAAAGTGTTTTTATCAGGTTGGGGTATTGTTTCACATCTGTACATATAAGGAGTTGTTAAAAGAAGATGCCATGAAATATGGACAGCTCAGGATCAACAGTATATGTACCATATCGGCTGATTGTTAGGTAGTAGGTACTAACACCATGACAAGGCCAGCTCAATTAGTTATGCCCATAAATTTCCAACTCAATTGCCTTCTGTTCATAAGCTGAATAAAGTAAAGTAAAGAGGGTGCAAATCTATCATCCTGGAATATTTATTGTTTGGTCTTACAATCGTGTCGATGAATTTTCATGGATTACCTTTCTGCCTAAAGCTGAGGAAAAAAAAACAAGAAAAATATTACTCACATAATAAAATGTCGCTGGCAATAATCAAGTCCCAATCAGGTTTGGAACTTGGAAACGGTTCTCCCCATGTATCTGAAGATTTTTAAGAGAAAGAAAAAGTATTAATAAGCAGAGGAAGCATTGCGATCTAATTGTTGTTGACTCAACAACTCAATCCGCAGAAGGAATGGGAGAATGATGAAATGGTCAGTAGAAAAGGAACTTACGCCTTATATGAGGTAAAGGAGAAAGGCCATTGGATACACAGTTGTGTGCTATATTTTGTTCAATTTGTTGATCATCATAATCAGACGTTGTGATATCAAGTTGAAGAGATATTGTGAGAAAGATTGCTAAAGCTCCGGTTCCGCTTCAGAGAAAATGGCAAACAAATAAATTATGAAGCAACCAGAAAAAAAGGAGAGGAGGGGAGAGGAGACTGACCTTCCCAGTTCGAGGATGCGTCGGGAATGGAGAAGAGATTGATGATCGAGGAGCCAATGGGAGAAAGCAAAAGTGCCCGGCCAGAGCAAATTGGCATTGAAGTGATGAAATGAGAACTCGCGGATCTTCAATTGCTGCATGGACGGATACATGGATGCATGTATGCACGTAAATTAGAAATCGAAAAGAAAGAAACAGAAGTGATATGATAATGATACAATACATAATGCATAGTGACAGCGATCGAAAATAGGAAAAAGAGAGTGTGGTAGGTGGCAGTACCAAATGGGGGAAGAAATGGGTGCGTTCCACAAAGGGTTCCTCCTCCTCCTGCTGCTTCTGCTCCGATCCTACACAACAAGATCAGCATCAGCTCATGAATCAACTGATAGACTGATCAATGGATGGAGAGATCGATCGATCGATAAGGAAGGGCAAGATCAGGAAGGACCAGAAAGGGAGGGAGAGAGGTCCGTGTCGGTGTCTCCGTCGCTATCGTCGCCGCGGAAGAGAGCCGCCGGAGAGAAGAGCGCCGTCTCCATCCAACGATTCCAACACCCAGCCTTTCTTTCTTGAGCCCTTGATTGACACTCAGATCAGATGTGGTTCTTGAGCCCTTGACGCTTGACTTATTAATCCGATCCGTGCAGCCTGCTTTTCTTCTCTTCTATTTTCTTTTTCCCTTGTGGGCCTTCTGGGCCTTGAGTGGTCAGCTCGTGCTTTTCTGTTTGTTCTCTCGTTTGGATCTCATTCTGCTGTATAGTGCTGTGCATTTATTTAATGTAATATCTTCTTTCTCCGATAGATTTCTCTTTTAACTCACTCAATTCCTCACAAACAAGTTGAAATTCAGATAGCTTTAGGCTGGACCTGGTTTCATGCAGATGCACCCGTTTCGCTTTGTGCATCCAGACTCAATTTCCATCATTTCATTGCTGCTGCTTTTACATAATTACTTAATTAGTACAAGACACGAGTGCACATCTAACATAAGCTGATATACAACACAAGAATTATATATACCATTTTTTTTCTTTCAACATTGCGTGCATGGGAATTCCAAATGGATTCTGAATAAAATTAGCATACATTGACACTGACAAATCCCATCAAAATGTGTTTATACATGAATGATGAATGATTACAGATAAGGAATAAGCTCATTAGCAAATTAAAAAAAGCCAGGAATATGCACAGCAGCGACTTTATAGAATGCATCACACTCTTGCCCATTTATATATAGGAAAAAGAAACCAAAGAAGAAGAAATTATCATAGTTAAAAAAAAAAGCGAGATTCTACTTTTCTTCAGATCTTTTGAAGAAAGTTATGGCAAATAGAATAAGTAGCACCTATTTGCCAAGACCCAATGATTTCTCAAAATTATCGAGCTGTCTGATGAAACCAGGATTAGGAGCTGCCAGCAGCCTTTTGCTCACAACCAGCGACAGAGCAGCCTGTCGAGTCATTCTGTTCTTCTTCATCAGATAAGCAACAATTATCGTCGCACTGAAAGAAATCCAAATAACACACGGACAGCAATTAATTAGCATCATTTTGTACATAATAGGCCTCATTTGTTGCTCTAATTATGCCCACGAGTCTAAATAAACAGCTGCAATGTCAGCCTATATTTCAGCACCCATGTCCCCATTTAGCCATCAATTAAGCTTTACTGGAACCCAATTTGGCCAGAGTTGGAACTAAATTTAGAGTAGAACATCCCCTAATGTGCAATTAATTATGCAACAACAATAGGTGAAGTGAAGATAATAAATTACCTTCTGGATCTTCCTGCAAAGCAATGGACAAAGACGGCGCCACCAGCGGCCTTTGCTTGGTCAATAAAATCAATGCACTCTTGGAAGTAGGCATCTAGACGGGTTTCTGGGCTGTCGAGGACTGCAAAAAAACACAAACAAAAATCAGTCACTTAATTATATGTATATGTGGAAATTGAAGGAAATAAGGAAGCAGTGGGTAACCGTTGATCTTCTTGTAGATGAATTCATCGGGAAAAGCGGGATGGAGGGATGCGGCGACAGTGATAACGTGGGTGATGTTAAGGGCCTTGAGCTGTTCCCGGTTCAGTGCTGCTCCCACAGAACCCAGGTACAAACCCTAAACCATGCATAATAATAATTCATTAAGTAAATCAAAATGCAATTATCTTAATTCGTTAAAATTAAGCAAAATAAAAGACATACGCTGTCGATGAGGCAGGGGATGTTGTCTTCCTTGGCCATCCGGGCGGCGAACATGGCCTCCAGCAGCGCCTTTACTCGCTTCCGCATCATCACCGGCGCCGCCTCCTCCACATCCATTCGTCTCCTTCTCTCCTCTCGCTCGCCAGCCACGCCAGGAGATGAATCCATTGCTCAGAGTCACACGCTCCTTCCTCAAAAAGGCAGAGAAAGCTATTAAAATTCCAATCTATTATTTCCTTCCTTTATTGCCCCGTCCGTCTATATCTGATCTCGCCTCTTTTTCGCCTGCCCAAAATAATCCCGACATTTTTATTAATATCCAAAGTTAATTACAAATTAATAAATTTACCAATGATTCCCGAATGATCCCGTATTTTTCCAAAAATGTCCAAACCGGTCATAAAATGATCAGTTTTTTTTTTTTTAGATACTATAAAAAGCAAGATAACGAAATCTAACACTGAAAATTAAAATTTTTTGTTTAAATTATTTGTTAGATTACTTCTTTTAATTTATAATTAGCATATTTATACTAAAATACACTAGATTACTTGAAATTATGTTGAATTACACTATATTACATTAAATTACGCTAAATACGGTACATTCTAGTAAATTACTGTGTCTTCATAGTGATGTATAATTAGAAACTATTTTTTGTTTCTTTTTTATCTTTATAGTGATTTATAATTAGAAACTATATATATATTTTTTAAGAGACACTATGAAGAACAAGATAATGAAATCTAACACTGAAAATTCGAATTTTTTGTTTAAATTATTTGTTAGATTACTTTTTTTTATGTATAATTAGCATATTATACTAAAATACGCTAATTACTTGAAATTATGTTGAATTAAAATATATTACGTTAAATTACGTTAAATTACATTACATTATACTAAAATACGGTAATACGCTAAATTACATATAAATAGGGACGATATCTTTACTGAAAATGCGAAAAACGATGACGAAACTTCAAACGGTCATAAAACGGCGCTCGAGTGTCTGATTTCAGCAAATGACCACTTTTCGAAAAGCTTACGAACATACGCATGCGTCAATATCTGCGCCAAATTTTAAAATTCAGAATTGCCAAAAAACTAATGGAAGAGCCTCAAAACTTGAGTTGAAGTTTCCGATTAAGATTTTCATTTCTATTATTCAATCTAAGTAGTACAGTAAATTAGTTACATAATGAACTTATAGATACCAATTTGTACTATTTTTGAAATTTTTTTACTATTTTTTATGATTCATGAAAGATGGCACAAAATCGGTCTACTTTAGCGTAATTTTGCGTAATTTACCGTACTTCAGCATATTAGCGAAGTTATTGTAATTTAGCGTAATTTAACGTAATTTAGTGTAATTCAATATCATTTATTGTAATATATTGTAATTCAACATAATTTCAAGTAATCTAGTGTATTTTAGTATAAATATGCTAATTATAAATCAAAAGAAGTAATCTAACAAATAATTTAAAAAAAAATTGAATTTTCAGTGTTAGATTTCATTATCTTGCCCTTCATAGTGTCTCTAAAAATAAATAAAAACCGACCATTTTATGGCCAGTTTAAATATTTTTGGAAAAACTCGGAAATCATGGGTAAATTTATTAATTTGTAATTAACTTTGGATATTAATAAAAATGTCGGAAAATAATCCAACATATTATTGTTATTATTATTTAATATTTAATAATGATAATTAAATACTCAATAGTTTCCTAATACTTCATTGGCCTGCGTTCAGATTCTCGGAAATAAATCTGCTGTTATTTTGATCCCAACCGTTGATTTTCGTTGAGATTCAAGTATGAAAAAATTTCTTCATTGAGATTCGTATATGGAAAAATTTGAACGGTTAGGATCATAATAACAGGTTCCTGTAATTCCATTGAAATAACAGCAGATTTATTTCCCATATTTTCAGCAGTAAAATCTCTGCGGCTATTGCTATGGCGACCGGTTCTTTTGTGTCATATCATACTAGTACAAAGGAATCAAATATGTTTTTGATCGCCCAGATTTCGGATGGTCGACAGCGAACGGCGATTGTGTGCACAGGCTGTGTATGCAACACGTTGCAGACAACCTAAACAAGAACTGCGGATACGCAAAATGGGTTACAGATACATTTAAAATTGGTTGCAAGAGGAAGAAGCCTAGAAGGGTGGAAGAGATGTTCAAAGATTTTACCAAGGTATGTATATTTTTATTTATTTACTTATATTTTCTCATCTAAAATTGTTTTTTTTCAGTACTGTCCAAAGGCAAATGCGTATTTACTCAAGGTGGGAAAAAATAATCCCACTGATCTTGCTGAGCCACCCGCATATGAGAAGATATTGCAAGCCCGTGATAGAGGTTTTCGATGGGGAATTATGACCACAAATGGGTCTGAGTCTTTGAATGTTGTTTTCAAGCAGAGCCGGATGTTGCCCGTGGCAGTAATTGCAGAGGACACCTTCTACAAGTTAAATGCATGGTTTATTGCACAGCGTGTTAAAGCCCTCGAATTATTGTCCAGGACGTTTTCAACAAGGGTGGAGGGGAAACTAAGGAAACATAGGGAGAAACGTGCAGTTATGAAAGTTGTCCCGTAAGGGAGAACCAATTAGAATTCGAAGTGCACTGTCCAAATGAGTATGCTCCAACCGGCTGTAGATCGAATGGGACGATGGAGTTTGTGAAAAGGATGTTCAAGTATATTGTTATTTTTGGACCTGACAATACCGTAACCTGCACTTGCCAAGGAATCCAATTGGCCCACCTACCTTGTTCTCATGTTATGGCGGTGTGCCGAGAGAGAAACTTCTCTGAGGATGATTATATCGCAGACATGTACCGTACCGAATACCTTGTGAGTACTTGGGGTGCATCTTTCCATCCTTATCCCAACCAGTATCAGTGGCCGGCCTATGTTGGGGATCGAATCATGCCCGTAAGCGGGTGGATCAAAAAAAGAAGAAGACCCCACAAGCGTACTGTAATGACCATGGGCCAGATGCAAGGTAGGCGAATGGGACATCAGACCCGCCGTTCAACAACTGACAGGCAACGAGCAGGTACGGTTGATTTTATTTTATAGTTCAATATCATACCGTGTTTGTTGAACTGGAATGCAATGCAGATGCCATTAATGAAGCCAACGAAAGAAAAAATGCTAGAGTTGTTGTTGAGGCATCCGGTAGTAGCCACCGCACTCATGAAGCCCAGGAACCGATAGTAGCCATGGAGAGACATCCGGTGGTGTCGCACAACCAGCTGCACCCAGACCCAGACATCGGCTGAGTTTGTTCGGCCGTCGTCGCTGATTACCAAGTTTTGTTAAATTATGTTATGAACTATTTTAGATGTATGTTGTGAACTATTCTAATTGGTAGTTTGTATATGCTTCAGTTCTGTTATTTTATATGCTTCAGTTCTGTTATTTTCAATACTTAATTACATATACAAAAACTAACAACATAAAATATAAACAAACACAAAATTGATGAAATAAAGTCTACGACATAAATTCTTAATAAGTCTACAACATAAATTCCTAATAAGTCTACTTCTTACAACGAGCCTTGAAAGTGCATGGAACAAAGTCATCATCAGAGTTTGTCTGATCTGGATCAGTCACAGCAGACGAAGTGGTAGCATTACTAGTACACGGAACAAACTTATCGTCTGATGCTGGAGGCTCTGGATCAACCTTCTTCTTTTTCAAACCAAAACCGTAGGGATTTTCCACAAAGTCATCGTCTAAAATTTCATATCGACCATGCCGTCTACTCCATTCCTCCATCTTACATGTCACACAATTAAGAAAATCACGACATACTTGACACTTGTAACTTTTTTCCCCCATTTTTACCTCGATCACTAACTGACCCTCCTCTCGCTACGCCACGATCTTGGTTGCTCTCTTTCTTACCTCGATTGTTACTGTCTATACCTCTACTAGCCTTAAATCGCTCAAAATCGTCACAAAATCTCTCTTTCTTTTCTGGAGTTGTTAGAATGAAACTGTGCTAGCCAAGAGAGAGAAAAAACCCCCTTTTATAGGGGTTTTATAGCGGACCGCCCAGCCCTGGGGCGGTCAGGTGTCCAGAGTGGACCGCCCAGGGGCTGGGCGGTTAGGGTATTTTTAATAATAATTTTGGGATGAGGGCAGATTTATTAATTTGTTTTTTTAGGGTATTAATAAAAATGTCGGAAGCTTGATGCATGCCACGTAAGAATAGGAATTTAATTTCTAAGTGAAGGCCCGTGCTAAAAAACTTAAGATGCCATGCCATGATCTTGAGTATTCTTGCTATCTCAAAGAACAGGGAAGGCTGGCACGAAGGGATGAAGGAAGAAGAAGAATATATTGGTCAATTAAAATTTTAAAAATAACTAAATAATAATTATATAAATAAAAGAATATAAGAAAATACATTACATTTTCGTAGAGATGTTGGATATTATAGTGTTTTGATAAGAACATTAGCTATTTGGATAGTTTCGATGACACAAAACAATTCTTTTTCTTCAAAATCTAAATCATGCACAACACGGGTCTTAAAGCACTTGTATTCCTGAAATAATTCTCCTTTTTATCTACCTACGAATTAAAACAATTAAATATGAACTCTTTAGCTGAAATTAAAATTTAATCGTATTTTTTTGTTGCCGAATACCTCCTTCTTAGTTACAGAGGGTCTGCTTTGAAATCGTGCCAGATAAAAAATAACGACTCAGATCTCAATCTACACGGTCAGGTATTTCGCTGGATCTGAATTTACAATGCACTGCATATTTGTCATTGTCAAATGAGTTGTAAATATGCGGAATAGACATTATAGGGAATGAGTAGTAAGTAGTAAACCCTTATTACATATACAATAATACCGTATTTTTAGTTATGTGACCGTCTCGAGTCGAGTAGGGATATGGATTCATCACTTCCCCACTGCGTCGACTCGTGACCCCTTCTTTCTTTCCTTCCTTCCTTCCAAGTCCCAAACCCTAATCAAATCACGACAAACTCAATAGACGAGAGGAGAGGAGAGGAGAAGAGAGAGAGAGACTCGAGAGAAAGGAGAAAGAAAAGGGTAAGAGAGATGGCGGCCAACGCGGAGGTGGAGGCGCTGGATTTCGATTCCGAGGACGAGGATCTCATGGACGATGACGCCGCCGCTGCCGACGCTGATCCTTCCCCCATGGCTCCTGCCCCCAAACTCCGCTCCGCCATTACCGGTGGCGATGCCTCCTCCGGCGCCCCTCGCAAGACCAAAGGCCGTGGCTTCCGCGAACGCGATGAGGCCTCTGCTGACCGCTCCTCCCGCTTCGCTGCCCGCGATTTCGACTCCCTTACCTCCGACGGTGGCCGTGGACCCCAGCGCTGTAAGACTAGACTTTCTCTCCTATCGATTCCTTCATTCATAGCTTCTCTCCTCTCCTCTTCTCTTGTTGTGTGTTATGTTCTCAGCCTACCACTTTTATTTACTCAACAGCGCTGCATTATCGTCACTAACTAATTGCAAGCTGTTCAAGTTGGATGCATACATATATATAATGTAACATGTTGTAATTGTGTTGTCCTAAGACGGAGGGTAAGTTTCACAATAGAGATGAACAAATGACTAAAGCTATTTATAAATAATATAGCTGACATTTAAATAATTGACTACAACTCGTTACCTAAGCTTAGATTCAAAACTTATTTTACTCTCTTCAGTAGCTATGATTTTCTTCAATTATAGTTTACCTAGTAATTTGGTTTTTATGTCATGTTAATTGAGACTATTTATTGGTATTAATTCATGGTTCAAACTCCACCGTCTACAATGAAAGTAATGTGCTGTTGTCTTTGTTTGATCCCCATGTTAGTTGGTTCTTATTCTGAATGGTTTCAGAATGCTTGGTCCCTTGCATGATCTGAGCTCGAGTAGTTCGAATGAGAACATGGCAGCATATTTTTCTATTTGATATGTTTTGTTGTGTTGGAAGATGTTTTAGGTAACCAAGCATCGCAGATTGTGATTACTGGGGACTTGCCAAATTTTGCGAGTGCATTCATTTGTTAAAATTAATGTAGTAGCAAAATATTTAACGGACTGAAGTTGTGTTAAACATGGGTGTAGCAATCGAGGGATGGATCGTACTAGTGACTGGAGTCCATGAAGAAGCACAAGAGGAAGACCTGCATAATGCTTTTGGGGAATTCGGGCAGGTGAAAAACTTGCATCTCAATTTAGACCGTCGAACAGGATTCGTCAAGGTCTGTCACTCTTACTCTTTCTCTTGCTCTTGATTTTTCGTTGTTGTTTTTTTTCATAGTACTTGGATGTCATGGTCATTTGCTTGCTTTGGTGCTGACATGTGGGATTGGCCGTGGAACATTAACAGGGGTATGCATTGATAGAATACGAGAGGTTTGAGGAAGCGGAGGCTGCGATAAAGGCGATGGATGGCTCACAGGAGTTGTTCAACCAGACCATCCATGTGGATTGGGCATTCAGTAATGGGCCTGCCGGCACTGCTGCCTCGAAGCGCCGCAACCCCAGGAGGCGCTCTCGCACTCCCCCCAGGAGGCGCTACTGATTCTTTCAGTCTCCCTCTTGTATCAGATCTTTTTTTATAATTTGCACTTGTCTGCCTATTTTGTGGTTCTTTGTTTTGCTAGGTGAAGTTTGACATTAAATTTTTCCTTTTTTTAATGATTTAACATGGGTAGTTGGAATTGAGTTGGAGTTGAGGAGATAGAGAACATGTTTGTATTAGTATTTGCTGCCTCGTGAATTTTCCAAGTATTGTTTGTTGTCGAGTGACATTCCCTGTATTACGATGAAGTGAAAGGGAAACTAGAATAAAACAGAACAGAAAAGTAAACTCGGTGATCTAGGGAAGGAACCTGGCATTTGACATTGCTTCAGGAATCAGGATTGGATATCAACGACCGACTGACGAGGCTAATTAAATTCAATAAACTTTTAAGAACCCATTATGCCATCCGTTCAATAAATAATCAATGGGGGGCATGTCATTTGAAATAAATAGATTCCAAGGCGTTACGTTGGTTGCTTCTCCGTATTAATTAGCTACTCAAATCTCAATTCTCAATTCTTATACTTGGTTCGGTTCCTTGCCATGAATCCATGATGTCTACTGTAAGTTTTTTAGATTTGTTTGACCAAAAGGATGTGTTTTAATAAAGAAGAGCAACTACCTCTCGGGTCTTGTTTTCTTCGTCAATAACGGAAAGTACATTAACTTGAGGAAGAAAGAAAAAACTATTCGAATCATGGATCGTGATTCCGATTATAATTATGTGATGCGCGTCCGTTTAAAAGTCGCACACATCGTTGTTATCAACTCTTTTAGGCAAAATTGATAGTAATAGTATGATCCATAGATAAAATGTTCAACTGAGTGCACTACACTCATGCACTGAGTTTAAACAGATGAATAGAGTGAGATTCTGCTTGTGAAATCATATTAGTATCGACTATACATGTTTTTGAATGTTTTAAATTTTCATAGGAAAGATTGATTGTGTAATTGTTGTACGAATATCTTGTCAGGGTGAAAGCCTCTCCTTTCCCTCAATATATTATTGAATTAAGGATTTAATTTAGCGTTGCTTTGCCGACATTTTTATTAATATCCAAAGTTTAATAGAAATTATTAATTATGCCCATATTTCCGGACTTTTGCTAAAAATGCCCAAGCCGGCCATTTCTGGCCGGCTTAGGTACCCCATTAAACCGGCTATTTTCTGGCCGGCTTACTCCATTTTTTTTAGAGAGAGACACTATGAAGATCAAAATATTGAAATCTAACTCTGAAAATTTGAAATTTTTGTTTAAATTATTTGTTATATTACTTCTTTTGATGTATAATTAGCATATTTATACTAAAATACGTTAGATTACTTGAAATTATGTTGAATTATACTAAATTACGTTAAATTACAATAACTTCGCTAATTATGCTGAAATACGGTAAATTACACTAAAGTACACACAATTACGCTATAGTAGACTGATTTTGCTCATCTTTCATGAATCATAAAAAATAGTAAAAAAATCAAAAAATAATAAAAATTGGTATTCTACAAGTTCATTATGTAACTAATTTACTGACTTACTTGGATTGAATAATAGAAATGAAAATCTTAATCGAAAACTTCAACTCAAGTTTTGAGGTTCTTCCCTTTGTTTTTTGGTGATTTTGAATTCGGAAATTCGGCGTATTTTCGCACGAATGCATGCGTATTTTCGCAAGCTTTCCGAAAAGTGGTCATTTGCTGAAATCGGACACTCGAGCGCCGTTTTATGACCGTTTGAAGTTTCATTGTCGTTTTTCGCCTTTTCAGTGAAGATATAGTCCCTATTCATTTGTAATTTAGCGTAATTTACCGTATTTTAGCGTAATTTAATGTAATTTAGCGTAATTTAACATAATTTAGTGTTATTCAACATAATTTCAATTAATCTAGCGTATTTTAATATAAATATGCTAATTATATATCAAAAGAAGTAATATAACAAATAATTTAAACAAATTTTCAAATTTTCAGTGTTAGATTTCAATATTTTGATCTTCATAGTGTCTCTCTAAAAAAAATAAAAAATAAAAACGAGTAAGCCGGCCAGAAAATGGCCAGCTTGCTCCTACTCCCTAAGCTGGCCATTTTCTTGCCGGCTTGGACATTTTTAGCGAAACCCAGAGTTCTGGGCATAAGTATTAATTTCTATTAAACTTTGGATATTAATAAAAATCTCGGGTTGCTTTGGTAGACTCGATCAATGTATATGTAATTATGTATAGTATTCCATTTTTTTTTTCTGCGGAAACAATTTAAGAAAGCGACAAACAAGAAAAAAAGAAAGAATCAAGTTGTAACGGTCAACTGCATGCCCTTTGTTGCTCTCAGACTACTACTAGTCTAACCACACAACTCATACTACTATTATTTAGAGTTGTGTGGTTAGACTATATTTTTATACATTAATTTATGTCATGTGCTCTATCCATCTTCCATAATATGCATTTTAAGCAATATTCCCCATTCTTTGGCAGCAGAGTTAATTGCTACCTACAAATTATACAGTTGTGTAACAAATTAATTGGCTAAAATGGTGTCGTCTTCGACTATTGTTCAGATCCCACGCGATAGCGAGTTGAGAGAGATCGAGCACACCCCGGTTACGCAAAGCCCTGTGCCCGTGCCAAGCAAGCCGAACGATGCAGTGATGATCCCCGGCCTGACCCAGACACCCACTGTAGTCAACAATACCCTCACAAGTGTTGCCAGCCTCACTCAACTTATTGCCACCGGTACTGTACACATGTATATGTATCTTAATCTGATGATCATCTGAAATTCCGAACGTATATAAATGAATCAATTAAATTTGTGCATATATATGTACATAAATTATTTATAGGCAGTGTCTCCTTTGTTCACGAACCAAGGCAAGTGCTATGCGTCGAACAAATATGTGACGATGCTCCTGCTCTAGCTACTTGTGCGTGCTGTCGTGTGTGTTCTTCACGTTCACAGACAGCCTGGTAGGCACTGATGGCAAGGTCTACTACAGCATCGCCACCCTCAAGGGCTTCTTCGTCTTCAACTTTGAGGGGACCACGACAACTGGTCCGTCATATTCTCGCACCTGGAAAGATACCACATCCGCTTTGTTGATTACACTCATGCCATCTTCACCGTGCTCGTCTTCCTTGCTGTCTCCTTCAGCTACGTCTCCGTTCAGGAGTGTTTCTTCCCACATGCTGGCAACAACACCAAGGAGCTACTCATCAACCTACCCCTGGGCGCTGGTTTCCTGGCAAGCATGGTCTTCTTCGTCTTCCCCACTACTCGCAAGGGTATGGGCTACACCAATCCTTCTGCCTCCAGGACCCTTTAGTTAATTTTTCATTTATGATTATAATATATGTAATTACATCACATATATAGCTGGTAACTGATGTATCTACTTGCTGATCTGATCAGGCCTCCATATATATATATATATATATAGAGAGAGAGAGAGAGATGGGCTATTATACATTGCAATGCATAGGCACCCTTGTGCATTGGACCATAAATCACCGATTCAAAGTTCAAATGACCGATCCAAACCGTTCATCTTGTTCTCCATATTAATATGTGCTTGGAGACCAAATTTTACATTGTTTGGAATTATTTTACTATTTATTAAGCCACTTTGAAAGTTTCTGATCTGGTGGTCCAGAAAATTTTACTGTTTTTTACTGTTCACCGTTGGATCAGAAACTTTCAAAGTGGCTTAATAAATAGTAAAAAAATTCCAAAACATGTAAAATTTGGTCTCCAAGTACATATTAATATGGAGAACAAGATGAACGGTTTGGATCGGTCATTTGGACTTTGAATCGGTGATTTATGTTCCAATGCACAAGGGTGCCTATGCATTGCAATGCACCATAGCCCATCTATATATATATATATATATATATATATATATATGTAGAGAGAGAGAGGGGCTAATATACAAACGTTTGTTCCTAGCTTCCGGAACAAACGGTTCGGTTATCTGATTTTCAAAGTCCAAACAGTCGATCCAAACCGTTAGATATTCAATCTATATTAAAATGTGCTTGGAGACTAAATTTTACATTTTTTAGAATTTTTTTACTATTTATTAAGTTCGGTTCTCCGATTTTCTTACTATATATATATCTCGCTCTGCATGCATGAGCTATCCATCTTTCAATTGTTACAACTTTAATTTCAATTTGTCTAGTTAGTTAGCTCACTTCATTATTGTCAATCATGCATGTTGAATAATTTTAGCTATGTAGAATTAAAACTTGGGCCTACCTAATAAAACTTTTTTAATTTTGCTTCAAGTGTCATAATATAATTTGACATGTCCAGCTAGTTCTGTTTAATAGTTAAGACAATGTTTTTCGTATAGAAGATTATATGTTCCAAATCTAATCTGTATCGGAGATGATTTGAGGACGATTGCAAATTGTTACAATATAATGCAAATTCCAACTTTTATGTCGGCACAATAATTGTCTTTCTGCATTCTCCTTCGATAGTACCTTGTTCACGATATAAAGTAAAAGAAAAATGCAAACAAGCGTAGAACTGAAAGATTAACGACCGAATTAACTAAATTAAAAATGAAGTCAATTGCATGTGCGGATTATCCAGTAGCAGTACAATTCAATGCTGACAAGCGAGGACATTGCTAATTCATGTTGAGCTAGCAACATCGTAAGATTAATTAAATTCAGTGGTTGCTGGTGTTGGTTAAAGAAATGAGAAAATAACTAATGAGTATCTTATTCTTTTTTAAAACGAATGATAAGGATCATTATCCATTCGAACATGTTTTACTAGTGCACAGTACATTACGTATTTATCTACAAATGAAAACATACATACTATCATCATCATCATAGTGCTTTTTGGTACAATATCCCTATTAAAATATAAAAGAAGGCTACATGATCTCAACAGAGGATTCTGACGAGAGGGGGCTTGTCCTGCTTGTGAGAGCCGGCCTCATGGTCACAAGCGTCGACTCGTTGGCTCCAGCCAGAAGAGCAGCCCTGCCAGCCTCCAAGAATCTGGCCACAGCATCCTCTGCATAGCGGTTCGCCTCACCGACAGTCATTCCCCTCCCGATGTCAGGATATGTGTTCAGGACATGGTCCCCTATCAGCTGGGATGCCAGCTGTATCAGCTCCACTTGGAATTCTGACAGAGAAACATCCTCCTTCGGTCCATGCGGCCTCAGTGACTTAGTCACTTCTGGCAACTTCTCTGCAATTTTCATTATTATTTTCTTTAAGGTTCAAATTCAGCTGAATAAATATATAGCTCTAATGGCTGAGCAAACACTTCCGCTGGTATGCAGATATTAGCCCCTATAAAGTATCAGTTGCGTCATTTGAGAACTGTAATTATCCTTGAATCTTTATGTAAACAAGCCAACCTTGCATCAATTAATTACTTACCTCATGTAGGAAACAAAAATTTAAGCTAATACCTTTGGTTCAAACTAACTGAAACAAGCCATTAGTAGCCTACAAAAAATGAACAAAAGAGAAAAAAAATACAAGTCCACCATTTGAACTGAAATGGTTAGCCTGATGCTTATACCAGTAAATCACACCTTGCCCATTTGACCAGATTAAAACAGCATTCTTTTAACCAGAGACCCACAACTTGGTAAAAGGGGATTAGAATTGCTTATACAGTTGTACTCTTAAAAAGTTGAAACATACAGATGTTGAAATAGGACATCATGATCAAAGCTTGATCTGCAATTAAAACTCAAATGAGGTTAAGCTGCACAACTAATTTAACTAATTGGACATTAGTTTCATAAAGTTGAACAAAATAAATCAGGCCAACTTCAGCTTGGGGTTGATCAACTCGCAGCCAAGCCAAGCTGAAAACCCAACTAGCAGCTCAAAGAGCCTGGATTCAGAACGCTCAGTATTGTTGCAAGAGAAGCTGTTTTTATCCCCTTAACAAAATACGAGAGAAGCAAGAGAATTCTGGGCTTACCAGGGCAATCGGTGCGGGGAGTGCTGCGCATGGAGAATAAACCCTCAAAAGAGCCGGCCCATGCATCTCTCTTTGTGAGGAAGTTGGAGTTGAGATTGAAGAGCTTCTTCACCGTTGAGGGAATCGACGAATGCTCGTATTGGGAAGTCGGGGTCGGTCCATTAGGTTCATGGATCACTGCCAAAAACACAAAAAAAAGGAAACAATTAACAGTTATGCTTACTAACATGAAGGATAACAAACATGTGAGGGGACATACCAATTCCCTGGTCAATCCAGGGGGAGATGAGAATTGTGGGCACGCGGACACCGAGGCGATCAAACTTGAAGTAGAAGGGATCGGGGCCAATAATACCATCAGGATTGGGGACTCCGGAGACGGGGGTGGGGACATGGTCGTAGAAACCGCCGTGCTCATCGTAGGTGACAAGAAGGGCGGTCTCATTCCACTGGGGACTGGCACGGAGAGTCTCGTAGATCTCCTTGACGAAGCGCTGACCCCTAGCTACATCATGGGAGGGGTGGTCGTCATTGGCAGGCAAGAGCTCGCAGTCGAAGTAGCGCTGCTCAATGACGACGTAGTTGGGGAGGCGGCCAAGCTTGGCATGGAGCTTGAAGGTGAGGGCGTAGTTGTGGAACTTGAGGACGTTTTTGAGCTTGCGCAGGGTCTTGAAGAAGAGAGTGGCCGGGATGTTCTGGTAGTAGATGCCGAAGCTCAGTCCATTCTCCTCCAGCGAGTCAAAGATGGTCTTCTGGGGAAAGCCGTTAATCAGGTCCTTGCGCACGTTCGATGACAGCCCGTGCGACGTAGCCGAGTGCACGTAGAGCCGGTTGGGTTGCGTAGACGTCGGCACAGAGGCAAACCACCTGGCATGTTCCCCCAATGTATTGTATTATGAAACAAGCAATCAAAGCAGTCAATCAAAACTGAACACTAGAATAGAATAGAATATGAGCAGACCTACCTGTCGAAGACTGCGAAGTTGTTGGCAAGCGAGGTGTAGACGGGGACGGCATCAGGGGGGAAACCACTCATGACGTTGCGGGCCATGCCGAGGCCCTCAGAGTTGGCCTGTTGCACGAAGCCACTCATCGGCGCCGGGTCAGCCGAGGTGTCCTCTGACCCGAAGATCTGCTCCCGGATAGCCTGGAATGAGTGCCCCGGGTCCGAGTCGACGAACACCGCGTCCTCCGACACGAGCACCTCCTCCGATTGGGGGTCGGACGCGTTGACGCGGTTGGACTCGCGGCCGGTGAGGCCGTCGATGTCGGGGCGGGAGCGGCGGAGCCAACCGAGGATGTGGTCGAAGGAGCGGTTCTCCATGACTACGACGACGACAGTCTTGATAGGACCCTTGATCTCGTGCTTCTTCTTCTTATTCCTCGTCCCCATCTGTTCGAGGCAGTGCGCCGACACCACCAAGTACGCCACCACTAAGCAAACCAACCGTGCTTGGAGAACCCTCCTCGTACGCCGCACCTCCATCGCCACCACTTCTCTTCTTCCTTTTCTCTTTTCTTTTCTTCCTTTCTTTTCTTTTCTTTTCTTTTCTTCTGGTTATTTTTGTCCCACCAGCACCAGTACCACACCAGACGATGAGACAACAAGACAACTTAACTAATTAAGTCGATTCTTTTTTACCTTTACCAATTAATACTAATACATTATTTATTATTCGCTAATTGATTCGCATTTTCTCTTGTGCACTCCAGCGTCACCAACTTCCAACCAAACGCAAACGCTGAGATTTGATTAATTGATTTTACACCAGCCACGCAATCAATTAATTGCTCCTAAACAAAGAAAGAAAAATATCCACGCTCAACGCTCACCCATTTAGAATAGTCTTCTTCATCTTTTTTTTTCTTCTCATACTAATAATAAATAATAATTCTAGAAACAGTTCCGTGTAGAATTTAAATTTAACTGTTGACTTGTTCTCGTAAGATTTTTTCTTTCCTTTACTTTTCTCGAGTTTCAATCCAAAGATTATTTCTTATCACCACTCGTATACATTATCAAATAAATACAAGTTCATTGAATTTATCAATTTCAATATAATTTTTAATAACAAATGTTATAGTAGATAATGCATTCCAACACATCAAACATCATCTACTTTAATTAATCCATGGAAGAAAAGCAGTGTTCGGGAATCGTGGCGCTATATGGTGCCATACAACCAAAATGGTGGCTGGAAAAAATCTTCCGATCATATGCTTGTATACTTGTACTCATCGGGGGCCATACAACCAAATTGATGAAAGGAGTACATCAATGATGCGTCTTGAAATAGGGTAGTCTTGTAATCTAGTCATCTAGGCATACCGATTTTTTTATTAATATAAAAAACAAAAACAAATAACGACAAAAGGAAAGAAATTTGTGAAATCTCAAAATATAGGAATATCGGACGTTATTGTCTATAACGTTCAGAATATCTAAAAACCTTAACCTAATCTAGTCCGCTAATTAACTAAATTGGAAAAAAAAAATTTAGGCCGTCGAGGTCTATAACGTCCAGACTGAAAAAATAATAATGTTAGATTATTTATTCTGACCTTCTCGAAAAAATAATGTACACCAATGCTTCATGCTAGTAATGTCTCCTCTAAATTAATGTTGAATTGTTGGTACTTGCTCAGTTCCTCTGTAAATGACAATTGGAGAGCAGAATACCGAGAAGGAAGCACATGATATGCTCACTTATGCATTCGACCGGGGCGTTAACAGTACTCGTGATGCAGCCGAAGCTGTCAGTTTTACTTGTATATCTTTCTTTCGTTCGTTTCAAGTAGGCCAGGCTCTTTTTTTTTTGTCCGGCTTTTTATCGAACACCTGACGTTTATAAAATAGCAACCAAACAGAAATATATTCATCATGTGATATAAATTCACCACCAAACAGATTAGTTTTGCAATTTGTCATCAAGATATGGGTATGATCAGGCAATTAGTTTCAGTTCTTTTGACAGTACCAACAATACAACGTTATTTTTTTTTTCTTTTCTCTAATGGTATGGACATTATAGAGCTTGACAGTCAGATTTCTTTTTTCCTGTTTGGTTAATTAGCGGACTGTTTTTGAATTATCTAGACGTTAAAACAATCTTTTTATATTTCGAGATTTCATGAATTTGTTCTCTTTTGTCGTTATTTTTGTTTTGTTTTTTCTATTAATAAAAAAATCAGTCTAGACATAACTATTGTACTTTCAGTTAGGTTTTTTGGCTTTGAGTTTGTTACAACAGAACAAACTCATTTTAAGTTTCAATCAAATTGACCACGGATAGAGAAGAAAATTAGTCAAGTTGCTACCAGTTCCGTCACGTCACGTGTATCTATCACGTGACGTGATTCGTGTGTCGATGTGATCAATTTTTCAACATTGTTTATTTAATTATAATTTATTTTGTAATAGTTTCTTATTCTTATATAATTCGTTATTATTTTATTTGAACAGTGTGATCACATATAACATGATCATTCACATGGCGTGACTATCTTTCTACTATGTTAGTAACATCACGTAAAATAAATTTTGATCACGTGCCGTGCTGTGACGTCACCAAGTCGCGTCACGTTTTTCCTTCATTATCTACGTGCTTTCCCCAAAAAAAAAGAAATTCATTTAAGTTGTCTGTTTCCAATCTTTTAAATATTTTTTTAAGAATTTTAATTTTTTAAGAAACAATCTTTTAAATATTAATATTAATATTTTAATTTTTAAACTGTTGACAACTCCGTACTTACCGTTAAACATTTTGTAAATATGACAATTTGTAAAATCTTTCACTTCCATCTATCCTTACTCCATTTCTAAATTTATAATTATATATATTATAACTTTTTTCTTCTCCTCATACATTGAGAGCATCAATATGTAACTAATGTTATCCTCAATTTGAATAAAAGACGGAGAACTAAAATACTTGCATGTAAAAAGCAACAAGAACTTTCAAGTGTCATCTTCCAGATAGAACTTACTTCTTCCAACGATCATCTACACTGTATCTCGTCTCGTTCAAATAAATAGTCCTCGACTTCTCTAAAATAATATTTCTTTTGTACCTTGTTAGTTGTTGTTCACTTATATAATATCCGTCACATTTCACTATATTATTTTATAAAAAGATGCATTTATGCTAGAAAAAAGTTACAAAATGTGGTGTTGCAAAACTAATATTAAAATATCCGCCTGCTTTTTTGGCTTAATACTAGAAGAAATAAAAAAAATTACTACTTATTTTTTTAAATTTTTTTAGTTACCACCTCAATAATTCAAAATTAAACAACCACCACCATTTGACTCAAAATTGAGTTTTTAGTTTTTTACCACACACGCACTCTCAGGATGCGCAACAAATTTTTTGGTGCGCCAGTTGAGGATGCGCAGCAATGCGCACCAATTTTTTTATTTTTTTTAGTTCTGTTATGTTATGTTTGAAATTTTGGGACTAAATTTTTTTCTATTTTATTCTATTTTATTCTGTGGTGTTTAGAATTATATATACGCATCAAATTTGATGGAGAAATTGTAGAAAATAAAAATGCACTTGTTTAACAAATAACATTTTGTACTAAATTTTAACTAAAAATTACTACAACAAATTATACGCACAATCTGAGCAGTATTTTGTACTAAGTTGGTGTGCAAATTACTACAAATTATACGCATAATCTGATCAATGTTTTATATTACAAATTATATGCAGAACAGAACATAACATAACAAAACTAAAAAATAAAAAAAATAATTTGGTGCGCATTCCCAACTGACGCACCAAAAAAAATTTGGAGCGCATCCTGAAACGTGTATGATAAAAACTCAATTTTGAAAATATGTGTAGTAATTGTTTAATTTTGAATTATTGAGGTGGTAACATAGAAATTCTCGGACTTACTTTTAACTCACGTCAACGGAACCAATTTGGGTCCGATGCCCATCGGACTCAAAGTGAGTTCGATGGGTTCGATGACCATCCGATCTGCTTTAAGATTAGCACCCGCAACTTTCGCGTCTGTTTTAAAATTTGTGCGCACGAATGTTAAAGTGGATCAGATGGTTCCGAAACTCATCGGACCCAAATTTGAGTCCGATGGACATCGGACCCAAGCTTTTCTCCACGTCAACGTGCTTGTTCTCTTTTCTCTTATTTCGTGAGAAGTTTATTCTCTTTTCTCTTTATTCGCAACTTCTCACGGTTCAACTCGCAGGTGGATTTTTAATATGATTGGAATGGTTGCGGCTAGATATTGTAGCTTCATCGAAGGTTTTGAGTCGTGATTAATTATTGAGGAAGAAAAGAGATTTATCATTGGAAATACCGGTGAGAAGAAAGAAGATGATCAGATGTACATGAGTTATAGGTGGGAAAACGATTAGACGTATAGGAAAAGAAATAGAATATTAGGCGCAAAGATGAAGCGACTCTTTCTCTCTTATTCATTAATGTTACAAATTTAAGGAACACCTATATTTAAAAATAAAGGAGTATATTTGTCATTTAATTTTTAAAATAATTAAAGTACAATGTCAAATAAATAAAAAGGGGATAGAGAAAATGTTAAGCTTTTGCAAGATATTGGGCATTATGATATTTTTATAGAGAATTTGGTTGTTTTAAAAGTTTAGGTGAGTACACTACAAATTTTTTATTTCTCAATTCAATAAAAATGAATAATTACTTGCATGGAGTAATATTTTCTCGGTGCTTGATACCTTCAAATTTAATTACACTGCTACAGTAATTTTAAAAATAAGAGATTTAACTTTTATGTGTACTGGGGTCTATGGACCGCAGGATGATATGAGCAAAAGATTATTTTTAGAGGAATTAAGAATGATCAGATCTATAAATGAATTGCCTTGGATTGTTCTTGGAGATTTCAATCTCCTTAGAACAACGGAAGAAACAACGGGAGGTGTTAGAAACTTGGGTACAATGATTGATTTTAATAACTTTATTAATGATTCGAGCCTCATGGAGGTACCTTTACAGGGTAGGTCTTTCACTTGGACAAACAGACGATCAAATCCGACATTCTCGAAACTTGATAGAGTTCTATTATTTTATCATTGGCAAGACTACAGGGCTTCTTTTCGGCTGATGGACCTGCCAGCCTCGGCCTCAGATCATGCCCCTTTAATCTTGCGGCTCAAACCACATATCAACCCACCCAAAAGACATTTTAAATTCGAAACATTTTGGCTCAAATATCACGATATTGAGGTTGTGGCACGAGCTTGGAGTTCAGTGACAATAGCAGATCCAGTTGAAAAAATGCAGAATTTTTTTTTTTGCAGTTCAAAGAGAGCTCAGGGCCTGGGCTCAAGAAATTTTTTGTCGAAATGAGACATATCTAACAAGATCAAAATGGGTTTTGCAACAGTTAGATAGGGTAGAGGAGCGTCGGCAGCTCAACTCGGTGGAATTCAGACTAAGAATTATACTAAGGGAGCATATATGTGTACTGGTGACAAATAAGGAGGCAAGATTGAAACAACGTTCCGGTTGTACTTGGTTGAAGTTGGGAGATAAAAATACAAAATATTTTTCATGCGGTGGCTAATGCAAGGAAAAATACCAATACAATTGTCGCCTTACTGTCGGATGGATCCTCGGTTCCGACAAATCTACTGCTAGAGCATTTAAGGCAGCATTTTAAAGAGATTTTGGGTCAGAGAATGCTCCATCAGAGTCCTTTTGATCTTTCAGAAAAGATTGGACCTACCTTCTCTGAGGAGCTTAGCTCTCTAGATAATCCAATTTCAGAAACAAAGGTTTTGAACGATCATGGATATGCCCAAGAGCAAAGCGAGTGGCCTAGATGGTCTTCCAAGTGAATTTCATCAACATTTCTGGACAACGGTAAAAACGGATGTAATGGATTTATTTCAAGATTTCTCGAATAAACATACATCTGTCAAGCGGTTAAATAGGGCTTTAATCACTCTCATTTCGAGAAAATCAAACCCACAGACAGTCTCAGACTATAAACCAATCAGTGTGATCAATACAATTGCAAAACTCATTACAAAGATCCTGGCTAATAGGTTACAGCCACATCTACCGAAGCTTATTGCGCATAATCAAATGGCTTTTGTACAAGGGAGGTCATTGATGGAATCATTCTTGGCAACACGGGAATTTTTAAACTTCTGCTCAAAGAGGAAAATACCGTCCATTTTGTACAAGGTAGATTTTGAGAAGGCCTTTGATACGGTAGACTGGTGCTTCCTGATGAATCTCCTAATAGAGAGGGGATTCCCACCTAAGTGGATCTCATCAGTTTTGAATATCCTACGCACTTCGAGGTCTTCGATTAGGGTCAACGGTGAACACTCGAATTTTTTCACACATAAGAGAGGTCTGTGCCAGGGTGATCCGCTGTCACTAATGTTGTTTATTTTGGTTGCAGACTCTCTTAATAGGTTCATTCAGAATGTTTCAGGACTAATGCCACGACATATCTTCCTGTCACCGGAGATAATTTAGTATGCAGACGATACCCTAATTATTTACGAGGTGCACCCGACTACATTGAAATTGATTAATCATGTTCTCAGTATCTATGCGAAATTAATAGGTTGAGAATAAACCACAACAAGAGCTCCTTTGTTCCAATAGCTATTCCGCAGGGTCTGGTCCGAGTGGTTCAGAGTATCCTACAGTCTCCTTCGGCTTTCATGCCGATAAGATACTTAGGATTACCATTGATGATTAAGAAGCCGAGAAAAGTTGATTTCTAGCCGATGCTTTCGACGGTCCAGAGTAGGATTAAGGGTTGGACCTCTAATTTTTTGTCGTACGGAGGTCGAGTAACTTTGGTCAAGGCAGTTCTATTGGCAATGCCACTGCATTTCACGCATGCCTTGAGAATACTAGTTGGAGTGATCAAGCATATCGACAAAATGAGAAGGAACTTCTTTTGGAAAGGTAGCGGGACCTGCAAAGGTATAAACTTCTTGGTTAATTAGGAAAATGTGTGTTGTTTGAAAATTAATGGGGGTTTGGGGGTGATTGATCTTGCCCAGCAGAATGATGCACTGCTGACTAAATGGGTCTGGGCTTTAGACGGTAATCCAGAGAGTATCTGGCCTACTACCTTGCGCAGACTCCATGGAATATCTGTTGGGTTTTATGGTACTTAAGGCAGCGGAATTTCAAAATTTTGACAAGAAAAGTACCAAAAGAGATCATCATGTGTGATTGAAATCAAACCAAAATCAATTTCCAAATCATTAAACATCATACCTTTAGTTCTTGTCTCCAAACAAGAAAGGAAGGTCCTTGAGATGTAGGGTTGTAGCCTCCACCTCCTTGTTGATGCTAATGGTGGTTGATGCCTTGCAGCGCCTTGGTGGTTGATGTGTGCGTGACCTAGAATGCCTTGCACCAAGATGAGACTCCAAAGTAGAAGTCATCAACGGTATCCACCAAGAAATTAATCAGAAACCAAATATTCCTCTTGCTAGCGAGTACTAACTTGGTTGCTCCTTAATCCCTATCATTCAAGAGAACTAGATCTTGATCTTTTAGGGTTTATGGTTTCTCAACACATGAGATATGAAACAAGAGAGAAAGAGAGAGTTCTTGGCAGAATCTTTTTCTCTAAAAAGAAATCACACTCAAAAGGAATGAGAGGGAAAATATATATAGCAAATGAGGAATGTAAATTCAGTTTCCAAAACTAACCCCACGTTCTCCCACGTTTTTCATCATGATCTAATTCGAATTTGGTTTCCCTCCAGAAGACAATGTTCTAGATCTTTCTCTTACCTTTCCAGAAAGATATAGAACTCCCAAAACCGACTTCAGATGAGGGAGATATGATCAAAATAAGAAACGTGTGCGGCAGTTTTCAGAACATGGCGGTCCAGAATAACCGCCACGTTCTACCACGTTTTTAACCACGATTTAATTCGATTTTGTCTTTCCTCCAGAGAGGCAAAGTTCTAGATCTTTCTCTTACCTTTCCAGAAAGATATAGAATACTCAAAACCGACTTTGTATGAAAGAGATATGGTCAAAATAAGAAACACTGCGCAGCAGTTTTCAGAAAACGTGGTAGTTATTAAGAAAACAATTCACAAACATGGGCCACAATTAACAACAGCCATTGGACTTTGTTTATTGGGCCAAATTCTATTTTTCCTTATTTGAATTAATACAATTAATCTAATTAATTGTAGTATCATATAATTATTCCAAATAATTATATTTCTCATGTTCTGGTCGAGAAACCAATTTATTTATCATGTCATACATGTCAAATAAATTAAGGAGCATTTCTAATTAAATTCTTATTGGTGTGACCCTGTCAGATCTATGTCAAATGGTAATGGAATCTGAAACTCCTTTCGATTCCATAAACTACAATCGGCACCTAGCAATATGCATTGTAGTTACCCAAATAACACAGATGATAAGTACCATACTGTATCACGATCCCTAAGCAACAATTGCTCGTGTCAATTCCATGTCTCATGATATCATGAATAGATCCAAGGTAGGAATGTGTCATCCTTGCAAATATACTCGTTTCTTGATTCCGAAATAATTAAGTAATTATGATTAACTCCTTAATCATATGTGCACATACTTGTATTATTTCATCAAGGGGTCCAATGATATCATCACTCATTTACATGAGGGACATTGGTATTCTTGATAATTACTATCCCTCCACATGAGAGATACATACTGAGATAGAATCTGTATAACTGCCAGTTACTGACAGCGTTGGATAATACCCACGAATATGTATTCTCATGTGAGAGAAACAATCATCTCATACCTTAGAATTCAAGACACAAATAAAATATTAATGACACAAACACAATCCATATTAAATGTTTTATTTTGGTCACGTCCAATCCCCTGATCTCCATCAGGTATCCATTTGATTAGATTGACAACCCCTTGTCATATGATCTGCAGAACATGATCATCATCTAATCCAAATGCTAATCTTATGCTGGTAATTAATGTTCCTTGTTAATTACCAAGACTAGGGACACTTTAGAGTATTTATTAACTCCTATATAGAGTTCCACAATTCCAGGTCCTCAACCCGAATGATCTATAAGTAATAAAATACTCAAGGAACAAAATGATAAATATATCATCCAATTACATGAACGAAACTTAGAAAACAATCATCCTATGATTGGCTTCTAGATCACAACACTAACAATCTCCCACTTGAGCTAGAGCCAATCCCATATACATCTCCATGCATAAAAGCTCTAAACAAGTGTAGCATTACACAATCTCAAATCCACTCTCTAATGTATCTCATACCCATAGAGGCAGTGTGCATCGTATGCTTTGCTTGAGAAAGCGGCTTTGTTAGCGGGTTAGCTGTGTTGCCGTCCATATCAACTCTGCAAACCTTTATATCACCTCGATTGATAATCTCTCGAATCAGGTGATACCTTCGTAAAACATGTTTGGATTTCTGGTGTGATCTTGGTTCTTTGGCCTGTGCAATAGCTCCATTATTGTCACAAAAGAGCTCTACAGGATCCGAAGAACTAGAAACCACTTCAAGTTCGGCCAGGAACTTCTTGATCCAAAATCCTTCCTTCGCAGCTTCCGAGGCCGCTATGTATTCAGCCTCGGTGGTTGAATCAGCTGTGGTCTCCTGCTTGGAACTCTTCCAGCTCACAGCACCACCATTGAGAATGAACACATATCCCGATTGCGATCTCATATCGTCATGGTCGGTCTGGAAACTAGCATCGGTGTAACCCCTTACAACGAGCTCAGATTCCCCACCATAGACAAGGAACATATCCTTAGACCTTTTGAGGTAATTTAGGATATTCTTGACAGCGGTCCAATGTGCCAATCCTGGATTAGCCTGATATCTGCTAGTCACACTTAACGCGTATGACACGTCTGGGCGGGTGCATATCATGGCATACATGATAGAACCAATTGCCGAAGCATATGGTACTCTCTTCATGCAATCAAGCTCAACAGTCGTCGTAGGACACTGTTTCTTGCTCAAAGGGATGCCAGATGACATTGGCAAGAAACCTTTCTTGGAATCTTGCATGCTAAACCTTTTTAGCACTTTGTCAATGTACACACTTTGACTCAATCCTATGAGTCTCCTAGATCTATCTCTATAGATCTTGATGCCTAAAATATAGGCAGCTTCACCCAGATCCTTCATTGAGAACACCTTCATCAATGAAGTTTTCACAGAATTCAGAGAAGGAATGTCATTTCCAATCAGAAGTATGTCATCCACATACAACACCAGAAAAATGACTGCACTCCCACTTACCTTCTTATATACACAAGGTTCTTCTTCGCACTTGACAAAATCAAACATTTTGATCTCTTTGTCAAAGCGTTTGTTCCAACTCCGCGATGCTTGCTTCAGTCCATAAATGGATCTCTGAAGCTTGCAAACTTTCTTAGCATTATTAGGATCCACAAAACCATGAGGTTGTGTCATGTAGACATCCTCTTCTAAATCCCCATTTAGAAATGCAGTTTTGACATCCATTTGCCATATTTCATAATCATGAAATGCGGCAATTTCTAAGATAATCCGAATTGACTTAAACATAGCCACGGGCGAGAAGGTTTCATCATAATCAACTCCTTGAATTTGCTTAAAACCTTTCGCAACCAGCCGTGCTTTGTAAGTAGTCAAGTTCCCATCCATGTCCGATTTCCTTTTGAAAACCCACTTGTTCTCAATAGGCTTAATCCCTACCGGAGGATCAACCAAGTTTCATACTTGATTGTCATACATAGACTGTATTTCAGATTGCATGGCTCCTAGCCATTCTGCAGAATCGGAACTTGCCATCGCTTCCGCATAGGTCAAAGGATCTTCAGTATCTAATACTGTCACCTCATGGAGCCCTAACCATCTTTCAGGCAGATGACTCACTCTTGTTGACCTACGAACAACAGGTGCTTGAGGTTCAAGAGCTTCCTCCACAACCCCTTGTGGATCTGCCAAGAGACTTTCTTCCACAACTCCTTGTGAAAATGATTCGTGGGACGGGGCTTGAACTTCTTCTGCAACTGATTGCAAAATAGGTTCTTGTTGACTCCCACTAGCCTCTATATTCATGGGTGGGACAATGGGATCTAACCTGATCTCACTGTTAAGTGTTGCATCATGAACCTCTTCAAGTTGCACACTACTCCCACTACTTCTTGAAAGAAACTCTTTCTCCAAGAACACAGCATGTCTGGCAACAAACACTTTGCTTTCAGACTGCTTATAAAAGTAATACCCCTTAGTTTCCTTGGGATATCCAATGAATAAGCACTTGTCAGATTTGGGTCCTAGCTTATCTGATATCAACCGTTTGATATAAGCCTCGCAACCCCAAATCTTTAGAAAAGACATATTAGGAACCTTTCCATGCCATATCTCATATGGTGTCTTTTCTACGGATTTTGATGGCACCCTGTTTAGTGTGAATGCGACAGTTTCAAGTGCAAAACCCCAAAAGGAAGATGGTAAACTAGCTTGGCTCATCATCGATCGAACCATGTCCAACAAGGTTCGATTCCTCCTTTCAGAAACACCATTTCATTGTGGCGTTCCAGGAGGAGTGAGTTGTGAAACAATTCCACACTCTTTTAGATAATCACCAAATTCGTTACTCAAGTATTCGCCACCACGATCTGATCGCATGGCTTTTATCTTTTTGCCCAATTGGTTTTCAACTTCATTCTTAAATTCTTTGAACTTTTCAAAGGATTCAGATTTATGTCTCAGCAGGTAGACATAACCATATCTACTGAAGTCATCAGTAAACGTGATGAAGTATGAATAACCACCTCTTGCACAAATGCTCATTGGTCCACACACATCCGTATGTATGAGTGCCAACAACTCATTTGTCCTTTCGCCTCTCTTGGTGAAAGGCGCCTTAGTCATTTTTCCAAGTAAACAAGACTCACACACGTCAATCGACTTAAAGTCAAATTGACCAAGAAGTCCTACCTCTTGCAATTTCTTGATGCGTTTCTCATTTATATGACCTAAGCGGCAATGCCACACAAGAGTCTCACTCTCATGTTGGGCCTTGAGTCGTTTGTTATTGATGTTAAGGACTTGTTTATCCATTTCAAGCAAGTATAGACCATTCCGCACAGAAGAAGATCCATAAAACAAACCATTTCTATAAAAAGAACAACAGTTGTTCTCGATGGTAAACACAAAACCATCCATGTCCAAACATGAAATAGAAATAATGTTTCTTGAAATAGAAGGAACAAAATAAACATGCTTAAGTTCCATTACAAGCCCACTAGGTAAAAACAACTCTACATTTCCTGCGGCAACAGCTGCAACACTTGCACCATTTCCGACGCGGAGTTGTACTTCACCTTTTCCTAGCATTCTCCTATCCTTTAGTGCCTGCATATTTGAACAAATATGAGCACATGAACCGGTATCCAATATCCAGTCTGAGATAGAAGTAGCAAGGTTAACTTCAATAACAAACATACCTAAAGAAGTTGGAACCTTTCCAGCCTTCTTATCTTCTAGGTACTTAGGGCAAGTCCTCTTCCAATGTCCTTTGTTCTTACAGTAGTAACACTCAACATCACAAGGGACTCTGGTCTTTGCCTTGGGATAACTCGAGATCTCCATCTGAGTTTTTCCTTTAGCATCACCCTTTCGTTTGCTCTTGCCTTTGCCTTTCTTAACTTTTCTCCCTCCCTCTGAGACCGCAAGGACATGAGAAACTCCTTTCTTCATGTCAGCCTCTGCAGTCTTTAACATCCCATGTAACTCTTCCAGACTCTTCTCCATTCCATGCATGTGGTAATTCATGATGAATGAAGAATATCTCGACGGTAGAGAGTTCAACACGATGTCCGTGGCCAACCCCTTATCCACGAGACACTTGAGCTTCTCCAGCTGCTCCACATAGCTCATCATCTAGAGCATGTGAGCACTCACGGAGGTACCCTCAGCCATCTTGCATCCCAGAAAACCCTTAGTCACATTGTACCTCTCAACACGAGCTTGCTCTTGAAACATTTTCTTGAGTTGGCTCATGATGATGTACGTTGACTTTGCCTCAAATTGCCTCTGCAATTCAGGGCTCATCAATGTAACCAAGAGGAAAGAAACATCAAGCTCGTCCTCTTCGTGCTTGGTGTACTCATCCTTATCTTTCTGAGTGGTTGTGTTACTTGGTTTGTTAGGGAGAGGTTTAGTTAAGACATATTCCTTTTTCTCGCGCCTGAGAACAATTCTCAAGGTGCGATGCCAATCCATGAAATTTGAACCATCACTTTTCAATTTTTCCTTCTCCAAAAGAGAACGCAACGAGAAGGAAGATTCTTTCGACATGATCTACAAATTAGAAGGTTTGAGTTAAGTTCATGCTTATGTGTTTTATTACCACAATAATAAAACTCCCACTACAATTATAAAATTTAAGTCCAATTTTGTAGCAGGTCCAAGATCCATATTTTCACTAATACAAGCCAGCGTCGGCATGAAACTTGAACTTAGCTATCTTAGGTAGGCAACCCCTTGCCAATCACAACCGGGTGATTCTTGGTGTTTATCCAACCATCTTATGTTTGAATAAACTATTCCCCAAGGCCCAAAACCGTTTTGGATTATCCTTGTTAAGTAAACCTCTCTCTATTTGATTCGACATGACCGTCATGCCCCACATCTCCTAACGATAGAAAGTGATGCCTACTGAGTAGGTCCCATCAACTAACAATCGATAGTTTGATCTGGATAGAGAAGGAAGGGAATGACACTTAATTTTTCTGGACTTATTTAATTTTTAGGTAGTCGTGTGATTCATACACCCATACCTATCCTATGACTCTCATAGGATTTATATAAAATACAAACATAAAGCATATCACATATGCTTTGTGAGTTTGTATAGCTCTTGCGAAAACACTTTCCGCAATCGTCGCTCCTTCCACCATCTCCATGGCCGAAGTCACATATTGAGCAACTTATGGCTCTTGCGAAAACTCTTTCCGCAATCGTCGCTCTTTCCACCATCTCCATGGTCGAAGTCACCTTTTGAGCAACTTAATTACCCATGCCCTCCCAAAATCTACTTAGAACTATTCTAATAGAAATTGAGATTACATTTAAAATTCTCAATCCTAAATGTAGTAGGCATGCAAGCCTTGAATGAATTACATGAGAAGCAAGTTAACATCCTTGCTTATTTAATAAATAAAATTATTAATATCATGGGGCACCAAAGGCCGCGTTACAAGCATTCACACATGCATTCATTACATCACACAAGGCATTGAAATCATGAGCCACACAAACCCACTGTTCGCTGCAAAACAGAGTTAGCTTTTGTGCAACTATTGCACACATGCACAAACAATTCATGCATTCTAATTAATCAATTAACTCCCAACATCATAACTAAAATTTCATATTTTGGGATTTAATTGACTAATCTTATTTGGAAATTTGGCCAAAATCAATCACACATAAGCCCTATGCTCTGATACCACTGTTGGGTTTATGGTACTTAAGGCAGCAGAATTTCAAAATTTTGACAAGAAAAGTACCAAAAGAGATCATCATGTGTGATTGAAATCAAACCAAAATCAATTTCCAAATCATTAAACATCATACCTTTAGTTCTTGTCTCCAAACAAGAAAGGAAGGTCCTTGAGATGTAGGGTTGTAGCCTCCACCTCCTTGTTGATGCCTTGCAGCGCCTTGGTGGTTGATGTGTGCGTGACCTAGAATGCCTTGCACCAAGATGAGACTCCAAAGTAGAAGTCATCAACGGTATCCACCAAGAAATTAATCAGAAACCAAATATTCCTCTTGCTAGCGAGTACTAACTTGGTTGCTCCTTAATCCCTATCATTCAAGAGAACTAGATCTTGATCTTTTAGGGTTTATGGTTTCTCAACACATGAGATATGAAACAAGAGAGAAAGAGAGAGTTCTTGGCAGAATCTTTTTCTCTAAAAAGAAATCACACTCAAAAGGAATGAGAGGGAAAATATATATAGCAAATGAGGAATGTAAATTCAGTTTCCAAAACTAACCCCACGTTCTCCCACGTTTTTCATCATGATCTAATTCGAATTTGGTTTCCCTCCAGAAGACGAAGTTCTAGATCTTTCTCTTACCTTTCCAGAAAGATATAGAACTCCCAAAACCGACTTCAGATGAGGGAGATATGATCAAAATAAGAAACGTGTGCGGCAGTTTTCAGAACATGGCGGTCCAGAATAACCGCCACGTTCTACCACGTTTTTAACCACGATTTAATTCGATTTTGTCTTTCCTCCAGAGAGGCAAAGTTCTAGATCTTTCTCTTACCTTTCCAGAAAGATATAGAACACTCAAAACCGACTTTGTATGAAAGAGATATGGTCAAAATAAGAAACACTGCGCAGCAGTTTTCAGAAAACGTGGTAGTTATTAAGAAAACAATTCACAAACATGGGCCACAATTAACAACAGCCATTGGACTTTGTTTATTGGGCCAAGTTCTATTTTTCCTTATTTGAATTAATACAATTAATCTAATTAATTGTAGTATCATATAATTATTCCAAATAATTATATTTCTCATGTTCTGGTCGAGAAACCAATTTATTTATCATGTCATACATGTCAAATAAATTAAGGAGCATTTCTAATTAACTTCTTATTGGTGTGACCCTGTGGGATCTATGTCAAATGGCAATGGAATCTGAAACTCTTTTCGATTCCATAAACTACAAGCGGCACCTAGCAATATGCATTGTAGTTACCCAAATAACACAGATGATAAGTACCATACTGTATCACGATCCCTAAGCAACAATTGCTCGTGTCAATTCCATGTCTCATGATATCATGAATAGATCCAAGGTAGGAATGTTTCATCCTTGCAAATCTACTCGTTTCTTGATTCCGAAATAATTAAGTAATTATGATTAACTCCTTAATCATATGTGCACATACTTGTATTATTTCATCAAGGGGCCCAGTGATATCATCACTCATTTACATGAGGGACATTGGTATTCTTGATAATTACTATCCCTCCACATGAGAGATACATACTGAGATAGAATCTGTATAACTGCCAGTTACTGACAGCGTTGGATAATACCCACGAATATGTATTCTCATGTGAGAGAAACAATCATCTCATACCTTAGAATTCAAGACACAAATAAAACATTAATGACACAAACACAATCCATATTAAATGTTTTATTTTGGTCACGTCCAATCCCCTGATCTCCATCAGGTATCCATTTGATTATATTGACAACCCCTTGTCATATGATCTGCAGAACATGATCATCATCTAATCCAAATGCTAATCTTATGCTGGTAATTAATGTTCCTTGTTAATTACCAAGACTAGAGACACTTTAGAGTATTTATTAACTCCTATATAGAGTTCCACAATTCCAGGTCCTCAACCCGAATGATCTATAAGTAATAAAATACTCAAAGAACAAAATGATAAATATATCATCCAATTACATGAACGAAACTTAGAAAACAATCATCCTATGATTGGCTTCTAGATCACAACACTAACAATATCTACAACAGACCAGATAGATTTAATGGGAGCCTCCACAACCTCCTTTTTCATCAAAGACCTGGGGAAACTTCTTCCTTTTTATTCCTCTTTAATTAAAATAATAAATGGTGAAACAACTTGGTGTTGGGAAGCCTCCGGCGTATGCAGTTGCGCTTCGGCGTGCAAGGCAATGCATCACACGAGCATCATTTCCTCAACTCAAGAAAAAATTTGGAAACTGAGAATTCCTATGAAGGTCAAATTTTTTATCTGGCTTATGTTAACAACAAAATCTTGACTCAGGAGGTTCTGTTAGGGAGGGGCTGTGCGGTGCAAACGGGTTGTCACCTCTGCATGACAAATTTGCTGGAAACAAAGGATCATATCATGTGGGATTGTCCTTACGCGGCAAGATTCTGGAGAGGGCTCCTAGCGCATCACAATATACCCATCCGTAGCAATCAAAGTATAAGACATGTTTGGACAAGGGTAATGCATGGAATGACTGTAACATAAAGGGAGCGTTGGAGTATAATTTGGGCTGCATGAGTTTGGTAGGGGTGTTCATTGGGTCCAGTTTAATCGGTTTTAGACTGAACCAAACTAGTTTGGGTTAAACGGTTAGGTTTTTTCAGTTTAATGGATCGTTCGGTTGGCTTTTCAAAATTGAATTATAACTTTGGTTCGGTTCAGTTTAAAAAATTCTAAAATCGAATGTACTGAACCGACCGAACATCTATTTTCTTATTACCTGCGTAGTCTCCCCTCCCCAGTCCCTAGGCCCACAGCCACAATCGTGTCCCATCTCTCTCCCATGCCTAGCAGTGACGTCGCTCCTCTTTGAACTATCTCTCTCCACTGTTCAGATTGGACGATACACTCTCTCCCTCCTCTTTGAACTCTCTTCCTCTTTCTCTTTTTCCCATCTCACTAAACCCAATTAGGGCTTTTCTCTCTCCTCTGTGGATCTGTTGCGGATTGCCCAATTTCAATCCGATTTGGGTCCGAGTGTACCCCTTGCTTGCTGGAACGAAGGTCTCGAGGCCGATCCGAGGGCGTAGGTTAGGTTGTGGATTTTTATGTAATTTTTTGATATTTTCTGGTATTTATGTAAGTTTTCATGTAATTTTTTGATAGTAACTTGGTTTCATTTAATATTATGATATTTTCTGATATTTATGGTATATTTTGATTTTTTTTATGATTTTTTCTAGTTTTTATGTAAGTTTCTTATTTTTATGCCTTTTAGCTTAATGGCTAACTTATTATGTAAGTAAGTCTCGATTTTCTGTTAGAAATGAATTGAAAAAAATAGGTGAGAACGATTAACACAAGAAAGAAAAGTATTGTGTCACTTGTGTTAAACTGATTGTTTTCTTTCTTTTGTTTACAGGCCGGTAGGTTTTGAATCAGAAACATGACATCTCAGAAAGTGCCTGCTGTGCTAAATAAAAAAAATAGTATATTTTAGTTTGAACCGAACAAACCGAACAAACCGAAATAAAATTTTGGTTCGGTTCGGTTTGGTTGATAAGCTAAAACGGTTCGGTTCTATTTTTGAAACCGAAATAAAACTTAGGTTTGCCTATTTTATTTCGGTTTCAACCGAACCGAACCGATGAACACCCCTAGAGTTTGGTCGCTCTGGCGTGAGAGAACCGTAAGAATTTTTTTCAAACAAGCTTCGCTAAGTGCATTGTTTGTTAAATTATACGGCCTTAGATATTTATCAGCAGATGAATTCGGTTTAAAGGCATAATGTAATGTAATATATATATTGTAATTAGTAATAGAGTAGGAATCTTATAAATAAATAAAGTTTTTTTTATCAATATATTTGTTGGCTCCGCCAACCTTTAAAAAAAATTAAATAAAAATTAAATCTCTAACAATATAAGAAATATGATTGTTGTTGGTTTAAAATGCAGATAGACGCATGAAAACTTGCTACTTGTAAGACTGAAGTGCAATATGGTGTTAGATTATTATTAGCATTAGAATTCTGAAACGACCCAATCTTGGGTAGAACTAGGGTGTTCTTAAGTTCATCAAGTTCCTTGGTGAACTCAAGTCTAAAACCCATCGGATTGGCTTCAAACGACGAATCCGAATTGTTGAAACCCGCCTACCTTACGAGTGATGCGTATACATGTAAAAATTTATACTTTCGAATTAATTTAGAATAACGACAAGCGGTTAAAATTAGAAGGTTAATAAATTAATTTTAATGCATTCATTTTTTGACGTTTTTTGATCACTTGACTTTATGTAAAATTAATTTCAAAATTTAAATTTTTTGCATGTAGACGCATCACTCGTAAGATAGACGGGTTTCAACCGTTCGGATTCATCGTTTAAAACTGATCCGATGAGTTTTAGACTTGAGTTCACCAAGGACTTGATGAACACAGGAGCACCCTAGTTCTACCCCCCAATCTTTCTATGCTCTCCTCTTCTTGAGGCTCTGAGCTCTATCTAATATGGATATGGTTATTAGGAGTACGGGTACGGGTATGCTCCTCCCGCCTTGGCATTCCCAATCCCGATTCCTCCCCTCCTCAATCACCTCAAACTCTAGTGCTCGAGCATTGAGATTGCGATTGAGATGTGTGAGTGAAGCTGCCGCGGGTGAACTTACGGCCCGGGAGCGCAGGCGACTGCGCCAGCACCGCAGGGAGTCCCACACTGCTTCCGAGTCCGAGTCCGAGTCCGAGTCCGATGGCGGCGCCGTTAGACATAGAGCTTCGAACTGGAGGGAGCAGGTGGAGGATCGCTTGCTCGTCGAGGCCAAGGTAGGTACTTACCTACCTAGCTAATTCTTCACACCCTTCCTTTTAATTCCAATTTTAATCAATCAACCTCAACTCTCTCAACTCTCAATTGAATTGCCCAAACATTAATAGATCAATAAGAAAAAGAAGCAGCTCAGCAGGGCCAAGAAGCTCAGCATCAATGGCCTCACTCAGCTTGGACCCCAATGGTGGGCCCTCCGGGTCTCAACAATCCGTACTTCTGAAATCGCCACACTTCTCGCCCGCTCTCTTTCCACTACCTTCCCTCAGGTCCAATTCAAGGTATCTTATCTATCCTATGCATCTATGCATGTTTCATGGTCTGCCCCTTGTCTCACACTCTAATTTCAACCAGATTTATAATCCATCCATCCGTCATAGAAGGAAATCAAAGGATGGCGTTATCCTTATCAAGCAGAAGCCTCTTGTTCCAGGAACTATGTATCTGCACTGCATATTGGACCGCCAGGTCCATGACTTTGTTAAAAATTGTCAAGGCATTGGTGGTTTTGTTGGATCTCAAATCGAAGCTAGGTAATTAATTTTTCATGTCTGCTCATTTAATATAATTTAATTTATTTTAATTACAATGAAACATTCAAATGCAATGGATATACTGTAATAAAGTTAATCAATCTTCTTTTGCTCGGGCCAAACTGACTCATTTCAATCTATGCAGTCATGAAGAATATTTTACCAAGCCAAGACCCGTAAGTGCTGATGAATTAGAAGCTATTCTCCTACGAGAAAAAGAGGAACAAGAAGCTGTTGATAAAGCATTTAAAGAGCAGGAAGAAGGAATTAAAAAAACTCCTCGAAGTAAAAAGCTAAATCATGCTTATCTTTTACCAGGGGTCAGTGTTCGTGTTCTCTCGGGGCCATTTGTAGATTACACTGGTTGCCTCAAGGAATTACACCTTAAGAAGCGAAAGGTTTGTTCCCACTGAACTTGGTATCTCTTCTGCATACTAACTGGTCGTGACTAGAGTTGGAATTAATATGATGACTTTTCCGTGGAAAAAATGAATTCTCTGTAATTAATATTACATTATCATGCATTGCTACAGTATTCAACTATTGATAAACACTAGTGAAATGAAACAAATTTAATTACCAATTCATCTCATCCTGTTTGTTATGATAAACACAGCAGCACGAATGAAGGGACCTCATTGAGGGTCTATATATATTAAGTTCCGTTCGGGAAAATTGTCAAGAAAGTAAAAACCCATTAATGGAATTTACCTACTTCACTGTGATACTGTATTATTACTTGATTGATAAAAAGCATCATCTTCCTCAGGCAACAGTCGAGCTCCTACTGTTTGGAAAGGAGAGCACTGTGGAGCTGGATATTGATCAGATTGATGCTGTCACTGCATAATACATTCTCTGAAGCAAAGTGATGCGAGCACGTAGCAGTGTGATGACTATTTTAACGGTAGCATAGCAGCCAGTGGCTCATACCCGCACAGATCTTACAATGTATTTTTATTTGTGTTTATTCATCAAAGGCTGCATTACTCATGATGCAAAAGCAGAGTAGAAGTAGGTAATTCCGTAGGGGACCTGGAGAGGGCTTGTAATGAAATAGTGATGACCTTTAACCAGTAGCCTGAAAGGTATTCAGGATGAATGCATAGCATGAAAAGATGAATACACTTTTTTTTTGTTTATTTCTGTGATGTTAATCTTCGAGATAGGTCCTAAAGTTTGTCACTTGGATTGTTTCTGAGTTTGGAAAGTAAAGCCAAATGAAATGCCAGTATACTTATCATGGGACAGTGCTACGGTGCTACGCATAACATAGAGGCCTCTGTGCTACGGCTCAATTTTTTAGTTTTCAAAATCCTAACGGTCGATCCGAACCGTTCAACATGATCTCCATATGAATATGTACTTGCAAACCAAATTTTACATTTTTTAGAATTTTTTTACTATTTATTAAGCCACTTTGAAAAAACACTAATTTGTACACAACAGTAAACTTTTCTGGACCATTGGATCAGCAATTTTCATAGTGGCTTAATATATAGTAAAAAAATTTTAAAAAATGTAAAATTTGGTTTGCAAGTACATATTCATATGGAGATCACGTTGAACGGTTCGGATCGACTGTTAGGATTTTGAAAACTCAAAAATTGAGCCGTATGACGGAGGGGCTCTATGCTACGCGTAGCATATTAGCAAAATCCCTTATCATGTCTAGGTAGTTCTTTGTTGTGCTTGTATTTTCCCTTTCCCTTTATTTCTGCAGCTTTGCTGAATGCTGATTATGGTCTCATGTGGGTTAGCTGTTATTTCTCCCTCTCTTCAATATGTAAATGAGCCGAGTTTGAGCGACTTACTTCCAACTTATGCTCAGCTTATTAAGTTAATGAGCGAGTCAACTCGAGTTGGGATGACAATAACAAGTTGTAAACGTAATTCGAGTGTAGCTCATTACCAACTGATTCACAACTCGTTTATAATGTCATTTATGGTTTGGGTCCGAATTTGGTTGAGTAGAGTTGGATTTGGGTACGTGAATCTGAGTAGTCATTTAGAATAGAGGACATGGGATCTATTGTGGCAAGTATTTGTGTAACTCGAGTTGTTATGAGTGAGTCGGGGTATGATCAAACATAGCTCATTAATTAAATGAGTCTGCCAAATCGAGTTGGAACTGACTCAAGTTGTAAATGAGCGAGTTAAAATGAGTAGTTGGCGAGCGAGTTATGAGTTCATAGTTTTTTTTTTTTTTTTTTTTAAAAGGTTGGAAGCGAGTTCATAACTTTTTTTGCAGCCCTACTCTTCGTTGCGTCATGTATTGTTTTGGTTGTTCATAAGAGTGCCTTTTTCGTTTCTTCTGGGTTTTTTTTTTTGTGAACCTACTACTTGTATTTCAAATTTATTTCGTGACAAATGCTGAAATGCAAGGTGGGTTAAATTTTATTTACGAGAAGAAAAGTACAAAAGCTGCATATGCTAGGTACGGAAACTAAAAGATGAAGCAATCAAATTGCCCTGGCCTTCATTATTTTGGAGTAGAGTGGGTATTATTGGGCTTTTCACAGGCTAAAGCCTGCCTATGCACTTTGCTACTGTATGAATGGGCCCAATTTAAACGAGGAGACGGGGGTCGGAACTTGTAGTGCGGTAGTGAGCCAGGTACGGAGGTACCTCACTGAGCACAATGAGCTCCAATAAACTCCCAGCCGAACGATTGGAATTCGGTGCCTCGGGGTTGGTTTTGAGATTCGTGCCAGATTAAAACTGACGACTCAGATCTCATTCTACTCGGTCAGGTATTGCACTGGATCTGAATTCGTGAGGCAGGTCCAGGTTTTGCTTCATATTGTATCATCAATTCATTCTCTATTTTTATTAGAGAAAAAGAAGAGGAAAACTTAGAAGGAAAAGGGAAAAGATTGGGATTGATTTGAGAATTGAATTGAGGGGATGGGATCTCCGGCGGGGACAGGGATAGGGACAAATGGGATGATGGGGAGGAACAACATATTCTGGCACGAGTGCGCCGTGGGGAGGGGAGATCGCCAGAGGCTGCTCAAGCAAAAGGGATGCGTCGTTTGGATCACCGGCCTCAGTGGCTCAGGTATTGTGTTTTCTATTATTTTTTTTATATTTATGCTTGATATTAATTAATTAATGTTTTAATGCAGGGAAAAGCACGCTGGCATGTACGCTAGATCACGAGCTGCACTCGCGCGGGAAGCTGACCTATGTGCTCGACGGCGATAACCTCAGGCACGGTCTCAACAGGGACCTTGGCTTCTCTGCCCACGACCGCACTGAAAATATCCGCCGTGTCGGTGAGCGCTCCTCCTTTTCTAGAAATAGAAATCAATTGATCATCACATTGTCATCTATTCAATCTTTTTTTTTTTTTTAAATAAAAACTGGAAATCTTTGAAATCAGTCATCTATTCAATCTATTGGTATAAGGATGAGGGAGATAACATATCATATCATATTAAATTTTTAAATGATCCAGGCGAGGTGGCCAAGCTGTTTGCAGATGCAGGCCTCATTTGCATTGCAAGCCTCATCTCCCCTTACAGGAGGGATCGTGACTCCTGCCGTGCAATCTTACCTGATGCAAGTTTTATTGAAGTCTGGCCCCTCTTTCATCTTCAATCTATTTTATTATCTTTTCTCTTTTTCATTCACACGACCTCATGTACAGCTTCATAATTACTATATTAAAACAATGGCAGGTTTTCTTGAATATGCCATTGGAAGTGTGCGAATCGAGGGACCCCAAGGGCCTTTACAAGCTTGCCCGTGCAGGAAAAATTAAAGGTCTCTCTTATTTTCAATCTGTCTATATCTTATGGAGAGCTGGAGAGTAAGGGTTCTTGTATCTATTTTAACTTTGTTTTGGAAGAAATGTATCTATTTTAACTTCGATTACCAGTTCAGTTTTCATACCCTGGAGCTGATTTTGTGTTCATTTGGCTAACTACATGTCCTCTGTTGTTGGTAATAGGGTGAACCTTTCTGGTTCATGCGGCTTGGAATATGTACGTATTAGTTGGTTCATTTGTCTGAAAGTCAGATAATCAGGGTACTTAACTGATTTCTTCCAGGTTTTACCGGAATAGATGACCCCTATGAGCCACCGTTGAATTGTGAGGTACTTGATTACTTCTTTTGCTCTAGCTTTTGTTTTTGCTTGCAGCATGTTCGTACATCAAGCTCTCTTTCTGTGTATGGCTGGCTGGCTGGTGAAATTCTTATGTTCAAATTCTTTTAAATAAAATCTTCTGTGTAAAATTTTTGTTCAGAATCGAAGAGAATAAGTAACTAGTTGTCATCAAAATCAAATTCCGAGAATTTCAGAGTTTATTGACAGAGGTTTTCAATTAATTTTGTTCAGATAGAAATAAAGCAGGAAGAAGGTGCATGCCCCTCTCCGTCAGCCATGGCGGGTCAAGTTGTCTCTTATTTAGAGGAGAAGGGCTTCCTTGAAGACTAAAATCAATGTTTTTTACCCTTGACGCTTTATTTTCTTCTCTTCGCAAAAATTGGTTTCAATTGGGATCCTTCACTATCTGACGTGATGCCTTCTTCCTTCTAGCCGATGTAAATTGACTGTGATTTTTTTTATCTATTAAAGAGCCATCGCCAAAATTTGACCCCTTTTGTTGTTATAAAATTCTTTTTACATTAACAGTGATTCATTCTGTCGAGGTCTAATATAAATATCTCATTGTTCCTTCCTTTTCAGAGCTATCTACCACCCCCAAAAGTGGTTTTATGGTAGTTGTTGACTCTAGGAATATTAACAACGCTGTACTTTATAGTTATGCAATTGTTATTTGTCATTTGAAAAATCTGAACGATTGTCTTATTTAAGATAGCTAGATTGTCGTAATTTTCTCTGGTTATGGTTTCTTATTTCATCCACTCTGATATGACATGCTCAATGTAGTGCTTTCTTTTTTGGACTCTGTCAGGCAGGTTAAGTTTCGACAAAAAAATCTTTATCATTACAAATGGTCTGCCTTTGCCTATGTACAGTACAAACCTATACATCGGACCTCGGTTCTTTTTCCAAATTTATCAATACTCCCTTATGTACTAATTTACCAATTATATCATTTCACATAGACAGTTACATTGACGTGGAAGATGTACCAGCCAGTCTTATAAAGTATTAAAAAGAAAAAAAAAACCACTAAAAAACAGAACGCCAACTCAGTTGGCCAGATTAATTCGCTTATTATTTTTGCAAATGATTCTAACTGCTACCAGCATATGCTCTGAGACTACACTAAAATCAAAGAAAATCCAACTAAACTGGATTAATCCTACTGCCCTGGATTTCCAGGGTTGAGATAAACCCTAGCACGAACCACAGATCCGTTGCCGAGCCTGAAACCTGGTGCAACTGAAAAAGCAACAACCGATCCAGCTGGCACATGCCCACTTGGGAACCTCACAACACTCTCCATGAACTCTGGCTGGAACTCTGCTCCCTTCCTAACCTCAAAATGGGTTGGCGCTGGATCAAGCGCAAACGCCAACAAATGCAGCATCCACACGGCCTTCGCCATATGAAGGAACTCCGCATAAAATTCTGTCCTCGGGTGGGTCCCAGCAACAACCTGCTGTCGCTGCTCTTTATGACCGAAAAGAGATTCTTCCATCTTCTCATGGACTGCAGAGAGGTATTTAGTGGCAGCAAAACGGCCGAACTGACATGTCGGCAACACACCCAGCATCTCGGTGGGGTCCATGGTTCGCATGTCGCAGAACTGAGAGAAGCAGCTTCGGCGGAAGGCAGCTGGGTCAAGGAGCGAGGCGAGCGACCCATCCATGTAGAATGATTCGTGCTCAAAGCCATGAAAGAGGCGGCTGGTAACGTATGTCTCCAGAGCATACTTTGGATGCTGAGACGGGAGATTGGATGCAGAGCCTACTGCGGCAACTGGGATGAGAGTTTGGATGGTAGCAGGAATGTCCCACCGGGCTTCTCGCATCAGGACAAGCAGCTGGGATGCAAAAGACTTGGATGCTGATTTGACCTGGTGCATACACACCACAAATAGCTCTGGAATTGGGGTGCCCTGTACTCCACCTGTAATACATCAAATGATATGCATTTATTGATTAATTAATTTATTTATTACTGGTTGTTGAATGAAACATCATTAAGTGCCAAATCCACTTGTAGTGCGGGGAGTCAGTTGGTACTGGGTACTGCAAGCATGAGTTGATTTAATTAGCACTAAATTATGGAAGTACATCAACATCACTTGATGGCAGTGGTGGGGTTACAGCTACTGCTCGCTTCTTATGTATCTCAAACAAATTGAAGTGTTATTACCTCCTCCTCCTAGAGGTGGTCCTCCTTTTGTCCATCTGCTTGAATGGGTGGAGCGCCATTGCCCTTGCCCCTTCCTACAAAATGAGGCCTCAGAATTACGGAGCTTCTGCCGCAGATTCTCCGCTTCGGCCTCCTTCACCTTTAGCTGCTTCTTCAAGTCATCCAGTGCTGCTTCATACGGCGCGACCGCCTCACTGAGGGAGGGTGCCGCTACAGGTCCTGTCTCTCTGCCCCTGCCGCGTCGGAATCGGTCACGAAGCCTCTCAAGCTTGCGTAGCTCAGAGACGACGCCTGCATCAGCAGCGTGCATCTTGTGGGGGTCCCAGGGGCAGTGGGCCTGTTGGAGGGTCCGGTAGGCCCGTTTAACTGAAGAGACGGAGTCAAAGACTTGAGCAAGCAGAGCCTCCAGTTTCTTCAAATCCTGCTGGTCGGAGGTGGTGCTTGAGAGGAGGGGGTTCTTGTCCTGGTCCTGGTCCTTGTCCTTGTCCTCCTCCCACAATCGGAGGCGCTTCTCCTCTTCCTCCTCGTCCTCGTCCTTCTCTCTCGCAATGGCTCTGGCAATGGAGTCTTCTCTCTCGTTGGAGTCCCTCTCCCTCACATTCCTCTCATTCTCATTCCAGTTGAGAGCTTCCTCCTCGGAGCTCCATCCGTCTTCGTCCAAGGCGCGGGTGCCGGGAAGAAACCTCTGAGACAGGCACGACGCCGCCGCCCGCTGCAGCAGATCCGACACTGTCGCCACCTTAGCGCTGCAATTGCTGTTGCTGTTGCCCCCCATTCTCAGATTTCCCCTGAATTCGATCCCCCTCTTTATTTCTAATTCTATTATTTATTCTCAAAAAGCAAAGCAAAGCAAACAAACAATGGACTGTTTTGTGGATTGATATAATTGACGGTGGGGATATGATATCATATGCGTCTCCATTCTTTATATATATTTTATTTATTTATTACTTGGGAGTTTGGAATCCAAGTGTTAATTGAATCAGATCAATGGGCTGGACGCCTGGATCTAGAGTGGGAAAATGACACGGCGGAGTCCGTCACGGAACGGCACGGTTACGGCATGGCACGTGTGTCAGTTACGTGCCATAACTCGCGTGTCCCGTGCTGTCACTATTCGCGTGTTGTGTTCATCTTTTGAAACTTTAGCACAGTACGACACGTAGTCACGTGAGTCACGTGTATTTAGGACCATTAGATATTGATTTAATGTTGAATTTTGAATAAACTAACATAAATTATGATTAAATGGTCACGCGAGTCATGTATGGTCACGGTACGTTTAGGCACGGCGTGACTCACGTGGCGTGACCATTTGCGTGCCGTGACCACCCCTTGACATTTTGATCACGGCAAAGCATGTGAAAAATTAACTTGGTCACGACATGACACGGCACGAGACCAAAATCACAGCGTGTTAGTTACGGTACGACACGGCACGATACGTTTTTTCCACTCTACAGGACCAACTCTCAGACTCACTCAGTCAACACATCTATCAATGGTACCATTATTGAGCTGCCATTAATATTAACATTTCGTTAATAAAGACAGAGAAAGGGAGAACAATACCATTATTGAGCTGTAATAATATAAGTATCGTGTGCGTGCGTTATAATGGAATGTACTGTAGGAGAATAAAAATATTTCATGCAAAATAATATATTTTTATAAAATAATTAGACTAAGTGATAAATAATATTTCTTATGACATCTAGAGATGCTATCGGGTAGGGTAGGGTCTGGATACTATTATATTTGAATCCGTATTCTAGAAGTGTTCGGATCCGAATTTTGATCCATATACTTATTATGTTTAAATCAGGTTGGTTCCGGATTCAGATATCTATCTCATAACTTGTTTGTGGATTATCAAGTCCGAATCCGTAGTGGTTACATGTTACAACTCACAAACATTTGAGAAACTCTTTATGTTTAAATATAATTATAATTTCTTAAACATGTCACATATATATTATTATAATATAAATTAAAATCTGCTCCAAATAATAATTATACTATTGTTCTTGTTCATAAATAATACAATATAACATGCAACATAGCAAAATAAAAATAATAACCTTAAATTAATTTGTAATCTATTTAAATTAAAAAAATTATCCTATGATTCAACATTTGCAAGTATATTATCCCAATTACTATTTTGCTAATCGCTATAATAAATGAGAGTCTTTATAGTTATTAATATATGTTTTTATATTAAATAATTATAAAGAATGATATTATCATTTTATCAGGTATTTATATGGGTATTGGGTCGGTTCGGTTATGAGTCAGATAATTAAATCAAACCCATATCCTATCTGTTATAATATCGGTTCCGGTTTGGATTCGGATCGGATCAAGGTTATAAAATGCGGTTTTCATGCGGTATGCGGAAGACCACCGCATACCGCATATACGGTATACGGCCGCATATGCGGATTTTTATGCGGACTTATATATGCGGAAGTTATTAAATAAATTATACTATTACAAGTATTCATTTGCAATTTAGTGATTAAATAATGGGTAAATTATAATATTACAAATCTTAAACAACATATATTCATATGAGCATCCCTAAATCCCTAAATTTCACCTTAACCGTTGGCCCAAGTATCATGCTCAACATTTCTTAAATAAAGGCCCAACATTTTTTGAATCTTGGATAATAAAATAATAAATTCTTTGGCCCAAGCCCAACAGATATAGGATGTAGGCGCGTATGGCGTGGGATAATGGTCCGCGAAGGTTCTGTGCACCGTGTTTGTCCAGAGAACAGAAAAGAAAAGCAATGCTACTGTCCGAAAAGAATTGTAATTTTTAGTCCCACAACACCTGAACAAAAGAAAATCAATGCTCCCTACTCTATAAAAAAAACTGTGAACTACTTATCCAACTACTCATTTGGTCTCCGCCTGGGTTCGAATTTGGATTGGATTTCAGTTATTACCGGGATTCGCTTCAATTAATAATATTATTTGGATTCAAACGAATTCGAATTTTTTAATGAATAAAATATTTAATATGCGGTCCGCATAGACTAATTTCATGCGGTAGTGGGCTGCATACGCATATGCGGCCGCATGGACCGCATTTTATTACATCGGATATTAAATTATTAATTTTGTAACCGTACCCATAATTTAACTAGTTATATTTTTTAAACCACACACTATCCAAATTAATCGGATCCGGGTCAGTTTCGAATAGGATCCGGGTAATCGGATAAAAGTAGCACCTCTAATGACATCTACACTAATATATTAATAACAAGTAACATTCCTTAAATGATATAAAAATAGAAATAAATAAAGACATGACCAATCAATTATCAATTAATTTAAAATTTTCTTAAATGATATATAAAAAATAGAAAGAAATCATGACCAATTAAATAGATGATATAACTTGCATGTAGAGAGTACGTGTATAAATAAATTTCAACTTCTACATGTAAAGAACATAAAAAGAATGCATAGAATCAGAATATTTGATCGAAAGATTTATATTCAATCCGAAATTTTATCTTTTAATCAAAGTCATTAATAAATCAAGACATCTATATACTTAATATAAGAATGAAAATGAGTTAAATAAGACTTATATAATATATAAATAATCTTTCGAATATACAAGAGCAATAAAATATTAATAAAGAGTAAAAAATTATGCTATTCTCTTTCTTCTTTCTTTCGTTCCATTAAATACAAAAACACAAAACACAAAATACAAAACAAAACAACGTAGGTCTTGAATAAATACAAAATATAAAACAATTAATTAGGTTTTATTAATCTTTAAAAAATTAATTTCCACAAAAGTCAAAAGATATATTAGACAACTTCAACTGGGTAGATGGCCCTAATCAAATCCCCTCATTTACTACAATAGGTTTTTATAGTAAAATTAGGATCAATCCATTCAATTATTTTAATATTCACTGGAGATTTTATATTTGAATTTTGAACCTGCAATCTCCTACATATAGTATTAACTCCGAAATTTTTTTAGTTGACACCCTCCAAAAATCAAATTAAATTAGCGAGGGTGGTATTCATTTAATTTGATTTTCGGGAGTGTCAACTAAAAAAATTTCGGGCATTAACTTTACTATAGACTAAATATTGATTCTTACAACATTAAAAGTTATTTAACTTCATTATACATACATTCGCATAAGGATCATTGATGGATAGATCATCCTCAACTACAATCTGCACATACTCAATTTGCACATACTGCATCACATCCTCTGTAATCACATCCTCTGTAAGATATACACTTTTTTTTTTATTTAAAGTTAGTGATTTTAAATGTTAACTAACAATTTCATTGATAATAGGTCAAATGACCGTAATTTCTAAAAAACATATTTATAATAGGTCAAATGACCGTAATTTCTAAATTGACTTTTTATTTTCATAAAATCTTCTAAAATAATATAGTATTCTAATCCTCATCTCGCTCCACGACCAGATCCTCTTCTTCGACCACTGCCGTACTCCGATAACAACCGGATCTACTCACCGTCGGGCTCCAATCGAGATGTTAATCACCGCAATACTTTAATCACCATCTCGCTTCACGACCGGAGCCACTTCTTCGACCGTTGCCGCGCTCCGACAACGGCTAGATCTACTCACTGTTGCACTCCAATCAAGATGGGGTCTACGCTCCGAACTCTGACGATACCGCATTTTCGGCTCCAATCAGCTCCGGTTCCTCCCCTCCCTCATTCTGCTCTCTGCTCGAGAAGGTAGAACCGAGAGAGGGGAGGTGTTGTGTCGGAGATAAGAACTAGAAGGTGTGAAAATAATAAAATTGGGTGGAAGGAGAGGAGGAGAGGGGTGGCGGCTATCAAAACCCTGACGTACATATAGTTGTGGATATATATACACATATTTTTATCTTTTATTCATCCAATTTAAGTTGATGCAACCTTTTTATTGTACTGATCGTGTAATATTTTGTAAGTGTTTCATATTTGTTTAACTTAGATAGTATTTTATTTAAGTGTTATTCTAGTTGCAATTTGTGATGCTAATTGCTGCTATAATTTGGAATGAATGTTGTAGTTTAATGCTGTTTTTCTTCTTAATTTCCCTAGGTAACACACGTATGCACTACCAACGATTTAAATATGTTTGTTCTAAATTCTGAAATCATTTTTTGAAAACAAGGCTATTAATTCTTCATCCACTCCACTAGCTTCCGTAGTTAAATAGCTAATAGTATTTTGTAATGATTTGCTCTCAAAGTAATGGTTTTTATGGCATTCCGGGTTGTATTATTGTTGCCTGCTCTCTAAATTAATTAGAAGGATGCATGTATGTGTAATAGCTAAACAAAAAAGAAAATCATATCAAATCACATTACATTATATCGTATCATATAATAAAGATCAATTTAGGAAGAATTAAGACAGACAAAATTAACTAATACAAAGATGGATCATGCAAGCCGCATGCAGGGCAACGGAATTTCTTGATTTAATCCCGCAGATAGATGGAGAGAGATAATATATATAGATATAGCATTTGTCATTTTTTGGCAAAGAGGCCACCGAAGCCGCCGAAGCCACCGTCGGTCTTGGGGGCGGAGACAGGAGATTTGGTGGCAGGCTTGGACTTGGGGACAGTGTCGACCTTGTTGAGGATGGGGTCAGTCTCGAGCAGCTGGTCGTCCTTCTGCAGGCCACCGATGATCCAGTCGAAGAGCCCCTTCTCCTCCTTGGGCCCCGCCCCCACAGAGGTCGTGCCTTTGGTCGCTCTTGGTGCTACTACTACTGATGTTGTCTGCTTCCTCCCTCTGCCTCTGGATGTCATCCCATTCCCAGCCTTGGCAGCTGGAAGAGCAAAGCCCAAACCCAGAGATGCCATCCTTTGCCTGATTTCCTGCTAGGCTGTTATATTATAAATATAATAAAATATATATAGCTTTGATTTGTTGAGTTACTAGCTTTGTCTTCACAATTAGTTGAGTGGTGAGAGGTGAGACAGAGTTGAGAGTTGATTTGGGTGTTGATACTTGTGCTAGTTGCTTGTGTATATCTTGTGGCTTATGGCGGAGAAGAGAGCGAGAGCAGATGAAATGCCCAACACGAGGCATCCACAAGCTTCTTATCCACTCCATCTAACCAACCATCCATCCATCCATCCATCCACATCAATCAATCCATCGACTAATCATTTGATTTGGGCCTCTAACGCCCAACGGGATACCTGTACTTTCATCCTCCCTTCATTTTTTTGAATTCAGGATCCAGTGAAGTATCTTTGGGTTTTGAATCGAGACCGTCTGATTCGAATCCGCGAAAATTCATTTCCGAAGTGAGCACACACATTCTGACGACGAATTCAAATCCCGAGACAATCTTGAGCGACGAATTCGAATTGGACAGTCTCGATCCAAAATCCAAAGATTGGGTTACTTTAGGGGATCCGGGCCCCATTTTTTTTTTGCCCATTCTTTTCTCTCTTTTTTTCTTAAATAAAGACAAATTTTATGCCGCTAGCACAGTAAAGGTAGCATGAACATTTTTTTTTACCATATGATTTGGGTTGTGTGTGATTCAAAAAAAGTAAAATTACACAAACACCCTTACATATTCCGTATCCATGAACAAGCTTATTACAGGAAAATTAATACCTAGTTTGCTACTAAATTGGTTTTATTCTCACTTCTCAAATGGTAACCAATGGAGTTTTCTGGTACCAACTAATAATTCAAAATGGCAAACAAACATCTTCTATGTAATACCCCTAACTTTTCTGTTGAAATCAAAACTGGAAGAAACTAATTGCAATATTATTTCCCCAGTAAACGGGACTACATATATTAGCTAATCACCCACGAATTATAAAATTACGACATTTTCGCCTTCGCAAAGAATATTCCAGCAAAAAGACCTGAAAATTAGTTGGATCCAATGTAAGTACCAAGACATGGACTCCACATCCGCTGCCAAAAAAATGATGTGCGACAAATGTGCCATTATTAATATGGTTCATATTATATCTAAAAAGATATCCCCTAAAAAGCAAGAAATAATCTCAGCATCATGATTTCGAAGTATAATAGCTCTCATGAAAGAAATTGCATTATCTGCTGCCATCACATTAAGGACTCCGACATGACCTCAGTTCAGTTGTTCTAGAAAATAATACTAATAATTAAAGATGAATAACTAACTAATGCATGTTAGGAAACCTTACCAAAGAGTATACTAAACAAGTTGGGGACGCTAATAGGAACTTTGAATAGCATGATGCCCGCAACAGAAAGAGGAATCTTGTTAAGAGAGCCAATGAGGCTGTAATGGGGAAAACAAAGAACAAAAGAAAACAATAAATTTGTTAGAATGCCCAAAAATAAAATAAAATGTCGAGAAATTATCCCTTATGCAAGCAGTCGTACCTATAAGTTGTCGGACTAGTTTGATGTAAGAACCAGACAGAGGTAAAGCTAATTGCAAGACCCAGAAGACCGCTTACTGTAGCAATAAACCAGAACATTGGTATGATGATGACCTCTCTGCAAACCAATGAAAATACAATAGAAAATATAAGCAACAAATGTAAGATTTGCATGACATATTAAATAAGAAACAAACAAAATGTACTCAAGTACTCGGAATACTTTGACAAGTATGGCACTGAGCATACCCATAAAGCAGTAGCAGACTTCTTTCATAATGATAATTATTTTCACTTATTTCATTTCACTGCTCTAAACATGAGGTCCTTGCTAATATATACAAATAGATTATTTGGGCGGTGCTTACGAATTATAAACGTACTCCCATTCATCGAATAGAAGAATCAAAATAATGGCAAATGGTATTGAAAGCGCATTGTTTAGTAACACCATAGAGATTTTGTTTAGAGAGCCAGATTTAGTTAACTGCTTTGCTGTATCCATCACTCTTCTTAGTGTTAGCTGTGCAATGAAACAACAATTGATGTTATCTGTGACACAAGAACTAAAGGAATAACTTGCATATTTAGAAAGCATTCAACAATGCAAGTGAGAACCATTTGCTCCCTTGTATAATCAGTAGGTACGTTTTCATTAAGTTTATGTTCAACAGGGATTTCAATTAGGTCATAATTATGCCTTTGATAACATTCAATTTGACACCTGTCCTCCCAAGTTAGGAAATTTTTGCTGAATTAAAATAAAATATTATACTCGCAGATTTTGATATTGAACTGCGCGCTGGTTCCCAGTGATGGGTATGAAACGAAATGAAAAAGAAAAACAACTCAACAACTACAACATCAAGACTCTATACCGAGTACGCTGCCGTTAAGAAGCAATTAAAGATTTGCCACGTGTAGCCCACAGCATTAAATGACAGATCGGTTATGCCTCCACATACGGCCGATACAACCTGCCACATTCAACTGTCATTAAAGCCCACAATAATTCATTGATTCTGCTATTGAAAAATATTTAATTCTGAAGGATTGCAATATAGAAAGTCGATCAAAATTTAGTTCAAGGATTAGCCTATTTGTTCCTGTACTAGCCAGCTAATACCAGTATATTCCTATTTCAATAATGATTGAAGATAACATCTCCGACTTGAATATCTAGTAAAACACTCATTCAGCTATAAAACCACATATTTAAGAACAAGTTAAATAAGACTTAAGAAAAAAATGAGACTGGTCGCAAGAGGTACAGGTACAAATTTGGTAAGTTTTGAGGGAAAAGATCCCTCATAAGCAAACAAAATAAGTACTTACCATTAGGAAAAGGGCAGCCCAAACTTTTTTGCTTTGCAATTTTCTAAATACATAAATTTCTCCAATTGCTGTTAAAATATTTGTCATATTCTTCAGGATCGTCACCATTGCAACATTTATGTACTTCAAACTGAAAAGAAGTTGCAATTAAACCAAAACTCAGCCAAGAATAATACGGGTAGATATGATTTAGCTGTTCAAATCAGATTATTTAAAAAGGAGTTCGGTACCTGTACATGCCTGTCAAAAGCATCCCAACAAAAATAATATTGACAGGCATCCAAACTTGAACCAATTTCCATGTCAACTTTTCTGTCGAAACAACATGACATAATTCGAGTGCTACTATAATGATAACACATACAAGGTTCTGCATGATAAACGTCAAGTAAATTTCATAAGCCAAACCGAGAATACAAAGCTTAAGTTAAGTTGATATAATTATATGATACTGAGGAAGATGGCCATGGTAATAACTTGAAAACTGAAAGTTGTCGTGCACCATATTCATCTCAACTCATTCTGAAATTACATTGACGCCATACATTAGCACTACTGTATTTTGATTCAGATCCATATTCACCTGGTATAGCATTAGTGATACGCCAGCAGTGAAGTTATAACCAGAGAGAACTGCTTTGTTGAGCAATATCATGCTACAAGAAGAAATGCAATATGCCAAACCAGACAGTAAGGCTCCTGATTTATTTTCAATTCTCTTTTGCTGCTTTCCTTCATCTTCAAACAAGCTATCAAAGGCTGCACTATTCTTCCCAGTTAATCTGAGATAGATCAGAGTCAACATATTAGTTAGTTTATTTAAAATTTTCAATAAAAAAAGTATGACATGAAACACAAGACTAAACAAAATAAAAATGAAAATCAGGGGGACCAATTTTAGACTTGTTCAGTATCAGAGTTTTACTTTACAGATGTAAAACACACTGGCATGTATTGATACCGGACCAACATTGTGCTTGACTAGTCAGACTAAAACTAAGAAGTAATTTTGATAATCGATAATGATGGTGATGATGATGATGATGGTGATATTGATGTTGATGTTGATGTACTGACCTAGTTGAAGTTGCTCTTTTTGCAACGTTCGTCACAACTTTAAGGATTGAAGAATTTCCTTGCTTTAGAAAACTATGTAGGATCTCATAAACTGAGGCATAACTCTTTCGGGGACTCTTACTCTCATTTTTATATTCGGAATCAGGTTCTTCTACATCATTATGCAGCACCTCATCTGACGTAATATCAACTGACATCTGGCAAACCTGCAAGAGTTGTGTCATGAAAATTCGTTAGCATTCAATTAACTGCCCCTTATAGTTCACAAGTAACAGGAGCATGAAAATATAACCGATCAAACTTTAAGAACCATATTTAAAAATTGAAAGGAAAATTGCCATATTAAATTAAGTTGCAAGTTAACATGAAAATTGAATCTCTTTGTTTCGGTCGATTCACTTGATAGAGCACCAAACATTAATTAAGAAATCAATTGAGGAAATGAAATTGATAGGAAAATCAAAGAAATAAAGATATAAGAAAGAAACCTTGAGAAGAGTAGAGAGAGAAGAGGAGGAGAGGTAATGGCATGGAAATGGTACAAGGAAGGCATGGCATGGTATGGTATTGTTGAGACAAGTAAATTTGGTAGTACGCAAAGGAAGAAGGAATCAATAAAGTTGTCTTAGGGAAGGGAGAAAGGGAGAAAGAGCGCTCAGTCACCCAGTCGGAGAAGGCGCGGATCCAGGCGGGAACACCGCCATTCATTAATCTCCAGTCCAATTCATTCATTCATTCGTTATATTATTTTAATTCCTCCCTTCTCTCCCATGTATAAATTGTATTGAATGTAAAATCATATTTTACTTTTAAAGAAAATTCATCTTGATGGACCTGACCCAAAGCCCAAGGCCCACGTACACACACTCCAGATGCAACACAATAGATAAATACATAAAATGAATGAAAAGGTACAATGAATGTGGGAAAACACAGAGCCAGGCGTTGACAAAGTTGGATTTGAGTAAAAAGTGATTCTCCTTTTGTGCAACTTTTTCAATCTATGAGTTGTCGGTGTTGGATTGGATTCTCTTTTACAAAACCAAACTTGCACAAGCTGCTTCATTTATAACAAAGAACAGAAAATCATTTCAACTCTAACATCCCCTTCTATAAAAATCCTCGCCAAATCAACATGTTAGTTACCCATATTACGTGGTAACTAAAAAATAATCACTATAATTATAATAATGTGCAGTGCAAACAATGGATCAAATGATATGCAAAAGCATGCGCATGATCCATCTGCTCTGTAATTGACTCTACAGAGAGAAGCAAACAGGGAAGGAAAATGAATGTATATACAGGGAGGAGAGGATAGAGGCATATGTTAAGCTTGCTATACATATATTTAATAATAATTAAGCTTGCTATACATGCCTCCCTTTGCTATTATTTTTAGCTTCCAAAGTAGCACCGTGCTGCAGTGTTTGTTGAGCATCTCTTTCCATCCCGAGGCTGAATAGAACGGCTGCTTGCAAGTAGTGAGCGATTGGCCACTGTGGGAACACCACCTGTGCTTGCATCGCATCTCCTATCGCTTCTTGCAGCTGCCTGTTTGCCAGGTAAGACAGCGACCTCCGTGCAAAGACTGTCGGAGATACTGAGGTCTCGCTGTCAATAAACTGCATAACCAAAAGCATTTTTATTTTATTCAATAATAATAGTACCAGGAATGTACATATATTAACAGACTTGACTTCAGCATGATCAGGGATCACACTTGACAGAGTTTGAATACCTATTAGCCAAAGAGAAGGATACCAACGTCGCAGAGTATGTAACAACAAAGTTGGAAAGTTTTGCATTCTCTGTCAATGTTTCAGAACCTCACTGTAAGTCTCTAATGTGTACTGGGTCAACCCACAACAATTTTTTTGTTCAACAAAAGCAATATGAGTATCTCATCTGTGTGTATATAAATGTTCTTTTTTCTTTTCTTATTTCATTGTTTTTGGAGGTAGCTTATATATATATCCATGGTTGCAGCTGATGACTAGCATGCATCTGAATTGGCGCTGTATTTTACCTGAGTATAGGAAGCAATTGCAGTGGTGAAGTCCTTGGCTCCAAAGGCAGCATCTGCTTGCTTCTTGAAGTTGAGATTATCCTGTATTTGGCCGGTCCACATTTGGAACGATGGCTGAATATAAAAGTCAAAATCAACAGCACAATTTTCAGTCTGGCACAAGCTAGCAATTCCAATGCTTGAATTTTGCAAAGAACTCAAGTGATACAGCACTAGGACAAGAAATAATAGCAAAACCGAACCAGTCACCTCACTGACGACGCCCTCATCGTACATGTATCCAGCACTCTCCAAAATATCATGAATAGCATTGATATCTCCCTTGGCACATGCTTCTCCCAGAGGAGACAGCGGCAAGTTTTGATCCAGCTCTTGCACTCCAAGTGTAATTCCCATTAGATCATGCGAAGGAAGCTGTCATGTGTCATGTATCAGAAACTAGCCCCGTAATATGAGTGATAATTAATGCAAGGGCAAGAAAGGAAGAATATGAGGCAACAAGAAAGAACAAAGCAAAAACCTACTGAAAAATTTAACTACTCCCAAAATACAAAGAGAAGTTCAAATAAACCCAATAATAATTAATTATAAAATAAATTACTTTCTCATCAATTATAATAGATCGTTTAACAGCAGAAAAAGCCAAGTACCTCATGGCCTGGTTCAATAATGTGGGGGAATTTCCTTGATTGCAGAAAAGGGGCAAGGACTTTTTGACATTTCCAGATTATATATAAATGACTTTATGCAGATTTTCCTAATAAAATGATAGAAATGAAAGCATACGAAAGTTAAAAAAAATTAAAGAGAGTACAGCAGCATCCTTCTGAAGGGATGTTAGAGAAGCCAGTAGGGACTTGATAAGTGGTCTGTCTGGGGGTTCGTACTGCAAACAGGAAGAGGCCAAGCGCACCAACTCCATTCCATCAGCATTTGAGAAATGCCCCTCCAAACATGAATCCATCAGCACCAGAAAATTCCTTCCTTTGATCATATCAAGTGCCTGCACCACAAACACAACTCAATCAGCCTTTTATATTGATCTATGTTACTTTTGTAATCAAGCAAAAACCCATTACTGCTCCCATCAAGGATAATTGAAAATATACACCTATAGTACAATGCATGAGGGTAATTGGGAGAAAACTTACGTGACTTGGTGGAATATGCTTCCCACTAAGAAGATCAAGAAGAATGGTACCAAAGCTGTATGCAACACTCTCTGGAACAATTCTACCTGCCAAAGGATACAGATACAATTATAGAATTTTCAAGCATCAAAACTTCCACTGCTCTATAATTTGGGCAGCGACATCACAGCCCCTTGTTCAATCAACTAAAGGAACAAAAAAAGTTCAGCCCACTTGAGCCTAAATAAACACTGTTTGTGCAAAATTTCCTCCAATCAACCTGAATTTATACAAACCGTGTGATTAACCCTCATTTGAGCTGTGATATCTTAATTTAAGCTTCAATTAAATTAAATCTAGCCTCATTATGTTCATGTTTTGATGCCATTAGTAGAAATTAAGGTGGAGCTACATATTTGTCCCATTAGTACAAGATGATCAGAGTACTCGCTCTCTATAATGAAACTAGTTATATATAGCGAAATTAAGGTATGGCAGAAGAAAGGAAAAACATAACATCATAAGTTTTAGTAGTCTCTTGATGGAGAAGTGCGTACCTGTCCTAAGATACTCAGGAGGCGTGAAGGCGAGGTTTGTGCTGTAGCTCTTCCCATCTCTACTATTCTTCATAAGGCCAAAGCAAGACAATCTCGGGTTTGCATCCTACAAAATCGAGTACAATTAGTAAACATAGAAGTTCGGCCTGAGGAAAAGCACACAAGCACCGAAGAAGAAAACAAAAAAGAACCTCATCAAACAAGACTCTGTAGGTATTAAGATCATGATAGAGAGTTCTCCCTCGGCTGCTGCAGTACTGTAACGCTTGCGCCAAGTACAGAGCCACCCTGACCCGCATTGCCCAATTTAAAGGTTGTGTTTCCCCTGCCATTACATTCACCAGTAGGTGTCATTCGTTAATTTTTAGTTGAGAAATAGTTGTTCAAAAAACTGGCTTTGCAAATTGCAAGGCGGATAGAAGGAAATTAGAAAGAACACATACAGTGGAAGAGGTGCTTAGCTAGGGTTTCATAAGGCATGAACTCGGCAACAAGGAGCCTCTCCCCTCCCTCGCAGCAGCATCCAATGAGGTTAACAAGCCGTTTGCTTCTCAGCCAGCCTACGGCCTTTGCTTCCTCCTGTGATATGCATGGCACGGTCGGTGAGATACCCAGACAAGCAGAAGTGCGAGTCCAAGTGTAAGTGCAAGTGAAGATGATGAGTGTAAATTAATTAATCAGGAGAAGTTGAGACCAGAGAAGTGCAAGTACAAGGGGGTAAATATGAATGTAAATGAAAATGAAAATGAACATGAGAAAAGAGGTTGAATAAGTTACAAGGAATTGCTTAGAATCAGGCCAGGCAGACTTGGGGAAGCGCTTGACAGCAGCAGTGCGGCCGGAGCGGAAGAGGGTGGCGCGGTAGACAATGTTGGGGGCCTTCTCCCCGTGCTCGGAGACAATGCGGTGGGCGGAGAAGCCGTCTGTGGCGGCTCGCAGCTCCTCCAGGCTGAACTCCTCGAATGCAAATGCTGGGTAGTCATGGCCATGGCCATTCTCTGCGAGGCCATCTGTGGATGTGGAATGTTTGAAGTTAGGAGGCCGGAGGCAGGCCGGCACCCTCGAGCACCGAACTCCCATTGATCGAGATGGATTTTCCTTCCCTCCCTCCCTTACTCCTTAATTTAATATAATTCAATTTCAATTTCCTCCTCCTTTTTAGTTTATTCAATTACTTGTGGAAGTAAATGGCAAATGGCAAATGGCAAATGGCAAATGCGTCCCCTACCCCTCCTCCTCTAGTCTGTCTCTTCAATCCTCCTCTTCCTCTTCCTCTTCCTCTTCCTCTTCCTCCAGTCTATCTCACTAACAAAAACTTAAACAATGGAGGAGAGGGGAGGGACTAATAAATACTTAACAACAATTTTAACATTAACAATTATAATAATAATTAACCTAATAACCTTCAAAAATAATAATAATTAACCTAATTACATCACTCTCTGCAGTCTACGTCTCTACCCACTCCCCGTGATTTTTATTTTTACCCAAAAAAAAATATATTTTAATAAAAATAACCAGGTTTTTAAAAGATTTTTATTTCTACCCAAAACGCTAGGAATATCGGCGTTCCGAATTAAGAATTCGGACCGCTAGGAATATTAGCGTTCCGAATTCTTAATTCGGAACGCTAGGATTCCTAGCGGTCCGAATTCTTAATTCGGAACGCTAATATTCCTAGCGTTCCGAATTCATAATTCAAAACTATATTATATTAAATGGTAATTATTCACCGATAACCCTAAAGTTATTTTTATTACAAAGAATTATATTATAAAAACTTATCAATAATATAAAATTTCATTTATTATTTTATTAAATGGTAATTTTTCACCGATAACCCTAAAGTTATTTTTATTACAAAGAATTATATTATAAAAACTTATCAATAATTTGTAATAAAAATAACTTTAGGGTTATCGGTGAATAAATTTCTAGGGTTATCGGTGAAAAATAACTTTAGGGTTATCGGTGAAAAATTACCATTTAATAAAATAATAAATGAAATTTTATATTATTGATAAGTTTTTATAATATAATTCTTTGTAATAAAAATAACTTTAGGGTTATCGGTGAATAAATTTCTAGGGTTATCGGTGAAAAATTATCATTTAATAAAATAATAAATAAAATTTTATATTATTGATAAGTTTTTATAATATAATTCTTTGTAATAAAAATAACTTTAGTAAATTTCTAGGGTTATCGGTGAAAAATTACTATTTAATAAAATAATAAATGAAATTTTATATTATTGATAAGTTTTTATAATATAATTCTTTGTAATAAAAATAACTTTAGGGTTATCGGTGAATAAATTTCTAGGGTTATCGGTGAAAAATTACCATTTAATAAAATAATAAATAAAATTTTATATTATTGATAAGTTTTTATAATATAATTCTTTGTAATAAAAATAACTTTAGGGTTATCGGTGAATAAATTTCTAGGGTTATCGGTGAAAAATTACTATTTAATAAAATAATAAATGAAATTTTATATTATTGATAAGTTTTTATAATATAATTCTTTGTAATAAAAATAACTTTAGGGTTGTCGGTGAATAAATTTCTAGAGTTATCGGTGAAAAATTAACATTTAATAAAATAATAAATGAAATTTTATATTATTGATAAGTTTTTATAATATAATTCTTTGTAATAAAAATAACTTTTAGGGTTATCGGTGAAAAATTACCATTTAATATAATAATAAATGAAAAAGTTGGCGACTGTAGTTTTGAATTATGAATTCGGAACGCTAGGAATATTAGCGTTCCGAATTAAGAATTCGGACCGCTAGGAATCCTAGCGTTCCGAATTAAGAATTCGGAACGCTAATATTCCTAGCGGTCCGAATTCTTAATTCGGAACGCCGATATTCCTAGCGTTTTGGGTAGAAATAAAAATCTTTTAAAAACCTGGTTATTTTTATTAAAATATATTTTTTTTGGGTAAAAATAAAAATCACGGCCCCACTCCGGTCCCTTTTCTCTTTCCACTTAAAAATTAAATTCTTCCTCCTTTGCACCTTGAAGCTTGAGCCCTCTCTCGCTCTTTCTCATTTCTCTTTTTTTATTATTTTATTTTGTAGTTTATTAATTGGAACCGAACGGCAACCAGTTACCATTTTGATGGTTTGGTAGTTTTGGTTTGCACATCACACCAATCTCCTCTCAGTCTCTGCTACTTGGCTCCTGTCGCCCTCCCTCGCCCAATTATCTCCCCTCTACATGTCTCTTACGGTAAGAGTCTTACCTTACTTTCTCTATAATATAATTTTAATTTTAATATATTTGTTAGTTTATTTCTATTTCCTCTCTTCTCTTTCCCATTCTTCTTGCTTCAAATTGGACCTTTTACAAAATTAAAGCAAATATATTTTTAGCAGTGTTGGTTTGCTTGTTGTTGGGTCCAACTTTCCAATCCAATGTGAGATGAAACATATAAATAATGGACGATAACGATTCACTACTGTTAGTTGATTATTATTATATTTCCGACAGAAGGAGAAGTGCCGACATTTTTATTAATATCCAAAGTTAATTACAAATTAATAAATTTACCCATGATTTTCAAGTTTTTCCAAAAATGTCAAAATCGGTCATTTTATGGTCGGTTTCCTCTTCTTCTTTTTTTAGAGACACTATGAAGAACAAGATAATGAAATTTAACATTGAAAATTCGAATTTTTTGTTTAAATTATTTGTTAGATTACTTCTTTTGATTTATAATTAGCATAGTTATACTAAAATACACTAGATTACTTGAAATTATGTTGAATTACATTATATTACAATAAATTATGTCGAATTACACTAAATTACGTTAAATTACGCTAAATTACAATAACTTCGCTAATTATGCTGAAATACGATAAATTACGCTAAACTACACAAAAATTACGCTAAAGTAGACCGATTTTGTGCCATCTTTCATTAATCATAAAAAATAGTAAAAAAATTCCGAAAATAGTAAAAATTGGTATTCTACAAGTTCATTATGTAACTAATTTACTGAGCTACTTAGATTGAATAATAGAAATGAAAATCTTAATCGGAAACTTCAACTCAAGTTTTGAGGCTCTTCCCTTTATTTTTTGGCAATTCTAAATTTTGAAATCTAGCATGGCTAACACGGACGCATGCATATTTTCGCAAGCTTTCCGAAAAGTGGTCATTTACTGAAATCAGACACTCGAGCGTCGTTTTATGGCCGTTTGAAGTTTCATCGTCGTTTTTCGCCTTTTCAGTGAAGATATCGTCCCTATTCATATGTAATTTAGCGTAATTTACCGTATTTTAGCGTAATGTAATGTAATTTAGCGTAATTTAACGTAATATTGTGTAATGCAACATAATTTCAAATAATTTAGCATATTTTAGTATAAATATGTGAATTATACATCAAAAGAAATAATCTAACAAATAATTTAAACAAAAAATTCAATTTTTCAGTGTTAGATTTTATTATCTTGCTCTTCACAGTGTCTCTTAAAAAAAATAGTTTCTAATTATAAATCACTATGAAGATAAAAGAGAAACAAAAAATAGTTTCTAATTATACATCACTATGAAGACACACAGTAATTTACCGAAATTTACCGTATTTTAGCGTAATTTAATGTAATATAGTGTAATTCAACATAATTTCAAGTAATTTATTGTATTTTAGTATAAATATACTAATTATAAATCAAAAGAAGTAATCTAACAAAAAATTGAAATTTTCAGTGTTAGATTTTATTATCTTGATCTTTATAGTGTCTCTTAAAAAAAAAAAAAAACTGGTCATTTTATGGCCGGTTTGGACATTTTTGAAAAAACTCGGGAATCATGGATAAATTTATTAATTTGTAATTAACTTTGGATATTATAAAAATGTCGGGAGAAGTGCTACTTTCAATATTTATTCTTGTCGAATAGTCCAGAGTTAATTATGCAATAGAGCACACAAATTAGAGCGTAGAGTTAATTTCTCATTTATTTATGAACTCAATAATTAAACTTTGGCGCTGGCTAACAATCGCTAGAGCCCCTTTGCGTACCCAATGAGCGCATAACTAACTAATGTAAGCAAATTTGTGTTTTCCGGGCAACCAAAAATCAAGCTACAGCCTCCTTGCTTCCATCCGCTCCTCTTAATGCTCTTTCTTTAATCAATTCTATATACTTCATCCGTTAAACTTTCTTTCCGCTCTGCCTTCCATATTGAATGAATTTCAGCCTAATCAAAATGTCAATTAGTTCACAACTAACAATTAACTCAAAACAAATTTCTCCAACTCTCTTTTTGCACTTTCCATGATTTTTTATATTTTGTAGATACCTTTGTGAGGTCCTTTTTAGTCTTTTTAGTCGGTCATAAAAAATATAACTTTCACTTTATTTAAGTATTTAATTCAAAAGTAATTATTGCAATTAATAATATTGATTGTCAGTTGGTGAATAAATAAAGAACGACGCATTTTTATTTAGTACAGCACATACATGCTCAACGGCACATACATACTCAACGGCACGAGCAGGCAAATGCCCAAGAAAAAAACCCGTACCTATTGATATTGAAACTCGAATGGACGGAAATAAATCTGCTGACAGGAACATGGTATTCTGATTCTAACTGTTGGTTTTTGTTGAGATTCGTGCATGAAAACCTTTGTTGAAATTTGTGCATAGAAAATTTCGAACGGTTGAGATCGGAATAATAGAATCTTGAATATCAAGGAATAACAGCAGATTTATTTTCCGAATGGACACGTTGATATCCAAGTGCATTTTACTAAACCACCAACCCGCCTATATATACATGATGTTTTCTTTGCTTGTATAACCTTTTTTTTTTGTTTCAAATTAAGGGTTTGTTCGGCTGTCACTGTGCTCGTGAGAAAAAACAAATTCACTCAGAGTGAATTTTTTTTTCCACGCGCACAGTGTTTCGACCATTCAAATTGGATCCAAACCCAAATCCATTCCTGTTCCCGTCTGGCAGCCGAACAAGCCCTAAACAAAAATACACATGAGAGAATAATCAGTCATTAGTCTAGTAGCAAAGACAATAATCTTTATGTAGGAAGTTGCATGTTCAAAACTCAAATGAAAGAATCGCTTGACTTCCAATCTTTACTAAAAAAATACACATGAGAGCATATATTGACACATCTTAGCATTTTGTTCCAGCCAGTGTTCTAAATAGCGAGCTATAGCGGCGCTATAGCGTTTTTGGACCCTAAAAGCTAAGCTATGGCATCAAAATGCGCTAATTGAGCTACGACCGCTATAGCGCATAGCGTGTAGCGCAAATAGCGCGCGCTATGCATAATGGGCTTTTTTAGGCAATTTATATGAGCTTTAAATAAGACCCAAAAAATTAAATAAAAGCCAAAACCGAAATCAATTAAAAGCTTTGTTGCTACAGATCTTTTAATTTGTTCAAACCGAGAAAGAAACCCTTGTCGCTGAAATTGAGAAAATTTTAAATAAAAATCATGATGCTTAAGATATTTTGAAATTTGAATAGAAAAAATAAATAAATTATGTCATGAATCATGATGCTTAAGATATTTTGAATAGAAAAAAATCGATAATTTATGATATTAATATGGATATTTTGAACTGCAATTTGGACTTTGTACTGGTTCAATATGAATATTATAATTTCTTAATTAATTTGATGTTATTTATTGTTCTATGAGACTTTAGATAATGTTGATATTTAGTACATATATATAATATAATTTTTGTAAAAAAAAAACCGCTATGTAGCATAGCTTTCGCTATAGCTTTTTTTGTAGTCTTCCCGCTATGACGCTATAAACGCTATTTAAAACATTGGTTCCAGCACATGTCGTAGAAGTAACGTGTTCATTTCTAACAATTTTAGCATAACACGTTACATATGACATGTACGGCCATTGCAAATAGCATACACATACAACTAGCTACAGGAGAGAATCTACATTCATTCATGAGGATGTTTATCCACCCCTATAATTAATTTTTTTTAATTATATATATTATATTAAAATTTAATTTAATTTTATTTTTTAAACTTTTTATGTAGTCCAGCTCTTTTCATAAAATATCAAATATTTACTTGTAACTTATAGTAATTAGTACTCCACTTTGTAAGTTGTATTTGATAATTCAAATTTACTTACCACATATTTTATATTTTTAAGTTCGAGCACCCTCTCTTATTTTCTGATTCCGTCTCTAACAAATGAACAGAAGCCAAACTCCTATTCCTTAAAAAAAAAAAATAGCATAAGCGACAAATGGTGTGCGACCGTGGTAGACAAAAATTGTTGATTGAGTTGGTACGTAGGAGTGATTTGATGCTTTTTGAACTTGATTCAAATCCAAATCCAAATCCAAGGTGTAGTGTTGTTCTTCTGGGAGGCAATGTGTCGTAAAACAGATATGGTGTCTGTCTGATACAGTGCTACGCCTCCAGAATCTTACCTGCCGAAGATTCACAACACAGCACAGACGTGGCAAGCAGTACAAAGCTTGCCTTGCCTAATTCATTAATTGCCTTCACATTCATTAGTTGACATAACCTTGCCATCACATTTTTAAATAGATATTAGCATTTATTTCTTGGGTAATTATATCTTCCCCCATCTATCCATCTCCCATTTCATCCTCCAACTAACTAACTACCTTTTCTAACTATAATTCAAAATTCTAACTACCTAATGACCCTACAAATTAATTACCCAATTTTCTCCATTTATTTCTTTCCTCTTTTTCCCTCCCTCTCCCACCTCTCCCACCTCTCCCTCTCCACCTCCGCCTCCACCTCCGCCCGCCTCTCCCACCTCTCCTTCTGCGCCTCTGCCCGCCTCTCCCACCTCCACCTCCGTCTCCCACCTCCCACCTCCGCCTCCTCTCTCTCCCACCTCCGCCTCCAGCGGAGTAGATCTATCACTGTCGACCGCCGGGTCAGATCCGCCTCCGTCGGGTCAGATCCGAGTTATTTGCAAAGAACAAAGCTTCATTAATGGTGAATTAGAACAGTGCATACTAAGTACATATGGATGAATACTTAATGTTTTAGAGATGAATACTTCAACGTTTATGGATGAATACTTAATATCTTAGGCATAAATACTTTAACTTATATGTATGAATACTTGATATCTTATGGATGAATACTTTTTATTTGTTTGGTATGCACATATGTTTGTAATACTCTTGGTACATTAACTATTTACACTTACACGATGAGGATGAATACTTGCTTAATGCGGGATGAATACTTGCATGACGAGGTGTGAATACTTGTGCAATGGACAACTCGAAAGTATGTCATCATGGATCTCATTTGAAAGAGAAAATTGTGTAGAAGACATTCGTGGTTTTAGATTTGCAAAATTCCTCACAGATCGTCAGAAATATTGGTTAGATTGAACGGACAAAAAAAAACCCATCTCTAAAAACGTGTAATACTCTTGGTACATTAACTATTTACACTTACACGATGAGGATGAATACTTGCTTAATGCGGGATGAATACTTGCATGACGAGGTGTGAATACTTGTGCAACGGACAACTCGAAAGTATGTCATCATGGATCTCATTTGAAAGAGAAAATTGTGTAGAAGACATTCGTGGTTTTAGATTTGCAAAATTCCTCACAGATCGTCAGAAATATTGGTTAGATTGAACGGAGAAAAAAAAACTCATCTCTAAAAACGTGTAAAAGATGAGTGATTGATGTGTCCAAATATGCTTCTATTGCAAAGATGAATACATTTATATAGATGGATGAATGCTAGTTGTGTTACAGATGAATATTTTTTTTGCAAATTTCTAAAATGAGCTGAAGGTAGTTAGAAGTCCCCCACTTAATTAATGCGCTGACGGTTATGCGGTGCCCCACTTAATTAATGCTCTGACAGTTGTGCGGTCCCCCACACATATTGTTTGTCCCCTACTTTCTTGTTGTAATATATCTAAATATGTTTCTATTGCAAATGTGAATATCTTCATATAGATGGATGAATACTAGTTGTGCTACATATGAATACTTTTGTAAATTCCTAAAATACACTGACAGTTATAAATTCTAACTAACTAACTACCTTAATTAATGCAACTGACGGGATGAAACGGGAATTGTTCACGGGGAGAGCTAGGCGTACCCTTATTTCTTTAGCAATCGCGTAGTCAACATTCAATGTAACTGACTAATTCTTTCTATAATTTAATTATATGATTTTAATTTTAGTTGATAGTTTATACATATATTATCATGTGGCATGTGGAACTAACAAGATATTTAGTCTATAATTAATGTGGCCTGCCTTTTTCTTTCTTTAAATAATCTTACCGATCATTTTATCATGATCAGATGAGATCTTATCAGGAGATATTTTAGCCTTTAATTTGCTTTGAATAGCTCTACCAAATATATATAAGTGTATTTTGACATTGTAACTGATTTGGTAAATCATATCTTGGTGTATTTGTGTCTTTAGGTAGGAGACTAATTAGGTTAATAGCTTTCCCCGCGTACTTAATTTTTGAACACGTGGGTTAGTTGTGTTGTCGGTACTGGCTGGTCAAGAATGAAGAAATGTTAGGCAGCCCATTCCAACCGAGGCTCTTATAAGCCCATACCAGCCTATATAAGCCCATTCACCAAGGCTCCTTATAAGACCAGCCCATGCATCAGGTGTCCCAAGTCCCAACGAATCCATATCCTCCCAGGTACCTGAAAAGGGAATCTTTTACAATTACTTGATCTGGACCGTTCTTTTTAACTTGGCACGCATCTCAAAGCCCAACAATACTGCCCCGTGCGCTAGCCCGAATCCCAAACCGGCTGAGAGTTAATCTCAAACCGTAAATAGCTAACTGTAAAAGAGAATCTTTTACGGTACCTGGGAGGATATGGATCCAGTCCCAACCGCAGTGATTCCCGCTCCTGCCCATGCATTAGGCGTACAACATCAGCAACATCAGCAGTAATAACAATAAAAATAATAATAATAATAATAGAGGAGGGTTCAAATGCCTTCATTTTTTGTGCCTCCATTTTTAAAAACTTTAATAAATCAAAATTTAATACTTAAAAGTCAAAATAAAACCGTTGGATATGATCTACATCATTTTATCTATGCAAGTGTAAAAAATTACGACATTTCAATTTGTTTTGGTTGTCATCAAGAGTTTGTAAAAAATGTACTAATTTGGATAATTTCTAGACATTAATTTTTCAATTTATTGATTCACATAAAAACAAAATCGAAATGTGATATTTTTTTATGAGCACCTAGAGAAAATAACATAGATCATATCCAACGGTTTTATTTTGACTTTTAAGTATTAAATTTTGATTTATTAAAGTTTTTAAAAATAGAGGTATGGTGGAGGCACAAAAAATGAAAGCATTTGAACCCTCCTCATAATAATAATAATAATAATAATAATAATAATAATAATAATATAATTACATTACATATTTATATCTTTATATTAATGACACCCTTCAACTTGAATACTTGATTCCTGCTCCTACCTCTTCTCTTTCTTATTCTTACATCTTGCATATATATATATAGTAGGGTTAAAATGTATCATTGGTTTTGTGCTCCAATCATGCTCCATGTCTTTTTATCTGTTTTTAAAGTTCGAACAATCGATCCGAACCGCTCAATATGATCTTTGTATTAAAATGTGATTAGAGACCAAATTTTATATTTTTTGAAATTTTTTTACTAATTTTTAGATAGGTACAAAATCACTATTTTCAGAAGATTATGGACCATCCAAAACAGTGATTTTGTACCTATAAAAAAATAGTAACAAATTTCAAAAAATATAAAATTTTGTCTCCAAACACATTTTAATATGAAGATCATATTGATCGGTTCGGATCGATTGTTCGAACTGTAAAAATGGAGAAAAAGACGTGGAACATGATTGGAGCACAAAACCAATGGTGCATTTTAACCCTACTCATATATATATAGATAGGCTATCATGTTTTGGAAAGTAAATAGTGTGTTTTACTTCCCGCTCATATATCTATTTCCAAAGTTCAAACAGTTAATTCGAACATTCCAACATGATCTTCATATTAAAATGTGCTTGGAGACCAAATTTTTCATTTTTTTCATTTTTTACTATTTTTTTAGAATTTTGAAAATCACAGCTTTTCATTAAATAAAATAATAATAAAAAAATTCAGAAAAACAATGTTTTTCAAAAATTCTTAAAAAATAGTAAAAAATTTCCAAAAAAATGTAAAATTTGGTCTCCAAGTACATTTCAATATGAAGATCAAGTTGAGAAGTTCGGATTGACTATTTGAACTTTGGAAATAGAGATATGAGCGGGAAGTAAAACACCATCTTTACTTCCCAAAGCACCTTAGCATCACTCTCTCTCTCCCGAAATTTTTATTGATAACATTCTTAAAAAAAAATAAACCAAATAACCATTGTTTGGTGATATTTCTGTTTTCACCACGGCCGCACCGGCATTGTGCGGATCCAGGGTGCATTTTTTTTTTTGGTGTTATAAAAGGCACCACGTGCATCATACAAAGTTTTTCATTTTTTAATACTATGAATAGAGCTTTGACCATGAGCTTTGACCCCTTTTATGAATTCATGATATTTTTTAATACTATGTTTATGAGATCGAGGCACCGCATTTATGAGATATCTCAAAGTTTTGAAAAAAAAAAAATAGGTCCGCATCGGCATTCTGCGGCCCGCTGAAATGGGTCCGCAGAATGCCGGTGCGCCCGTCGTGAAAATAGAAATCCCAAACGATGGTTACTTGATTTATCTTTTTTTTAAGAATGTTATAAATAAAAATTTCGGCTCTCTCTCTCCATATATATATATATATGCGCGCGCGCGTCTGTGAAATTCAAACAACATATTGTGGAAGAAGAAGAACAGCAAGATAAATTACACACGCTTTACAAGAAGAGAAGAGAAGAAGCTGAATGAAAAGAAAACAAATTAATGAAGCAGGGATCACATCAAACAGGAACCATTTTATTCTATCTACCCCAAAATAATATATCACTCAGAGAGTGAGGGAGATAAAGATAACAATAATCCAACTAAATCATCAACGGCCTTGTACGAACAGCCTTCCTTTTGTACGCACTCAGAGAGCATCCCCTGCAGATCCCTTGCTCTCGCTCTCATCTCCTCCCCATCTTCCGTAGTCATCAGCCTCCGAACTGATCTTTCCACCTTGCCTCTCTCCAGTGGGGTGCGCAGTTCCAAACCCACCTTCCACACGTCAGACACGTATCTTGTGTTGCCCATCTGGTCCGAGAAAAACGGCGTGCAGATCATTGGAATGCCCTCTGCTATCGACTCCACCGTCGAGTTCCAACCGCAGTGTGTCCAGAAGCCGCCAATGGCACGGTGTGCCAGAATGTCTCTTTGTGGGGCCCACTCAACTATCTTTCCAATACCATGCGTGGCATTCTGGAATCCATCCGGCAGCGCTAGCTCGACACGCAGAACGCTTGCAACTGACCCCGACCGAACAACCCATAGAAAAGGCTGACCGGAATCTGCCAGCCCCCATGCCATCTCTGTGAAATCCTTGGGATCCATCGATGCCAGGCTTCCGAAGCTGACATAAAGCACCGATTTTGGGGGATGAGAGTCCAGCCATTCCATGCAGAGCCGATCCTGACCCCACTCCCGGTCAAGCAATTTTAATGTGCAGCTGCTTAGGCTTGTGTTTGTGGTTGCTGCTTCCAGGTTGATCATGTCATGTTTGTGGAGCGGACCGACTGCGAATGCAGGAAGAGCAAGGTCGCGCTGCAGTTTATCCAATTCAGCTCCTTCCATGGCCTGTGATGTGTTGATTATTATGCCCAATGAGGTTCTGGCATTCTCGGCATCTAGCACCACAAAATTCAAGAGCTGCTCGGGGTCGTTGCCCACGGCGATCATGTCTCTCACTCTCATCGGAGGTAGCTCCTCGACTGCCAGCTCCAGTTCCCATTCTGATCACATGTCATGTGACCGAATTATTCATATACTAATTACAGCTAGAATTAATTGTAACATTTACAAGAATGATAATTAGGCAAGAGAGAGGTCAACTCATTCGGTCAACTCACCTGCTTTTGATGGTAGAATGCCCTTTCTGTACAAAGCCGGAAGTGCGATAAAGCCGTTCAGACTAGCAGCGCTGCCGGTCCTTAGCACGAGCATCGGCACTCCAAGCAGCTTAGCGATGGGATTGATTTTATACCAATGCATGTCCAGAACCAAGCATGGCACTGATAATTTCCTATCACCCTCAGACAACACCTGAGCCAAGCTCTCACGGAACGGCGTAGTGCAGTTGTCGTTGAGCGCACGGATGAGGGAGAGGACGTGATCCTGTGAAGATGATGTCAGCTTGGAAACCCGATCAGGGATTGTGATAAAACGATAGGAAGGGTACTTGGAGGGGTGGACGGCTTCATAGTTATACTCTGTGTGGAAGATGGTGACAGAGAAGTTGCGCGATCGAAGCACAGCTGCAAGTTCGAGCATCGGATTGATGTGACCTTGGAATGGAAAGGGGAACAGCAACACTCGCCGGTTTTTCATTGTTTTCTCTGCCATCTACGGCTACTATTACTATACTAGCAGCTGATTAATCGATTCAAATCTTAAATTGGTAGTATTCATCCCCATTGGCTATTCCCCTTTCCCTTAATTTAATTCGCTGCTCCCTTTACTTAGATTATGTTGGGTCATAAGTCAATGCTATTTTATTAATGTCTTTTTGTTACTTATTTATAAAGAAAGAACAGCTCATTAGTTAATGCCGGCCAAAATCAAATGCTGTTAAGCAAGCTAATTCAACTCCTTTGAAATATTTTATTTGACAAATTGAAAATTAGATGCAGAAACTTTTAACATTTGAAAGACTCGACGCACAACCATCTCAGCTAATTCAACTCCTTTGAAATATTTTATTTGACAGATTGAAAATCGGATGCAAAAAAACTAGGACTCCTGCTCCTGTTTCTGTTAGGCCAAAAACTGTATTACAAATTAATGGCAATTCACTGATTGAAAATGAGAATGAATAATTGGGATGTGCGAAGAATCTTTCTGTTCCAACTGAACTGGATTAATTTTATTAAGATCCCGTTTGACCGTTTCTTAAGCCCTCCTCCTCGATCCCCAGTTGTCAGTCCAAATTAAGTAATGATTGATTCCCTGCAAAAATTGTTGCAAGTGGGGATAAACAGTAAAAGTAAATTGGATAAACATGTGATTGTCTTCATAGTTGACTTGACTTCGGGTCAATATGTTCACATTGTTTGCCGGATCAAGTATGTTATCTATGTATTCTTGGCATCTGCACCAAGTCACTAGGCACTACGTATGTATGGCTTCAGGGCCTTAAGGCGGCGGCCGAATATTTGAAGAAAGCGACACCCGTCGACCCATGCATCTCTATTTCTTTTTCAGATCGATTCTCGGGGCCCGGCCCAATTGTAATACAGAAAACTCATTTCCCACCTCTTCAAACAACCTTCAATTATATATACTCTACATAAATCTTATTCCGACCTTCCAAATATAAAAATTCATTTATATTTTCTTAAATATTTACATTTCTCCAATAATTTTCTTTTAGAGTTTATTTTAAATTGTTCAACTTTTGAACATAATGTCAATTAGTGACTGTTTTCGAGTATTTTGAGTCTTTCCTAGAGGGTTTGGATCAACGTCCGGAAAATTAAATTGATTCGAAATTTGAAATGACTAAAACAGTGAAACAGAGGCAACCTCCATGGGCCATCATGCGCTTGGCGGCCAGTTGCTTAGCGCCACGGAAAGTGCAGTCGGAGGTGCGGGCAGGTGCACAGCTCATAATGCGTGTGAGCGAACCAATCCAACTAAGACTCGTGATTTATCGTGACCCATTATATCTACCAGTAGTTGTGAAGAGAAGCGTTGCAACAGAGGAAATTTTCATGTCTAATGGCTACTCGGGTGTGGTGTTTCTTCTTCTTACCTGCTTATGGTTCAAAAGAAACCATCAGAATCACATAACAATAATAGCCCTACGTGCCTATACTGATATATCCTTATGAATGGTTAAAACTCTGCGAGTCAGTGTGTTGAAACCTCTTTAACACACAAATTATAAGCGATATTTAACAAGGCATTGATAAGTGCTAATTAGATATATATTCTTTGATAGAATTTTCACTTGAAATTTGATCAATTATCTTGCTTTTACGTTAATTTAGATACAATCATACAAAGATCAGGTTACTATGATGATTTGGAAACAAGCTGAAATTAACATTAATTTAGAAACTTGACCAATTATTTTGTGTTTACGTTAATTTAGAAACAAGCTGAAAAGACAGCTCCATTGCCTAGGCCGAAAGAATTTCTTTCGGGTAGCAAAAAGTGAAACTTGCGGCCTAGACAGAACACCTGTTGAAGTTCAGACAATGCCGACAAATTTTCTTTTGAGCCGCAAGAATTTCCAAGCGGCCAGAAAACTACAGTTACAATTATGACCCAAATAGCTTTTTGAGCAGCTTCTTCACCTCTCCACCTCCTAAAACCTCTCATAATTGTCCAACACCTCCCAAAGCAGTGGATCCACGCTCCCAACTCCTGAAAAGGCTACAAAAGAAAAATAATTTGCAGAAGTTCATCATCAGTTGGAAAGAGAAGTTGGAGTACAAGCAAAGAAACAAAATTTTTGTCTCTGAGATCATGAAGAAGCAATGCAACAACAAAGATTTGAGGACAACGATATCATAATTCAACGGTTTTATCGCTCTTTTTTTTATTTTTTATGTTGTATTACTTTGATCTAATAGTTGTATTTTATAACCAATTTTTTTTTTTTGATAAAAAGAGCAGGGTCTAGCTCTAGCTTTCATTAACCATAATCAGTTACAGTGGAGGATTTCTGAGAAGAAACCCTGATAAGAAAAAGTAGAAAACAGAAAACAGAAAAAATACATGAAAAAATGAAAAACATAAACAGAAAACTGGAGAAGGGGTTTGATGGTGGAGATAAAAATAGAGAGAAGGAGAAAAAGTGAAATAAACACGTTTTTTGCCCTTAGGCTGTGATATTCTTTGTTACTTCTCACTCCACATTGCTTTTGTCTTGTGACCTTGCTGCTGAGGACTGCCACTGCTGCACCGCTTCCTCAATCAGTTGTTGCCTGTTTTTCTTTTCATTTCTAAATATTTGGGTACACCTTTCTTGCCAGATTATGAAGTGTTGTGGTTAGTAGCAGCTATTTGTCCTTTCTAGGTCTACTCTGATCCACCATTACAGTTATATTATTTTGCCCCATTGTGTATCCCCTTCCTTCCCTTAATACCCTGAGTAGATGGGTATTGTCTGCACACATTCGTTGAACAGGTGTTGTGTCGTCTCATCATGATTCCAACACATGTAACAAATCCCTACTATGTGGTATCCTTTTTTTCTGAGATTTTCAGTTGTGAGTATCTTATTATGTATTAATAACCATGCAAAAATTTTGAATTGTGGTGGTGTTCTCAGTTTCCAGATCTTGTGGACTCTGGATTCAATCCTTGGGCCATTTTACATTGCAAAATATGCTGAACTGACCTTGAAAATACCATTTGTGTCTCCCTTCCAGGTTACTGTGTCGGTACCAGTGACCTGTAATTGTTGCCCTGTCTTGTAACTTTCTATTTCTTGTTGCATGTTGTGTAGTTGTTAGGTAGCTTCATCTGATAGTGTTGTTCTAAATAGTTACATCATCTGGACGCAGAGCTTGTTGTAGGGAGAGTTGTTGCTGTGTTGTGAATGTGTACAGTATATCAAATCGGTTTTTAAACACTTCATATCTCATGTCGATCTCTCTCCAGAGGGCCCGCCGTTTGCTGCATGCTAAACTCAGCCCACCAATGGCGACAGGCCCATTCAAAAGGGCGTTGTTGAAACCTAAGGCTCCTCTATGGCGTGTGAAATCTACGATCCCTGTGCGCTCCTCGAGTTCAGCGGAAATCAAACGCAAGATCGATCGGATCTATAATTCAAGATTCACAAAAAATCCTTTGTGCTTACACTGTGGGGGATCAGGTCATCAAGCTCGTGAGTGCCGCAACGCTCTCCTTTGTTTTGCATGTAACCGCTCCTCGGGACATCGCGCTGCACAGTGTCAGGCGAAGGAGCAATCCCCAAAGCAGTCACTAGATAAACCCTATGAGGTCGTTTCTTCCTCTTCTGTGCATTTCGCTACTGTTGTCGCCCCTTCTTCCTCTACTGAAATTCCCAAATACTCTTCAGATCTAGCGATCAGCGATCAAATGGCGCTGTGCAAAACTCCCATTTTCACCTTTTTCCCTTCTCCGGCCTTGGTTGCGCTGGAGGAAGCGTTTATGCAAAGCTTCATTATGGATGATATTGCTGGATGGGGGCCGGAAAGAGTCGAACGAGCACTCAAAAAACTCACTCCGCGTGGCTTCCAGTGGGTGGTGACGGTTTTTGACGAGTTCAAGTACATGATCAAGGCGCCATCGATGGAGTGGATGGAGGAGCACACTGGGGAAGGCACACTCACACTGGACGGGGTGAGTTTCCCTACTGTGTTTTGGGATCCGGAGTTTGGCGAAGGTATGAAACTAGCCTCTGCCTGGGTAAGGGTAAGGGGGTTCCCAATGTTCCTCTGGTAGGCCATTGAGTTCCAGAGATTGTTCCAAATCTTCGGGGTTGTGATTCTTGAGATAGATCCAGCGACTCTGAACTACTATGACTGGCGGTTTGCTCGGATCAGGGTCGGAGTTGTTGACACCAGGATTTTGCCTAAGAAGCATTGGATTCTATACCGGGATGCTACCGGGTACACTTCCAGGTATGAAGTTGAGTTTGAAATCGAGACACCGGCAACTGAGGGTTTAAATGCTTGGAGAGGCCGCCGTGAGGGGAGGCCGTACCGTAATAGTACAGAGTTTGGCATGAACCGACCTACTGGACCTCAACGGGGTGCTACCTCTGGAACTACAAATGATGAGGACACTGTGACTGAAGCTCAAATGCACTCAACTGCTGCTGGGGAGCCGGGTCTAATGGGACTCAGCTGTCTGATGAACCTGTAAAGGAGGTACATGATGGGGAGATCTCTGATGCGGTCTCTGTTCTTGCTTCTGGGGTGGGTGAAGAAATTCCAGGGGATTCAGAGATGGTTGCGGCGGCAGGTGCTGTGGTGAACATAGCGCCTGAGGTGGAACTATTCTCGCTGCAACAACGACAGTTGATATGGAGGAGACAAATCCAGTTCCTATGCCTATAGTGACTCCAGCGTCGGTAACCCTTGCGCAAACTCCTACCAAACCCTCGGTCATGGTGACTGATTGGGGTGCTCTCGGGCTCACTACTCCAGTAGTTACACTGGAACAAGGGAGCTCTAAAAGCAAGAAGATGGGTTGGCCTGTGGACCAGAGAAGGAGCCTCAGGTACAAATTGCCTAGTGGTTCCATTTCTGTGTTGACTAGAGCTCAGGCAAGACTTAAAGGCAAGGACAAAGGTGCTTCTTCTGGTACAGGTACTGCCTTAGTAGATACTTTTCCTTTTCTTAGATTAACTATTGCAGAAATTGAACAACTATTTCTAGTATATAGCATTCGGTTAGGTTCTGCTAGTATAAGTAGCTCAGAGATCATCTCTGCCTTACAATCTATGGATAGGAGTAAATTTGAAAATTTTCTCACTTCTGTTAGACCATGCCCAAAGGCAACAGTAGTAGAACCTGTGGTGATAGATACTGATCCTAGGGATTTCATTAGTTCTCCATGAATTTTTTGAATTGGAATGTAAGAGAGATTAATTCCACTAGGAAACGACAAATTTTAGCTGACCTTGTTAAGGAACAACATATTGATATATTAGCTATCCAAGAGACTAAGCGGGCATCCTTTTCTGATAGAATTCTTAATACCATTTCTAGAGATATAGATGAGTGGCAGTGGCTTCCATCTATTGGAAGGTCCGGGGGAATTTTGTTTGGGTGTAATAGTAATAAGTGTCGTATTGTAGATTGCCGCATTAACACTTTTTCTATGGATGTGTTTGTTGAGTGCTTGATAGATAAAAATAATTGGGTTATCACTGTAGTATACGCTCCTATTGATTATACTTTGAAACAAGATTTTTGGCAAGAATTACAACATAGTCCCGGTAGACAGTCTTCTTTATGGGTTGTTTGTGGTGATTATAATGCTATTAGACTTAGGAATGAGAAATCTGGTCCATCTTTCAATGTTAGGTTGAGTAAATTATTTAATCACTTTGTTAATTCGAATAATCTGGTTGAAATTAAAGTTCCTCATAGAAAATTCTCTTGGTCCAATGGTACTCAATCTGCCTTACTGGACAGATTCTTTGTCTCATTAGATTGGGAGGATACTTATTCTTTTAGTCAATAGATATGCTTAGTAGATATGGATCTGATCATTGCCCTCTTGTACTAAAAATTCAGCTGGATTGTCCTAAACATGTCCATCAGTTTAAATTTTATCCGACTTGGGTGTTAGATGCTGAATGTTGTGCATTAGTACATAAATGGTGGCTGGAATTTCCTTTAAATAGCCATAATTTAGGACATAGTTGGAAGGAAAAACTTAAATACTTGAGAAGAAAAATTCGAGGGTGGGCTCGGAATCACTATGGGGCTAACAAGAAAAAGAAGTCACATGCCTTAGACAAATTAAAAAAGTTGGAACAAATACAAGAGGATAGGGATCTGACCTGTGAGGAATTCGAACAATGGACCGAGTGTAAAAAATGTCTAGATGAAATTTATTTAGAGGAAGAATTATATTGGAAAGTGAGATCCAAACAAACTTGGTTGGAAGAGGGGGACGGGAGCACTAAATTTTTTCATACGCTTTTCATAGGAAAAAAAAAATATTTCTGTTTTAGATATTGATGGTCAGCTTTCACATAATATTCCTGAGATCAGTAAGCACATAGCACAATATTATAAAAGTATCTTTGGGGTTCCAGGGGTTAAATATGCATCATTAGACCCACATTTTTGGGCTCCTGATGAACTTGTTACACATGAGGAAAACAGCTCTTTAATTCAGCCATTTTCAGAGGAAGAAATTAAAGTAGCTGTCTTCTCTTCTGATCCAACTGGGGCACCGGGCCCCGACGGATTTACTTTTAAATTCTATCAACATTTTTGGGATTTAGTTAAAACTGATTTAATTACATTGGTTGATTTGTTTTTCCTTAATAAAGTAGACTTATCCAAATTGAATAAGGCCTCGGTTTGTTTAATTCCTAAGGAGGAGGATGCTCATCATATTACAAAATTTCGACCTATAAGTCTAGTTAACTGTAGTTTTAAAATCATCTCCAAATTGTTAACCAATAGATTAGAATTGATCATAGATAGACTTATTGATGTTTCCCAAGCTACTTTTATTAAAGGTCGCTATATTTTATATAATGTTGTTTTAGGACATGAAATAATTCATTACCGTGAAGTTGTCAAACAAAAAAGGGTAGTTATCAAAGTTGATTTCGAGAAAGCATATGACAAAATTAATTGGGAATTTCTTAATGAAATGTTAATCAGTAGAGGTTTTAGTCATGTTTGGGTACAATGGATTAGACAATGGTTAATCAGTTCTCATACTGGTATAAATATAAATGGCTCCCTTACACCCTTTTTTTCCTTGTAAACGAGGTGTACGACAAGGGGACCCTTTATCTCCATTTATGTTTATCCTAGCTTCCGATTGTTTATGCAAAATTTTCAATAAGGCTAGACATTCAGGCACGATTAAAGGATTGGGCCCCCCATGTTTTCAAGGTTCTGGAATGACTAATGGTCATTATGCAGATGATACTATTTTATTTTTAGAGGCCACTTCTTTAAACATCATTCGTACTTGGTGGGCTATGCAATCTTTTGAAGCAGTGTAAGGAATTCGAATTAATCTCCAGAAGACCGAATTAATACCTATCAATATTGATAATGCTAGGGAATTAGCTACTTTATTTCACTGTTCTGTGGGGAAATTCCCACTTAAGTACTTAGGTATACCACTATTAGCCTCAAAATTAGCAGTTACTGATTGGGGTTTTTTAATAGATAAAGTCTCTAAAAAATTGCAAAACTGGAAGGGTCGATTATTATCATTAGGGGGCAGACTTACCTTGTTAAATTCCATCTTAACTGTTGTACCTCCTTATACTTTATCTCTATATAGGATTCCTAAAACAGTTTTAGTACAAATTGATAAAATTCTAAGAGCCTTTTTATGGCAAGCGGCTGAAACCCATAGGAAAAAATAACATTTGGTTAATTGGATGCTAGCTTGTTTACCTAAACAGCATGGGGGTTGGGCATCTTAGATTTAGAACTTATGAATATCTCACTTTTGTTGAAATGGTGGTGGAAGCTTAAAGACACCTCGTATTCTAGTCTTTGGAAAACGGTAGTTTTATATAAGTACTATTCTGGTCCTATTATACTTAGATGGTCACCATGGTGGAAGGAAATCCAAAAATTAGATTATATTGGTCAAATGAGTGTATGGTATCAAGTTGGTTTAAATAGTCAAGTTTCATTCTGGAATGATATTTGGGTGGACCAATGTACTCTAGCTATTAGTTATCCTCAACTTTATGCATTATGCCTACACCCTAATATTTCTGTGAATGCCGTACTTAACTCCCATGGTGATGTAGTTCAATTTAGACGACACTTGTCTGGGGTCTTGGCTGCTGAATGGACTGAAATTTTGAGATTAATTAGTATAACAGCCTTTGCCCATGCACAAGATCGAATATCTTGGAAATGGGATTCTTCTAATCAATTTACTGTACATTCATTATATGCTTTTCTTGCGTTTAGAAGAGTTCAAGATGATAGTTATGCGATATGGTGGAAAGTACCTATTCCCCCTAAAATTAGGGTTTTTATGTGGCTCTTGTCCAATAAAAGAATCCTTACTAAACAACATTTGATTAAAAAGGGCTGGGTAGGTTCTAATCAATGTCATTTTTGTGGGGCTGCTGAATCTACGAACCATTTATTTGTTCAATGTGCTTTTGTCAAAACCATATGATTCTGGATGGGAGCTTTCCAGGCTGTGTTTATGACTTGGCACAATTTTGATGATGTTCTAGAGTATGTCAAATCCTTACCTTCTAAAAAGAGGACAGCTGCTCTAATAATCATAAGTGCAATATGTTGGTCGCTTTGGAAACATCACAATGATATCTGTTTTACAGGGGTAGCACCTAAATCTAATCGATCGATGATCTTTTTATTTTTGTCTTTAACTCAATATTGGTCAGGAAATATCAAGGATGCCGTGGTGCAAGAGCTGGAGACTTGGCTTCCTAATGAGGTCGACGAAATTCTGCTGCGGGAATGGGCTGAAACTCCTGAGATGGTGGTGATAGATGGGGATGCTCCTAATGCTGCTGTTGAATAACTACTTTTGTGTTCCTTTTAGCTGTTATTTGGGGCAAGGTCTAGTTTGTAATAAGTAATAGTTTAGCTCATTGTTATGCTGTTGATTGCCCTTTTATATGGTTGTTTTAGAAATTTAGAGGGGGACACCGTTTTTTTTACTATTGATGCTTGTGTAATTATGACTATCATTTTGCTAATGCAAATGGGCATCTATGCCTCTTTAAAAAAAACACTCCATATCTCCAGTCTTGTTCCCAAAACTGGACCGTATCACCTTATCTAGGCACTCTGAGAAAGAAGCACTGACAAAATTTCAGAGATTTCTTTAGATGTACACTAAACAGGTATGAGTTTTGTACTCCTTGTGAGTTGTCGATACAATATAGCCGTCAAAACAGCCCCTTCCATAGTCTAATCTCTTCTGATTACCATTGCCATTGCCATTTTTCCAGTAAGGCCTGATTGAAGGATTCTAGCTCAATGACTCCCTTGCCCCATATCTTTTTTGGTTTGCAAATCATCTCCCAATTTGCCAAGTGTATTTTGTGCTCAGTCTGTGTTGTCCCTTGCCACATAAAGGTTATTCTAGTCCTTTCTAGCTCATTTATCACTCATTTTGGCAAATTAAAAACCGACATAAAATAAATGGGTATCGATGAAAGCACTGAGTTTATCAGTACCATTTTGCCTGCAAAGGAGTGTAGCTTGGTTGCCTATCCATTGAGCCTGGCGTTGATCTTTTGAATCAGTGGGACATAATCAGCCATATGTAACCTTGAGTCTGATAAAGGTAGGCCCAAATACTTGAAAGGGAAAGTGCCTTGTTTGCATCCTAGAAAGTTTGCTAATCATAGGGTGTGTTGTTGCTGTCCTTGTAGCTAGTAACTCTGACTTTTCTAGGTTGATCTGAAGCCCTAAAGCAGTTCCCAATGTCAATAGGATGATTTTCAGGATTTGTAATTGTTGTATTTTCTGGTTTAATAAAGAACAATGCATCATCTGCATATAGAAGTGATGGTTGTATTCTATAAACTGGTAATCTGACGGCTCCTATTCTTACCAGTTTCTCCATCCATCTCGGTATGAAGTCCATCGCAATGATGAAGAGGAGTGGTGATAGGGGATCTCCCTGTCGTACTCCTCTTCTGAGAATGATTTTTTTGCCCAATAAGCTATTAATCATTATCTGTGATGATCCTTGCATATTAGCCGTTGTACCCATGAGATCCATACATGAGGAAAGCCCATGTTGCTCATGACTTGAAAGAGAAATTACCAGCTTAAGGTATCAAATGCTTTATGCACATCTGCCTTGAAAATTCCTAGTTGTATGTTGTTATTCTTTGTGATATGTCTATATTTCATCTATTATTTCGTCTTATTTCCAGACTAGACCTTATGATTTTGACCACTAAATTGCATAGTTTATATTGAAAATCAATAGAATATGGTACTGCTGCGGTTTTGTGGTTTGATTTGCAGGAAATAGGCGAAAACAGGCAAAAGGCAGAGTTCTGACTTCCCCCACGCGACCCGCGTCCCACCTGACGCGGGTCGCATCGCAACCCAGACGCGACCTCAGACGCGACCCTCACAGCTCGCATCCTTGCCACCTGACGCGGGTCGCATGGAAACTCATGCGGGTCGCGTCGAGTTAACTGAGCCAGGCCCAATTGAGGCCCACGAAGGAAACTATTTATACAGAAGGCCTGGCAACAGAAGAGACATTCCATTAATCCACGATTTTCACCAGAAACAGTCAGATCCGAATTGGAAGCAAAGGCCTGGGCGCCTGAGGCAAGTTGAAGAGGAGAGAGCTGATCTGGAGCTGAAGAGGAGGCGATTTGGAGAAGAAGACTCAATCTGAAGCTTCAATCCTCTTCACCATCCCTTCTCACTATGATTTGCTTTCCTTCTTTCTCTCTTGTTTTGATTTTATCGATGTCTGAGTAGATACTGTAGTTTCGAGGGTTTGGATTTGTAGTCTGATACTTTGTTTGATGATGCACATAGATTGATTCTTATTGTTATTTCGTGTTTCTTTGATTCTTGTATTATTTGAGATTGCTTGATCTGAATTGTTTGATTCTTGATTGCTTACTGTTGAATGCCTTAGGCATTTCTTCTTGTATCAAAGGCTTGATGCTTCTTGCAAATTAGGTTAAGTACTTGAGGTAGGTCTAAGAACCGAAAGGTGAGGTCAATGAGTAGCCGAAAGGTGAAAGTTTTCACTTGCTCTTGCTCAGCTTGTGGATACCTTTAGTAAACAGAATTGAGAACTTAGGTTTAGATCAAACAGCTTGATTAAACCTGAGAAGGTGAAATTGTAATTCCAAACCAGGTCTGCTAAGCCAACACACGATAGTTGAGGTTCAGTGACACTAGGTACGGTCAATCTAACCTTACACGACTTAAACAACAAGTTTCTGACATGTGCAGACTCAGCTCAAGGGACCATGCGGGTCGCGTGACTTAGCACGCGGGTCACATCACGAGGGTCGCAAGCCACAGCTTGCGGGTCGCGTGCCAAGTTCGGGGCGGTTAAGGCCAAGCGGGTCGCATGCGAGAGCATGCGGGTCGCGTGGCAGGGCCTGAGCAGCAAAGTTGAAGATGAAATCTGAAACCCTTGAAACACCCTTTTATACATAATACAAAACACAAACATTTAGTCGATTCATTACTTGTCTATACATTAGTTTACTTGTTCATACATTCTTCTATTTCATTTGATTTGTTCATATACCTTAGAATTAGACAAACAAACTCCAAACATTCAACTTCTAGTACCTAACCAAGAAGAGTTTAGGTTCAGAAATTAAACCGTCCCTGTGGATCGACACCCGATCTAACTACACGACAGGGTTGTGCACTTGCAACCTTCGTCTAAGAGTTGAATAGGGTTTAAACTCTACAACTTAGGCTGTAGTGAAGCTCTGTACCCCTCATTTGGGAGCGAACACTTTGCATAATGTAGCATTTCTTAGGCATATACAAATCCCTTTATGATCTGTCTTCCTTTCATAAAGTCGGTTTGGGACTGATGTAGCATATCATTGAGGTGGTTTTGTATTCTAAGAGCGAGGGGTTTTGATAGTATTTTTTGTATGGCATGCACTAAGCTTATCGGTCTGAAATCCTTTAGATTTGTCGGGTTGTCTGTCTTGAGTATTAGTGTCATTACTGAAGTGTTTAAGGGATGAAGGGTGCAACCATGATCCATAGTGTATCTGAGCACTTCCACTATGTCCGGTATTAGTGTATCAACAAATTTTTTGTAGAACTCACCACAAAAAACGTCTGGCCCCGATGCTTTGTTATTCAGCCAGGTCATGATATCTGCTCTTACTTCCTCTTCAGTAATTGGTCGTGCCAAGTGATCGAGGTCTAATCTAGTTGGATATAATTGCTCTTACTTCCTCTTCTTGACTATGGTTTGTTCCCATCAATTTAATGTAGTATTCTCTGAATATTTCTTCTTTTCTTCTTTGATCCGTGTGTATTGGGCCGTCTATTTGTACACCTGGTATTGCATTTCTGGTCTTAGCATTAGAGGCATAAGCATAAAAAAATGGGTAATTCTATCGCTCTCTATCTCCCATTTAGTTTTAGCCCTTTGTTTCCATAAATCCTCCTCCATCAAGGCCAACTATGTGTACCTCTGTTTCATCAGTGCCTTGACGTATTTATTCCTGTCTATGAGTTGTCTTTCCTCTTGCCTCTGATCAACCCATTATATGAATTGGCAACACACTTGTATCTGACTTTTGATGTTTCCCTGCTTGTTTTTCGTCCATGCTGTTATGACCTTTTGCAAATCACATAGCTTATTATGCAATTGTTGTGGTATTGTAGCTGTTTGTCCTCTTTGCCATTGATTCTTTACCAGTTCAGTGAAGCAATGCATTATGAACCATAACATCTCGAATCTAAATGTTTTTGACTTTTTGAAACTAGATAGGGCTTCTATCATTATTGGGCAATGATCCGAGTTTGTGTTTAGCAATGTGCGCTATTTCGTGTTTGGGTATTGCGTAATCCACTGTGCTGAAAACATAAACCTGTCCAATTTCACCATTACTGGATTGTCTCTTGCATTTGACCATGTATAACGTCTACCTAAAATAATAATATCTTGCAGCCCTAACGTCTGTATCAGATTTGCAAATGCTAGTGGCCATCTCGAATCTTGAGATGCATTGTTTCTATCTTGTGAGTACAAAGTATAGTATTGAAATCGCCACAAACGATTCATGCTTCATTTGCTGTTGGTTTTGCCTCTTTGAGTTCTTGAAAAAAAGACCTTCACATTGCTGCATTGTTAGGGCCATAGACCCCTGTGATAACCAGAATCTGTTCTGTGAGGACATCTTTGAGCTCTACTATTATTTAGTAGTCTCTATGCCTTTCTGCCTATTTGATATATCTCATTTCCATCCATGCTACCATAATTCCTCCTCGTGTCTCTTATGCTGACATGAATATGTATTTGTTCATTCTTCTGCCACATATCTTCTTTTTGATAACATCGTCAATCTGTGCTAATTTTGTCTCCTGGATATAGACTATATCCGGTTTTTCTAAGAAAAATGATTCTCGGATTGCCAATCTCTTTATACGATCATTTAACCCCCCTCACGTTCCAACTTATGATTTTTTGTTGTTGTATAATTCATAAAAACTATAGTTCTATCCAGCACCCCAATCGAGCAAAGAGGAAGACATAAAAGGACACGAAGTAAAACAAATCATACTTTACTCCTGGACATCTTATTGTTACAAAGATTGTCCCTAATCCCTTACATACTATCTTAATACAATCATTACTATAATACTCATCATCTCCTACTCTGCCAGTTCCATCAGTGGAAGCTGCTATATTAACTTTCTTACAATTTGAAACCAAAAAGTTACTCCTCCTAACATAACTGAAAATTATTGTAAAACAAAACAAACAAAGCACAAGTGCTAGTTCCCTCATTGGCACCTTTTGAAACCCTTGTTGAGACTGATACATGAGACAACTTGCCTTGGCAACACACATCAAAAGAAAACATAAATTTTGCACTAACATAAGGATGTTAAGTCTTGCTACCACCGATGGTCCTCCCTTCTTAGTTCACTAGCACGTCATTAATTTGGTCGGCCGCCTCCCCTTGTAGCTTAATGCATGCCATCATGGTAACGAGGTGCGCCTGTGTCTCTGAGAGTGGGTCGCTGCTTTGGAAGTAACTGAGTTGTACCTGGTAGACATTGTCTTTCTTCTTCGAGCTTCCTTGAAGGATTGGCTCTAAATCGGGTTTGCTGACCTAGCACACTCCTCTAGGCCTACATAAGGTCCACTGTTCTTTTGACTTAGTCGTGGGCTCCTTATCAGACTCATGAATTTGGGCTTTTCTGGCAGAGACAGACGCATGATTTCTGTCATGGAGGGGTAGGAATCGGGTTAAAATAGCTTATCGGGTTCAAACTCATTAACTAATCGGGTACTAGATAAAAAAAACAATCAACATAATAAGAAACAATAAAATTAGTAGTCTTACATAATTAAAAACAACAAAAAAAATCATTTTACATATTAAAAAACAACAAAGTTGATCCGGATCCGTAAATTTCTATAAAATTTCTATAAAAACAATAAAGTTTCTCATTAACAGTGCTTTTGGACTGGTCTGGCAGGCTTTCCAGTTTCAGAGAGGGGCAAAGTGGTACCGGGCCCGTATTTTTCCATTGAATTTCAAAATCCAGGGAAGCTGCCCCCCTCTGGCTGTGTGTGGATCCGCCCCTGTTTCCTGGGAAACCTGGTGGCGACCCATCTGTGATGTCTAACTCCTCTTCAGTGTGCTGGGCCATGTTTTCACGCTCAGCTTCCCCTTCTATCTCAAACTGTAGGACATGGGTTTATTTTTGGGCCCGGTATTGCACTTCCTGTTCAGTCTGCTGCTGATACTATTCTATCTCACTTTCTATCTCGTCCACCTCTTGCTCAGCATGTTGTTCTTTGAGCCCTTCTTCACGGGCCTCCTGTTGCACTTCCAACTCTATTTCTCCCTCCTCTGTCGCTTCATTAAAAGCTATTTGTCCTTCATTCTCTAGGTTTGTCAGATATGTATTCGGGTTCAAAAGCTTACCCTATTGTGTTTCCTTCTGCTGTATAGTGACCATTAGGTTGTCAGCGTACCTTACCTTGGACCTTGCAAAATCATACAGCCATTCCTGACAATTATGTCTGGCATGATCATCACCAATTGTTCCTTCTTGCTTTGGCATTCAATGCTGGTGCTGAATAGCCAGTTTATGCCTTGCATGCGTTTGAGACAGATTTTGACTTGAGTGGTTACCTCTTCCCTTTTTTCAATGGACAGGTCAACATGGTTGTTTTGGTCCTCTCCATTATGAGTGAACGGTATTATCTCCAGTGGTGCTGAAATTGGGGCCCATCCCTCTATCTGTCTGACTCTACTCTGATACTCCGTCACCGGGCCTGAGTACTACCTGGAATCGTAAAAATTCAACCTCCTCCCTCCCCTGAGAGATCCCCTCCACTGCTCATCCCAGTATCTCCCTTTATTCCCATAATCTTGGGGTCTACTTTCATCTATGTGTTCCTAGTTGTGTGGTGGGTTTGAGTCAAAGACAGAGTTGTGTATCCATCCTTCTAAGGAGCAAACCTTTCAAACATGCCAAAGCTAGAGATTAGCTGTGCCAGGGCATCGTAATTCTAGTATTGTAGGGGTAGGTTGTATAGTTTGAGTCTTGCTTTGTAGGTTGTGGGGTCGTAGACCATCTCCGTCTGTTTGGTCCAGGTCGCTAGCTGCACCTCTACACCCAGTTGCACAGTGAAAACACAAGTGTCTACCGCCTGTTTGCGCATGTCCTAATTTGGAAAAATAGCAATAAAATCCCTCATCGATGGTGGTATCTTTCTTACCTTCATGTTCCTTGGGTTTGTTGCAAAATGGTATGCTAGTTTTGTGGTCAGTCTGTGTGCCAGATGTCTATCATTCTGGTTGGGCCCTGTCAGTACTACCGCTGCTTGGTTGAGAAAGTCATTTGTTGGTGCAAAGCCTTCAATCACCAATAGGAAGACTTTGTGGTCCCACCCAGTGTTCGTTGACATATTTGGGATCAGTCAAGGTCATGGTCTCCCAATTTGCAAGGTAGTCCATCCTGCCTTTTTGTGGTTCTTTTCTTTTTGGAATTGTGATTCTCTCTCTTTTGAGACTTGTGATTAAGGTGTTATGTGTGTTTTCTCTTCTATTGGTTTGGTTTTTATAGCCTCATGTTGCACTCCTGTGGCCTCTTAATGATCTTTACTTTTGGCGGATTTCGCTCACACCTACCAGCTGAGTGACCACCTGTGCATTTAAGGCATTTCAGTTGGTTTTTGCATTGAAAACGCCTGTGTCCTTTTGCGAGGCATTTGAAACAACAACATTGTTTCAAAAGTTCTTCCTTCCACTGTGGACTCAGTACGGTAGTTGATCACTCAAAAGAGAGCGATGTTTTCTTTTAAAATTTATAAACTCGGAAATGCTATCGGTTCGGACTGCAAGTGCACAATCCTATCGAGTAGTATATTCGAGGTTGATCCATAGAGAATATTGGTTCAGAGTCTTGAGCGATCAAATCACAATCTTTCAAAAGGCTAGACGAAATTTGAAAATTGAGAGTTGAAGTTGTGATCAATGTAAATTTGGAAAAAATTAAAAGTAATTAAAATAAAGATAGAGATGAGAATTCCTAGGGTTTCGGCACACCATTGCTACTCAATTCACTTTGATATTCTACTTTTGTTGGGTCTGATTTCCTGTTGTTGTTTTATGAAAGACACCACATAGGTCACTGCGAGTTATCTTACGCAAGAATGATAGATCTTTCATCGAGATTCTACATAAGAACTGCGAGTTATCTTACACAAGTGACAGATCTCTAAATACACAAGTTACTACACATATCACTGCGAATTATCTTACGCAAATGATAGAGCTTGGTTCGCATTTTGTTGTTCTGATTTATGGTTTCCCTGCTAAGGTTTTCTGCACATAAATCTAATAATTCCCAACGAGGCTAACTCGTGCAACATAGTTTCTCTTACCATTAAAGTATTGTCACTACCCTAATAGATTAAATTAGATCATCGAATTTAGATGAAGGGATAATAAATCACAAAAGCATTTCGATTAAACAACAAGAAATTATAATCAACAAAAAATATATATATCAAAGCATCAAGAGTAACAAGGTTTACTATCTAGCCCCTAAGAAAAGAACTTAGCCGCGGAACGGTATGGTTACAATCACTCCTCTCTTTCTCACTTAATCAAATCTAACTCAAATTACAAAGATATAAAACTATTATGTCCATGGTGCTTACACTAGTGGAAAAACACAAATCAGGATCGGGTATATTCGCACATCAGGATCGGACCTACAGCCGATCCTGTTCCAGCCGATACAAGTAGTCAATCTCAACTGTATCGGTTAAACAACCGATCCAGATAGAAACAATCTGGATCGGATAATAAATCGAAGACCGATCCCGATTTATAGGTATCGGGATCGGTTTTATTAATTACCCGATCCTAACCAGCTAGAATCTGCATCGGTTATTTATTCCAACCGATCCCGACTTGTTAGTATTTGGATCGGTTAAAACTACAACCGATTGTGAAATGTAAGTATCAGGATCGGTTTATTATCAACCGATCCTATATTTATTATCTGGGCAAATTATTTAAACAATTGGATCGGTTGTTAACTAACCGATGCTATAATTGGATCGGTGTAATTATTAAAAACCGATTCAGATAACTAGCAGGTTCGGTTTATTTATACAAACCGATCCAGAAGGTTGTTATCACGATCGGTTTTTTATTAATAACCGATACTGATTTGATACAGTGTTTTAAAAAAATTTATTTTATATTTGGCCAGCTTCCAGTATATTTTGCTGGCCTATATAGGATATCACATGCATCAGGAATTATCACAAGAGACCTATCATATATGCATCAGGAATCACCACAAATCGATACACATCCTAAATTATTAGAAAAGTATCACATCCTAAATTATTAAGCTCCTAAATCGATACACCATCTCTTAGAATTATTAAGCTCCTAAATTATTACAAATTATTACAAATTATCACATCCTAAATTGTTTTACTTTTTTGAATGATTACCTCATTTAAGAAAAAGTTACACCACGAGTTGCGAATCTTGTCCATTCTGTAAACCGGGTACTTAGTGGGAAAGTCCTGCATTTTTTAAATGATATAAGAGCACAATTAAATATGTACTTAATTATATTTGAAGCAACTGCTTACTTTTGGAAAATATATAAATGTATATATACCTTCATTTTCGGAAAATCACGGATGAAGCGATGTATTATGTCGTGCATGAACATCATGACATAATATCGACATTCCCAACGTCCATTTTGTTGTGGGCACTACATTACACATCAAGAGAGTTAAAAAAATTAAACATTTTTTGCACATATAGATTTTGACCAATTTTAATTTGCAGCTAGGTCCCTATAATCATATCATAACCAAATTTCACCATTTTTTACATCTAAGTCCCTCGTTTAACATCACCAACTTAGCAATTTACAAACAATAAGAGAAGTTTAAAAATAAGTACTTACCCTGCAATAATTAATCTTCAAATTAGAGCATTTTCCAATTCCTCCAATCATCTGGTCCAATTGGTAGGGCCTGTTGAAAAAAATACTACCAATTCTAAGAAAAATATTAATGGAAATCTATAGATTTGACAAATGAAAGTTTGAAAAGCATACATTTTGAGCGCATCGATGATCTTCGGGTGATGTGGAACCGATTTCTTACCAACGGTCTTACCGGAACAATAAACACTGAGAGAATTGAACACGTATACCTCACTCTCGCTTGGCATAAGCACGACCAAGAGCCAATGTGTTCTGCAAATTAGGTTTTGTATCATCTCACATTTTATAATTTATACAAAATGAGAGAAACTTAATAAAATTAGAATGTATATATAGCACTAACAACTGATGATACGGTATGAATATCAATTTCTTCCTCCGGTTTTCTCTCAGTGAATCCTTTATGTATTTCTCGACGTATTCTTTTGATTGGGCATCACTGTCCAACAAGTATTCATTTGTTTTCATGGGGTCCATGAAACCAACGCGCTCATCTTCTCGATGTTCCTCCTTGTTGTATTTTTGCAGATACCTGCAAAAAAAGGCATACATGTGATCTCGATTTTTTCATTTTGAATTAAAAGTACTACATTCTACCATTATTACGAATGTTAACTCACATCATGAAGATCTGAATAATCGGTCCGGAGAGCCACTCCTCTGGTTTAACCAACGTCAAAAAATCATCTGCATTGACTACCATGGGTTCTTCATGATGGAAAAGGTCAGGTGGCTGGTTGACGTGAAATGCTTTGTTAGGTTGGCTCAAGAACCGATCACGCAGAAGGGTATAAGACTGTGGAAAACGGCAAAAATCGATACCACCAAACCTGTTTGTGTCAGTTTGTACCACATCCCCACCAGTAAGAACAGTGGGTGGTTCCTGCAATTAAGATAATACCATCAACTAAAACTCTACCATATAGATACAAATTTATAAGTATAAGAAGTTGTAATAATAATATGCATTTTTTACCTGATCAATGGATATCAGGTCCATCGACCATGCGGTGGAGCTGCCAACGGCTGAGATGATGGTTGGCATGTCTTCATGTGGTACAGGTAGAGAGGTGTTTTCTTCACCCGGGACCACTTCATCCACCATTACCCTTGCATGGTCAGGTGGTAGAGGCCTCGTGTGAATGGTCTCTCCAGGATTTACTGGAACATTAATTGTCCCCGAAGCCACTTCAACCTTCTTCCCATCTCGATGCATGAGAAGTTTGCATACTCGTTGCGACGGCTGTACATGCTACAAAAATTCATTCGAAGGAATAATATGTATAAAACTAAGGCATGTACGTAATATAATTATTATTTTTATTTGAATGGAAAAATATGTATTTATTTGCATTACCTCCATCGGGAAAAAGAGGGAAGTTCGTGGTCCAACTGACTGGCAGCTGCTCTGAATGGCTGTTGGGCTGTAAGCGGCTGTTGGGCTTTCCGCGAGTATTCCTCGGCCCATCAATGTTGCCATTTGCTCCGCTAACATTCCTCTCATTTTCTCCTCCATTTCTTCCTTTATTCTCTCCTCTGCAACTTGTACTCTCGCCGCCACTTCTCTCTGTATCCTATCTTCAATGTCCGCGCCAGACCCAGAAAGCACGTGTCTCCTCCTTTTTCCGCTTCCCTGATATGCCTTTTTAATACCCACCAGAGCTCCAAGGCCTCTCACCCTCCCAGCATGTTCCGGATTCGGCAGAGATTTTCCTAGAACATCGTCGTAACGATCGACGGGCAACAAGCCTTTGTTGAAAGCCTCCTGTTGTTCTTCCTGAAATGAAAATGGCAACCTGTTATCACATAATAAATTAGAGTTGAATTTCAAGGAAAGAAAATATCTAAATCCTCACAATAGTCTTGACGACTGCTTCTGTGTCCTCGTTAGGATAAAGAATTTCTTGGCCATCGGCTGACTGCTCCGTGTGTCCTAGTGTCCATGAGACATGCCTATACTGAACAGACATATCAAGAAACTGCTCCTGTGACAGTATAGTAGTTGACCCCTGGGTAGACGGATCACTACTTACTGCTTTATCGTTTGCAATTTGCTGGAAAACTTCTTTGAGCCTATTCTGGAATTTCTCACCGCTGTACCCTCTGGATCCCAGGTAATGTTTATACTTGTTCTTGGACTGATTCTCCTTCCCCTTATTGCTTTTATTCTGCAATTTACACAAAGAAACAATTTCCAGTCCATCTGCCAAAGAAACAGAAATGTGTCAAGGTTTACGTGAGTTAAATTCAACTTTGCTAGCTTGTGAGCTTAGGACCATGTTATTTACCTGGATTTGGTTCCATATCTTTTCCTTCACGTCGTCTTCTACCTGAGACCACTCTAGGCACGTTATAGGAACGTTCCTTCTTACCAATATCCCAATTGCATCAAATTCAACATGCTTGCCGGTCTGATTAACGACGGTAGCAAGTTGGGAAGGCCCTCTTACTCGCTTCTCACCCGAGGCACGCTCGCTACCACCACCACCACCATCACCGCCACTAGCCTCACCAGCACCACTAGACATGATAGGAGCAGCTCGATGACCCTCCTGGAACAATTATATAAATTCAAACGAGCGTTACACAAATCAGTTAGTGGAGACTGATCAATACTCCCAACCAAAAATCCATCTGAACGGTTAGATAGAGAATAAAAAAACAACCAATTTAGAGTGAAAATTTGATTTATTTGGATTTTTCTGCTATTTTTAGTGAATTTTCAAAACTGGAGCAGCATGTGTATTCGTGCTGTTTTTTCAAAACTGGAGCAACATGTGAATTTTCTAAACTGGAGCAGCATATTACCCGAAATTAGTGCGAAATTAGTGCGAAATTAGTCCGGTACCAGTTAATGTTTTACAAATAACTGGAGCAACATGCCAATTAAACGGTGAACTCAAGGCCGGTACCAGTTAAAAGGTGTTTGAGCATTTACCCGAAATTAGTGCGAAATTAGTCCGAGAGAGAGATGGAAGCACCACCGACAGCACCGGCACTAGAGGAGAGAGGCGAGAATGTGCGGCGAGAGAGGCGGCGGCGTGAGCACCGTAAGACTACGAGAGTAGCGAGAGGCGGATTTTGGCAGAGAGGCGGCGGCGTAAGCCCGAGAGAGTCGGTGTTAGCACCGAGAGAGGCGGAGTGCGCGAGAGAGAGGGATCAGTGAGCTCAGATCGAGTTTTGAAAATGAATTGAGGAGACCAATTTTCGCTAAGTAGCGAGAGAGGCGCCAAATAAAATCCCCGCTAATGTTTATCATCATCATGATTGGTTTTTTATTAACAAACCGATCCTGTTGTTATTTTTTGTCATCAGGATCGGGTATCTTATAACCGATCCTGGGTACCAATGATCAAGTTCGGTTAACTTAATAACCGATCCTGATGGTCCGGCATTAATTAATCCAGTACTTTGAAAAACTAAATCACTGTTTACATAATTTCAATGGATTTATGTAATGCATCAAATTTACTTTCACATAATTTACATTTACATGATTAGCATCACATTTGTACCTTGAATTCAAAATTTACTAAATAACACAATAATTAGCATTATTAAAATGAAAGAAAAAAGTCTTTAATATTTATGACACCTTGCATGCAACCCATAGTCAAGGAATTATAATGCCTCCTGGGAAAAAAATAATAAACCCATTAAGTCAGGAATATTGAAGTTTTTTTTCAAGTCGGAAAAGATTAAAAAAGTCTAGATATGACATACCAATAAAACATTGAATATCAATTTTATTCAATCCATTCTCCTTCATTATGATCGTTGTGCATGTGACTTGTTTCGTTATCCACGACAGTTGGTAAAGATGCCATGCCAATGGAAAAAGGAGGTATATCATCAAAATGATCGTACGCTTCTTCGTCGTCTACATTATCAATCCCGACAATACGTCTTTTCCCGGAGAGGACAACATGTCTTAAACGATCGGCCGGATCAGTTATGTAGAACACTTGTGTGGCTTGTCTTGCAAGTATAAATGGATCATCCTTGTATCCAACCTTATTGAAGTCCACCAAAATTAAACCATCGTTGTCAACTTTAACGCCCTTACGGTTGTCGACCCATTTACACTGAAATATCGGGATCTTAAATTTTCTGTAATCTAGCTCCCAAATTTCTTCGATAAACCCGTAGTACGACATCGAGGGATGCGATGGTCCGGCACCTTTATCTCCTGAAAAATCACTCGACACGGCTACTACAGTCACTCCGCTGTTTTGCACGGTACTCTTTAAATCTTGACTTCTTGTGTAAAATGTATACTCGTTGATGTCAAATCCTTGGAAGGTTTTCACGACATGGACTGGACCGAGAGCCAACATTTTGACAATTTCTTTAATGTTTTCTCCCTCCGGAGCTTTCATGACTCTACGTGTAAACCATCCTTCGAACTTTTCATTGTGTTCTCTAATCAACCACTTATCGGATTTCCTAGGATTCTGTTGACGCAAGAAAGTCATGTGCTCGTCCAAATAAGGATGAACGTCGGTGAGGTGCTGCAAAACATGTAAGTGTGCTAGGGTCATCGTTGTATGTAAGGGCACGATTAATTTCGATCCCAAGGTGCCTACCCCGTGAAGTCTTCCGTCGTGCCGAGGTTTAGGGATGCCGATGGCTTCTAAATCATCCAGATAATTAGTACAATACTCAATCACCTCTTCGGCAGCATATGCTCTTACAATGCTGCCCTCAGGACGATATCGGTTCCTCACATATCCCTTTAACAATCCCATGCATCTCTCGAACGGATACATGTACCGCAAGAAAACAGGCCCACACATCTTAATTTCTCTAACTAGATGAACAATTAAATGAACCATTATATCAAAAAAAGACGGCGGAAAATACATTTCAAGGTGACAGAGAGTGACGACAACCTCCTTCTGCAAAGCATCTAACGTATCAGGATCATTTACTTTGCAACAAATGGCGTTGAAGAAAAAACAAAGCTTTGTGATGGTCTGTCTAACGCACGGTGGCAATATGCCCCGAATTGCAACAGGAAGAAGCTGTGTCAGTAAAACATGACAGTCGTGGGACTTCATACCTATCAATTTTAATCCCTCAAGTGAAACTAGGTTCTTAAAATTTGAAGAATATCCAGATGGTACTTTTACACCATGAAGGCATTCACATAAACTTGTTTTTTCTTTTTTTTGACAACGTATGCATGGCTGGTTTTAGATATGTGCAAAGTTTACCCTTTTCTCTTTCCTTCTCTGCCGGTTGTAGATCCGGCCGTATGTTCAAGAATTGCATGTCTTTTCGGGCATTGATACCGTCCTTAGTCCTTCCCGGAATATTCAACAATGTTCCAACCATGTTATCACACACATTTTTAACCACGTGCATCACATCGAGACAGTGTCGAACCTCTAAATGCTCCCAGTATGGCAAATCCCAGAATATTGATCTCTTCTTCCATGTAATTTTCGGAGACCCTTTCTTTCTCACCACCTTTTTTTTCCATTTCCCAAACTGATTTTCGATATCCTTTACTCTCGAATAAACTTGTTGGCCGGTCAATGGATAATTTACTGTGACATTCTCGGTCTTTTCATTGAATGCTTTCTTTCTCTTTCGGTGTGCGTGGTTGGCAGGAAGAAATCTACGATGACCCATGTACACATTTTTCGAGGAATATGGTAGCCACATATCGACTGTATCATCCATGCAAATAGGGCACGCTTTTTCCCCTTTAACACTATAACCCGACAAATTACCATAGGCCGGAAAATCATTAATGGTGCAGAAAATCATGGCCCGTAAAGTGAATTTCTCCTTGGTATATGCATCAAATATCTCCACTCCGGGATGCCATAATTTGCTTAAATCCTCAATCAACGGCGCTAGATACACATCTATGTCGTTTCCGGGCTGTTTGGGTCCTGATATCAGCAAGGTCAGCATGATGTATTTGCGTTTCATACATAACCACGGCGGAAGATTATAAATGCACAATAGAACCGGCCAACTGCTATGCTTACTGCTCATGCTACTGTGCGGATTCACTCCATCTGCACTCAGCCCGAGCTTGAGGTTTCTTGGGTCACCGCCAAATTCGGGAAATCTTCTGTCAATATTTCTCCACTAAGGAGAATCAGCGGGGTGCCGTAATTTTCCGTCCCTTTTCCGGTTATCGGCATGCCAACGCAATAATTTCGCTTCTTTGGCATTTGAGAACAAACGTTTGAATCTCGGTATCACGGGGAGGTACCATAGTACTTTTGCCGGAGGTCCTCTATCCGGTTTATCACTCTCCATTTTATCGCTAGTTAGATGCTTTCTACTATAACGTGATGCACCACATTTTGGACACTCGTGGAAATCTTCGTACTCATTTCGATATAATATACAATCATTTGGACACGCGTGTATTCTCTGAACTTCCAAATCCACTGGACACAACATTTTCTTCGCTTCGTAAACATTATATGGTATCTCGTTTCCTTCCGGAAGCATTTCTTTCAATGTTTGTAATAACGCAGTAAAACTTTTATCACTCCAACCGTTTGATGTTTTAAGGTTATACAATTTTAATACACCTTTCAATTTTGAAAATTTAGAACAACCGGGATACAATTCCTTATTAGAATCTTCGTACAAATTCTCAAATACAGAGTACTGCTTATCATTATCAAAATCCTCTTCTAAATCACGTAACATTTGATCAACATTCTCAGTTTCATCTACCACCGTATCATCGGTCCCATCGTGTGGTCCATCACCACTTCCGTCACTCCCACCAGTATGGTATTCTTGATGCTCACTACCTATATCGGTTTCCAAACTCTCGCCATGCCATATCCAACGCTTATATTGTTGCTTGAATCCACGTCGGATTAAATGGTTCCTCACTTGGTTGGGATTGGAAAATTTATTCATATTGTTACAATCACGACAAGGACACGACATCAGCCCAGTCCCATTCTTCGCCGTATCTTCCGTAGCAACTTTCATAAATTCATCAACACCGGCCATATATTCATTGGATATACGTGATGTTCCGTACATCCAACTGCGGTCCATCTGTAATTATAAGAAAATACAATTAAGCACAAGGGAATATATGGTACTTTAAATGTTCACACTACGGCTTACATGGGGCCGGTTACCATCCTATCCCACTCTTTGAATACTTTGTCTCAGTAGTGACCACTTGTTAGTCATGTTTTAGTATTTAAGGAAATTTCGGCAGCATTTCCCCTTAGTTTCCCAAATATTCGGGGAACTAATAAGAGGAAATGCTGCCGAAATTCTCTTAAATACTAAAACACGCCTAACAAGTGGTCACATCCTAATTGAGACAAAGTATTCAAAGAGCAGTCCCAAAACGGGGACTATTCAAAATTAATCCCTAATGGATTAATTTTGAACGGGTTTTATGACCTAAATGCATTATTTGGATTGTGACTCGTAAGACAATACTCTAGCTAGATACCTAATGGTGGAAATACCTTTAATTAACTATATATATTATTATCAAAATACATGATCAAGTTTCATTCACAAAACTAAACATGAGGTTCGTGTTGTACTTACAATTTTTTTGGATGCCAAATCGAGTGAGATGAAGATCGCTGCACCAGATTCCTCAATAATAGCCAATCTACAAAAATAATGAGAATTGAGTTGAGCTTTTGAAGCAAAATACACCACATGAGCCCTAATATAAAAACAAATTTTAAATTCTTGAGTCTCATCAATCCAAGTTAAAAATGCTTCATTAATTTGATTTATATGAGCATGTGTAGAATGAGAAATATAGATCAAATAAAAACCCCTTGAATTTCCTAATTTCTTGATTCTCTATGGGATTGTGCCTAAAATTAGTTAGCATTTTTTATTAAAAATGAAGGAATCGGGTTTATATTACCTCAATCAACCATCAACCGAGATAAATCAACAAATGATCAAAATGAGGAAGAGAAACACTTGTTTCGGGTAGAGAGAGTTCAGAGGTCGATAACACCTCAAAGAGGACAGAGACAGATCGCGCACTGGAAATGGAGCAAAAGACCTCGTATTCTGGAAAGGGAGAACGTAATTAACAAGGTATCAGGATCGGTTGAGTTAGAAAACCGATCCTGATAATCACCAGCACCGGTTAATTTGTTAGCCGATCTTGCTGGTTTCCTATCAGGATCGGTTTTTACAAAACCGATTCTGATACTAAATAATCACAATCGGTGTTTTCTTAACCGACGCCGATGGTACACACACAGGATCGGTGTATTATAAATAACCGATCCTGATACTCACTGGCACTTAAACCGATTCTGATACTAAATAATCACAATCGGTGTTTTCTTAACCGATCTTGATGAATATCAAGAACGTTTTTGAAATCATTCTGAAAATTAAAAAAAAGACTTTATATTATTAAATATTTGTGACTTACATATTATATTAATTTTGGGCAAGATTCATTTACTGACCGGACAATGGAAAACATGCGAGTTGTTCTTCAATATTTATGACTTATTTTATTTCGAGTTTTAAGTATTTTTTTTTATTTCATGATAAAATTTAGGAGATTATTTTATTTCATGTTTTAATTGCATATTTTTTAAGATATGAATTCAAATCACTTGAGGTTACCTGATGGAGTACAATCTATGTTGCATGGATACGGATACGATACGGATACGGCGATACGGTAATTTTTAAAAAGGGCATCTCAGATACGATAGGCCTATTATATATATATATATATTTATTATTTTAATTATATTATTAAGTATTATATAAATTAAATATAAAAATATGGGTACAATAACACAAGGATATATTAAATACTAAACCTACTCTCCTCTAACACGAAAGATGAGTGGTTGTGGTGGTAAAGCAACATGGTGTTGTGCAACCAACGTGGGTTCGATTCTTGCTTGGCACAAAAAAAAAATTTAGCCTTGGTTCTATGCGCGGTGCATGAGCAGTATTTGGTGGTTTGGGTCTATGCGCGGTGTACGGTGCCCGAGCAGTATTGGATGGTCTAGATTTTTTTATTTGAACTTGACACGAATCTCAAAGCACAATTAATACTAGCCCCGGCTGAGATTAAATCTGGACCGTCCCTTTCAATTGTCTTGAGACAAGAGCCTCAAGTGATACAGATCCCAAAAATATCGGGAAGATGGATATTAAATGCAAAACTAAAGTCAGGATCGGTTAATTATAAGTTAACCGATTCAGATACTATCACGATCGGGGTTTTATATTAAACCGACGCCGATGGTACACATACAGGATCGGTGTATTATAAATAACCGATCCTGATACTCACTGGCACTTAAAATGAGGAGCCTTCCCCTCTTCCCCTCTTCCCCTCTTCACTCTCAAACCGATCAACTTCAATTCAAAAATCTGCCATTTTCTCTCCTTCAACACTCGCCATTTCTTGCAGTAGGTTTTCATTGATCACTTTGTCAAGGTTTTAATGTCCTTCCTTTCTTTGATCACTTTGTTTTCATTATTTTTTACGTTGTGTATTTTCTCGTATTAGAAATGCCTCCTCGCCGTCGGTTCATAACCAGCAAGGGTGATGACTTCGCAAAGCACTTCACCAAGCGAGAGTTGAAGGAGTTCTTCTACAGTGATGACCCGGGCTTGGCACGCGTAGCCGAATGCATTCTTGATTCCAATCCTTACCTCGATCCGGATAGTGACGGTGATGAGGATAGTGACGGCGAAGAAGTTGAGCTCGCGGTGAATGAACGACAAATCTGGGCCGAGATGGTGGAGTGTTTCGAGTGCCTCCTTTTGGCCAAGGAGGATGTCATGGTCCGTTGTGAGACATGTCGCAACACATTCCATCCGGAATGTGTTGGCAAGGAGGTCAAGGAGAACAAGGACCTCCGACTTGTCAAATGGAGATGCCCAACATGCATCGACGGGCCATCAAAGACTAAGTTAATTATTTTTGGCAACTAATTAATTAAGTTTATTTTGAGATCTATATGATCTAACTTCTTATGTATGGATGAATTTGTTAATTTACTTATTTTGGATGAACTTGTTATTTTGAGATCTATATGATCTAACTTAATTCTATTGAACTCTTTGTTGAATGGTAAGTTACCTTATTTATATTATGGTTGTTTTTATTTATGGTTGTGTGATGCTTGATTAAATTGTGATTTGTTTGGCATATTTGTTTTAATCGCATATTTGTATGTCATGTGTGAATAATGGGTGTCAATCACAAATGAGTTGCTTGAATAATTGGTGTGGATCACAAATTATATGTTTTTCAATATACATATATATCTATATCTGCCTGAAAAGGAAAAAAAAAAAGGCAGAAATACATTTATCAGGATCGGTTTTTTCTTTGTTCACCGATCCTGGAAACCATCAAGATCGGTTATTATTAAGAACCGATCGTGATAGTCATCCGAATCGGTGATCTGTAATAACCGATCCTGATTGACTTATCTGCAACTTTTAGATTTTTTTAAAGCAAAAAACGATTATTTGTTCAAATTTTTATTTTTTCTGCTTACTATATGGCTTTATATTGAAAATGCCAAATCTGGACAAATTGACGTTCATTTAGGTTGCCAAAAGTAGGTCTGGAAGATGGGACAAGTGGGTGGTTCTACACAAGTCGGTGGTTCTTCTCTGTTGTTGCCATCAGAGTTTACAGAACTTAATATGAAAATAAATGTTTTAATATTATATTTCATGTTCAAGAGTTGAATGAAGGAGAAGGACCTTCAAAGAAAGCAAGAGTCCGATGAAAAGTTCAAAAAATCATATGTTTCTTCTATGGAATCGAAAAAATTTGAATCTTATTCTATGGAATCAAAAAATTCATATTTTCCAGGATCGGTTATTTAGTTAGCCGATCTTGAAAGTTAACTGTCAGGATCGGATAATAAAAAGACCGTTCATGATACTTGACAATCAAGATCGGTGTATTTTTTTACCGATCTTGTTTATTATCTGGATCGGTGTATATATACCCCGATCCTGATTACTTGTTATCTAGATCGGTTAAACATGTAACCGATCTCGATACTTAACAATCAAGAGCGATTTTTGTGTTTACCCGATGCAAAAGGTATTAGTGTCAGTGTTTTAATTTAACCGATCCTGATGAGGCGATACTGTTTGCACATTTTCCACTAGTGTTATATAGGAGTGGAGGGACGTCTCGAGTTGAGTGGAGGCCAAGAAAGAAGGTCTGGATACAGCTGTCGGCAGTTATTCTCCAAAAGGCGCCTTGGTTATGGACCGTATTAGGTGATACGGTCCGTATTGGGACCATGTCGCTGAAGGGTTTAATACGTATTGCGCTATCTCCTGGTCCATATCCGGCTAGGTCCGTATCAGGCAATACGGGCCGTAACAGAGCCTTAGTCGATGAGCGTCGCTAATCCGATTGATCTGATTCTTGCTCCATTTGGTGTAAAATAGTCCCAAATCCTGTTTTCTGTGATAAAACATAAAGAATGGTGACAATAGCCTTTTTCTCTAATTAATTAGACATAAGTGTGAGATAATATGCAAAACCTAAGTCAAAACCCTACGTAATTCATCATCATTTTGACTCTGATCAGTAGTCTGCCTTAGTTGCGTGCGATGCTTCCTTCTCCTTACCTCCGTCCACCCTTCATCAATGGGGATGCGGTTTCCCCAAGCATCTGTGTTGTCTTATCTCGGTGTCGTTGGTACAGAGCCTTTAATGTTAGCTCTAACCTTTTCTTGCCTCATGAATGCAAGTTGGTGCTCTGTCTCTGTTAACGCCACCCCCTGCTTCGTAGCTACCACAGAAGCGTACGATGCCTTTGTGATTGTTGCTATCTCCTTGTTGCGTTGGAGTATGTCCTTCTCTGTTGCCTTCTTTGTTGCGAGCTTGATTGCCATTTTTTCGCCTGGGAGTCGCCTCGGTTGTCGTGTTGTCTCTCCATCAAATTGTCGCCATTACCAAAGTCGAAGGTTAAAATTTTATTTTATAACCAATGAATGGCTGACTTACCCTCCTAAGGTTTTGTAATATGAGTATAATGGACTTGTCCAGTTCAAGCCAAAATGGACAACAAGATGGCCGAGAAGTAATTCAGTTAGCCAACGTATGAAGCTGTTACATAATTCTGTTATTCTGGTATAGATTGTAATTAGGAGAAACATGTTGTAATCCATTTTCTATATAAAGCTGTTGATGTACAATGAATTAGATATAGAAGGAAATAATACAATTCCATTTGATCTCTCTCTTCTATTATTTTTTATTTTGGCATGTAAAATCCGACACTTTGATAGTATTCTGGTTAAATTTACTCGGAATTTTATCTTTGTTATACTCTTGATTTATTCTCTGAGATTCTATTGTTTAATTAATTATATATGCAAGTATTCTTAATTCGAAAAAGGGTTAGTGGATGCTAATGGGTTAGTGGGTTAAAGGGTTAGTGGATGAAACCGTTGGTTGAGAGACCCATTTTTCCTTTTATTTTTGTACCGAGTAGCTTCTATACTAAGAGTCCCAAAAAAGTATTCTTAATTCGAGAAATGTGAGTACCCTTTGATATTTCATTTAAGTTCTTATCTGGATATTAGGGATGCTTCTATGGGCATAAGGACCTATTTGTAAAATGAACATATTTTCATTTTCAAAGTTCAAACAGTCGATCTGACCATTCAACGTTATCTCCATATTAAAATGTACTTGGAGGTCAAATTTTACATTTTTTTGAATTTGTTTACTATTTATTAAGTATTTTACAAAACTAGTCAAATTCAGACCATTGAATTTTGTACCCATCTTAATAAATAGTAAATAAATTCAAACAAATGTAAAATTTGACCTCCAAGTACATTGTAATATGGAGAAAATGTTGAACGGTCGGATCGACTGTTTGAACTTTGAAAATGAAAATATGCTCATTTTACAAATAGGTCCTTATGCCCATAGAAGAATTTGCCTTCATTCTAACCTGATTCATTAGTACATGAAAATTATAGGATAAATTTAAGTTTTTAGGTGAGGAATGTAACCGTGAAATCTATTAAACCTACAGGGAGACCGAAGACTTGAACTTAGGATTTAGGTGAGCAACGTAACTGTGATGACTTATAACTTTGTAAGAGTCTTGACAAATTATAGAACTTGATCGTTTAGAGAAGGGCAAATTTAGAATTTTCATGAGAAAGAACAAAAAGATAACGAATTAGGTTTAAATAGCTAAATGAGTTCTAACCTATTAAAATATACTTTTTAACATCTGATTTCACTGAAATCAGATATTATGACTATCTAAATTACATGATTATCAATCTCCGACAATTTTATTGGTATAGTATTTAATTTGTATTTTGTCTGTTTGTCATACATTGTTTAAAAAAATATTAGTTGTTTTGATACTTTTATCCTATTTGTATAATATATGGTATTGTATGTTGCAATTAATTCCGACATTTTTATTAATATCCAAAGTTAAATACAAATTGTTAATTCTGCTCAGAATCCCGCATTATTGTTAAAACTACCCAAGCCGGCCAGAAAATGGCCGGCTTAGGTACCCCAGTAAACCGGCCATTATCTGGCCGGCTTACTCCCTTTTTTTTTTTTTTAGAGAGACACTATGAAAATCAAAATATTGAAATGTAACACTGAAAATTTGAAAATTTTGTTTAAACTATTTGTTATATTACTTCTTTTGATGTATAATTAGCATATTTATACTAAAATATGCTATATTACTTGAAATTATGTTCAATTACACTATATACAATAAATTATGTTCAATTACACTAAATTACGTTAACTTACAATAACTTCTCTAATTATGCAGCTTTACAGTAAATTACGCTAAACTACACAAAATTATGCTATGGTAGACTGATTTTGCTTATCTTTCATGAATCATAAAAAATAGTAAAAAAATTCCAAAAATAGTAAAAATTAGTATTCTGCAAGTTCATTATGTAACTAATTTACTGAGCTACTTGGATTGAATAATATAAATGAAAATCTTAATCGAAAACTTCAACTCAAGTTTTGAGGCTCTTCCCTTTGTTTTTTGGCGATTCTGAATTTCATAAAACAGCATAGCTGTCACTGACGCATGCGCATTTTCACAAGCTTTCCGAAAAGTGGTCATTTGCTGAAATCGGACACTCGAGCGCCGTTTTATGACCGTTTGAAGTTTTGTCGTCGTTTTTCACCTTTTCAGTGAAGATATCGTCCCTATTTATTTGAAATTTAGCGTAATTTAACTTAATATAGTATAATTCAACATAATTTCAAGTAATATAGCGTATTTTAGTATAAATATGCTAATTATACATCAAAAGATGTAATATAACAAATAATTTAAATAAAAATTTCAAATTTTCAGTGTTAGATTTCAATATTTTGATTTTCACAGTGTCTCTCTAAAAAAAAAAAAAGGAGTAAGCCGGCCAGATAATGGCCGGTTTACTGGGGTACCTAAGTCGGCCATTTTCTGGCCGGCTTGGGTAGTTTTAACAATAGTGCGGGATTCTGGGCAGAATTAATAATGTATTTAACTTTGGATATTAATAAAAATGTCGGCAATTAATTAGTAGTTTGGGTAACATATATAATTTTTCTTTCTTTTGTAAAATTTGGTTTCATTAACAATAATAGATATCGGGGATATATATGGCTCGTCGCTATCGAACAAAATAAAAAAAAAAAAAAAACGATAACGTCAGCTACAAGCAACAGTCTTAATTAATTAGCTACCTAGTGGTGCATCTTACCATTGGTCTTAATTAGCTGGTGGTGCATCTTTAGAAAAAAAAATATATATATATATATATATATATAGTAATAAAGACAAGACGCATATATACATATAACTTTTCAGAGCCCAATATATCCTGACGTATTATATATATTTTCGCACTTGACAGAGTTAGAGGCTGAGGTAGATGATTACAGTACTACAGTAGTTTAGATTAGATTAGATATTATAGGATTTGAGTGGCTAACAAGGGAATCGATCTCCACTTACGCACCCACTTTGTTTTGCTTCCCGCAAAATCAAAATAAAATTCCCATGCCAAATAGTACACTTAATTAAAACTTTCATACCACCAATTAATCACCACAACCACATATCTCAATTCTCATGAAACATATCCTAAATTAGGCATATGTATTATGTTTATCGTTTTTCATACATATTACTTTGGAGTTGCTCGGCAACAAAGGATTAATCCTCCTTAAGACTTAATCTGTTTTTTTTTAACTTTCTTAGCGGCTCAATTCTACCGAACACCGGTTTCTTAGCGCGGATTAGGAATACCTCTTTTAGCCTCATTTTGTCCGAATCTTAATTCTCTGTCCGAACCTTAAGACACCTCTACCATTTTCTTTAGCTTCCTTAACTTTCATCCACGAATTAAGACAACCGAACATCGATTTCTTAGCACTTCTTAAACTCTTAATCCTTCACTCTTAATCATTTATTGACTCTTAATCATTTATTGCTGAAGGTCCCGTTGGTTTTCAACTACCCGCACTTAATTAATTGGTACCACCCAAAAGATTTCCCAAGTTAATAATCGCACGTGTTTATAATGTATTTATAACAAGGAAATTGGATAGGTACAGGGTCCAATTCAATTATTCCCATCCAGTGTCCGTGCCACTAAGTGTTTTTTTTTTCTAAAGTAATCTTAGCATAAATTTTATTAATAAAAAAGTTAGTAAAACTAAAGAGAGGGGAATAAAAAAAGAACAAAAATAAATACAAGCACATTTACAACCCTAAACCTTCTAGAAAAAAATATCTACAATGCTAAGCTATATATGTTACTCCTATACTTCATATATGGTCCCGTATTCGTATCCGATACGTATCGTATTACAGTATCAATACTCGTATCATATTATCTGATACCCGTATCATGTTAAAAATTACCGTATCGTCGTATCCCGTATCGTATCTGATACGATACCCGTACCCGTATCCATGCAACATAGATGTCAAGTATAGATAAAAAAAAAAAGAGGGAAGAAATAACCGATTGCTCATTTCATGGTGAAGTTGCATTTTTATTGCAAGTTTGCAACATACGACTCGACCCGGCCACCATTCTAGGCATAAAGCTCATCCGGGATTACAAATTTAAACGCTTGATTAATTCGCTGTACATTCAAATTAAATTAATTTATTATTTTGCACAAGAAAGAGAAACAATTAATTAAGTTTTAATGGTAAATCGATGAAAACTCTTGAGGTCTTAGGTTCAAAGTTACTCTTCATTTATCATGTGATGATAAGGATGTGATAGGTCAGGACTCAGGTACAAGCAGAAATGAAATAGGAGGATCAAATTGCTGAGTCTGGACCCGCTTTGTTGGATAATAACTGCTAAGCTGATAAGGAAGAATTAAGGTAGAGTGGGAAAAATGGCACAGCGGAACCAGTTCCGTCACGGAACGGCACGGTACGTGTGTCGGTTACATGCCGTGACCATTCACGTGTCGTGTCCGTCTTTTGAAACTTTGGCACGGCACGGCACGTGAAATATTTAGTCACGGCATGGCACGATATGTAGTCACACGAGTCACGTGTAATTAGGACCATTAGATATTGATTTAATGGTGAATCTTGAATAAACTAACCTAAATTATGATTAAATAGTCACGCGAGTCACGCGAGTCACGCGAGTCACGCGAGTCACCGTATGGTCACAGCATGTTTAGACACGGCATGACTCACGTGGCGTGATCATTCGCGTGCCGTGACCACCCCTTGACATTTTGGTCACGGCACGACTGAAAAATTAATTTAGTCACGACACGGCACGGCACAAGACCAAAATCACAGTGTATTAGTCACGGCACGGCACGGCACGTTTTTTCCACTCTAAATTAAGGAAGTTGAAGTTTCTTTTGATCTTTATGGAACGACGTTTTGTTTGTTATATCTTCTCTTTTTGTTTAGGATTTGGATGCTTGTTTGTTTTGGTTATGCTTCTTTGTCTTTTATTATTTGTATGTGGTACCAACGATTTTGATTTTAATTAGTAAAATACATTTGTGATTTCAATATGAAATCGGTGGGTTATACACACACTACTTTTATAAAAAAAAACACAAAAAATTGTTTATTATCTGTAGTTGAATGAATTTGGATGGTTTGATTTTATTTTTATCTCAAATATGAGGATGAGATACTCGTTTAGGGACACTGTCGAAGATAAAATATTAATCATTTTTGCCGGTCTACTCTAAAAAACTTTTTTGTTTTCATTTTTTGTATATGAAATATGTATTGATTACCATCGTGAAATTCATCTTTATTTCTCTTTTTTTTTTTTTGGACTAGGAGTATTAATCGCTTCTACAGTGTCCATAAACAAGTATCACATCTTCATATTTGATGGTTTGATACTTGTTTATGGACACTGTCGAAGGTAAAATATTAATCATTTTTGCTAGTTTACTATCAATGTTTTTTTTTCATTTTTTGTATATGAAATATGTATTGATTATGTTTTTGGTCTTTCAGTTGGGCTATCATGTTTTGAGAAGTAAAATGCATGTTTTATTTTTTGTTCATATTTTTATTTTCAAACTTCAAACATTTGATCTGAAAAATTCAACATTTTCTCCATATTAAAATGTGCTTGGAAACTAAATTTTACATTTTGAGAAATTGTTTACTATTTGTTTAGAATTTTTAAAATCGTTGTTTTTAATTCTACAAAATTTTCAAAAAAAATGTAAAATTTGGTCTCCAAGCACATTTTAATATGGAGAACATGTTGAACTTTCCGAATCGAATGTTTGAATTTTAAAAATAAAGATATAAGAAGAAAATAAAATGGCACTTCACTTTCCAAAGCATGATAGCCCAATCCGAAATTTTTATTCATAATAAATAAATAAAATTAAAAATGGAATAATGGAAAAATGTACGGAGGAATTTTAAAAATGAGAAGCCATGTTTCTAGTTTGACGTCTCTGCAAGACGCCATACTATATTAGAGCCCCTATAAAAAAGAATTTAATATGGAACGGAAAATCATACAACAAAATCGGAAAAAAATATTAAAAAGAATTAATTGGGACGCCATGCCATCCGGAACCTCAGCCACAAAAAAAAAAAAAAATGGAACGCCATATCTACACATGACTCGTTTGCATTAATCGTACAATCAAACAAAAAAGATTAGTACATAGCTTTTATTTATTCTATTAATTGATCTTCGTTCTTCAATTCAAATAATTTATTGTATCAAATGTTCGATGTAAAGCATGCAATATAGAAGAGCTAACGCATTCTGTACATTCAAATTTAATATACATAAATATACATTTTAGCTAATTAGCATTAACTAATTGATTTAGAAAAAAAATACCAAATATATTCAAAACAAATTTTAGATTTTATTTTTTAAAATTTTTATTGAGAGAAAATATTCTTCTAATATTAGTCCAACAAATTTATAAAGCATAGCATTATTAAACCGACATGGCTGCTCTTTCATGCACAATTATAAAACATTTTAATATTGTACTATAAAAAAATAGATACCTACAAAATAATTAAATAAATGTTATCTAGTTATATTTAAACAATTGTGCAACAATTTGTGCAACTACTCTACTATAAAACAATCCAGCAAACAGATAAATAACAGCAAATATATCAACCAGCAGCAGATATCCAAACTATTCTAGAACAGTGTGGCGTCCATATCAGAAACATGTCTTTTCATTTTTAAAATTTCTTCGTACCTTTTTCCATTTTAAATTTTTTCTATTTACTACGAATGAAAATTTCGGTAGCCCAACTCTGTCTTTTATTATTTTGTATGTGGTGCCAACGGTATTGATATTAATTAGTAAAATACATTTATGATTCTAATATGAAATCGGTGGGTTACACACTACTTTTATAAAAAAAATTGCACAAAAAGATTGTTTATTATCTGTATTTTAATGAATATGGATGGTTTGATTTTATTTTTATCTCAAATATGAGGATGAGATACTCGTCTATTAAGAAATTTCGATTTAACAAAGTCTTATGAGAATTAATTTTGCTCAGATGGTAAAGCAATCTAATTTGTTTGTTACTTATAATTTACCAAGTCTATCACTTGAATTCTAATTATTTTAATGACCGAGAGTCCGAGATGAAGAAGAAAAATAACAAAATGATATATTGATCTTCTTTATCAACACTCTAAATTTCAAATTGATCACTTTAATTTATTGATCTTCTTTACTTCATCAGAAAAGTAGGTCATGTTTGATGTGTAACAAAATGATATTAAAATGTTTCTAATTGACATTAACAGAAATAATATTATTACTAATAAATATAAGAACAATAAAAATAATAATCATCATTACTATTATTATTATTATTATTATTTATAATAATAATAATAATAATAATATAAATAATAATTCTAATAATAATAATAATGTTAAAATAATAATAATCTTCTTTACCCCATTGGTTAGTGCCCCATCATGCCCCAACATCATTATATCTATTTTCAAAGTCTAAATAATCGATCCGAACCGTTCAACATGATCTTCATACTAAAATGTGCTTGGATAACAAATTTTATAATTTTTATAATTTTTAGAATTTTTTTACTAATTGTTTAGAGAGGTACGAAATTACTATTTTTGAATGGTCCAGAATCTTCTAAAAGCAGTTATTTTGTATCTATATTAAAAATAGCAAAATAATTTCCAAAAAATATAATTTTTTTTATCCAAGGATATTTTAATATGAAGATCATATTGAACGGTTCGGATCAACCATTTAAACTTTGAAAATAGAGAAAATAATATTGGGGCATGATGGAGCACAAAACCCACCCACAAAATAACTTATCAAATGAGAAACCCCAATAAAAAAAGAGACATTTTAACTCTACTCATAATAATAATAATAATAATAAATTTGCTTAAATACTAAGATAATTCTTTTTGTTTAGTAATAGGATTTAAAGTAACTTATATGTCGATATTATAGTCCATTTAGAAAAGGAAAAAAAAGCCTGGTCTACGATCCTGACAATGGCAAAACATGAAGTCATGTCCATTTTTTTGTCTCTCTCATCGTGTAAAAAAAGAGAGCAAAAGAAACCGATATTTTTATTAATACCCAAAAAAAACAAATTATCAAATCTGCTCCCACCCCAAATTTATTTTTATTTCTACCCCAACTGCCCGTCAGCTGGGCGGTCCAATTTCCTCACCTGACCGTCCAGTAGCTGGGCGGTCCACTCTTCATAGCTGACCGCCCAGCTGCTGGGCGGTCCACTATTTATTATTTTTTATGGCGGTTTTATGTTTTAATTTGTTTAAATGTTTTATATTAAATTGTTGTAATGATTTGTTTGATTGTTTACTATATTCAATTGTATGATATATATTTATTATTTGTTGACGATTATATTTTTATAATTGACGATTATTTTTATATGTTATGTAATTGTCTAGCTTTAATATAATTGATTAGTTTTATATTTAGTTTGTTAATGTTTAAATGTTTTTAAATGGTAAGTCTAAACAACAAAAGTAGGTAATCTAAATGGTAAGTCTAAACATGAAACATAACAGTCCAAACATGAAATATAATAATCCAAACATAAAATACTAGAAACCTATCAAATTAAAAAAATATAAAAACCCTAACGGCGATGACGAGGGCGAGGTCCGGAGAGCTCCAACCTAGTAGGTGCATGGCGGTCCCTCTGCAACGGCGGACGCCTCTAGGGAACCTCATCCACCTGCATGTCATCGTGTACGGCCTCGCGCGCCCATGGGTCATCCCCCAGGTGTAATGGATGCTCCCCATGGATCCCCGCCTGTGTACGCAACACCCACGGATCGGCCTCCCAAGTAGGAGGATACGTGGCCGGAGGCGGTGTGCCAAATATAGCAAAGGCAAAGCCATCTGCAGTCTGTGCCCCACTCCCCCTGGCCTCGCCGTCGTGCTGTCTGGGTTCCATATACTGCAGTATGTGGGAGCTAGCTGGCTCCCATCCGCCCTCATCTCCAGTGAGGTCATCCAATGAGAAAGCGGCAGCTTCATCCTGTATGTAAACAATGTTAAATTAGAGACATAGAAGTAACAAGTAAATTAATTAAATAATGAACTTTTGCTACCTCGGTCTGATGCACTGGAACTCCATGCTCGTTGTAGTATGCGTTCCACGCGTTGTTGTTCAACACCCATTGGTGGATCGCCCACCCCGAGTCAACATCTGCAGAAATGAAGATAAATTAATAAGAATGATCTTTTAAAGAGACGCTTAATAATGATCATTTGCATGACATATTATTACCTGTAGGAGGTGGCGGCATCTCCTCAGCGTAGATAGGAGCTCTAGGCTGCTTCGGATCTGGTGGTGGGGCCTTTATCTCGCGCTAATTGATGTCCTCCCCAGCATCGTGCAACATACCAACCAGGCGCCCGTCCCACCCAGTGTCCTCCACGATCGGTGCACTGTGTTGGAGCATTTGACATCCTATCGCTCTCTAACTTTTTCTCGTCATGCACACCAAGCTGTGTGCCACTCCTCTAATAGCGGTCAAAATCTGCACACAATGTATTTTCATTATTATTATTAGAAGATGAATAAATAACGTCAATTTTTTAAGCATGTCAGTTTCATTTAAACATACCGCACGAGCATGGATCGGGCCGAAAGGCAAGTAAGTCCTAGATCCGTCACCCGTGAGTCTCCGTCGAAGAGCATCACCATAGTCCCCCTGTAGATAAACCGTCGGCATGCCCCATCTCTGGTACCAGACTAAGTATCGCAATCTCCAAGGCCCGACCGGCATAGGGGTATCTGGAGCTGGAGGCGGGGTCCATAAGTGAAACTGGGGTGATGCAGCACGCTGGTAATGCTCCCAGAAATGCGTGCTCCAATCGACTTTGGGCTTGTTGTGTTTAGTGCTGCAATATAAATTAATTAGTAACGTGTATGGCTGAACAAGTAATAAAATAGACAAACAATAAGGCAGTGGGTAGTTACCTGTGCAGCTGGGTGGTCTGCCACTCGCCCAACTATGGAAAATCAGGGACATAGGCATCCAAGCCAAACTGACGGGGCACTCGATCAGGATAGTGATACTCAACTATCCAGAAGCATACGCACGGCCCCCGATAAAACGAGAGATATCTCTACTCTAATGTCAGCGGGCACAGAAGGCCCCGATCGTAGAACAGACGATAGGGGTACCAGGTGATGCTCGCATCGTGAAGCATCTGGAGCTGACCCCGGACATACGAAATCCCCACGGTCCTCCCCCTGCTCGTGTCCTCGTATGTGTGGGGAGTACCCCATATGGCACCGTACCCGGACGTCTCTCGGGGTCATCTCCCATCCATAACCCCGCCTGAGCTGGAGGAACAGGCCGACACACCGGTATATGTGACCAGGACCACTGCTGGAGTAGAAGAAGCGGTCCGGCAATATTCTTGTTCGTCGCCTAAATTTTGGACATGTGGTGCACTTATGGCAAATATGGAACCCCATAAGGCGCTGACGTCACCTAGTGTGACTGTCATCTCCCTAACCGGAAGGTGAAATGTATGCGTCTCCGGTCGCCATCTCTCCACCAGACTGCAAACGAGAGCCTGGTCAATATCACAGTGAGGCATGGTGGTCAACTGATACAACCCGAGACGCATGATGCACTGCTCCATCAACGGGTGACGGACGTATGGTATCTCGGGGGTGCGATGCCTCACTATCAACATCGTCGTGTCCTGCATTTTACAATGATTTCAATATAAACGTCTAATTATATGTAATATTTAATAATGCTATTTAAATTAGGAATACAAATCTAACGTACCTCCATAGATGCAAGTGAGACACTGTGCCTGACATGTGGGGTCCACAGAAGAGGACTAAATGTGTCAGGATAGTGAGAGTGATAATCTCCAAAGGGAGCATCTGCACCGGATGCCGCTGCACCGGATGCCTCTGCACCGGATGCCTCTGCACCGGAATCCTCTGCATCATGTGAACTCTCCCCCGTCTCCAGAGGGGCATCCCATGCACGTCCCGTCTAGTTCTGACCATACTACATTTCAATAAACAGAAGATTCTATCTTATAAATCCTGATTTATAAACCCTAACTTATAAACTCCAATTCTGTCAACCCTAAACCCTAATTTAACAGTCGAACATAATTTAAACAATTCAACCCAAAACCCTAATTTAACAATTCAACCCTAATCTAACAATTCAACCCTAAACCCTAATTTAACAATTCAACCATAATCTAACAATTCAACCCTAAACCCTAATTTAACCCCTAAACCCTAAATTAACAATTCAACCCTAAACCCTAATTTAACAATGCAACCCTAATTTAACAATTCAACATAATTTAAACAATTCAACCCTAAATCATAATTTAACATTTCAACCCTAATCTAACAATTCAACCCTAAACCCTAATTTAACCCCTAAACCCTAAATTAACAATTCAACCCTAAACCCTAATTTAACAATTCAACCCTAATTTAACAATTCAACATAATTTAAACAATTCAACCCTAAACCCTAATTTAACATTTCAACCATAATCTAACAATTCAACCCTAAACCCTAATTTAACCCTAAACCCCAATTTAAGACAATTCAACCTAATTTAAACAATTCAACCCTAAACCCTAATTTAACAATTCAACCCTAATTTAAACAATTCAATCATAAACCATAATTTAACAATTCAACCCTAAACAATTCAACCCTAATTTAACAATTAAATCGCGACGGGAAAATCAACAACCCGCACACGATAATTAACAATTCAACCCTAATTTATAAACTTCAGTTTTGTCAACCCTAAACCCCTAAACTACAAACTCTAATTTTGGAAACCCTAATTTTGAACAATTCAATCGTGTCGGGAAAATCAACAACCCGCACAAGATAATTAACAATTCAATTCTACCAATCGTTCCAATGCCAATACAAGATACAAAATATAAATTAAAAAAATTATTTAGAAACTTACTCGAAAATAATCGGATTGTCGCCGAGATGGCCGAAAATTAGGGTTCAGGTGAGAGAGAGAGAGAGAGAGAGAGAGAGGAAGAGAGAGAGAGGAAGAGGGAGAGGAAGAGAGAGAGAGAGAGAGGGCAGATTTGAAGAGAGAGAGAGGAAGAGAGGGAGAGAGAGGAAGAGAGAGAGATGAGGAGAGGGAGAAAGAGAGAGAGAGAGAGAGGAAGAGAGGGAGAGAGAGACTTCAAGAGAGAGGGACTGGCTGGGGTGGTGGTTTCGGGCGGCGGGGCGGCGGAGACGTGGGGAGGGGGGGGAGGCAGAGAAGAAAGAGAGAGAAGAGCGGTTCTGTGGGGGGGGCGGACCGCTTATAATAAAAAACAAAATAATAGTGGACCGCCCAGCAGCTGGGCGGTCAGGTTTGAAGAGTGAACCGCCCGGCTGCTGGGCGGTCAGGTGGGGAAAGTGGACCGCCCAGCTGACGGGCGGTTGGGGTAGAAATAAAAATAAATTTGAGGTGGGGGCAGATTTGATAATTTTTTTTTTTTTTGGGTATTAATAAAAATATCGGCAAAAGAAAATACCGACTTACCTTGTTTGTTTTTGCTTACTAATTACTACTACCCTTGTGGGTTGTGGCTAAAAAAGAAGAAAGCAAAAGGAAAATACTCATAATTATTAATTTGTGGTCATTAATTAAGCTGATGCGATGTGTTATTTCTATTGGGGCGACAATGATGAGAAGAATTCATGTTAGGAGAATTAACCGATTCTTTTTATTAATAAGAAAATGAAAACAAAAATATCAACAAAGGAGTTACGATTCCACATAATGTTGATATATAGGAGGAACGAGATAGATATTTCCTTTCATTTAATCTTAACTATAAACCCACACGATCGGTAATTAACTAAATAGAAGAAAAAAAAATCTTGACGGGATAGACTATCCCATTCAGAATTTATTTTTTCTTCTATAATGGTGTGTGGATTGTTATAGAAGATTTTTTTTTTTAAATACTGGACGGAATAGACTATTCCGTTCAAGATTTTGTTTTCTATTTAGTTAATTTGTAACTTTGGCAGTGCTTAGGGTTAAGATTAACTGGACGTAAATTCATATCCCATTATTTCTATAAATCGAGATTTCATGAAAACCTAATTTTTTTATGGGAGAGCCTAGCTATCCCCCGTGAACCATCTCCCGTTTCATCCCGTCAGTTGCATTAATTAAGTGGGGGACCGCATAACTGTCAGCGCATTTTAGGAATTTGCAGAAAAGTATTCATATGTAACACAACTAGTATTCATCAATCTATATGAAGGTATTCACATTTGCAATAGAAACATATTTAGATATATTACAACATTCAGCGTATAAAAAAGTAGGGGACCACAAACAACATGTGTGGGGGACCGCATAACTGTCAGAGCATTAATTAAGTGGGGGATCGCATAACCGTCAGCGCATTAATTAAGTGGGGGGACCACATAACCTTCAGCTCATTTTAGAAATTTGCAAAAAAGTATTCATCTGTAACTCAACTAGCATTCATCCATCTATATAAATGTATTCATCTTTGCAATAGAAGCATATTTGGACACATCAATCACTCATCTTATACACGTTTTTAGAGATGGATTTTTTTTTCTCCGTTCAATCTAACCAATATTTCTGACGATCTGTGAGGAATTTTGCAAATCTAAAATCACGAATGTCTTCTACACAATTTTCTCTTTCAAATGAGATCCATGATGACATACTCTCGAGTTATCCGTTGCACAAGTATTCATACCTCGTCACAAGTATTCATCTCTCATCGAGCAAGTATTCATCATCGTCGTGTAAGTGTAAATAGTTAATGTACCAAGAGTATTACAAACATATGTGCATACCTCGATTAATTTTGCAAGAGCAGCCGAATAATATTCATCCATAAGATATCAAGTATTCATACATATAAGTTAAAGTATTTATACCTAAGATATTAAGTATTCATCCATAAACGTTGAAGTATTCATCTCTAAAACATCAAGTATTCATTCATGCACCTCTAATTTTTTCAAAATTTGTTTTTCTGTCATTTCTTAGTACTTAGTACGCACTGGCCTAATTCACCATTAATGAATTTTTGTTCTTTGCAAATAACTCGACTGCATGAGAAAGACGAACATAGACATGACGGATCTGACCCGGCGGTCGACAGTGATGGATCTAACCCGGCGGAGGCGGAGGTGGGAGAGAGAGGCGGCGGAGGTGAGAGACGGAGGCGGAGGTGGGAGAGGGAGGCGGAGGCCGAGAGGGAGAGGTGGGAGAGGCGGGCGGAGGCGCAGAGGGAGAGGTGGGAGAGGCGGGCGGAGGCGGAGGTGGAGAGGGAGATGTGGGAGAGGTGGAAGAGGGAGGGAGAAAGAGGAAAGAAATAAAGGGAGAAAATTAAGTAATTAATTTGTAGGGCCATTAGGTAGTTAGAATTTGTAATTATAGTTAGAAAAGTTAGTTAGTTAGTTGGGGATAAAATGGGGATAGATAGATGGGGAAGATATAATTACCTTTTTTATATTAATAAAAAAATGGAAAAATTAATGCAATTTTGGGGTGGGAATTAATGATGCCCGTTGGAGAAGGGACAAAATAAGGAAAGGGAAGTACAACAAAATGGAGTAAATAATTAAGGATAATTATTCCCGGTCCACTCTTTACAAGCAAGTGGAAGTGCTATCAATATTTTAATTTTTTATGCCAATGGATATATATTGGATATATATATGGACAACCTCGTTAAGTTATGATACGTTCAGTGTCAGGGTGACTGGCCGTATGGTCTCGAGGCTGGCTCGAGAGAAAGAGGAATGAGTGTAAGGTATTCGGACTCTAACTTCTACATATCTTGTGTTGTGTAAAAATGTTCATCCCTTCTTCGTTCCAGGTTCAGGTCTTATATAGGTTGGCCTCTTACTGTCGTGTAGTGTCTGCTTGGGGGCCTGACAGTTTACCTGACAGATCATACGAAGGCAGATACAGAGATCACTCCATCCCAGTGATCTCGGTCTCGGACCGGGCCCTTTCGTGTCGGGATGGTTTGTCGAGAAAGGGCCTTAGCAGGTCTTATTTCGGTCATTCCAGACCCATCCTGTGAGGTTTGGTTTGAAGGTCTTGGGTGGCCTTGTTCAGCCGGTTCCTTATCCGGTTCGGGAGCCACTCCTTAGGGCCCGTGGCATGTGACCCTATCAATTTATAACCACACAAGTGCACTCATTAGCTAGTTAGTTAATCATTATTTAGTATGACAACTTAACTGTGGTGTCATTGGGTATCTCATCACCAAATTAATCATTATTTACTATGAATGTAATTGGTGGCTAGGGTATTCCATAACCCTTAACGCGCGCAATTGCTATGCTACAATTACTAACGGTGACGGAGCCAACCGGAGGTACGCCCAAAATATTTTACAAAATAAATATAAAAGAGGGTTCAAATATTATTATTTTTAATATTTTCATTATGTTTTCATTTTAAATTTTTCTAATAACAAAAAAATTTAATTTATATGTCAAAATAAAACCGGTAGATGTGATGCATATTATTTTCTTACATACACAAAAATTATCACGTTTTTATTTTAATTTTATATAAATCAATAATTTAAAAAATCAACGTCCAGAATTTATTCAAATCGGTGTATTTTTTACAAGTTCTTGATACAAAATAAAACCGAAATGTTATGATTTTTTACATGCATAGAAAAAATGATATTGATCATATATGACGATTTTATTTGACATTTCAGTTTTAAATTTTAAGTTATTTTAGTTTTAAAAATAAAAATACGATGGATGCAAAAATAAATAAAAACATTTGAAGCATCGATCCTCATATAGATATCTTCAAATTATAATTTTAAACACAAAAAAACTAAAAAATATATACTTAAAACTTCTATAATAAATATAAAATTATGTGCCACACTCTGCCTCCATCCTGATTACCAATAGAAGCGCAGCTCTACTGAGTCATATTACTTTTTTAATATATTAAAATTGTGTTCATTACAAAAGAAAGTCTAAGCACTATCCTCAATACACACTGAATGCTCATCTTGATTATTAAGTGCACTTTACACGTACACTGAATTAATACTGACCTCTAAATATTAAGTGGGCACAAAAGAGATCAGTATGTGATTTAAATGATTGCATTAGATATTAGACTTTTTGACTGTCACGCTGACAAATGGGAGTATAAATAAGGAGACTCTGTTCCAAACTCCAGAAACAAATTAAATTAAAGAATCAAATTAAAGAACCTGATTCGGCTCCCGCACTCAATCGATTCTTAATTCCCCTCTCACTTCCTCAAACAGAGCTACCTTGCCTCCATTTATTCTATCTCTATTTCTATTTACAACCTTAATAATTTGCCATTTTGCTCGGCATATATAACCAATTGACGCCCATCTGAAATTAGTCACTCTTCTCTGCTTCATCTTCAATTAATTAATAATTCAGCCATGGAAGCTGACGGCCCCAAGAAGGAAATGATGAGACAGCAAGTGTCACCAATCAAATTGGAGGAGGACGATGACGATCGGGTGCACGACTCGTCGATGGATTACAAGGGAGAGGTTCCTCTCAGATCCTCTACCGGAGCCTGGAAAGCTGCACTCTTCATTATAGGTATGTATGTTATATATATATGTATATGTTAGTTTATAGTTAGTTCATTACTTAATCAACTAGTATATATGGAAAGTTGGCTATATCTTGACATAACTATACATCAATAATAATATGAAAACACACTATATACGATGCAATAGTATTATATATGCACGGGGCATGATTGGTTCTTTAATTAACAACTAGTTATAATTAATGAATATGAAAATTGAAATGCATGGAATGGATGCAGCGATCGAATTTAGCGAGAGGCTGAGCTACTTCGGGTTGGCAACAAACCTGATACTATACCTGACGCGGGAGCTGCACCAGGAGCTGAAGACGGCTGCAAGGAATGTCAACTACTGGCAAGGCGTCACTGCCCTCATGCCTCTCCTTGGAGGCTTCCTCGCCGACGCTTACCTTGGCCGCTTCTCCACCGTCCTCTACTCCACCCTCATCTATCTTGCAGTATGCTACATCAATTATCTCGCTCTCATGCTCTCGCTCTTTCTATTTCTCTCAATTGAATGAAACATTGCTACCATGCAGGGTCTGATCCTTCTAGCACTGTCCCAACTGTTACCGAGCCTGAGACCCTGTGATGAGACGTCGTGCCAGCAAGTGAGGAAGGTCCACGAGATCATATTCTTTGTGAGCATGTATCTGGTGTCAACGGGCACAGGAGGCCACAAGCCGTCTTTGGAGAGCTTCGGAGCTGACCAGTTCGACGAGAGCCATCACGTAGAGCGAAAGCAAAAGATGTCCTACTTCAACTGGTGGAATTGTGCCCTCTGTGCGGGTTTGGTGTTCGGAGTCACCACGATTTCATACATCCAGGACAGAGTGAGCTGGGGTGTGGCCGACATTGTTTTGATGTGTGTCATGGGCTCCGCCCTTGTGGTTTTCCTGGCTGGAAGACGGGTCTACCGATACCGGGTCTCAGAGGGCAGCCCGCTTACACCGATGCTTCACGTCGTTGTTGCTGCCTTGGCGAAGAGGCGTCTTGCTCACCCTTCAACTGCTGCCAAATTGTATGAGGTTACTCCAGCTTCAGCTGGCACTGGTAACCCCACAAAGAGGCTTCTCCTTCACACAAATAAGCTCAAGTATGTATCTCCTAATTAATTAATTAATTAACAAAATAAATAAAGTAAAGGTAAGTTACTTAACAGTATATACATATCAGATTTCTTGACAAAGCAGCCATAATAGAACACAAGGACAATGACGAGAAGGTGAACCCATGGCGACTGGCAACGGTGACACAAGTAGAGGAAACAAAGCTAATTTTAGCAATGATTCCCATCTGGCTCGCCTGCCTCCCTTTCGGTATCTGTGTCGCACAAATATCCACCCTCTTCATCAAGCAAGCCAGCACCATGAACCGCAAGCTGTCTCCCCACTTCGAGCTCCCCGCAGCATCCATCTTCTCCCTTGCCGCCGTTGGCATGATCATTGCGGTCATGTTTTACGAGAAGATGCTGGTTCCATTCCTCAGGAGAGCCACCGGCAGCGAAAGGGGCATAAGCATACTGAAGAGAATTGGCATCGGAATGGCCCTTGCGACGGTGGCAATGGCCGTGGCGGCAGCAGTGGAACGGAGGAGGCTGAACAGCCTGCCTTCCACTCTGAGCGTATTTTGGTTGGTGCCGCAATTCGTGATCGTTGGCTTCGGGGACGGGTTTGCATTGGTTGGCCTTCAGGAGTACTTCTACGACCAAGTCCCCGACAGCATGAGGAGCCTGGGGATTGCCTTCTACCTCAGCGTGCTGGGCGCCGCCAATTTTCTCAGCAGCCTACTGATCACGGTCGTCGACCGCCTAACGCACCCCACCTGGATTGCCAAGGACTTGAACAGCAGCCGCCTCGATTTGTTTTACGCGTTGCTTGCGGGGTCCAATACCTTGAATCTCTTCTGGTATGTGTATCTGGCTCGCAGGTATTCATACAAGACCGTGCGAGGCCGGGTCGGTACTGCCTGCTTAGACAATGGAAATGATGATGTGGAATCTCACGGACATTGATCGAGCTTACATTTATTTTATATGTACTTATTTTGCTTCTCTTCTCTAATATTAATGTATTATATAGGCTCATTAATATATAGATATGCTACATATATATACATGAGAGACTCCTTTAATTGTTGGTGGATTGGGTTGGACGAAATGGGCTGGACGAGGCCCAAAAAGTAATCAGCCCATCGAACGCAAAAAGTTTCGGAAAAAACCAAACCGACGATAAGAAGGTAGCAAAGTGCTTGAAGTAAATCTAAAATAGTTCTCAGAGTATATGTTCGAATTTTAATTTAAGTTGTTGTTGTTGTTGTTATTATTATTTGATAGAGAACGTTAAATGCCACCTCTTTTTAATGTCATAATACTTTATTCGAATTAATGTATTTTAGATATAAAGTTAAAAATTTAATTTTTACAACTTTATTTAATATTTATAAAGAATTTTCGAACTCACAACCTTTCATAAAAAAGATGTTGTGCTTTATCATTAGATTAAAAACTAATTATTTTATTTAAATAAATGTTAATTAAGTTTTTCTTCTAGATAGTAATGAAGTTAAAAAAATTCAACTTTGAAATCCACAAAAGATTTATTAGTGGAATTTTCATTGTGATCCTTATCGAGGAACACTTTTTTTAATTACTAGATTAAAAATAGGTAACAGACATTTATAAAACTAGCAAATATTGTTATCTTCGAAGTGCATAATTTTTAAAAGATAAGGTGTGTTGAAAATCTAACATATTGACTTAAAATGAGACGGATCCAAAATATTAAAACCGATTTACTTTTCGAGTGATGCATATACTTGTAAAATTTTGAAATTTTGGAATTTATTTAATATAAAATTAAGCGGTAAAAATATGACTTTGTACATGTAAAAAAATAAAGTTTTACAAGTTATTTTAATGCATTCTTCTTCTTTTTTTGACCGCTTGACTTTCTACTAAATAAATTCAAAAATTTCAAAATTTTGTATGTACATGCATCACTTCATCAGTTTGGATTCGTTTTGTTTGAAATTAATTTGATATATGAATTTGATGAGCACAACACACCCTAACTTTGCTCCACGTATTCTTTTGAATTGTTCCTAAGAAAAAACATATTCTTTTTAGATTGAAGTTTTTAACTCTAATCTTTCCCCAACTTTAGAAAAATATGTGTTAAATTTATCTGATGAAAAAGGGAACTTATTAGGAGAGCCGTTTGGAGACAACAAAAAAGATTAGCGATTCTGAGGGAGGGGGAACCCTATCCGCTAACACCTCCCCTCCCTCCTCTCCTACCAGCCCACTCCAAGTCTGTCTCAGCCCATCCCGCCGGCCACCTCTTTGCCCTCTTCATTTCTTCTTTTCTTCTTCCTTTTCGGTAAGAACGTGACTGTCAGCTCTCACTTTTTCTCCGCCTCAACTTCGGACCTTCTGCGACTTCTTCAGCTGTTAGAGCTCAGTTTGTGGAAATAGCGAAATGGAAGGTCAAGGAGAAGAGGCGTAGCTCCTCCGCCTCTCTCCCACTTGCTGTCTCCAGTTGTTACTTTCTCCTGCTGTATCTCGCATCTGTCCTCTTTAGCTGCCACAGCCGCCTCCCAACTTCAATACCGCTCCACCCTCACGCCTCTAAACTCTAGATCCACCCTAAACCATAGATCTGCCGGCTCCGAGTATCCTTACCTCAAAAGTTACTAAACCAAAACCATTGACTGGATAGAGGGGAGGTCGAGGCCGTGCCGGCCTTCCCCCACCCCTTGCCATCTACCCGCTATGTTGTTTTATATTTTTGCATTGTTAGATGTTGTTGTTAGATGTTAATGTTGTGTTGTTAGGTATTGATGTTATGAGTTTTAGATTGTTGAAGTTATTTGATGTTGATAATGTTGTAATGTAAAACGATCGATGATGGTTGTAATTTTATATTTTATTTAATGAAAATTATGCTTGGCAGCCACGGCTAAGATTTCAAAAAAAAATCTTCCCTGAAACTTAATGTTGAACCTCTTATCAACCACTACGTATCCGTAATGGTAGTGGTAGCATGGGAGGTATGATATGGGGGTATGTGGGAATGTATGGCCGAGACTTGAGAGTAGGTAAGATGTTCATCAGATTTACTTTGGTTTGATGGGCTCAATCACTGTTTGATCTGCTTTAAGATATGTGCGTTCCGTTTTAAAATTTGTATGTATTAGCTTCAATTTCCGTGCGTACAAATCTGAAAACTAATCAGACGGATATTAAAGCTCATTAGACTCAAAAATAAATCTAATAGAAATCAAACCTACTCCTTTCTCATGTCCGTATGGTGCGGTATTAGAAAAAAAATATCATATACGTGGTTGGCGGGGTGTAGATATAATCTCTTTCTTATGTTATTGACTTATTTATTCCCAATTTGAGGAATTCTTATCTTATCCCCAATCCCCATCAGAGCATCACTATCTCTTATCTACTATCCAGGCCAGATCCGGTAATAGTTAGCTTTGGCATTTGGCATTTAATTTGGCATATAATCTGGCATCTGGCATCTTCGCGTCGCCGCGGTCCCCTCCATCCAAATAAGAATAACATTTCTTATTTATTGTTCTTTTACTTTTACCCTCTGATCTTCTATATATATATGATCTGCCTAAATTCCTGTGACCCTGTCTTTCATTATCACTATTCACTAATAATAGATAAATATCTTCCGATATTTTTATCATATTATTTAATTAAGCTCATATATAGAAGAAACGTATACCATTATATATATATATATATATATATATATATATATATATATATATATATGAGTAAGGCTACGGTGCTTTGCAAAGCATAGAGGCCTCCGTGCTTCGGGGTTACTTTTTGGATTTTGAAAATCCAAACAACCCATCCGAACCGTTCAACATGTTCTAAATATTGAAATGTGCTTGGAGACCAAATTTTACATTTTTTGGAATTTTTTTACTATTTATTAAGCCACTTTGAAAATTTCAAATCCGGTGGTCCAAATTTTTGTACTGTTTACCGTTGGATTTTGGGATTTTCAAAGTGGCTTAATAAATAGTAAAAAAATTTCAAAAAATGTAAAATTTGGTCTCCAAGCACATTTCAATATTTAGAACATGTTGAACGGTTCGGATGGGTTGTTTGGATTTTCAAAATCCAAAAAGTAGCCCCGAAGCACGGAGGCCTCTATGCTTTGCAAAGCACCGTAGCCTTACTCTCTCTCTCTCTCTCTCTCTCTCTATATATATATATATATATATATATATATATATATAGGACAGTGCTACGGTGCTACGCGTATATAAGGGCCCCTCCATGCTACGGCTCACTTTTTGAGTTTTCAAAATCCTAACGGTCGATCCGAACCGTTCAACATGATTTCCATATGAATATGTACTTGCAAACCAAATTTTACATTTTTTAGAATTTTTTAACTATTTATTAAGCCACTTTGAAAATCGCTGATCCAATGGTCCATAAAAGTTTACTGTTGTGTACAAATTAGTGTTTTTTCAAAGTGGCTTAATAAATAGTAAAAAAATTCTAAAAAATGTAAAATTTGGTTTGCAAGTACATATTCATATGGAGATCATGTTGAACAGTTCGGATCAACCGTTAGAATTTTAAAAACTCAAAAATTGAGCCGTAGCACGGAGGGGCCCTTATACGCGTAGCATATTAGCCATATTATATATATATATATATATATATATATATATATAGTATGGCTAAATTGCTGCCGGCAGCATTCTGGCCAGCTGCTGCCGGGGGCAATTCGGTCATTTCCGGTGTTCAAACAACAAATGTTTTTATACAGATATGTTCTAAATATTAAAATCTACTTGGAGACCAAATTTTACATTTTTTGGAATTTTTTAGCTATTTATTAGGCCACTTTGAAATTGGCTGATCCGGGTGAACAGTGCACCAAAATTCTGGACCATGTGATCTGGAATTTTCAAAGTGGCTTAATAAATAGTAAACAAATTCCAAAAAATGTAAAATTTGGTCTCCAAGTAGATTTTAATATTTAGAACACGTTGAACGGTTCAGATTTGTTGTTTGAACACCGTAAATGACCGAATTGCCCCCGGCAGCAGCTGGCCAAAATGCTGCCGGCAGCAATTTAGCCATACTCTATATATATATATATATATATATATATATATATATATATATATATATATATATATATATATATATATATAGATGAGCTATGGTGAGACGTGGAGTAAAACAAGTTTGTACTCCACGTCATATTTTCATTTTGAAAATTCAAACAACCGATCCGAACCGTTCAACATGTTCTCTGTATTGAAATGTACTTGGAAACAAAATTTTACATTTTTTGGAATTTTTTTACTATTTATTAAGCCACTTTGAAAATCGCTGATCCACTGTAAACAGTAAAAAACAGTAAAATTTTCTGGACCACCGGATCAACAATTTTCAAAGTGGCTTAATAAATAGTAAAAAAATTCCAAAAAATGTAAAATTTTGTCTCCAAGCACATTTCAATATAGAGAACATGTTGAACGGTTCGGATCGGTTGTTAGAATTTTCAAAATGAAAATATAGTACTATGGGGTACAAACTTGTTTTACTCCACGTCTCACCATAGCTCAATTATATATATATATATATATATATATATATATATATATATATATATATAATCGAGATCTGATAATCTGATTGAGGGGAAAGGCTGAGCAACACAGAAAGCTATGAAAAGCTTTGTCCACAGAAAACTTGAGATTGATATAAAGTCGGCCGGAAAGATTTGTCTTTCAAAAAGAAGAGGAAAAAAAAAACAGATAAGATGAGATGGGGCCCCGGCGCCCCGGCTCATAGACTGGAGGTGGTGTCTGTGTGCTGGTGCTGCGTCAGATAAAACAATAAATAAATAAATAAATAAATAAAGATTAAGTCTAATAAGTGGGTCGCTGGATCGATCTTATCTGTTTGCAATGACTCCTGCACTACGCTGCAGCTGCACGTGATCAACATTTACTGTACCATTTTATTTTAGGGGATATTATTTTATTTTTGATTTGCAAATTGCAACTACTCCTGGTCTCCTACCTTACCTCCTATATATGCACTCCACTCCTCAATCCTTCTTTAGCACTCCTACAATAAAATATTATATCTATCCTTCATCTTCAAAATCTCATTGTCATTTTCATTGCCGAGCAAGCGAGAATCATGGCGAGAATTGTTTTATTATTCTTCTTCCTAATTTCCATGCCTTTGGCTCACTCTCACCTCAATTCCCATTTCCAACTTTCAGGTAACATTTCTTACTCTCTTTTTGTATTTCTTTCTTTCAGGCATTTCATCAAAAACCACCCAAAATCCATGATGAACTTTACTTTACTATACATATGTAATTATCTGTTCATTAATTTTGCGGTTGCAATTATGCAGGAACATCTCAAGCAGCAAAGAAATTGAGGCCATGGCCGTGCTGTAACAGCTGTGGTGGCTGCACCAAATCAATTCCACCGCAGTGTCAGTGCCGTGACCTGGTCCGGTCGTGCCATCCCATCTGCCAAAACTGTGTCAAGTCACCTCTAAGTGCCGACCCGCCTCTATACCAGTGTATGGATCGCATCCCCAACTACTGCAAATACAGCTGTGGTTCCGTGCTCAACCAGTAACGCTCGCTCAACCAGTAACACATTGCTGCCGGAACGGTGATGTTGGCTTGTAGGACCAACATTGAAAGCATTTCACCGTCCCGATCACGAGCCTATCTGGTTAAGTGCAGCTGCGCAAGCTGGGTTCCATGGGCAAATCTAATTCCTTTGGCACGGTCTCTTTTTATTCTTAAAGAATCATGATAATTTTTGAGGCATCATGCTCCTTGTTCTATTTGTGCTATGTAGTTATCTGTTTTTGTTATAGATGATAACAAACTTTGTTTGCAAGTGTTACTTTCAATTTGACAAAAGATGAGCGCTCTGCCAAAGGTTATCTAACAATCAATGAAAGAAACCGGCTTATAATGTTTATCAGTATTCAGTATATTATTAATATTGTTGTTATTCAGTTATTGGCATTACTTTCTATTTGTTGACGGTTTCATCCTTTTTCTGTATAATCATTTTATTGTTGATAAAATTAAGCTTCTAGATTATAAGAACAGAAAGATTAATTCTTAAAAATAACAAGGTCACAATGTGAAGACGCATATGACAGTCACTAAGAATTGTGAGGGTTCTACAAAGAAATAACTGAAGCATAGCAGTTGCCTAGCTTCAGAAGTAACCAGGAACAAATAAGGAAATCAAATTACGAAAAACATCATCAAAATAAGTTTCAATTATTCCCATTCTTCCTGCGCCATCCATTCCAGACAACAATTCTCAAGCTCTCTGTCTTCTTTCCACTCTTTAAGTCATAAAAAAGAAGAGAAATCTCAATTCTCAATAATATGAAATACCTACATCTTCTAAAATTCATGCACGGAGACTAGTTGCAGAAGCCAAAAAAATGCAACATACTAATTAGCTTCGACAAATTTTGATGATTCTGACAAATACTAAAATCGAAGACTACACAGCATAAGCAACTCTCAGTTTTATCGAAGAGGATGCATCTTGGCAGGAACAGAACCTGCAACAACACATGACAAAAATTAAGGCTCAATTAATTTAAAATTTTAAAGAGCCACAGCAGTGAATTGACCTAAATATATGATGCATTTATATTCAGCTAAGTGTCATCAGTCAATAAACCATCCTATTGATGCCTCGACTGGCATAAACTATGAAATCCAGCCTTAATTGAGCATTAGCACTGCATTTAAAGGAGACCCAATACCAAATTTGACAAGAGATTTGGCCTTGCTGTGAAACCACACATAAAGCAAGTTCATGAAGAAACTGACAAATGAGAGTTTACCATATTTCAAAAAAAGAGGACAAAAACACAAATCAAGTGTAACACAAAGTAGGAGGATCGAAAAGTATCATCCATCACTGACAGCCCGTCAATCTAGCCCAGTCCACAAATTGCATCCCTCCATAAATATTATTGGCAAATCGAACACCAACAGTGAAAGCCATTGCCACGGGCGGGACCTTCCTCGCAACAGGGGAAGCCTCCACCAACCTTTCTAACCCATTAATAATTTGGTAACGGGTGTTTGAAGACACCGCAAGGAATGCCCCTGCAGATGATGTTACAATCATTCCTTTTAAAAAGAGACATCCTGGTAGACCAAAGCTTTGCAAATTTTGAAATATTATCAACCAATTATGGTTAACAAATCCAAATGCCAAATGTAAGCCATTTGAACTGGCCAGTGCTGGCATAGTAGCATTACCTTACCAAAATTTTCAACTTCCAGGTCTGATAGTAATTAATTGAATGTGTGTTAAAATGCCTATTGGAGTTTCGATATAGCACTTATTACCCAATTTACCATAAAACTCTAATGAGTTACAAACCGATCCAGACAAATCACTTGAAAGGTTTCCTTAACGTTACCATGTCAAAAGTAAATATATATATTTTTTTTTATTTGTTCATTTTGAGCTCTCAGTGTTTTTTTTATGCATCCAACTCTTTTAGTCTGCTTGAGGTTCCATGGTGAATGAAAGCTTAAGTATGACTGACGTATTAATTCATACTTTACCATGGTATAATCATTAAAGGTTTGGGTGGATGAAACATAAGTGAACGAAAGCTCAAGTAAAGCTGAAGTTTTAATTCATACTTTACCACGATATAATAATTAAAAGAATCTTGGTGGATGAAACATTAGATAATAATCAGGCATATTTTTAATTGTATATATAATAACAGTAGGACACCATGTTACGAATCAGAGACATACCCCAAAGAGCGGCGCTTTTAAAAAGGGGGGGAACTGGAACATCTTCGTCAGACTTCTTAACACTCCTACAGAACAAAAACACAGTAAGTCCATCAGTAATTAATAGGCTCAGTGACATGGCATTTCATTTTACCCATAAAAAAACAAGGTACATGTGAAAAACTGCTAGGTAGTGAGAAACATGATGAATGACCTGCTGCTTAAAGAGCTGCTTCAGGCAAGCAAATGAGCAACTATAGACATAAAAACATGCTATCTGTTTCTAAAATCACTCATCACTAAACAACTTAATTTCAATTTAAGTATGGAAGGTGTAACTAAACTATAACAAGCATAAATAAAAATAAAGGAGAGCATAGAATCAGGTCATAGGGCAAATTGGAGGTTCTATATTTGTCAGAACATGACAGTTATATACCAATAGAAGATGTGATAAAAACAGTATTGAATTGTGGTAACTAGATCATAAAAGTTGCTACCCTTCAGTTCTAATATGCATCCAAAAATGATTAAACATTTAAAGTAAATTACTCCCAAGTAGAATGTAACTAAGGAAATACCTTTTGGCTGTCATAATCAAATTGGCAATACCTTGTCCAACAAGCCCACATCCAAATCCAACAGCAGCATACAAAACACCCTGCACCCATGATAATTGGTTCTCTTTAAATTATTGAATACCATTTGGAAGAAAAATATTCGTTTATGGATACTGAATTTCACCTTGTAGAAGTATGTCCCTATTCGTTGCTGAACAGTAAATCTACATCCTGGTCTTTCTGCTTCAAATACACTGTCCCAAGTTTCATTCTAGAATGTGTTATATGAGAGAGAGGATAGAGTTTATAGTATAATTATAATACACAATGGACTGACAGAGTTAAATAAAAACAGGTATTAGCTACAAACAGAGATGCTAAAATAGGTAGAGCAGATGTTATCATTTCATGTACAGATAATAGACGAAATAAGTATACACCTTTAGGAATAACAGTCCTGGTATACCTGTCATGCAGACTTTTCATTTTGGATAAAATAGAAAAATCTAAAATGCTCAGGCCAACTTTCTCAAACAGCTAACTAGAAAAAAAAAAATTGTGCACTTGTGAAGCACACCTGCTGGGTAGAGCATCATAAGCATGTTGAAGGCGTGCTAGGAGGCCTGGCTGTTGTGAGGCAGACACACGGCCAAACCGAGCATACGGTGCCAGCATGCCAACCAGAGCGACGTTGACAACCACCCCTACCAAAAGATCAGCTGTGTACAGCTCGAACTCCGACCAAAAATCCTTCCCCCTCTTCTGCACCTCTGCCACTGTCGCGCAACAGGAGTCGATAATTATCTGGGAATTCCCGTAATCAAATCAAACAAACACTTATGATTGAAGACAATCTTTGTAGCAGAGGCAATTTAATGGGAGCAACCATTGCAATTTATGCACTTGCACTGCAGTATGCTAAAATACTGATTTCACTAAGTTAGCGGATTTTACCCTGACATAATAACTAAACCCTAAACCCTCTACTGTGCATCTCAGCTTCAAATTTCAAACAGCTTTGTCCTCAATAACCCTCAATTTTTGTTTTCTGCAATGGTACACCTCAATTTAGACTTATACCTCAAATCCTCAACTTCACCCAATTAATCCAAGCGCTCCTAAAGGATGTCAAGGGAATACCATACAAGAAAAAAAAAGCAGGCAGCAAAGAGGGGAGTCCAAATCTGGTATTGCTCCATATTATTGATGAATCCCACGAAAGACACAAAAAGAAACAACAGCAAAGTCCCAAAGCATTCTATTGCATACCTCAGTTCCAACTTTAAAGAGAAAGGAAGGATCTGCAAGCATCCTATTGCGCAGGAGCGGGATTGATTTGACTGCCTCCCCCAGAGGCCAAGCTGATGCCTTTAAACATAAGACAATTAAACATTCATAGCTCAATACATAATGTTAGACTCCTGCGTAACATCTCCAAGTGAAATTAATAATTAATCTGATACTCAGTTTGAATCATGGTCTTGACTTGTATAACTCAAACTAATAGTTTGACGAGTTATAGTGTTGCCTCAAATAAAAGTATACATAGCTATTTTTTTGTACAACTGTAGAACATCTAAGGTTATGCACATATATATATTTAATAGTCTTTTTGCTTGAAACTTTTATGAAGCAGAATTTTCTGAAACACAACAGAAAGAAAAGGAAAGTTGGGACCTGCATTTCAATGTAGCGAAGCAAAAGTATCTTTTGAATCCCTCCATTTTTGGCAGCCTTGAGCATGTCAGCAGGGAGTGTGACCCCGTGAGCCTCGGTCTCTTGCATCACCTCCTCAAAACTCAGCAACGGCCCAAATTCATCATCTCCATTCTCAGCCTTTCCATCATCATCATCTCCCTTACCTTTACCATCACCATCACCACTGTCACCCCCATTTCCATTATCATTACCCCCAAGGTTATTTGTATCTCCTACATTTCCATTTCCAATGTCGTCGTGTAGTTCGGGACAGATGTCTGATTCAGTGAGAGATGATTTGCTTTGGTGTTGTAGGGAAACATTAAGGGATGGGTTATTTGGTTTGATTTGGGGGGATTTTGATTCATGGCATGCTGTGATTCTGAGAGTACAGAGAAGAGTCCTCCTATTCGTTGTCGGGAGAAGAAAAACAAGAGAGTTGGTGCGGGGAAGAGACAAGTTGGCCCTATAGGTGTGGGTGGGGTTGCTCTGGCAAGAGGAACTAGTATTGGGGAAGTTCATCCTCACCGAAGCAGAACTCAATGAAAATGCCATTAATTAATGTAATATAAGTCCAAATGGAAGTTGACCTAGATTGATGCTAAGAGGGAAGGAGCGGAGCAATAAGCTAAGCTAACCGAAGCTAGAGGTTACAAGTAGTAGAGCAGTTGTGCCAGTTGGTAAATTCTAACCAGGAAGGAGGAGGAGAGATGTAAGTAAATATGCGATAAATTTAACACCCTAGGACTAGGTGAAGGCGGGAGGCTAGGGTAGGAATCTACGATTGATTGATCAAATTATTAGGAAGCTGAAGGTAACAAGGCAAGAGGAAGGAGCGGCGCAGTGAGCACTCTGAGCACTAGTCTAGAGTTTAGTACGCAGCAGCAGCACTTAATTCTAACAACAATTTGACTGATACGTTTGGTTTGGGTCTTTTTTAGCTTAGCGGCCCGGCCCAAAAAGACGCAACTTCAGAGTCCAGTCTATTCTACAAAATCTATTAGAAAAGAATAAAAAGAGAAACTGTCGAGCGACAGGCCCAATATATATTATTATTATTATTCTTATATTATGCACGTAGATGTCCTGATCCGCCAACGGCTATGATTGAAAGATGAAATTTCGGATTTAATATCAACCATCCAATCAAATAATATGTCTTCTTTTGATTAAATGCATCTTTTTTACGTGTAAAAGTCTAAATTTAGTTAGAAACATACTTGCCACACATACTGCCACACGATATGTTACAATTAAAATTGAATAGAGAACAAAATTGGAGAGAAAATCAATTTATTCATTTCCTTATTTCTCCTCCCCAACTATCTCCCATTTCTTATTTCCTTATTTAATAATCATGATGGATGATCAATTTATTTTTAAGAATATCAAATGCTGACATCTTTTAAGAATATCTTATCAGCATTTGATATCTCCAAATTTAATACACTACTCAATTTAAGCTATGGTGAATCTTTTTACAATTTTACTTCTTCAATTTTGATAAGATAAAATATTCTTTTTTATTAGTATGTTCAGGTTCGTTCTTAATTTCAGTTGTTAATTATCTGGAGAATATATGTTTAGGAGGGATTTTAGTAACATTATTTATAATTAGTGCCACAAAATAGAGCAACTAATTTATTAATACAAATTTTACTTTCACTAAATATTTTTTGTCCTTTTGGCTTTTCCATATGGGATGTATATATTTCTACAAGTCATTTGTCTTTTTTTTATCAAGTCTCTTTACTTGCATCAAAGTTTGAAATTCAAATTGTAAATCAAACTCTTGATCTTCTTCATTCATTTTATTTAGAAATGGGGGCACGCAATCTTTTTTTTTTTTACTTGTCGAGTTTAATAGATCAAACGTTCCAAACATAAATACACTAAAATTAACCAATCATAGTTTAATTAGAGTTGTTCATTTTTTTATCATTTACGGTATAATACAAGATTCAAAAATCATAAAATCTTATGTGAATGTATCTCTCAATAAAATAAACAATCAACTATCTGGATTCAAATTTGAATTTTAATCTTTGAAATATAAATAAAAAAGAGACTTTTTGCATTTTATGATTTGTAGTTTTGGTACCTTTCTAACAAATTGATGGATCTAACTTTTATGAATGGACATGTATAAATTCATCTTAGGATTGCGTGTATTTGTGTTGAATATACCCATTTTTTGTTAGAAAAATTGGGTGAATACACTTGAATATACTCAAGTAGGCTGTGTACTTTAATTTAGGTTCAGTTATTGATGTGGTCCATCTCATCTTAATATAGTTTGTTAACATGATGAATTTCATATTTTAATATAGATTATTGTAGAAGTTTAAACTTGTTTGGTTTCAAGCAGGAAAGTCCATCTAAAGGGGAACTTTGATGCATGCTATTTGGTACTTTTCTATTTGGTTATTTTCTAATTTGTCTTTTATTTCATAACTGCGGCAAAAAAATGACATGAATGTTAAGAATTAAAGTGTAAATTAGTGAATCAAATTTCTTATTTAGAATGAAATTATGTTTTTACGTAGTAGGTTTTCTATGAAAATAGCACCCGGAACTATGAATGTTTCGGCATTTTTTTTGTTATTTCATTATGGTATTTTTCTTTTCAACGTTATGGTATGCTTAATCATTTGGACTACATAATTGTTGTTCACATGTGCGATGTGTGCAATCACATTTTCTTGTTTCTTTCTGGTTTATTGGTTTTGGTAGATTCCTTTTTTTTTTATATGGTTACTAATACAAAAGTTGTATATGAAATAGACAATGTTTCTCTCACTTATATGCTACTCAGGATTTTAAATTAATGAAGGAAAATAAATATAGTTTGATTATTACCTAATTAATATCATTTTGTGTTGATCTGGAAGAAATCATCATATGTACGTATTATGTGTGCTTTCCAATCATCAGTTTATGGACACAAATATCATTTTAATTCAAACGAAATAATTTATCTTGTACTAGGTAGAGTTTCCAATAAAAAAACACTTGCACTGTGCAGGACCCTAAATAGTTTATCCATGTACAATTTTTTTTCATTGTAAATCGGATCAACAAAGTCAATTGGACTCATCTCTATGAATTCTTTTGAATTGAAATCACATGAACTCCATCAAGTGGTATGATCCGATCAAACTCCAAATAATTTTCAACTGTCGTAGAAATTTTTTGTTTGTTTCTCCAAAAAAAAAAAAAAACACTTGCACTGTTATACATGTCTCTCTCTTCTATTTTTACATACTGATACTTATATCAGTACATTATTGCGAAGTGAATTATTCCAATAGTTTAATTCCAAATATTGAATAATTATTCTTTCCATTGATCTATTTTTTTGTTGATAAAAATGTGTCATTTTGTAGAAGAATTTTTTTGTTCTATTATAATATGTTTCCGTTGCAACGCACGGGCACGATACTAGTATATTATTATTTATTTTTTTGCCAGTAAAGATCGTAGGCACAATATCTATTAATTACACTTGCAAATACTAGGCTCCTCCCTTTTACCTCCTTTTTATTCATTCATCTTTTTATGTTATTCTGGACTATTATCGCGTTAGACGACCATATTATAATAGAATTCCAATATTCCAATATAGTGTTCTACTATTCCGCCTCTTCCACTCTCCATGGTTTACCAAACATCTATCCCCACTGAAAATTATAATTCTCGAAAGGCATCACGGATCAAGTATTGTAGAACTTCTTTCTGTAAGGGGGCGGCAAGCATTTGATTACATACTCTGCGATTATTCAACATTTTATACGTCTATTGTATACCCCTGTTAATACAATTACAGAACAAACCAACAAATTTAAGAATTATGAGGTATCATTGACATCTGAATTTAGAATCTTGGATTCAATCTCCTCCAGACTTAATCCTTTGGTCTCAGGCACATTAAAGATGACAAAAAGGAGGGAAAGCAATGCAATTGCCCCAAAGAGTATAAAAATGTTATCCGGTCCCAATATTTCCTACAAAAAGAAATTTAAGAAAAAAATTATTGAATAAAATGTACAATTTAGATATTCTGCATTTCATAATGACAAGTAATTACTTAAAAAAAAAACAATGGGTTGGAGTCGGATAGGGTTGGAGTAGGTCCAGCTGACAGGGCCATAAAAATTGGTATGCAATAATATGATTAAAAAAAAAACATAATAAAATGTAGCAGAGGATGTTAAGATAATGTAGCAGAGGATGTTAATAAAATGTAGCTATTATTCCCAAATAAATGCAAGAGAGAGCTTAGTACAAACTATATTAGGGCCGAGGATTGTAATATCCTCAGTGCAACACTTCAAAAAATTTGTTATTCTAGGTTTGGAAACTGAGAATAAATCTTAGAAACTTGTATATTTATTACCGTGAGTGGTGAAAATGCAAAGGTCACTAATGCATTTGATCCAAAATTAACGAGCACTGCCAAACTGATTCCACGTCCTCTTGTGCGTAAAGGAAATATCTCTGAGACCATTAGCCAACTTATTGGACCAAAAGATATCTGCAAATAAAAATGAATCCATTTATGTGATCATTCAGAAGAAAGCCAGCGGATGAATGCTTCTTCACAGCCACTATGCAAGCAAAGAGAATATATATAGAGCAAAAATAGTCAAACCAATCATGCAACCCGTGTCAAAAGTATGGTGTTAGAAAATTGAAATGAGTATGAATGGCGTCCCTAAACACTCACTTAGGTTTTGACCTCACGAAAAAAAAAAAAGTGTGTTTGTGTGTGTGTGTGAAGAGAGAGAGAGAGAGAGAACCTGGTAGCAACTAACATACAGGAGTAAAGCACCTACAGCCACAAGAGGAAAGCCAGAGAGGATCTTATAGTAAGCAGCCAAAAGGGACAAAGAGAGAACCTGAATCAAATAAGAGGCATAAGACAACCACCAGTAGTAAGATTGCACATGAAACAGCTGATATCGTGGGAAATTTACAAATAAATTAAATAGAGAAAAGAAGAATAATTACATACAATTCCACTGACACCTCCTATCAACAATGGACGCCTTCCCAGGCTGTCTACTTTAGCAACAGCTATACCTGTCATTAGCAACTTTGGGAAGGGTATACACGGTTATAACTTGGTAAAAAGACGATCTAGGAGAAAAGGTAGTGCTTATAATTTATTATTGTTTAACACATGAAATTAATACCTTGAAAACTCCGATCACTACTGAAACTCTAGCAGCATCAGATGCAGCTGAATATCCAGCACTCTGTAACATGCAAGGCCAAGAAAAGAATATAAAAGCTGATCAAGTTAGAGAAAAGTTTTAACCAAACAGAAATAGTCTTTGACAAAGTTTCTACATTTACACAGAGAGTTCAGCTTTATTGACAAACTACCTGAAGAATGGAAGCTGCATAGTACAAAACACTTGGCTGGCCTGTTATCTGCCAAATATAAGCTTAGATTAGTGGTAGAAAATAAAAAAACGATAAGAGAACACAGTGGAATTTAAGCAACTTCATATATTAAACCCAAAAAAATGGAATCCATTTTGCTACCCAGAAAAAAAAGTAAGCATAAACCCTTGACAGAGCTGAGTTCAGGGGCACAACCTGTTGGAAAAGAACTAAACCTCCACCAATAATGAATGCCTTCAAGCTGGGCCCCTCGAACACCTCCAAGATGCTCCCCTCAGGCTCCTGATCAGAATAAGCGGCCTTGAGAGAGACCAAGGTGTCTTCGACCTCTTTCTCAGAAGCCCGGTCGCTGGCCGGCCAACCCCTCAGCTTTCGCAAGGCGTCAGTCGCCATCTGCTTGTACTCTTCCATGGGGCCTTTGCCTTGAACGGCTCTCAGAAGAAGCCACCGGGGAGAACAAGGCAGGAGCAGCATCCCTATGAGCATCAAAACTGCTACGGGAGCGCTCAACCCGTACATGTAGCGCCACCCGCCTACTGTATTTATCTCAAGACTTCCCACTAGGTAGCCTAGCTGTATGATTCAAGTACGATAACAGTTGAACACTTTACAAGTATAAAGAGCAGGTCCAGTGCTCAGTGGAGTGCTTGCATTTCCTTTTAAAACCAAAAAAAAATGTTCTAGATTGCTGGAAGTGCAAGTTAGGTTGATATCTTATTGTGCCAGTTTGTTAGGCATTTTATATTAAAAGGACAAGTTTCTCCACCCCACCCCACCCCCCCCCCCCCCCAATATATATTTTGCCTAATGCCATGAAGGCCAACTGTGGTATGTGACTCTCAATCAAAATTATTGAGCATATGCAAGAGACCAAGTGGTTACAAAAAAGAAAAGAATACGTATTCTGTTCTAAAAGAAAGAGGAACATGATACCAGAATTCCAAGGACAATAAAGAGCTCCTTGAGAGATATCAGGGTTCCACGAATCTGGGATGGTGATGTCTCCGCAATGTATAGAGGAGCACCATGCATCGCCTAACACATTATTGTTTTTATACAATTCAGTTCAGTATAGATATTTCAATTAAATTTCTTAACATTTCCAGGTAATAGCATGAGAAAAGCATAATATTGACAACACAAACAAGTATGTGTCAATTATGTGCTGAGGTGAACCAGTAAAGCAACAAGTTTGTTACATAATTTCTATAAGATAACTTAACGAAGCACATATTTTCCCTTTTTGACATTTCATCATTCAAGGGATGAACAATTGAGACCTTAGCACTGTACCCAATCAGGCAATTAGGTTGGATCAGAATTATACCTCAACATACAAGACAGAAGTGTTAGCATCAGCCCATATTGGTGAATACCAAACTGATGCCAACTATTATTTGATCTGTGCAACTTTATATTTTGTTTCCCATTTTTTGCCATTTTGTATTTTTCAGGTCTACAAAATGAATTGGTGTTTTATTTGGGATACCTAGCATCAGCTGCAGCCATAAACCCATTGAAACAGTGTATACCATGCTCAAGATACTGAAACGACCAGGAAGGTACATGTTACCTGGTTAAATTTAAAACATAGACGAAAAACTTTTTTCATAATGAAGGTTTTTAAAGTGTAGCCATGATTGTTTTGACTAGAAATTATCGGGCTGCTGCTTACCATGCCAATGCCGGTGCCATATATAAGACGACCAATAATGAGAATAACAAGATCAGGGGCATATCCAGTAATGAGAGCACCGGCAAAATATAGCAAAGCAGCTGTGATCAGTTCAACTCTTCTCCCTACACCATTGTAACTCACTGACTGTTAAAATTGAGTAAGGGGAGCATACTAATAACAAATCAGCAACCCAAAAAATGATCCCGTTACAAAACAAAATCCCTGCCCAAGTACACTGCAAAGGCAATGATTTTTTTTTTCTGGCCTTTGCAGCGTAGCATAAATATTCTCAGATTATTTGTAGTCAACAGAGTCAATTAACTGTAATTCAATAATTGACAATACGTGGTGCGACTCGAAGAAAAGGAATAAACAGTAAAGTAATTAGGAAAATTTATGTTGTACCAATGATGTCGGCAATTGGGTATGCAATAAGTGATCCAGCAAGTGCTCCATACAGGGATCCACTGACCTGAAGTCGATAGGAAGAGAAGCTCTTTAGTCTTTACAAATGATGTGCATGGATTTTTATTATCTAGAAAAGGTTTTATATTGTGAAAGATAAGAAAATGACTAAAAAAGTCGAGGAATTACCACTAGACCCAACTGCACTGCTGAGAGGCTGAACCAAGTAGTACCGCTTAGGTCCGGAGACTGAAATTTACAAGTTTGTTTACATACATTATCAGTTTGTTGATTTATTTTTCGTAATTGTAAGAAAACATGTTTTGTTTTGTTAGAAAAGAAAAGAAAAATGTTATAGTTAAAAGTGATGTATGGTATGACAGACCAGCAAAGAGACAGTAGCTCCAGAAGTGGCTCCAATGTCGTACCCAAAGAGGAGACCCCCCAATGCAGGGAACAAGAACCTAAGTTTTGATTTACCAAAGTCAAATATTTGAAATTAGAGAGGTGAGGAGAGGAGAGGATAGAAAGGGTATTGTTATTACGGGAGAATAAGAGAAGGCCAAGAGAAAGCGTATTGAGAATGCCCATTTGCTTCTGCCTCCGCCTCCAGATCATCATCATCTTCGTCGTCGTCAGGAGAGGAAGAGGAAGAGTAGTCGTTTCGCGCCTGTCCCCGAACCTAACCAACCAACCAACCAACGGACAAATTTAATAAGAATAAGAGAAAGGGAAAAGCGGGAGGAGGAAGGAATCAAGGAAAGAGAATGAATGATACCCTGACCCTGAGGCGAGTGGAGGAAGGGACGGGGACGGGGGCGAGAACATTATCGCCGGGGAGGAGGGGCAGGCGCACACGCACAGCATCTAATTCCTTCTCCATTCCGCTCTGATTCCGATTTCCGATGGCGCTTAGGTCTACGTTCCAGCGGGAGTTGCGACGGACATGGACTCTGTCTCTGTGAGCGGGCCCGCTACGCCAAGGTAGTGGTAGTAGAGCAGTCCACGTGTTACTGGCCATTCCCGACTTGGCAACCTGGCAAGCTAGCACTGGAGCGGCCTGATTTGTGCTGCTTTAGCTGCTGATCCCTTCGCCTTCGCGGGTGATGACCGTCAGATGACATTTCCATTTTAATATTGCCATTTACCAATTACTGCCTTTTATCATACAGAAATCATTCTAATTAACCTATAATGCTATTTTATTTAGGGTTAATTTCTCATGTCTTGAAGTTCTTCAATTTTTTATTTACCCCTTTACTCTTTATAATATATTCAATATGTCCTTTAATTTTGTCTTCTCTTTCTTATTTGCACGTTACACAATAATTCTGAACTTAACCTTAGTTAAAAGACAAAAATAACCTTTCAGAAATTATTCTTTAAAAATTTCACAAGTCTCTTTGTTTTCTGTTACGAACAAGCTCAATTTGGAAAAAGCAAAAAAAAAAAAGAGGTGAGAACAGAAAATGAGAATGAGACTTGGGCAATTAAGAAAGAGACGCGGTCAGCAAATTAAAGGAGAATAAGAGGTTGTTGGGTGGATCCGCTCAAGAAATTTGGAGCATGAACACGGTAGCATAAAAGTAGAAAATGGAGCTCAAGAAGTTTGAGCTTGTAGAAACAGAACAAAAGTTAAAAATACAGAAAAGCAAAGAAAGAAAAATAAAATATTAAAATAAAACCAAATTAGCTAATGAAGATTGAAATCCAACAGCTTTACCTCGTGTTGTGCATGTTGCAGGACCTCCATTGTTTTTTTTTTTTGAGAAAAAATAAGAGTCAAGCTTCCATTTCATTGATATAAATAACAGTTACATAAGTTTTGTAACTTTAGAAAATAGAACTGGACTCAAGAGTGTTGAGTCTGACCTACAAAATAAAGAAAAAAGAAATAGAAGAAAATAAGAAACAAAAATAGAGCAACAAAGAGAAAATAAAAAGAAAGAAAGAGGAAATAAACTAAAAGTCTAATTAAGATAAAATAAAAACTAAAAAGCTATTCTAGTTGGTCCATTACCAGTACCGATTTCATCCTTCTTGTTGCATGATACTGTACTTATGTTGTGGCCTTATCTACTTCACCAGCTTCAGCAACGTCTTGGTTTCTTCTTTAAAAATTCTTAATATTCTAATTAAAGCTTGGAATCAGTCAGAAGCAGATTTTCTCTGTACCAGAGCTGGTGTTGCGCCTCGTACCAACTGGTACCGTACCAACTATAGTCCCAAATTGAGTTGTGTTCGTAACAGAAAACAAGGAGACTCATCAAATTTTTAAAGAAGAATTTTTTAAAGGATATTTTTGTCTTTTAACTATAGTTAATTTCAAAAATTATTGTGTAGTGGGTAAATAAGAAAGATAAGACAAAGTTAAAGAACATATTGAGTAAAAGGGTAAATAAGAAATTAAGAACTCTTGAAGGATACATGAGAAATTAACCCTTTTATTTATAACATATCATGTATCATATGTGTTTATAAATTTTCATACTGAATTAAATAAATACATAAAATTTTGTTACAATACATGTAACAGTACTTTATAGTACTTTATAGGTGTCGATCGTATTAAAAATGAGGTCTCAATAGGGAGGCGTGTAACCCGATTCGAAGGGGTGGCAAAAAAGCTCGTAGCTCGTGGCTCGATCGTGACTCGCATCTGACTTGCTCGCTAATAGCTCGTTTGTTACTGGACCGAGCTGTTAACGAGCCAGCTCGCCACTAGCTCGGTCCAGAATTAACGAGTTCAAGCTAGGGCCTAGCTTGCTCGTCAGCTCGGCTAGCATCAATTTGTGAATTTGTCCGATTTTGTGTGCATTTTATACTATCTAGCTTGGTTCAGTTCGATCCAAAAAATGTGTAGAATTTATTTTCTTTTTAAAACAAGATCTAACCAAACCCAGCGAGCCAACTCGTCAGCTAGCTTGAGCTGGCTTGTCACGATTTCAAGCTGGACTATTAACTCGGGTGCCAAAGGTTCAGCTCGCTCGGTAAGAGTTCGGTCTAGAATTAACGAGCTAAGCTAGGGCCTAGCTCGGCCCAAACCAGCTCGTTGACAGCCCTAGATCGGATCGAATGAATAAACAGAGCTAATAATTTTTTGGATTTGGATCTGAATAATTTTGCAAATAGAAAAATTGGGCAGATATATACCAATATGACTATATGTGCACCTTTAACAGCGGCACTGAGGCCCTATATACCGACCCATCTGGTTTTCTTTCTCCTTTGTGGGACAAACCCACTTCTCTATCCGAAAATAATTGGAGTAAAAATTCCGAAATAAATGGATGCACACTATGTGAATCAAACTCATGCCATATGGGTTGAGGGCCAAAACTCTTAACCAAAGTTTCAAGGTTCAAATGTCTTCATTTCTTCTTCATGCTTTCAATTTTAATTTTCTGATTACAAAATTGTAAAATTTATATATCAAAATAAAACTGTTAGATGCAATCTATATTATTTTTTTCCATATGCACATATAACATTATTGCTTTCCGGTTTTTTATATGAATCAATACGTTGAAAAAAAATTAAAATGTCATAATCTTTTAAGTGTGCATAAAGAAAATTATATAAATATCTAATAGTTTTATTTTAACATTTAAAATAAAGGCATTTGAATCCTTCTCTTCGGAAGGACAAATCGTTAAATTTAACAATATTATAAATTATTAAGTATTGTACCTCCTTTCAATTGAAATTGCAGGTAGCACATTGTCATTTGGGAAATAAATATGTTGTTATTCCTTGGGAATAACATGAACTTATTATTTCCATTCTAACCGTTTAAATTTTTTCATGCGCGAATTTCAACGAAGTAAGTTTTTCATGCACGAATCTCAACGAAAATCAACGGTTGAAATCAGAATAACAGGCTCCGCACGAATCTCAATGAAAATCAACGGTTGAAATCAGAATAACATATTATGTTATTTACAATAAATAACAACATATTTATTTCCTGTCATTTGTGATGCGTTTGCAAGCGGAATCAATTAATATATCTATTAATTATTAGCGATTAAATAGCTTGAAATAAGTCCTTAATTTATTAAAAATAAAATAAAAAGATGAATAGATGATAAAGATATTTACAGATATTATAAATGCATTCTAACATTATCTGTAATTGTAGAAATGAACATACTACAAAAAGAAAACAAAAATCAAGATTGGGTAAATTGAACTGCAGCCAATTTAGGCCGACATTTTTATTAATATCCAAAGTTAATTACAAATTAATAAATATACCCAGAATGTCTGAGTTTTTCCAAAAATGTCCAAACTGGCCATTTTGTGGCCAGTTTCCTCTTCCCCAGAAACCGACCACAAAATGACCGCTTTCCTCTTCTTCTTCTTTTTTTTTTTTAGAGACACTATGAAGGGCAAGATAATGAAATCTAACACTGAAAATTTAAATTTTTTGTTTAAATTATTTGTTAGATTACTTCTATTGATGTATAATTAGCATATTTATACTAAAATACGCTAAATTACTTAAAATTATGTTGAATTACACTATATTACATTAAATTACCCTAAATTATGTTAAATTACGCTAAAATACGGTAAATTTCGGTAAATTACTGTGTGTTTTCATAGTGATGTATAATTAGAAATTATTTTTTGTTTCTCTTTTATCTTTATAGTGATTTATAATTAGAAACTATATATGTATATATATATATATATTTTTTTTTAAGAGACACTATGAAGAGCAAGATAATGAAATCTAACATTGAAAATTGAAATTTTTTGTTTAAATTTTTTGTTAGATTACTTCTTTTGATGTATAATTAGCATATTCATACTAAAATACGCTAAATTACTTGAAATTATGTTGAATTACACTATATTACATTAAATTACGCTAAATTATGTTAAATTACGCTAAAATACGGTAAATTCCGGTAAATTACATATGAATATGGATGATATCTTTACTGAGAAGGCGAAAAACGACGACGAAACTTCAAACGACCATAAAACGGCGCTCGAGTGTCTAATTTCAACAAATGACCATTTTTCAGAAAGCTTGTGAAAATACGCATGTGTCAGTGACCGCTATGCCATTTTTTAAAATTCAGAATTACCAAAAAACTAAGAGAAGAGCCTTAAAACTTGAGTTGAAGTTTCCGATTAAGATTTTCATTTATATTATTCAATCTAAATAGCTCAGTAAATTAGTTATACAATGAACTTGTAGAATACTAATTTTTACTATTTTTGGAATTTTTTTACTATTTTTTATGATTTATGAAAGATGGCACAAAATCGGCCTAATTTAGCGTAATTTTGCGTAGTTTAGCGTAATTTCTCGTATTTCATTATAATTAGCGAAATTAGTGTAATTTAGCGTAATTCAACATAATTCAACATAATTTAGCGTAATTTAATGTAATATAATGTAATTCAACATAATTTCAAGTAATATAGTGTATTTTAGTATAAATATGCTAATTATAAATCAAAAGAAGTAATTTAACAAATAATTTAAACAAAAAATTCGAATTTTTAGTGTTAGATTTCATTATCTTGCTCTTTATAGTGTCTCTGAAAAAACAAAAAAACAAAAAACTAGCCACTAAATGACTGGTTTGAACATTTTTGGAAAAACTCAGGCATTATGAGTATATTGATTAATTTGTAATTAACTTTGGATATTAATAAAAATGTCGGATCTAGGGAGTCGGAGCTTCTACAGTTTAGCGTCTTGGAAAGAGGAAGCATGTGTAAAGTCTAAGCAGCTTCTTCCTCGCGCCTTCTTTATCTGGGCCTGTGGCCCATTTCAATATATAGTTAAAACTCAACATGAAGATTTATTCTCTTTATTGAATGCGACATTATTTTATGTATCTAGACGGATTTATGTGTAAATTCCTCCTGTGAGGAGGACCGTTACTAGTTAAGCCTAATATGTTATATAATTTTTTACATCACAAATTTCCTTTGGATTACTTTTTAATGACATCCACCTTTCGACCATTACATCACAAAATAAAATATCTAAGATAATTTATGGTCCAAATCTCAAGCATTGACTATCATTTTTATAACCAATTTTGACTATCCATATGATTTTGACTTGAATGAAAGTTAAAATTTTACAGCGGCAAAGCCCTGTCCTATTTTTATGTACTTGAGTCTTTATTATACTATACAATCTTTGATAACAAAATCACTAATTAATGCCATCAATATTAGAAAGTCTCCTTTAATTTGTTGGAATTCTGAATCCGGCTAAAATTCATTTTTTGCCTCAATTTTTAAGGCATGCCCAGCTGAACTAGGATTAAGGCCGAAGACTAATTAATTCCTTGATGAATTAAGCAATTCTTAATAGATTATATTTTTTAATCACCATCTCTTAAATTTGATTGTCAAACGTAATATCTTAGTTGAGCAGAAATTAAACTTGTAATCCTCAATTCCTTGTGGCATATAATTAATTAAGGAGGGGGTCACCATCTCCCTAGCTTCTCAGCTAAATGAAGCTAACCAATCAATGAAGATACATCACCAATCAGGCATTTCCTAGTGATATCACATGGGCCGCCATGTCCCTGTCTACAGTGCACCTTGTAGACCCCCCGGTGCTCCGTTTTTCCACCATACACCATGTGCACATGCACCTAGCTTGGCATTTATATTTATTATTGCATCGCTAGCTAGTAAAATCATAATTAATTCATTTAATGAATTTAATATCTCATAACTGGGCAGCTAGCTAGCTAGGTTGCCCCCGTGGAATGTGGATCCTCTTCATCTTCCCCTATCGTGTACTCCTGATCACCACTCATCACTCATTGGTCACCAGGCCCCCTACATATATATATATGATATATCACTATATCAATCAATCATCTTAATTGATAAGATATTATCAATCTTGCTAATCATTATTATTTATCAAATCTAGCTACCCTAGCTAGAAGATTAGAAGAAGCAACCAAAATTATCTGTATATATCCATCCTTTCAAAAAAATTCCCAATAAAGAATATATAGTGTTAATTTGTGTTGAATGCAAGTGATTGATAATGGTACTAGGCATCTTTCTGCTTCTCATGGATATCTTCTTCTTGCCACTACATGCAACTGATTCTGAATTCAGCTTCAACGGATTCACTGGCTCTAACTTGAGCCTAACCGGCCTCGCTCAAATAACCTCCAATGGCCTCTTGCTGCTCACTAACAACACCATCGAGGAGAAGGGCCATGCGTTCTCTCCATCTCGCATCAAGTTCAAGAATTCCTCAGGCTCAGGATCAGTTGCACTATCCTTCTCCACAACCTTTGTGTTTGGGATTGTGCCTCAGTACCCAGATGTGGGCGGCCACGGGCTGGCCTTTGCCATCTCTCCATACAAGGATCTGCCTGGCTCCATGCCCAGCCAGCACTTGGGCCTCCTCAACGATTCTAGCAATGGCAAAGCCGGCAACCACCTCATAGCCATTGAGCTCGACACAGTCCAAACCATCGAGTATAATGACATAGACAACAACCATGTCGGAATAGACATCAACAGATTGAATTCCTTGAACTCATCCACGGCTGGGTATTATGAAAGCACGACTGACGCTTTCACCAAGCTCAATCTGATGTCCGGAGATGCAATGCAAGTCTGGATCAATTATGATGCCGCAAGCATAAGGCTGGATGTCAGAATTGCTCCTTTTAAGATGCCCAAACCTGGAGTTCCCCTCGTGTTGTCTATAGTCAATCTCTCAGATATCGCTCTGGACGAAATGTATGTAGGTTTCTCTGCTTCGACCGGTGCAGGTTCCTCACATCACTATGTTTCAGGCTGGAGCTTTAGCACGGGTGGAGAAGCTGAAGATCTAGATCAATCGAGGATTCCATCAATTCCTAAAAAAGATAATACCAAAAAGGGCAGCTTGGTCTCTGTCGCCGTACTAGTTGCATTGGCCCTGGCAGGGTTTTCCGTGTTGCTCATCTTGGTGCTTAGTATTTTGTTCTTCTGTCATCAACGGAGGAAGAAATTTGAAGAGGTGAAAGAAGATTGGGAGTTGGAGTACGGTCCTCACAGGATCCCCTACGTAGATATTTACAGGGCAACCAAGGGCTTCGATGAAACAAACCTGGTCGGGAGCGGTGGCTTTGGCAGGGTTTACAAGGGCGTCATGCCAAAGTCAAGAGCCGAGGTTGCAGTCAAGAGGATCTCGCATGATTCAAGACAGGGTATTAGAGAGTTTGTGTCGGAAATAGCGAGTATGAGTCAGTTGAGGCACCGCAACCTGGTTCAGCTCCTGGGCTACTGCCGACGCCAGGGGGAGCTCTTTTTGGTCTATGAATTCATGGCCAATGGAAGTCTCGACAGAATCCTCTTCGAAGAAAAGGAGCCATCATTGAAGTGGGGCCAAAGGTTGAAGATCATTAAAGACGTGGCAGCCGGTCTCTTGTACCTCCATGAAGGTTGGGAGCAACTTGTTATTCACCGAGACATCAAAGCGAGCAACGTTCTACTAGATGAAGGTATGAATGCAAAGCTAAGCGACTTTGGTCTAGCTAGATTGTATGACCATGGAAGCAATCCAAAAACCACACACATAGTCGGCACTTTAGGCTACCTGGCACCTGAGCTCAGTAAAACCGGCAAGGCCACGACATGTAGCGATGTGTTTGGCTTCGGGGCATTTCTTTTGGAGGTTGTTTGTGGGAGGAGGCCAATGGAGTTTTGTGCTGGTCAGGATGATGTGCCAGGGCTCGTTGAGTTAGTGTCAGAATGGTGGAAGAAAGGGAGGATTTTTGAGACAGTTGATCTGAATATGAAGGGCTCATTTGACAAAGATGAGGCCGAGTTGGTGCTAAAATTGGGATTGATATGCTCACATCCAGAACCTACGGCAAGACCGAGCATGCGGCAGGTGATCCAGTTCCTGGAGGGAAGCATACAGATTCCTGACAAGTCCATGGAAAGTCTTGGAGGCAGCATCAGGTTTGCAAGCTATGATGTGTCGTTCGATGATTTTGCTACTTCATATCCATCCACGGCTGAAATCACTTCCACTTCCGATCATCATCGATCATCAGCTTTTACGGATAGTTGTTAGTTGTAAAAATGTTGTATAACTTTTGTTAATATCCCCTTTTATAGATGAGCGAATTAGAAGAGCAATTGACACGACTCTTTCTATGGCCTGTAATTAAGTGCCACTTTTTGAATTTAGAAGGAAAGCAAATTGTTAAAAATAATAATAAAAGAAATTTGTCCTGTGTGATTAGATACAGTTTTATAACATATACAATTGCACACAACTCATGGCCCCTCTCCACTGGTACAGCTATTGGTACTGTAAAATTGCGCATACCACATGGCTCCTGTCCACTGGTACAGCTACTGCTACTGAAAAAGCTTCTGTGTCAACTGGTACGGCTACTGGTACTGTAAGGCTTTTGCGCCTTTTGATGGTCTTTGTGTGATTGCATATATTTCCCTGTAAAAAATTTCCTCCTGGTTGATAGCTACTGTATAAGGGGTTTTTGTTGGGGTAAATGCTAGCTACTGTGTGTGTGTGTGGGTGTGTGGCCGTTGTTGGTCCGTCAGGCTGCGTATTATGCGTTTCATGTGCCTTCTGGGATCGAGGATCCATATCCTCCCAGGTACCGTAAAAGATTCTCTTTTACAGTTAGCTATTTACGGTTTGAGATTAACTCTCAGCCGGTTTGGGATTCGGGCTAGCGCACGGGGCAGTATTGTTGGGCTTTGAGATGCGTGCCAAGTTAAAAAGAACGGTCCAGATCAAGTAATTGTAAAAGATTCCCTTTTCAGGTACCTGGGAGGATATGGATTCCTTGATCGATGGATATTAGGAGAAAACAGGTGCGTATTTCGCCCAAAAAATAAATGAAAAAAAAAAAAATTACAATTCCGCTCCCTTCCCAACCTCCAACCTTACACGCGCACACAACCACCATCACTCTTAACTGGCACCAAATATCACTTCGAACTTTTAACAAAAGAATCCACCTCCCAAAATTTGAGCACAATGTGTTACTTGGTATTTCCTGGCTTCCTGCCTCAAATATTACGTATTTTACAATGACGAAATTTTTTGAGAAAAAACAATGACGAAAATAAAAACAAGTAGTCTTTTCATGCATGACTCATGGTTTGGCACGAGTACATGGACTCAATTTCTTAATTCGTGCATTGAATACTAATTGGTGTTCTTAATAAGAAAAAGAAAAGCAAAATAAATGTTTATTACAGTCAGGTTGGCCAACAAATCCCTAAAGCAGCTATGAAAGCAGACACAAAAAAATATGCAGCTCGAGATGCTGGGAATTTTAAACTATACAGAAATAGTTTTCTGTTGTTATTGTTGATCCAAAACTCAATTTATTTCCCTCATAATTCCAAGTTTATCCTATAAACCTAATTCCTTCTTCAACTTCGCAAGAGCAGCTTCCACTTCATCAATTGACTCCTCAACACTCGGCTGCCTCTGCACATCCTCCTCTTGTCGCCTTTCCCTTTGTGACCCTGTTGAATCATCCTCGAGATTTGTGTCTTTTATATTCAGCTCTTTCTCTAAGAACTCCACGAACTCCTCTCCTATTTCCTGAATGTTTGCCAAAACTTTGTCAGACTATTATGATAATGCTGGGAGTAAATTACAGAAAAAAACATTTAGGTATTTGCTTAATTGGGAAGTAGGTAGTGATCCTAGAGCTTACAATTGCCATTTTGTATGAAAACCTGTGCAGTTTTCTATATATATTATGAACAAACCCAAACGTATTCTCCTGATTTAAGTAATACGTACTCATCCATGCTCTTCTTCCCAAGTTTTGTCCAACATCAAAATTTGATTCCCAAGGTCAGAGAAAATTAATATTACTACATAACTTAATATGTAACTCACTTGTTTCTTATCTGTATATTAACAAATATGATCATTACATTTTATAAACAAAAGTAAGCACAAAAGTATGTGGCATGCAAAACAGAGATTGGGCCAAGCTTGGTAACTGTAACTGTAACTGTAAGAGAAGCTGGCATAAAAGAATGGTCAGCTCTTTAATATTCAATTTTTCACCAAAAACAGCACTAGAGCTAAAATCATCAACTTTTCGCATTTAAAACAATTACTACGAATCCTCATAGATCAGAGTTTAGGCACAAATCCTCCAGATTTGTAAAGCAAGCAGAGAAGGGAAACCCTCCGACAAGTAGAGGTGCTGGGTAGTATAGGGTCCAGAACAACCGTATGTGGGTAATTCCTACCAATTAACTTCCCAAAATAGTTAAGTTTCGTTTAACCAAACAGTTAGTTAGGTATCAGTCTATACAGGACCAGATAAATTTATATCCTAAATTGAATTTTCATTTGAAAAGTTTAACTATGTTAAAAATGATGGCCAGCACCTGGATGTTAAGAAAATAATAGTCAACTTGCCATGTAATCTCAAGGACGTGGTCAAAATAATGAAGGATTGGATTGGGGACTGCCATTTGTGTTCAAGCAATCAATGTGTGAAAGCAAGGCATTTGGTTGACTGCCCATCGGCACAAACATTGGTTGTGGTTACGAGCCCAGAGTTATTGCTGTAAGCATAATTAAGTTATCGCTAGGTTAATTAAATACGGGTCATCTGCAGATAAAGATATAGTAAAGTTCTTTGTGATTGATAATTGTGTTAATCAGCAATGGAAATACTACACAGCACAAACGTGACCAAACCCTACATGCACATATGTCTGAGCGAAACATGCACATAACACCTGGTAATATGTCAGGTTAAACTCACACCTTGGACAAGTTCTCAAACCTATTTGACGGGTCAGTTACTATTCCTGGAGAGACCAAATTCCGAAATTTACCAAATTGACTGATGCTATTGTATCCAATAAATGCAGCTCTTACCATCCATATTCATGGGAAGTTCCCATTTAGTGCAGCCATACCTTCGACAGAAGTTTTTTTCCCACAATCCCGTTTAAGTGTTTCAGGCCATCTTATAACAATTTCAACGAGTAAAATATACGGGCGGCAATTATTGTCAACCCAGCTCATTTACTTTATTTAAATTTTCTGATGTATTTAAGAGGGGTCTAGTCCGCCTAGAAGCTGTATGGACCGAGAGGCAAAAAATAATTTCTTCCACTAGGAATCGAACCTAGGAAGAGTGGGATGGGTGGCAAGACCCTTACCAAACATACATTTAGTATTAATATAAAGTAATAAATAAACTTGAACTCTATCTTCAGTCTAATCGGGTCAGGATGGCTTGTGACCCGGCAAGTCAGACAAAGGGCGGGTCATCTATGACCTGAAGGCGGCCCGGGTTGGGCAGAATTTTGACCTTCGTAAAGTAATAGTAAAATATTATTGACCCAATCTGACCTGAACTTTTGCCAATCCCATATAGAAAATCCAATGATCTATCTATCATGCTTTCATTTGAGGTTAAGAAAGTTTTTGACTCCATGAACCAAATATCAAAACATATGCTGATAAAAGTTAGCTTATCGCATCATGTCCTTGAGCAAAACATACATAGATGATCTGTAAGTAACCTTTTTGTTATTAAAACTGGTATGTATGAGTTCATCTATTAGTTTTTTTCATTCGTTAATGGGAAATCCTTTGGTATTTAATGGGGAGAGTGGGAGACCCCCCAAATCCAGACCAACATTTATTGTTCTGTTTTGGAAATACTTTCCATCTCACTGGATCCATTCTTTTAGGAGGTGAAGATGAAGGTCGAAAATCATACAAATTTTGAGTTGCTATTTAACAACTTTGGAATCTCATCAGGCCACACGATTATCGCTAAGCAGTTATTTGCGTATCATAATACTCAATGCACAAAGGCACCATTAATAGAGGTACTAAAAGAACTTACTGCTAGTTCTTCCCACAAGCTTTTGGGTTTCTCTTCTCTATTCAAATCTGCTTCCCAGTTCCAAAATTCTTCTTGCAAATCTTTCAAGAAATCAACTGCAATCCACATTGTGCTCGAGTCAGAATACTAATAAAAAAAGTTGCTCCAAGAATATTCTACAAAGGTAATTGACCAGAACATGGATCAATGAACCAACACCTACCAATAGAAATATGAATGTCACTCAAAAATTCACCTGCAGTGTTTGAGGACCTGAATCAATTCAGAAAGCAAAAGAGATTTGGCCTATATCAGTACCAAATCAATACTGCACATACCACTGTGAACATTTCTTGACTACCAACAGCAATTACATTACTTGCATAGCACCAGACAGGAAATGGTAATGCATTTGACATAACTCTATTTGACTAGGAAAAAAAAAAACAGAAAAGAGCAGGCACATACCAAATCCATAGAACTGTTCTTCTTGTGCAGTTGATTTTTTATCATAAGGTGTGGAATAGTTTGCACGAGTGGAAGTAGCGTTGTTGAATCGAGATTCAGAGTTGATCAAGGTATTGTATGCATGCTTGATGCGCATGAATCTCTCTTGAGCATTTGGCTTTAAGATGAGAATTAAAGAGAGAAAATTGAATGTCAAATGTGAAAAGAAGAAAAAGATACAAAGATAGGAGCAAAGGACCAGGAGCTCACCTCCTTATTGACGTCGGGATGGAACTGCAGAGCAAGCTTGCGGTAGGCGCGTTTGATGTCGCGCGGCGTAGCGGAGGGAGGCACCCCCAGCACCTCATACGGAGACTCCCGCCGCGAGGCCCTCACGGCCACCGCACGTGACCTCCTCTTGGGGCCGGAGCCGCTGCCGCAACGGAAGCGGGAGGTTCTACTTGGGATGGCGAAGGAGAGGGAGAAGGCGAGAGATATCGGATTGGGATTGCGATAGCGATGGAAGGAGAGGAGTGGCCGTGGAGAGCAGCAGAGGAACAAAATACCATTCATGGTCATGCGGTCGCGGGCTCGCGGCGGACTGAGTCGTGTATGTCATGGCATGCCTAATTCAATTGGTTGAGTCAGTCTCACGATTTCAACCCAAAAAAAATCCAATTGATCGACTCACACCATAAACCTGGTTAAAGCATCAAGCATGCCATCAACCATTTTTAATTATTCAATCAACATTTATAATCAACAATTAATTATTATCAAATTGAAAATTATTAAGTCAACAATTAGTTGTGTCATCTGAAATAATAGCTAGGCAAATTGATATTTGGGAAAGGATGCCGTCACGTACAGGTATAGATGGATGCATTTTGACAATGTTATATGTTTCATGCGTGATATTGTAAACACTAAATTCATCATATCCCAAGGAAACTAAGATTCTTCGTCCGCTACCAACGTCTCCATATATGACAAATAATAATGAAAAAAAATGTTAGACGTCACACAAAAAGAAAAAACTCCCAGCTCAATCTCGGTTCCTCTACGGAGCAGACGGCCCCGGTCCTGGTCCCAACAACAGAGGTGGAGCATCTTTCTTCTTGCCTGCAGACTCAGAAACATTGCTCCCATCGGGCTTTGGAGCTGAACCTGCACGCAACGCCGGCTCAAAGAACTTCCCTGCAACATCAGGAGGTTGCTTAAAGGTGTCCTCTCCCGGGAGCACCACCAAACCCTTTTCTCTCAGACTCGACGGCTCATTATAGCACTCCTTCCATAGAGAGTCGACCAGTTGCCTCTCCTCACGAGCCGCTTCAAGTTGGTCCTGTGACATCTTGCTGATGCCGTCGATACGGCTCTGCAGGACAGATTTTAGTTTCTCTTCATCAGCTAAGGTGCCTGATTTCTTGTCTTTGGCTAGCTCAAGCAAACCACCCAAAGCCGCCTCACGCACGTCAGGGTCGGTGCTTGAGGCGAGGTGCACCATTTGGCGTGGGATCCCCAACTCAGTCACAATGCTGCAGTCCGCAGAGTTCTCATGTAAAAGATAGTTGATCAAATTTAGAGCCTTCCTGTCAAACAGAAATGGAAGTTAAACATTAGCATGACCTCTTCTTGCATTTATGGTGACCAAACATCTAAATTTCTCAAATTTCATTAGCATAAAATTTCTCAAACATTTTCTGAAATATTTGTGACTACCACCAAATGCTAGGCCAGTATGATTAAGATGATACACTTCTAAGAAATTTCCCACCTTTCTAATGAGCAAAAAATGCTAGTTGTTTTTTGCAACCAACCATAAAAAATGCTAGCTTTTGGTTCACAATGCAGGAATGAAAAGATGGTGGTTCTTTTTTGCAAATATGAACAAAGTATCTAGGTGTGATTTGCCAAGACTACATAAATAAAATAGGGGGAATTTCATGTATATCCCTCAAAAGTTCCAATATTACGTATTTATCCCTCCAAAATCAATAATTACCCTTGAAAATTGTACAAACTCACATATTTGTCCAATCTAACTCTATAACATATCAAATATCTCCAAAAATAATTAAATAATATTTTTTAAAATTTTAAAATTTATTTTACAATATTAATTAAGAATATGTTGATCATTATGCCCTTCGTTTCAGTCTAGTCTGCCTGAGTTATTTTCTCTTTAAGGTACCAAGCCTCCCGCCTCTTTCCAAACGTACCAAATCACAGATTTCTCCCCGTCTTCCCTCATCGCCTCCCCTCTCATAAATTTATGTCGCTCCTCGCTGCTTTAATTTTTCCATCTTCGTTTAGAGAGAGAGGCGAGAGGTTTGACGTTTTAGAGAGAAGAGAACTCATGCAGACTAAAAAGACAGAAATGAAGGGGCATAGTGGTTAATATATTATTAATTAATATTGTAAAATTAATTTTAAAGTTTTAAAAAATATTATTTAATTATTTTTGGAGGTATTTGATATGTTACAGAGTTAGATTGGACAAATATGTGAGTTTCTACAATTTTCAAGGATAAATATGTAATTACTGATTTTATAGGGATAAATATGTAATATTGAAACTTTTGAGGGATATACATGAAATTCTCCCAATAAAATATTCAAAATAAAGTTCACTAAGAAAATACGTTAGTTCTTTGGACTAATTGACAATGCATGACGTTGTCCTGTGTCCTCAGTCAAGCACAATAAACAAAATTTCTTATACTAAAGAAACAAGCACAGTGATATGTTGGTTTTACCTCTGGAACCTGACATCATCTGAGCTGAGTGCATCTTTTAATGCAGCATAGCCATTTCCGAGGCGAAAAGCAGCTACTCCAGGTTGGTTATGTCGAATTAGTGCTGATACAAGGAAAATGAATTGTACCATTGTCACATAAAACTATCAAAATTTTCATAGATTACATAATTTCTGAGCATATGTAGGTTCAGGTTAACAGGAAACATCAGACCTTGCTGGTACGTAGCCAGCCTGGAAATAGGTAGGTAGAATAAACCCCCAAAAAAAAATGATGGCTTATAGCCACATAAAAATGGAGAAACCAGATGCTTATACTAAAAAAATTAGCCAAAAAAATAATAATAACATAATTTTACCACCTAGGCAAGTGGGTAAACGTCACCTATGTGTAGTTGAAAGATATTAGGCCATGGATTCTGGTAAGAAATATCTGCACCTTTATGGTCATTAAATATTATGTACTAGTATTTGCCCCTACAATGCAAATACAGTACACAATCTATATGGTTATGCTCTAAGTCCCATAAAAGAATACGGAAGACATTAAGAATAGTACTCACAAGATATTGCACCAAGCGCTTTTGTGCGTGCCGTGATACTAGAGTCAGACGCAAAATTCATGAGGAGAGGTTCGAGTCCATTGGCCTCCATAACAAGCTGCTGGCTCTTGGGGTTGTTTTGCACAATGGTGGCAACGACATCTGCAGCCTTGGCTCGGATGTTGGCATGGGAGTTTTTCAGGTAACCGAGAAGAGGGACCAGCCCGCCAATCGAGTGTAGATCTGTGAATTAACTTCGTTAGACAGCCTAACTGTCAATATTGATCATGTAAATGATTAAATGAATCAATCAATCGGATGAATGTAGGTGTAGGTACCATTAGCCATATCAATGGACTCGACATGGTCCTGGAGCTCATCGAGCATGTCTTCAATGTTGTCGGGGGTGACACCTTGAGCCTGCAAGACGTCTTCGGGGGTGGTCATGACGAGGGTGATCTCCTTCATGCGCTTGATCACATCCACTGTCTGCGCCTGCATCGCCTCAACAAACCATTTCCGGTCTTCCTCGCTGTATTTTCATTTCATAAGTTATGGTTCAACCAGTATCAGAATATGCATACACACAGAACTTACAGAGTACCACATTACAAAAAAGGTAAATAAATATATAAAGGAGAGAGAAAGAGACCTGAGCTGGCGAGGGGACCTGGTGCCGTCGGAGTTGGCCAGGCTCCACTTGAGCAAGCCGTCCCAATCCAACCCATCCTTCGCCATGCTTTCTTGCCCCTATTAGCAACAATCGGACTAAGGATTCAGCTATCTGTTACAACAAATTTCTCCTCTTCTCCAGGTCCTACCGAAAGAAGGTAATTAATATAAAGGAAATGAAAGGAAAGGGAAACAAAGGGTTCAAAGGGTTCAAAGGGTTCGGACTTTGGAAAGCGCTAGAAGGTGCTCCTGCCTTCTGCTTCGAGCGACGACCCGACTCCAGAGAGAGAGTCGGCAGGGGCCAGGAAGCACAGCACCGCTCTTCCCTTTTCGGTTTGGGCTGGGCTGCCTTTTGGGCCTCTTCTACTTCTTTTCACTATTTTGGGCCAGGATGTATCAAATATTCAAATGTTCAACTTACTGTTCCCGTTTGCATATGACTATTTTGGATTTTTTTTCTTTGGGGGCATTTCCTGTATACGGTATCACTTGAGAGTAGATCCGATGGGTTTAATCACCGTCGATTTGCTTTAAGTTTGTGCGGAATGCTTTAAAATTCATGCGTATATGTTTCAATTTTCGTGCGCATATATCTTAAATTGGATCGGTCGGTCATCAGGCTCGTTCAACCTAAAAGTAGGTCCGATGGGCATCGGACCTACTCCGTTCTATATCCCTTAAAAAAATTCAAAATTGCGTACTTCTCCTTCTATACTTCAAAATTAAATATTTCTCCTCGAAATTTTAAAAACTCACAAATTTATCTATTTATTGTCTTTTATATTAAAACTCATTTTAAATTTATAAAATATCCAATTTATCCTTTATAAAAAACATAATAAAAATCTATAGATTGTTTAAGAAAAATGTCGGTCTTATATTTGATCGGTTTTCGAGGGACAAATAAGTATCTTATAAAGGGTAAAAGGTATAATGGATATCCGATTTTCAAGGAAAAAATGAGTATTTTATAAAGCTACATTTTTTTTATATTTTTAATAAAGGGTAAAATAGATATTCTATAAATTTAAAATGAGTTTTAATATAAAAGACAATAAAATTGATAAATTGGTGAGTTTTGAAAGTTTACTGGGGAAATATGCAATTTTGAATTTTAGAGGGGCAGTACGTAATTGTAAGTTTTTGAGGGGTATACGTGAAATTCCTCTTTTTTCCTTTATTTCTTTTCCTTTCTCAGTTTCTCTTCTTTCTTGTATTTAATCATAATTTAATTGTGATTTTCCTATTTGTCGGATCTCAACTTTATTTAAGCTAGCAACAAAATTTCAGTCCCTTGCAATTAAGCCTGCTAATGAGTCCGATTTAGCTCAAACTCGACTCAGCTCACTTAAGAAGTCACAAAAGCTTAGATTCAGACTCGGCTCGGATTTGAGATAAAAAGCCCGGCTCGGCCCGGTTCATTGAACCCCTCAGCTCGGCTCAAACTCGGCTCAATTCATAAAAGCTCAGATTCATTGAACCTCTCATGTATCTCCGCTCAGAAAGCCCACTTTTCCAAATTCATTTTAATTTTTGGGTGTTCCGTACTATTTATTTTCATATCATACATACGTACATACGTACATACATACATACATACATACATACATACATACATACATACATACATACATACATACATACATACATACATACATACATACATATATATAGAGTGAGGCTATGGTGCTATACATAGCACGGATAGCTAGTGTACTACGGCTCAATATGGTACTTTTTAAAATCCTAATGGTCGATCCGAACCGTTCAATGTGATAACCATATGAATATGTACTTGCAAACTAAATTTTATATTTTTTCGAATTTTTTTACTATTTTTTTAGATAGGTAGAATTTTAATGGTCCAGAATTTTCAGAAAACACTGATTTTTCTACCTATCTAAAAAAATAGTAAAAAAATTCAAAAAAATATAAAATTTAGTTTGCAAGTACATATTCATATGGATATCACATTGAACGGTTCAGATCGACCGTTAGGATTTTAAAAAGTACCATATTGAGCCGTAGTACACTAGCCATCCGTACTATGCATAGCACCATAGCCTCACTTATACATATATATAGAGTATGGCTAATGTGCTTCCTCTAGAACTTCGGCCTCGTGCTTCCGGGGGCATATCTTAGCGTTTGATGTTCAAACAACAAATTCAAATTGTTAGATGTTCAATATATATTAAAATGTACTTGGAGACCAAATTTTATATTTTTTTAAATTCTTTTACTATTTATTAAGCCACTTTGAAAATTCCATATCATATGGTCCACACTGTTTTTACTGTTCACCCGGATCTGGAATTTTCAAAGTGGCTTAATAAATAGTAAAAAAATTCCAAAAAATATAAAATTTGTTTTCCAAGTACATTTTAATATAGATTGAACATCTAACGGTTTGAATTTATTGTTTGAACATCAAACACTAAGATATGCCCCCGGAAGCACGAGGCCGAAGTTCTAGAGGAAGCACATTAGCCATACTCTATATATATATATATATATATATATAGACTATGGTGAGTTGTGAAGTAAAACGTCGTTTTACTTCACGCCATATTTTTATTTTGAAAATCCAAACAACCGATCCGAACAGCTCAACATATTCTCTATATTGAAATGTGCTTGGAGACTAAATTTTACATTTTTTGGAATTTTTTTACTATTTATTAAGCCACTTTGAAATCGCTGATCCACTGTGAACAGTAAAAATTTCTGAACCACCGGATCAGCGATTTTCAAAGTGGCTTAATAAATAGTAAAAAAATTCCAAAAAATGTAAAATTTAGTCTCCAAGCACATTTCAATATAGAGAACATGTTGAGCGGTTCGGATCGGTTGTTTGGATTTCAAATTAAAAATATAAGCGTGAAGTAAAAATGACCTCTTACTTCACAACTCACCATAGCCCAGGTCTATATATATATATATATATATATATATATATATATATATAGAGATGAGCTATGGTGAGACGTGGAGTAAAACAAGTTTGTACTCCATGTCATATTTTCATTTTGAAAATCCAAACAACTGATCCAAACCGCTCAACATGTTCTCAATATTGAAATGTGCTTGGAGACTAAATTTTATATTTTTTGGAATTTTTTTACTATTTATTAAGCCACTTTGAAAATCGTTGATCCACTGTGAACAGTAAAAAACAGTAAAAATTTCTGGACCACCAGATCAACGATTTTCAAAGTGGCTTAATAAATAGTAAAAAAATTCCAAAAATGTAAAATTTGGTCTCCAAGCACATTTCAATATAGAGAACATGTTAAGCGGTTTGGATCGGTCTGTTTGGATTTAAAAATGGAAATATAGTGCCATGGAGTAAAAACTTGGTTTTACTCCACGTCTCACCATAGCTCATCTCTATCTATATATATCTATCTATATATATATATATATATATATATGATATCTAGAGGAGGGTTCAAATGCACCATTATTTTTGTGCTCCAATATGCTCCGCATCCTTTATCTCCATTTTCAAAGTCCGAACAGTCGATCTGAACCGCTCAACATGATCTTCATAATAAAATATGCTTGGATACCAAATTTTATATTTTTTAGAATTTTTGTACTATTTTTTTAGATAGGTACAAAATCATTTTTTAAGGAGATTCTGGACCATCCGATAAAGTGATATTGTACCTATCTAAAAAAATAGTAAAAAAATTATAAAAAATATAAAATTTGGTCTCCAAACATATTTTATTATGAAGATCATGTTGAACGGTTCGGATCGACTGTTCGGACTTTGAAAATAGAGATAAAGGATGTGGAGCATATTGGAGCACAAAAATTATGGAGCATATTTCAAATGCACCATAATTTTTGTGCTCCAATATGCTCCACATCCTTTATCTCTAATTTCAAAGTCTGAACAATCGATTGATCAGAGTCAAAATAATGATGATTTACGTAGGGTTTTGGCTTAGATTTTGCATATTTTCTCACATTTATGTTTAATTAATTAGAGAAAAAGGCTACTGTCACCCTTCTTTATGTTTTATTGAAGAAAACAGGTTTTGGGACTATTTCACACTAAATGGAACAAGAATCAGGTCAATCGGATCAGCAACGCTCATCGACTAAGTCCCTGTTACGGCCCGTATTGCCTAATACGGACCAGGCCTAGTATTGACCAGAAGATAGCGCTGGAAGCATTAAACCCTAACCGTCAAGGTCCTAATACGGACCGTATCACCCAATACGGTCCGTATCCGAAGGCATCTCTTGGGGAATAACTGCAGACAGCTGTTTCCAGATCAGTTTCTTAGCCCCTACTCAACCTCTACACGTCCCTACACTCCTATATAAGGCCCCTGGGCAGAATGATTAAGTATCTTTGTAATTAGGGTTAGATTTGATTAAAGTGAGAAGAGAGGAGTGCTTGTAACCATGCCGTTCCGCGGCTAAGTTCCTTTTCTTAGGGCTAGGCAGTAAACCTTGTTACTCTTGATGTTTTGATATATATATTTCTGTTGATTATGATTTCTTGTTGTTGAAACAAAATGCTTTTGTGATTTACTATCTCTTCATCTAATTTCAATGATCTAGTTTAAGTCCGTTAGGGTAGTGACAGTGCTTTAATGGTAAGAGAAACTATTTGTATGAATTAGCTTCGTTGAGATCTATTAGGTTTATGTGAAGAAAACCTTAGCGGGGAAACCATAAACCGAACCAACAAAATGCGTACCAAATTTCATCATTTGCGTAAAGTAAATCGCAGTGATCTTTGTAGTAATTTGGGGTATTTGAGAGATCAGACATTTGCGTAAGGTAAATCGCAGTGTCTTATGTAGAATCTCGGTGAAAGATCTGTCATTCTCGCATAACATAAATCGCAGTGACCTATGTAGTGTCTTTCATTAAACAACAAAAGGAAATCAGACGCAACAGGAATATATTGTCAAGGCGGATTGAGTGGCAATGCTGTGCCGAAACCCTAGAAATTCTCATCTCTATCTTTATTTTAATTTCTTTTAATTGCTTCCTAATTTACATTGATCAAAACAACATCTCTCAATTTTTAGATTTCGTCTAGCCTTTCAAAAGATTGCGATTCGATCGCTCAAAGCATTGAACTAATATTCCCTGTGGATCGACCTCGAATATACTACTCGATAGGATTGTGCGCTTGCAGTCCGAACTGATAGCATTTTCGAGTTTATAAATATTAAAAGAAACATTGCTCTCTTTTGAGTGATCAAGCTTTTTGGCGCCGTTGCCGGGGAATAACGGTTCATTGTGCAAGGCCTCGCGAGACGTCCTTGCTTTGACCATTGAATCCAATTAATTAGAAACGCCTAGATTTCTTTTTATTTTCTGCATTTTTTTATTTTCAATTTCGTTTTTATTTTTATTTTCTTTTTATTTTCAGTTTTTCAGTTTAATTTTCAGATTTCTTTTCTTGTTAGGAAACTGCACGCTGGCCGAATCATTCGTACGAAGATCCGTGAGGATTGCTAGTAGGAGAGGACAATTCGCTTCCACATCACCGACAAGAACCAATCATAGTTCTTCATCAAGTAATTCTGAAAGCGAAGAAGACTCAGATTCGATCAACATGGATATCCCACCGAACCAACCGATCAACAACGGAAGACAGAACAATGGTGATAATGAAGTTCATGATGCAGCAAGACCCAAACTTCTACGAGACTATTGCGTACCGCGCGCGAATGATCCTAATTCTATTATAAACCCGCCAACTGTCACGAACCGTAATTTTGAGATCAAACCTGCTCTCATAAATATGGTTTCGCAACAGCAATTTGGAGGATTTCCACATGAAGATCCACATCTTCATTTGTCAATTTTCCTCGGGATATGCGAGACGATAAAGATCAACGGAGTTACCGATGAAGCAATCAGGCTAAGGCTATTTCAATTCTCATTAAAAGATAAAGCAAGAGCATGGTTGTTTTCCTTACCGGCCAATTACATTCAAACTTGGGACCAATTGTTTAATATGTTTATTGCAAAATATTTTCCACCATCCAAAACTTCAAGGTTTAGAAATGCAATTACTAATTTTGAACAAAGGGATGGTGAAACATTGTGTGAGGCATGGGATAGATATAAGGATATGTTAAGGTGTTGTCCACATCATGGTCTAGAAAGATGGCTGATTGTCCAAACTTTTTATAATGGTCTAAACCCTACCGATAGGTTGTCTATTGATGCTTCCGCAGGAGGAGCAATCATGAACAAGGAACCTGACGAGGCTTACAACCTAATTGAAGAGATTGCAATCAACCAACACTACTGGATTCCTGAGCGAAAGAAGCCAACCACAACACCTGGCATGCACCGAGTAGATGATATATCCATGCTGAGCGCAAAGATTGATGCTTTGCAAATGGCACTCAACAAGCAAACCAAGCAGCGAACGGTAGCAGCAGTCAACGCCGCAACAGCATGTGGCTATTGTGGAGGAGCGCATGAGATGACCGAATGTATGAATGTGATGCAAACTAAGGAAGAAATGTAGCAAGCAAACACAATCGACAATAGCTTTCGACCTCAGCCCGCTTACAATACATACCATCCGAACAACCGAAACCATCCAAATCTCTCATACGCAAACAATCAAAAGCCTGCTGCACCCCAACAGAACTATCAACCACAGCCCAATTATCAACCGAGATACAACAATCCTCAACAGAACTATCAACCAAGGCAATACAATCAACCACCGCAACCTGATATCACATCTTTAATGGAGAGATTCCTAGAGAAGCAAGACAAAGCTAACGCCGAAATCGCGCAAAAGATTGAATCCTTAACAAACCGCAACAAAGACTTAGAAGACAATATCTCTAAAATGGCAAAAGAACTCTCGAGTATTACACGCGGAAAAGGCAAATTTCCGGGCCAACCGGAAGAAAACCTGAGAGAGACTTGCAAATGCATAACATTAAGGAGCGGTACAGCTTACAAGGGACCTCCCATGCCCGATCAAACTTCCGATGAGATGCATGCAGAGCCATCGCATTCCGAAGAGTACGAGCCGCAACCACCGGAGTCGCCCGTATTCGAACTGCAGGCAAACCCTATCAAGGAGCAAAATGACACCGTAGGTGGAGACGAACGACAACCCGAACCTGAATACATTTCACCACCACCCTACAAGCCACCTCTGCCATTCCCTCCAAGGCCTGCCAAGCACAAGATGGAGCAGCAATTTACGAGATTCATGGAGACACTCAAGCAATTACATGTCACAATCCCCTTCACTGAGGCAATTGCAAGCATACACTCGTATGCTAAATTTCTGAAGGAGATTCTTTCAAACCGAAATAGGCTCCAAGAATTCTCGACAGTTCCGCTCAATCTGGAGTGTAGTGCGCTCGTGCAAAGTAAATTACCGACAAAGTTAAAAGATCCGGGAAGCTTCTCGATACCATGCACCATTGGCACAACTGATTTTAAGAGAGCTTTATGTGATCTAGGGGCAAGTGTGAGTTTGATGCCTAAGGTAGTATTTGATAAATTGGAATGTGGAGACCTATCACCAACACGGATTTCATTGCAACTAGCTGACCGATCAATTCGATATCCTGAAGGAATGTTGCTTGATGTCCCAATCAAAGTCGGTAAATTCTGGATACCAGCAGATTTTGTAGTGGTTGATATGGAAGAAGATGAGCAGATTCCAATCATCCTTGGAAGGCCATTCCTCGCCACTTGTGGGGCAATGATCGATGTTAGGAATGGGAAGATTTCACTTAATGTTGGCGAGAACGAAATGATCTTCAACATGAATGAAACCAAAGTCCCACCTGACATAAATCTTGTCTACAATTTGGAAACAGCGGACGAGGATGGCAATGATGAATTGCGAATAGATGAGTTTGAAGACATCGAAGAAATGATGCACGAAGCAGAAATAGAGAGAATGTTCATTGTACAAGATGACGGTCAGGTCCATCCAACCTCCGTGACACAACAAACCGATGATCTGAACAAGAGCCCCAATATCGCAAACAACAGGAATCATTCTCTTTTAGCCCTTGCAATAATCAAAAACCTACGCGAAGAACTCGATGCAATGTCTCAAAGACTGGATGAGGTCGAAGCAGCACTCGGTGTGAGTCTGGCATTCGACCCCGGACCTCAAACACCAACCGACTTCTTCGAGAAAGGCAGTGATGATGAAACCACAGAAGACGCTGAAGGCGAACCACCCGACAAGCAACCCCCTTGCATTGACGGGAGGGTATCCGGAAGAAACTGATGCGACACCGAGTCAAGCTAACGACTTTAAACAAGCGCTTCTTGGGAGGCAACCCAAGGCCACTTTTATATTTTCGTATAAAATTTTTTTTTAATTATTTTAGGACTTTAACAAAGAAACAACTCATACCCACCTTTGTTCCATGATCAGGTAAAGCATGCTGGAGGAATGCTTGATTAAAGACATATCGAAAGATGGAAAAATACTCTCTAGTACGGCCTGTATTGGCTGATACAGACCATACCAATGGATGCTGGGGTAAAAGAGTTAGAAAGAAGGAAACAAATGTTGAATACGGCCCGTATTGGCTGATACGGCCCGTATTCACAAGGATTAAAACTTAGCGGTTATTGGGTTTGATCATAACGGATTGGATACGGACCGTATTGGCTGATACGGTCCATAATAAAGGTTAATCCGGGAGATGCGAACCTGTTAAGAGAGACGTTTGAAATCCTGCGCGAATCACGTCTCATAACCGTTAACCATTTTCATTTTAACCCCTAAACTCTTTCTCTTCCTCTCTCTTTACTCTCTTCCCCTCTATCTCTTCTCTTTCCCTCTCTTCCATTGGTGTCCAAAACCGAGCCCCTTCCTTGCCGCCGATCTTCATCACCACTCTCACATCCTTCGATATTGAAGCCGCCGCTCTCCTCCTCCACGCTTCAACCCAAATACGGACCGTACCGGGTCCGTATCCGACGGCTACTCGAATCAACTTCTCCAATTTTTGGTTTTTCTAAACCCCTCTTTAATTTCAAAGTTTAATTTCGTTTTTGCATTTGTCTTAATTTAATTTCTCTGTTACATTAGTTTATTATCAAGTTTTATTTTCGCAAAATCACAAAAAAATTAGGTTTCTGTCAAAATCCAGATTTTTACCAATATAATACGGTCCGTATTGAACCAATACGGTCCGTAATCGTTTACCAGAAAACCAGTCCAGTACTTAGCAGATTTTTTCTTCAACCCCTTTAATACGGTCCGTATTGACCCAATACGGTCCGTAACCAGTCCGGTACTTGGTCAAATTCACCAACCAACCAGCCCATAATCAGACCGTATTGTCCAATACGGTCCGTAACAGAGCACTTTATTTTAAACAAATGGCCCCAAAAATGAAAAATATTTTAGGGGCAGTTACAAGGAGTACCAAGAAAGCTCTCGGAAGTACCGGCCCGAGTAGTTCACCGCAGAGCTCCTCTAGCCGATCCTCTCGGTCCTCCGGCTCGCAATCACAATCCTCCAACCATTCATCCTCTCGTTCTGACACTCAGCAATCAATCAAAGACACACCAATCTCTGACGCAGACTATGAGCCAGAGGAGTCCAACCCTCGGGACTTTGGTCTTGAGGAAGAAGACTCTGATGAAACAATGGAGGAGGTTCGACCAACCAAGTACCAACCTGTCTTCTCGCACACACAATTCAAACAAGCCTACAAGAAGATGACAGCAAGAGAGGTCATTTACCACAAATCGATCAACACGGAGACACTCGAGCGGCTAGGCCTCCTTGCACAAACCGAACAACTCGCCAACCGCATCCACCTCTGGCAATTCCTCCAACTGATCAAAGGAGTCAAAGTTTACAGGGTACTCACGAGGGAGTTCCTTGCGACTTTCAGATACAATGAAGACTCCATCACTTTCCAGATGATTGGCGAGCAGTACAAAGTCACCATGGATGATTTCTGCGCCATCTTCAACCTCACCAACAATGGCACTTCTGATTGTCCTGACTGCCGAGAGTTCTGGTACAACATCACTGAAGACAATCAAAACTCAACTCGACCGACAAGCAGAATCATGCATCCTCAAGTCCGCCTCTTGCAAGTAATACTCGCCAATTCAATTTTTACGAGGGGCGAGAGTTCATCCAAGGTGACACTACCCGAACTCTATCTTCTCAAGTGCATGATCGAGCCAACACCGGTGCGACCTCACCTCGGCCATCTCCTTTGCGTTCAAATCCGTGAGGTTGCCCGTGCAAAGAAAAGTAATGGAAAGATTTCCATTGGATTTGTGGCCACGATCTTAGCCAACCAACTCTCTCTGCAGATCGATCATCTCAAAGAGGCAAGCGGGCTCACACAAATCGACATGTCATGCCTCCAAGCCATGAAATTTGTCACCGGCCATTATCCAGGTCCCTATTTATACAATTCGCTGAAGGGAATTCTCCAATTTCCCTTTCGACATCTCAATCTCCGTAGTAGGGCCTCGTGGAAAATGGCACGCCACGCGAGCCCGACTTATGAGCCTCCTCAAGATTACATGGATGTAATCGAAAGCCAAGCCGAAATGAGAAATCAGGCTAACATCGATCGGCAGCGAAGAGGAGAGAAGGAGCCCCATTTTGATACATATAGGGAGGCAGGCACATCGGCAGCCGGAGCCGGATCTTCAGGGGCGGCACCATCTGATGCCCCTACAAATGATTACGATCAGTTCATCCAAATGATAAATTGGATGGACTCGAACCTCACTGCGCTCACCTTGACAACGGACGAAGCCACCCGGCAAATGGACCTGAACAGCTCTACAATCTACCAAGAACTTGGTGAAATCCGAAACAGCATGGAAGAGGTTCGGAGGAGTGTAGACGAGGGCAGGCGCGAGATCCAGCAGCCGCGCTACATGGCACAGCAGTATTATCAGTACGCTCTCAACTCCGAACTACCGTACCAGCCACCACCATATGGACTCTTCGACCCATCATTCTACGAGGAGATCCAGCGCCCACCACCACCTCCACCACCTCAGGATTGAGGTGCAGTGAGTTGTATCTTTCCTTGGTCTTTTTACTTTATTACTTCCTTTATTTTTATCTCTCAAGCATTGGGGACAATGCTCAATTTTATTCGGGGGGTAGGAGGTAAATTGACCATGTATCTGTATCTTTAAATTTTTCGCATTTTAATTTCTTAGGTGCTAGTAGTTTTACTCAATTTTGACTAGGGTTAGAGGCTTTACCGAAAATCCTAGAATGATTAAATTGAGCTTTTTTAGCTAGCTTGCATTTTTATTTTTTATTTTTTTTCTTAGGATTAAGTTAATCAAATAGGAATTGTTTTAAAATTTTAATTAGGCTAAGGTTTAGACAATTGGCCATGATACCAAAAATTCAGAATTTTAAAAAATAATTAGTGATCTCAAAGTGAACAATTAATTGCTAACCATGAGTGTTGACCAAAAATCGCAAATCCTAGAATTTTTATTGTTGAGTAATTTATTTTTGCAAAGTTTTTTTTAAACTTGATAGTGTTTTAAAGTACCCATTTATTATAGATAGACCCCTAGCGAAACTATGCAATAATTTCTTGTATGAATGAATACTTAGAATTGTGTGTAATCATGGTGCTTTTGACACAAAAATATTTTATTTTTTTTAGAAAAATAGAAAATACAAAAAAAATCAGAAATGAGAAAAATCCAAAAAAATAGAAAAATCAGAAAAAGAAAAAAAAATAGAATAAAAGATGGAGAATAAAAAGAGTACGGGTGCCTACGCAAGACTGGTTACCAATAGGCTCGAGAAAACCTCCCAAATTTAAATTCTTGTATATATTTAATTTTTCAAAAATAGTCACAAGTACCAACACACTTAGTTGTCATACTTTGCTCCAATCAATTGGGAAGGAAAATCAAAATTTATATCATTAGAATTCCTATTGATTGGAAGGGATCCATTTATAATCGAAGGGGAAATTAATACTCTCAATTTTAAGGATATTTGTGAAGTAGATTGTTGAATGATAATTTTTCTAGGGCAAGCATAATGAGGTCAATCATGGGGTGAATAAATTGTTCAAGGGAGAGGTCATGAATATTTTTAAATTATAAATTTTTATTGTCATGCCAATTGTGCCAAACCTAAGCCCTAATTTAATTTTTAAACAAGACCTTGAGATTGTATGGTTTAACCTAGACCGAATCTTTGACCAGCTGGGACGTCGTTGCTTGAGGACAAGCAACAATTCAAGTTGGGAGGCGTGATCAGAGTCAAAATAATGATGATTTACGTAGGGTTTTGGCTTAGGTTTTGCATATTTTCTCACATTTATGTTTAATTAATTAGAGAAAAAGGCTACTGTCACCCTTCTTTATGTTTTATTGCAGAAAACAGGTTTTGGGACTATTTCACACTAAATGGAGCAAGAATCAGGTCAATCGGATCAGCAACGCTCATCGACTAAGTCCCTGTTACGGCCCGTATTGCCTAATACGGACCAGGCCTAGCATTGACCAGAAGATAGCACTGGAAGCATTAAACCCTAACCGTCAAGGTCCTAATACGGACTGTATCACCCAATACTGTCCGTATCCGAAGGCGTCTCTTGGGGAATAACTGCCGACAGCTGTTTCTAGATCAGTTTCTTAGCCCCTACTCAACCTCTACACATCCCTACACTCCTATATAAGGCCCCTGGGCAGAATGATTAAGTATCTTTGTAATTAGGGTTAGATTTGATTAAAGTGAGAAGAGAGGAGTGCTTGTAACCATGCCATTCCGCGGCTAAGTTCATTTTCTTAGGGCTAGGCAGTAAACCTTGTTACTCTTGATGTTTTGATATATATATTTCTGTTGATTATGATTTCTTGTTGTTGAAACAAAGTGCTTTTGTGATTTACTATCTCTTCATCTAATTTCAATGATCTAGTTTAAGTCCGTTAGGGTAGTGACAGTGCTTTAATGGTAAGAGAAACTATTTGTATGAATTAGCCTCGTTGAGATCTATTAGGTTTATGTGAAGAAAACCTTAGCGGGGAAACCATAAACCGGACCAACAAAACGCGTACCAAATTCCATCATTTGCATAAAGTAAATCGCAGTGATCTTTGTAGTAATTTGGGGTATTTGAGAGATCAGACATTTGCGTAAGGTAAATCGCAGTGTCCTATGTAGAATCTCGGTGAAAGATCTGTCATTCTCGCGTAACATAAATCGCAGTGACCTATGTAGTGTCTTTCATTAAACAACAACAGGAAATCAGACGCAACAGGAATATATTGTCAAGGCGGATTGAGTGGCAATGGTGTGCCGAAACCCTAGGAATTCTCATCTCTATCTTTATTTTAATTTCTTTTAATTGCTTCCTAATTTACATTGATCAAAACAACATCTCTCAATTTTTAGATTTCGTCTAGCCTTTCGAAAGATTGCGATTCGATCGCTCAAAGCATTGAACTAATATTCCCTGTGGATCGACCTTGAATATACTACTCGATAGGATTGTGCGCTTGCAGTCCGAACCGATAGCATTTCCGAGTTTATAAATATTAAAAGAAACATTGCTCTCTTTTGAGTGATCATCAATCCGAATCGTTCAACATGATCTTCATAATAAAATATGTTTGGAGACCAAATTTTGTATTTTTTAGAATTTTTTTACTATTTTTTAGATAGGTACAATATCACTTTATCGGATGGTCCAGAATCTTCTTAAAAAAGTGATTTTGTACCTATCTAAAAAAATAGTAAAAAAATTCTAAAAAATATAAAATTTGGTATCCAAGCATATTTTATTATAAAGATCATGTTGAGCGGTTTAGATCGACTGTTCGGACTTTGAAAATGGAGATAAAGGATGTGGAGCATATTAGAGCACAAAAATAATGGTGCATTTGAACCCTCCTCTATATATATATATATATATATAGAATATGGCTAATATGCTACGCATAACATAGAGGGCCTCCGTGCTACGGCTCAATTTTTGAGTTTTCAAAATCCTAACGGTCGATCTGAACCGTTCAACATTGATCTCCATATGAATATGTACTTGCAAACCAAATTTTACATTTTTTAGAATTTTTTTACTATTTTTTAAGTCACTTTGAAAATTGCTAATCCAATGGTCCAGAAGATTTTACTGTTGTGTACAAATTACTGTTTTTTCAAAGTGGCTTAATAAATAGTAAAAAAATTCTAAAAAATGTAAAATTTGATTTGCAAGTACATATTCATATGGAGATCATGTTAAATGGTTCGGATCGACCGTTAGGACTTTGAAAACTCAAAAATTGAGCCGTAGCACGGAGGCCTCTAGGCTATGCATAGCACCGTAGACACTTCCTCTATATATATATATATATATATATATATATATATATATATATATATGTTAAAAAATACAGCAACCAAATTCTTAAATTCAGTAATAACTCATCAAATTGAACTTCGAGTACACCCGATAATTCAAAAGTTAGTACGTACAAACAGTAGAAAATTGTTCAGCGAAAATTCAAAATTTATAATTTCCAAATAATTTCATTAGAAACAATTATTACAAGAACAGGTCTAACTAAAGGTGTTATAAAAAAGATGAGGGTTCAAATGCCTCCATTTTTCATGCCTCCACTAGGCCTCCATTTTTGAAAACTTTAATAACTCAAAATTTAAAACTTAAAAATCAAAATAAAACCATTGGATATGATATAAATCATTTTATCTATGCACGTGTAAAAAATTATGACATTTCAATTTTGTTTTGGTTGTCATCAAGAGCTTATAAAAACGCACTAATGTGGATAATTTCTAGTTGATTTTTCAACTTATTGATTCACATAAAAACAAAATCAAAATGTGATAATTTTTTATGAGCACATTGATAAAATGATGTAGATCATATCCAACGGTTTTATTTTGACTTTTAAGTTTTAAATTTTGAGTTATTAAAGTTTTTAAAAGTGGAGGCATGATGGAGGCATGAAAAATGGAGGCATTTGAACCCTCCTCTATAAAAAAAGATTGAAATCAATACACGAAGTTAATTTGGAGATGTTAATTTGGAGATGGTGGCACCAACAAGAATCTGAAATCTGATGTTGTAAATTTAACTTCTATACAAATTCCAATTTCAAAAATATGAAATAAAAAAGCATCAAGTAACAAGCAAGTAAGTAACATTCAGCACAATTAAAAAGCATAACTAAAAGGGTTAATTTTTGGTATACCCTTAAAGACTTCTCTAATTTTCTATATACCCCTCAACACTTAAATATATTTAATTTGCTTCTAAACTCTTAAAACTCTTTCTTTTTTATCTATTACATAATAATTCTGAAATTAACCATAGTTAAATCTCTGGTTAAAATAATAAAAGACAGAAATATCCTTCTGAAGAAGTTGATCCGTCTCTTATTTTCACGCGCTTAATTTTTCTTTAGCCTCTTATTTTTTTCTCCCGCTAGTTCGTTCTCTCATTTCTTCGTACGCCTTGCATTTTTCTCTTCGCCTCTTACTTTTCTCCGCTGGTCCATTTTATCTTTTCTTCATACGCCTTTCAAATTTAATTTACGGTAAGCATTTTTATTTTTTTTTGTTCCACTAAAATTGAGTCTCTTTTTTGCTTATGATGTTTGCACCGCTTTTGTGCCATTTTATTTGCTTGAGTTCTTGTCGGGAATTGATTCTTTGTATCATCAATTTCAGGTTTGTCTTTTGTGGAAATTGATGGCCGAACTATCTAGTGTTGATATCAATTTTGATTAAGGTTTTGGTTTTGTTTTGAATTTGAATTTGACCAATTTTGTTCACTGGTTGGTTGTTACCTAGGTCCAGAGACAAATATTGCAACAGTGTATATGAGTTTGCAACAGTGTATATGAGTTTTTTTTATCATGGAAAGAGAAGACATTGATCCTTTCGCCTCGTTTGTGATCAATCCTCCACCTGAAATTCTCTTTCACACGACGGATACCTCTCTTGCAAGACCAAATCGAGTTAATTACGCGACAAGCAATGAAATCGAGAATGATTTGCATGGAACACATACTAACTATCACAAATTAGAGCCTCGAAGAAAGGGGAAGCGACCTATTAATTCTTATTCAAGGTATCATCCTTAGAAGATTTTGTATTGTTCCTTTCATTAATATCTCATTTACTAGTAAAATGACAGAAGCAAATTTATGTACTTGTGGTAAACTGCAAACTCCTCATTTCAAACTGATTCATTGGGGGATTCTTTAACTCTGTTGGTATTTGGTTTGATTAGTCACTTATTTTTGTTATCAAATTCCTATACAGCATGGATGAATCTCTTGGCGGTTACAAGCTAAAAGTGAAGTACGATGGATACTTTAAAACTATCAATAAGGGGACTAAGCAAAAGTATTGTCTTGGTAGACAAAGGACACTTTATCTAGATCCGGTGAGCTATAAATTTTGTGAACTAATGGAAGAAATCAACAGAATATATCATTGGGAAGAGAATATCATACCCTCATTGTGCTTCGTGGACAAGAACTCAAATTCTCAGTCATTTGTTCAACTAAAGGATGATACTAGTTACCAAATGATGCTCCAAATGTATGTAGAGAAGAAAGAAGTGGTGATTTATGTAACTACAAAAAATGTCTTTTGTAGTACTCATAATGATGAAGAAGATGGGGAGAGTTATGAAGAATGATCTGATTATTGTCATAGTGAGGAGAGTTACCAAAGCTTGTACAGTACTAGTGATGAAGAACACCTTGACAGTAGCAATGGTGACAAAGAAATAGATTATGGTTATGAAGGGGAGTTTTACTCGTATGACAAAGAGAAACCTGCAATAGGAATTGGTGCTAAATATCCTCATGCAATAGCGTTTAGACGAGCTCTCAGTCATTATGCTATAACACAAGATTTTGTGTATGCTTTGGAGAAGAGTGATACCAAACAGTTTACGGCAAGGTGTGCAAAGAAAGAGTGTAGCTGGAGGATCTATGCATCGGTAGCAGATGATGGTGTATCCTTCGTGATAAAGACGTTGTAACTAGACCATACATGCAGTGGTGTTAATAAGAGTGGAAACAAACATGCAATGAGAGGGTGGATAGCTGATAGAATCGTAAATGACTTGAGGAGTGAAGGAGATACACCACCAAAGGTTTTGAAAAGAAAGCTTGAAAAAAGATTTGGAATTCAGATACCATACCTTAGGGTTTGGCATGGAAAAGAACTAGCAATGGAGGAGATATACGGTAAATGAGATGATTCTTTTATACAAATGGGGGCATTCAAAGAGGTACTCATGAAAGGAAATTCCGATAGTTTTGTAGATTTTGAGACTGAACCGGTGGCGATTAAGGGAAAAAGTGTGAAAATAATGGTATCAGAAGGTGAGAGTCAACATTTTCAACGCTTTTTTATTGCACTTGGGCCATGTATAGCCGGATTTCATAAGTTGTAGACCATATGTCGGTCTTGATGCATGCCACCTAAAGGGTAAATGGAATGGTGTTCTTGTTGCTGCCACTGCAGTTGATGGAAATAATTGGATGTTTCCAGTTGCTTTTGTTGTTTTAGAAAATGAGAGCGAGCAATCTTGGGAGTGGTTCTTAAGATCATTACACCGAGCAATAGGGATGCCAGAGGGTTTTGTTATCTCATCAGATATGCAGAAAGGGTTAGTAGCAGTTGTCCAAAGTGTGTACCCATTTGCTGAACATAGGAAATGTATGAGACACTTATTCAGTAATTTTAAGAAGCATTTTGGAGGTGATCTTTTCGAGTTTGGGCTTTGGGCTGCTGCCTGGACATATTCTCCAAGGCGATTCCAAAGTATTATTGATGAAATTGCTAAATCTTGTCCCACTGCCATAACATATTTGGAGGACGAGCATAGCAAATTATAGAGCATAAGTCAATTTGGGACTGCAGCAAAGTGTGATTATCTCACAAACAACATATCAGAGACATTTAATGCTTGGGTATCTGAAGCAAGGCATAAGCCAGTTTTGGATTTACTAAACTCGATACGAAGAAAAATCATGGTGAGATTTCATGAAAGAAGAAGAATTGCAAGGAGTTGGAAAGGCCCATTAGCTCCTAAGGTGGATGAATACATAAAAACTATTTTTGGGTAATATTCACAATGACAATTTCTTATTCTTAATCTATTTTCTTTTAAAAAAATTTATCATGCACTAAAATTTGTTTCTTGGTTTAGGGGTTAGGTGCATACGAGGTGCATAGGAGTATCGATTCCTGTGCAGAGGTCGAACGCGCTGGAAAAGTATGGAGTGTGAATTTAGATGAAAAGACAAGCACTTGTCGAGCATGGCAAGTGAAAGGTGTTCCATGTGTACATGCGGCCGCATTCATTGCTTCAATTTGAAATGCCAAGTGGGAAGATTATGTTGACCCTTACTTTACTGTTGCTTATTTTAAAGCAACATACGCCATCCCAATTACTACAATACCTAGTCGAGATGAGTGGGTTGAATGTGATTTAGGTTATAAAATACTCCCACCTATCATTAAAAGGCCACTTGGTAGACCAAGAAAGAGTAGGATAAAGTCATATGATGAAAATAATAAGAAATCAAATAAATGTTAACGATGCAGAATGTCAGGTCATCATAAGAATACTTGTAAAAATGCTATTCCACAAAACCATAATGAAGGGCAAACAACTCAAGGGTCAACTAGAACAAGGTATTTTTTTGTTCTGATTTGATGTTTCTTGATGAATTATGATATTTTGAATATTTTAATAAATATAAGTGTATTAATATTTCCATAATTATTTTCTAGGGGCAACAAAAAGATGAAGTCTGGAGTGAAGAAGATGGCATACACAACAAGTTTATTCAAGCTTCTACAAGAAGAATTCTAATAGTTTTTCATTTATTTTCTTATAGTAATTCATATTAGCTTATTCAAGTTTTTTGATAGAAATTGGTATACTGCTGCTAAGGTGTTTTGTTGTTTTGTTGTTGAGATCAATCTGATATGCTAAAGTGTTTTATTGTTTCTGAAGGGAAACGAATACCTTTTAAAATACTAGCAGTCAGATGTGTTCAGGAAATGAAAATTTGGCTAAATTTCTACTAAATTTGGTGGTTTTTACTGTTTTTCAATTTCTCATTTTACCGAGGGGTAAACTGTAAATTATGTTTTTGTGTTTCTGTTTTTACATTGAGTGTTGTGTGTGGTTTTTATCTCAATCTTTATATAAAGGTGGGTATGTAGACTGCCATGTACCAGGACTGGTACAAGGCATAGCAGGTTGGCAAGGTACCTAGACTAGTACAGTGCATACTGGGAATGAGACAGTGCATAGATGTTTTTTTCTAATGAACAAGCACCGGTGGATATATAGAGTGTGAAATGTTATAAAGGAAGCTGCTGTCGGGATTTAAAAAAAATATTTTTTTTATACATGTCAAACTTGACTGAATCTCATAATTTTAAATTTTATTTTTATAAAGTTATTTTCATGAGTTAAACCAAAAGTAGCTGAATCACAACCCAGTACAGATGTTCAAAGATACATGATTGAAATATCTAATGAATCCCACTTGTAGATAAGCATATAGTTCTTATATGAATTAAACCTTGTCAGATTATTTTCGTGTTTCGAATCTATTAGAAGCGAAGGGTGAAACAGGAGACATACAGTGCCTATTTCTTTCAATTATTTTCTCTTTCTTTGTCCGTATAAAAAAGTTCAAGACAAAAGAACAAGAATAAAATGGGAAAATATAAATTATGACAATACTTAACTATAGATAATTAACTCTAGGGGTAAATAAAAAATATAAACAAGAGTTGAGAGACATATTAGATATAATAAAGAGTGTAAGGGTAAATAGGAAACCAAAGAAGTTTTCAAGGGTAAATAGAAAATTAACTCTTTTTTTGTATTATCGGTGGGGGGCTCAGTTGTAAATTTTGGAAACATCGTGTTAAATAATTGAAGAAAAAAAAAGATAATGATAAGTTAATGAATAAAATATAGATGAAAAAAAAAGAAGGGGGCAGAAGGTGTGGCAGCGGATCCAACAAACAGAGGTCAACATCTTGGGAGACTAGACCAGATTCACAATTTCAGAATTTCAGATTAGATTAGAAGAAGAAAAAGAATCATCGAATTTCAAGCAAGCAAGAGCAAGAGAGCGAACAAGCAAACAAAAACAACCAAACAAGGGCTGGGAAAGAGGGAGGGAGGGACGAAAAAATGAGCGAGAGATAACGCGCGCTTTCTTCTTTGTGCTTTATGTTGATGAGTTTGATCTGGATCCGTCTCTCGGGAGGGAGCAGCGCAGCGGGTGTCTTCTTGTCTCAATTTGGTCTCTCTCTCTCTCGGTCTCGGATTGAGAGTTGAGACTGATTGAGATGGGGAATTGTTACAGCGCAAGATGGATCAAGGCAGAGAGCGTCTCCCTCTCCTCTGGCGCCTCAGGTTTCCTTTCCTTTCATTTCATTTCCCTCTCCACTGGCACCTGTCAAAGCATCCAAATTATGGTTGAGCTGTTCAATCAAGGCTCTCTCTACTCTTATTCTCCCACAATCTACTCATTTTACGTTACCTTACCTTACCTTACCCACTGCTCATTTTCTACTTTCACTTTTACTTTTCCCTTAGCACGTAATTTTCTCTCTAATCTTACTTACCGTTTCTTCAGCTCAGGATTGTACCTCTAGCATTGTCCTTGTCCCTCTGCATTTATTTATCTATTTGTTTTGTTTATTTATATGAAAGGCTTCAACCTACACTTGCTGCAGGCAGTAAAGTGCTCTTCTGTTCAAAGCAGCTTTTAATTACTACTACCAAAGTATTAAAACCAATCGAAAATCAATCCTCAAACAATTTAGCCTCAGCTATGCAGCTGATCAACAATCCAGTCAATAGTAAAACAAAATATGAGGGGATGGTTAATAAGGAAGGTTAAATAAAGTAAGTAAGATTGGGGAGAATTGTTAGGGGATGGAGGGTTAATAAGGAAGGGTGGATAAAAATGCAATGCAGGGATAATTGCTAGAATCGGGGGCAAAGATAGAGATAGAGACAAAGATGGATTGAGGCTGAGCAGCAGCAGCAGCCGGGCATCATCCTCATCCTTCCCACTGATCCTGCGCACCCAAGACGACATCCTGCAGTTGTCCAACCTCAAAAACTTGAGTTTCAGCGACTTGAAGGCCGCCACCAGGAACTTCCGTCCTGACAGCGTGCTTGGCGAAGGCGGCTTTGGATCCGTCTTCAAGGGATGGATCGATGAGACAACCATGGCACCCTCCAAGCCTGGCACCGGCATGGCTATCGCCGTCAAGCGCCTCAACCAGGACGGCTTGCAGGGTCAAAAGGAGTGGCTGGTCAGTGAATACTTGTTTCAAATTCTTCTATTTTAGATGCCTTTTCTGCCTTTTCTTTTTATTTTATTTTTTATCTTTTTTCTGTTGATCCTCAATTGCAGGCAGAGGTTAATTACTTGGGTCAGTTATACCACCCTAATCTTGTACGGCTTGTAGGATACTCCTTAGAGGATGAGCAACGGCTTTTGGTTTATGAGTTCATGCCTCGGGGAAGCTTGGAGAACCATCTTTTTAGGAGTAAGTTCATCTCTTAGACTGATATGTCATCAAAGGAACCAATATACAACTTGTGCAAATTTGACTGGGAATTAAGCACATAAAGAGAAAAAAAGAAAGAAAAGAAGCACAAACTTATAGTAATCAAACACTTGTTCCACTGGGGTGTTTGAAAAAGGTTGTTGATTTATTATTTTATAACTGTGGATGCAGGGGGTTCGTATTTTCAGCCCCTCTCTTGGAAATTAAGAATGAAGGTTGCCCTTGGTGCTGCCAAAGGTCTAGCTTATCTGCACAGTGCCGAGGCCAAAGTCATTTACCGTGATTTTAAGACATCAAATGTCCTTCTTGATTCGGTCCGTCAAAGTATCACACAAAATATTTTATTCAGTTCTGGTTGCACCATCTCTTTTCTTGCTTTCCTCCTAGGATGACATTCGGAAATTAAGAAAAAATATTTAATGAAAAACCTTCCATAATCATAGAAGGTGTTGGATTTTAGAATAGACATAACAGATTTGATGAATGCCTTTGACATCAATATGCAGAACTACAATGCAAAGTTGTCGGATTTTGGATTAGCCAAGGATGGCCCCACCGGAGAGAAGAGCCATGTCTCCACAAGGGTGATGGGGACACAGGGATATGCAGCTCCTGAGTATCTTGCCACAGGTACACTTTTACCGAACTTTTTTCCAATAAAGGGCTTAGGCACAAAAATATTTTGATTATAGAATTGTTTGTGTCAATTAAGGCTGGTTCCCATGTTTAGTACTGCTTCCTTTGCCTTAATGGGGTCCCACCCAGTATAACTTCAAATTGATCTGGATTACTTGAATTGCCTCAAATGGATGATGGTATCATGCCGGTCTACTCTACTGGTCATTGCATGGCCGGTACTTGAATCTTGTACTAATTAATACTGGCCTTCTACATAAACTTGTATTTTATGTTCTCTGATTGTTGTACTGTTTTTTGATTTACATTGTTGGTTACGCATTGTCGCAGGCCATTTAACAACAAAAAGTGATGTATATAGCTTTGGCGTGGTTCTATTGGAGATGCTATCTGGTCGGCGTGCCATAGACAAGAATCGACCCCAAGGTGAACACAACCTAGTTGAGTGGGCCCGGCCCTACCTGGGGCACAAACGCAAGATATTCCGGGTACTCGACAGAAGGATAGAGGGGCAGTACTCTTCGGACGGGGCCCACAAAGTGGCTTCTCTAGCATCCCAGTGCTTGATGATGGACTCAAAGCTGAGGCCACGCATGAAGGATGTCGTATCTGTTCTGGAACAGCTACAGGTTCAGGATATAGAAGAAAAGGAGCAAAAGCCAGAATCAGTTGAAATTAAGGAAGGGCCCAAGCATAAGGTCAGCGGTGGTAAGTTAATGTCAAGAGGGAGAAGCTTGAAGGAGGCTTCTGATCTAAAAGTGCCTGTTCGTTCATAGCAAAGCGTACCAACCATGCGGCTTTTTATATTTTTCTTTTTCTTTTTGCGAGCTTTGCAGGGGTACATGGGAATTGTATCTCTTATGTAAATAAGTTACGTAGTGGATGTAATTGCCGACATTTTTATTAATATCCAAAGTTAATTAGAAATTAATTATTATACTTACGATTTCCTCCCAGAAACAGGTCATTTTATGGCCGTTTTCTCTTTCTTTTTTTTTTTTTAGAGGCACTATGAAGAGTCCTAGAAACCGGTCATTTTATGGTCGTTTTCTCTTTTTTCTTTTTTTAGAGGCACTATGAAGAGCAAGATAATGAAATCTAACACTGAAAATTTGAATTTTTTATTTAAATTATTTGTTACGTTACTTCTTTTGATATATAATTATCATATTTATACTAAAATATACTAAATTACTTAAAATTATGTTGAATTACACTATATTAAGTTAAATTACACTAAATTACATTACATTACGCTAAAATACGATAAATTACGCTAAATTACATATGAATATGAACAATATCTTCACTGAAAAGGCGAAAAACTACGACAAAATTTCAAACAGTCATAAAACAGCGCTCGACTGTCCGATTTTAGCAAATGACCACTTTTCGGAAATCTTGCGAAAAGACGCATGCGTCCGTGCCCGCTACACCGGATTTTAAAATTCAAAATTGCCAAAAAAACTAAGAGAAGAGCTTCAAAACTTGAGTTGAAGTTTTCGATTAAGATTTTTATTTCTATTATTCAATCTAAGTAGCTCAGTAAATTAGTTACATAATGAACTTGTAGAATACCAATTTTTACTATTTTCGGAATTTTTTTACTATTTTTATGATTCATGCAAGATGACACAAAATCAGTCTACTTTAGCATAATTTTGCGTAGTTTAGCGTAATTTACCGTATTTCAGCATAAATAGCGAAGTTATTGTAATTTAGCGTAATTTAACGTGATTTAGTGTAATTCAACATAATTTTAAGTAATCTAGTGTATTTTAGTATAAATATGTTAATTATAAATGAAAAGAAGTAATCTAAACAAATAATTTAAACAAAAAATTCAAATTTTCAGTGTTAGATTTCATTATTTTGCTCTTCATAGTATCTCTAAAAAAAAAAAAAAAGAGAAAACCGGCCATAAAATGACCAGTTTGGGCATTTTTGGCGAAAGTCGGAAATCGTGGGTATAATAATTAATTTCTAATTAACTTTGGATATTAATAAAAATGTCCGATGTAATTGTAGCTTTTCCTTCTTGGCCTTATATTTTTTTTGGTTATTTTTTAGTTTAGTCATGACTCATGAGGTGTTCATTTTTTAAGAGAACATATAAAAATACTGGTGGTATATGTACCGAGCACAAAACTTTGAGGTGATGTAAAGTTTTCTCCTTCCGTTCCTGCTGCATTTATAATGAAAAGAAAAGGGAAGGGAGCCGCTGTTATTTCTCACAGCTTCTAAATGAGGCTGAATTTCAATGAGCCGCTACAATATTTCCAGTCCACGAGTTGCTACAAATCTCCATGGTCATACTATATTCTGAATTTCTTCAAATTTGATGTTACGGATTTATTTCTTTTTTTAATGGTACCGACAAAAAATCGAGAGAGAGTGCATGTGTCTTGTAGGCTCTATGTAGTTATTTCCGATTTTTTTCATAGCAATAAGAAAAATATTAAATCCATAGCATTATTTTGGAGTAGGGGCGTCAACGGGTACGATATGGGTCTGGTGGAGGCATTTTCATATCCATACCAGTTATAAAAAAAAGAAAAACAATTTTTATCTTTATCCGTTTTTTTTAATACGGTATGGATCAGGTAAAGGATAAAAAGTGCCATTGATATCTCGATTTGTGATTTCGATTAAATATTTTTTAAACAAGAAAATAAAAAATAATAATAATGAATACAACTAATTTGTATTATGAAAATTTAGTAAAATACAAAATTGTATCTATATGTATAATCTTATTTTTAAAAATTATTTTATAGGATAACGGGTATGATAACGGAAAAAAATTATTATCCTTACCTGTACCAGATAAACTAATCAAAAAGAAAATCTTATCCTTACCCATCTTTTCGGAAATGATACGGATCATATAAACTGATAAAAGGATGTCACTGACACCTCTATACTGTAAATCTGTTTAGCTCAGTCAGTAGAAAAAAAAATAATTTGTAAATTAAATAGACATTATTTTTTAATTAGAAATAGGGTTGGTCGTTTTTAATATTATTCTGACAATCTTAACAATATTTTGCTAAATATTGATGATTAAAAAGTATATTATATGATGTTCGACATATACATAATTTGCTAATTAAATTCTTCAACAAATTCAAGACTTTGAGTATAAAAAGTTGATAATACAACAATAATCATAAGCTGAGTCTTATTATTTCCATAGGTATAATACATTTGTTATATAAATTATACTATTAATGTTAAATTTTGAAGTTTTATCTTTATTTTTTAATTGTAAAAAATATCAAGATAATTTATTATCAAGTGAACCATTCCGTTTTGATTAAGATTAAGCTTAAAATTAACCCTAAAAATTGTTTCATCGCAATTCATAGTATAACAAATTATAATGTCTAAATTAATATCAACTGCGACTAAAATTTAAATTCATTCAATCTCGAATTTAATGTATATTATATCTGAATCTGAATGAGACATTTATATTTTTCAAATACTTTGCAAATTATTATTCCTACAAATAACACATTAATTACACTTCTAATTGAAAAAAGATTTATAATTTTAAAATAATTATTTGTGAATTTATTTTTTATTTTCTATCGATTGAACTAGAAAAAAAAACTAACTAGACAATTTTACGGTAAAAAAAAAAAGTAGCAATGAACAATAGCTACTCTAATAAAAGAATCGTTGCAGCCAGTGAGCCGCAAGCACTTGTTACTGTTTTGCTATTTTTCGACATCTATCTAAAATGGTTTCACCGATTGAATATTTTACTTTTTTTAATGCTCTGAATAAAAGAATCGGCAGTTGTTCCTCACAACATTTGAAAGAAGCTGTAGTAATAAGCATTATGCTATAGTAGTTAATATCAATAAACACGATGATATATCATTTTAAACAGCGGTTAGAATACAAGGATTAGACTAGAAGCGTCTGGTCAATGGTCAAACGAGAGGGACTACAGAGTAGAAATCTAGCACCTGAGAGTAGGTCCGATGGACATCGGACCTACTCTGGTTCGATGGGTTTAATCACCGTTGATTTACTTTAAGATTCGTACACTTCTGTTTCAATTTCATGACCACAAATCTTAAATTAGATCGGACGGTCATCATGCTCGTTACCTAAAAGTAGGTCCGATGGGCATCGGACCTACTCCGTTCTCGAAATCTAGAATGTAGACTGTAGAAACGTGAAACTTGTTGAGGCAAAAGAAAAAAAGGGAACAGTCAACTCAAACGCGTCTTTTGCAGTTTTGCTTGCTATATTCTCTAATCTAATAATTATTTATTGGTCTCTTTCAGAATCTATTCTCTTTTAAGAGTAAAAACCAAAGTCTACTACAGCAAGCCAAAGAGAGACAATGTACAAGTAGAACTGGAACTAGATCCATAGCAAAGGGCTCGTCAGTAATAATTTATAGATGGCGGCGGTACCTCTTCCCCCTGCCCCTCCAGCAGTGATGGCGTCGCCATTGCCGATGGTGGCGGTGGTGGGCCCGCAGTTCTGCGCGCCATACGTGGTGGCGCTCACCGTTACCAAGAAGGCCCTCAGCTTGTCTGACGGCGACTTCGTCGTCTCTGATGTCAACGGGGCCGTCTTGATGAAGGTACGCTACATATATACATATCTATTCGATTCAATTCAATTCGATTTTGCATATTTTGTTAACGGAGGTGAGCTGAGAGCTGATCCCAAGGTCCCAGGTCCATCCATCCTTGTAATTTTTCAATCCAAGCAATAGTTTGTGAATCAATTCGATTCAGCTAGATGTTGATTTGCTTATTGAACTCATTTTGTTTGCATGAAATGAAAATGTATTAATCAACAGGTGCAGGGCCGTGTTCTTAGCCTCCACTCACACCGCGTGCTTTGCGATGCAGCCGGCGTTCCCATCATCTCCATGAGAGAGAAGGTACCGACCGCTCTGCTCTTTTCCTCTAATTTAATTGCTTAATTTCAATGACAATTTCTAATTTGGAAGGAATTTGTACTGCTTGTCTGATTGGTTAGGCATATGGAAATTTAGGATTATATATTTTGAGAGAAAAAGATGGGGGATGAGATGTTATGTTTTGGTTAAATTAAAAGATGTTGGATTTTTGGTTAATCAGATGATGAGCATGCACAACACTTGGAGGGTGTACCGAGGAGACAGTAGTGATGAGAAAGACCTGCTGTTCACGGTGAAGCAATCACGTATATTCCAGCTGAAGACACAGCTGGATGTGTTCTTGCCTGGCAATGATCGTGCATGTGATTTCAAGGTGAAAGGGAGCTGGTTCGACAGGTCTTGTACCTTCTACCTCGGCGACACCAATACCATAATTGCCCTTGTATGTTCATCAGTTCATGTCCTCCCCTTAATTTGTTCCTTTACTTGTATAAAGAGTTAATTAATTAGGATAATTAAACTGATTCATTCAATTTAAAGATATGTTGCTTAATTTATTTTGTTGATGCATGTGCAGATGAGCCGTCAGTACGAACTTAAGAATGTACTGCTTGGAAGGGACACGTTTGGTATAACAGTTTATCCTAATGTGGATTATGCACTCATTGTGGCAATTGTTGTCATTCTTGATGCTATTCATAGGGAGCGTGACGGTCATGAATAGATTTCATTTCGTCTTCTTTATTTGCTTCCATCTCTCATTTGTTCCCTTCTCATCTTCTACTTGTATGTACGCTTTTGTATTTGTATGTGGGCTGCAAGTGTTCAACAAATTTGGAATATGTACCTATGTATGTGTCAAACATTAGATATAAGGATTAGATATTTGTCGTCTCTGATGTCGTCAGCGGCGTCTTCATGAAGCTCTAGATGTCAAAAATATGTATGTACACGCATGTAATTATCCACATCCCGGGACTCTTTTATTTTAAGAAATTATTTCTAATTGAAGTAGAATTAGGATATTCTTTAAAGTTTTTTTAGAAGCTTGGTAGTAGATATTCTTTAAAATTTATTGGATTCATTTTAAATTAAGAATTCAAAACTTTAAACTGGTCTATGATTGGCTGCAAACGAACCGAACCGAATCGAACTTACCTCCAGTTTGAGTTTGGTTTGAATTAATTTCGAACTAAGTTTGACTTGAATTAATTTCGAACGAACTCATTTTCGAACGAACTCAATTTCGAATCGATTTTTTTATGAACTCAATTTTGAACTTTTACGAACTTTGTTACGACTTACGAGTTATGACTTATGGCTGTGCCATAGTTCGAAATTACAGCTCTTCACTCAGGCATTTTGAATTCTAATTACACAGTATACCAAAGTTTATATCAAAGTTCATTACAAATACCAAAATTTATATCAAACACCAAAGTTTAGTACAATCAATCAAAGTTCACTATAATCACAAAATCCAAAGTTTTTCAAATAGCTAACAGGAGCAACATCACCTAGTTTTCAAATATCCAAAGTATTCGAAGTACAATTTAAATATCAATAGAAGTACAGAACAATCACCAAAGTCTTAGAATTATTACAAACTCAAATATTATCCTAAATAAAACATTAAAGTTCATTATCAGCGGAATCAACGGTTTACGTTTGAGTTAATTTCGAACTAAGTTTGGTTTGCGAACCTATTTCGAACGAACTAGGTCCAGTTTGAGTTTGGTTTGAATTAATTTCGAACTAAGTTTGGTTTGAATTAATTTCGAACGAACTCAATTTTGAATTGAACTTTTTACGAACTTTTTCGAATCAAACTTGAATCGAATTATGAACTACGAATTTTTTGTGCAGCCCTATCTATGATGTATTTATATATAAACTTTTTTATTTCTGATTTAAATTTTATATGAAGTCGAGCAGTTTAAAAATGATAAAAGATGATTTTTTTTGCTTGACATTATACAAATTAATTTTAAAATTTTATATGTAATATATTAATTTTAACATTTTGAATTCAATATTTAAAGTCAACATTAGAAATTTTTTAAATTAAATTAATCAACTAAATTTAAGATATTTTAATTCTACGCCTCTGATCAATTAGTTTAAATGAAAGACAAAAATGAAAAAGAAAAAGATAACAAGTAACAGCAAGCTGGCCCAACTAACAGAAACAGACTCATCTGTGATCCGTCTTATTGTTCCTCTTTTAATTTAATTACCAAACAAAACGAAACGAAATATTCTTGCTTGATTCCTGCAACCCCCAATTCCAAATCTCTCTCTCTCTATCTCTCTCTCACTCCGTTTCCGATCCGATCATCTTCCACCTTTGACCTCTCCACCTTCAAAGAATCGAAATTGAAACCGAAATCTGAATGAAGAATCGCCCTAACTCGGAGGGACGGTGAGTCGGAGGAATCAGACAAGCCAGCCGCTGCTTGATTCACCCTCTTTTTTGCTGCGTTGGTGTTTTCGCCTAAAACGTTTTCAATTAGGTTGGCTAACAGATATCTCCACATATATTATCTAGGAATTGCCCGATAATTGGATGGGATCGGATTGGATCCGATCGGGGGCTGCCGATTAATAGATTTCCAAACCATGGTATTGGCAGCAATGCAACAGTGGTCTATTGCTATTGTAATTTTAAGGGGCTTCACATTCACATTGGCAATTTGACATTCACATTCATAAACAGTAGAATGGGGATCCTTCTCTGGTTCTCGGGAGTCCTGTTGCTTCATTCAATGTTCATTTTTGCTATTTTCTCTTAATTTTGCTCTGTCTTCCCTTTAATTCTGCTCCCTAAAACTGCTTAGTTATGTTACTGCACTAACAACGTGGTTTATTTGTTCCCTTAAAATATCTTATTTATTGTTTCAGTCTTATTGTGGGCAGCAAAATTGTTGAAGGAAGATGACTACTCGCAGAAGACATTTTGCAATATTCACCACTGCTAGCCTCCCGTGGATGACGGGTACCGCTATAAACCCGTTATTTCGTGCCGCTTATCTTGCTAAAGATGGAGACAGAGACGTCACGCTGATTATACCTTGGTTATCTTTCAAGGACCAGGATTTGGTTTATCCCAACAAAATCAAATTTAATGTGCCATCTGAGCAAGAGGATTATGTACGAAAGTGGCTGCAGGAAAGAACTGCCATGGTGCCAAGCTTCACCATTACCTTCTATCCTGGAAAGGTATGAACTTTTTTTTGCCACACATCCTTCTCATATCTCGTCTTGTATTTACAAAGGTGAATCTGAGTCATTAAACTATTTTTTTTTATTTGTTAAAAAGGTTGGTCTAACTAGAAGCTAAATCTGATATGATTATGTTTCTTGTAAAGAGGAAATTATTTTTATTTGATGCTATAAGCATTCTTGGTACATAAGCAAACATTGTTGGGAAAGTTTGTGGTGAAATTTTATGGTTGTACTTGTAGCCTGGAGCAATGACAATCATATTCCTGGTTTTGGGGGCGTTTGAGAAATGCTGTTTCAAGCTGAAACAAAAACCTTAGATTTCCTTTATAAGCTATGCTGTCAAAGCATTATTCCAATCCTGGTCATTATATTTTGATTGAATCGCTAAGATTTACTATTCTACAAATGAATTAGAACAAGTAGCTACTACATATAGCAAACAAATCATTACAAAATCATTGTAATATCACATTATATCATCTGGTCTGACATTCAGGTGTGTCCTATTTGAGCTTAAATTATTCACATTTGACATTGCAAACGTTAAGTACTTGGAATAAATTGTTCACAGTTCACTGTTACTCATGCTTCTTAGTCTCTCCTGTTTCTTCTCGTGTGCATTTTCTGGCTGGTGAAAACAAAATGGCAAATAAAAGCAAATGGAGGATATTTTGTTGGGGCTGAAAATCTGAGGAAGCTTCATTGACATTGACTTCTATGAACTTTTAGTGGGTCTGCACCCGCTGACCTAAATCACGAATTTTGAATCATGAATCGAGTTTCTCCCCTACTGAATTGAATCAAATTGTACGATTTGAATTGTGAAATGGGAGATTGTAAATCATTGCTTAGAAGCATGTTTGGAGGCAGCCCTCAAGCTATATTTGTAGCCTTTTTAGAATTCGAAATAGTTTCTTTTAAATGGGATCATACAACTTCTAGAACTCAGGAAAAATAACTCATTTATCTCAAATTACTCTTGCAGTTTTCCAAGGAGAAAAGGAGCATCTTACCAGTGGGGGATTTAACTGAAATAATAGAAGACGAGGTTGCTGATATTGCAGTTCTAGAAGAGCCTGAACACCTCACTTGGTACCACCATGGCCGTAGATGGAAAACAAAATTCCGCAAAGTGATAGGAATTGTACACACCAACTACTTGGCTTACGTCAAAAGAGAGAAGAATGGCTTTATGCAAGCTTTCGTCTTAAAACACATCAACTCTTGGGTCGTCGATATCTATTGCCACAAGGTATGCTTGTGTCTATTATCATGATACCGTCACACACCTTTTTATCGGGGAGTTTCTGAACATGGTCGATCATGTATGTTTTTTAATAATTTTGGAGTTAAGGTAATAAGGTTGTCGGCCGCAACACAAGAACTGGAGAGATCAGTGATATGCAACGTGCACGGAGTAAACCCTAGGTTCCTTGAGATCGGGAAGCAGAAGCTGAAGGAGAGAGAAATTGGAGGGGAGAAAGCAGCATTTTTAAAGGGGGCCTATTATATAGGGAAGATGGTGTGGGGAAAAGGCTACACTGAGCTGCTTCAGCTATTGGGTGAGCACCAAACGGAGCTCACCGGGCTGAAGATGGAGTTGTATGGCAATGGAGAGGACTCTGACGAGGTCAAAGAGGCTGCTGCCAAGTTGAAGCTCGATGTCACCGTTTTACCTGGTCGTGATCATGCTGATCCTATTTTTCATGAGTATGCAAAACTTTCATTTACCCTTCTATTTTTATATCGTATTTCCAATTTCTGACTTGCTAGTGAAGACCACATTTTGAGCTGCCAATTGACAAATGCTGTAGAGATGATAAGAGCTGTAGTATTAACAACAATAAGAAGAAGCCAGCTATGTCTAAAAGTGTCTTCTTTCTATCCAAACTTTTGCCCTCTCCATATGTTATTTTTTTTCTCAAAAAAGAATGTGCCATTTTTACCTTGATGAGCGCCCTCAAAAAACCTAGTCAGCAATAGAATTCATTTTGTTTCTAATAATAAGCGATTGCAAGATTTTATTTTCTTTATATTTCTAATAATTAACCATTACAGTTACAAGGTATTCATAAACCCCAGCACAACGGACGTTGTGTGTACCACGACTGCAGAGGCCCTGGCGATGGGGAAGATTGTGATATGCGCCAACCACCCGTCCAATGAATTCTTCAAACAATTCCCCAACTGCTATACATATAACACTGGCCTAGAGTTTGTGAAGCTGACCCTGAAGGCGCTGTCGTCAGAGCCGGTGCCTCTGACCGAGCAGATGAGGCACCAGCTCTCCTGGGAGGCCGCGACTCAGCGCTTCATGCGTGCTTCGGATCTGGACCAGGATGTCATTTACGAAAAGCCACTCAGTTCTGCCGCGACGTGGCGCTTCATGTATGTTGCCCATGAATGGAGAAAGACCTTGGAGGAGGCATCTGCCACGTTTCATAACACTGTGTCAGGAATAGAGGCAGCACGCTGTGCTTTCGGTGCCATTCCTAACACGCTTCAGCCTGACGAGCAGCAGAGCAAGGAGCTCGGCTTGAAGTTGCAAAGACTGTAGACTTTATTGATCTTCTATCCTTCCCTTAATTCTTTATCTTTACTGGGTATTAAGTGTAAATTATTATCCTGTAACAAATTAATTGGGTGTTTGTCTCGGCTTCTCTTGTCTTTGTCTTGGATTGAAATTCGGAGGCAACTTTAGGCAGCTGGTTTTGTAAGAGAATGTACCAGCACTCGCAGCACTAGCATTCTTGTGTTGCTTGGTGGGGGACTTCACTTTTTACTTGTATTTCTTTTTTTAACCTTTCCAACTACCATTTATTCATTCATTCTTTCTACCTTTATTGTATTACACTATTACTATATGTCGAGTAGATTTTTGTAGTGTGGATTCAAAGCAACGCGTTCTCTATGTGCTGGGGCCAGGGGCTGGGCAATGTAACTGTTGAAATATATTGTATGTTTACATGTTTTCGGGATTTCTAGGGGCCTATAGGTAAATAGGCTATTATGGAATAGTCTAGGGTGTTATTTGTAAGAGTGCGTTGTAAGGCTTATATAAGCCAGAATCATTAATCAATAAAGTATCTTTTTGGCTCACTTTTCTATATGGTATCAGAGCCTTACAAAACCTAAACCTAACCCTAGCTGCTACAGTGCCGCGCCGCTACAGTACCGTGTCGCTACAGTAACCGGATCGCTACAGTACCGCTTCGCTACAGTAACCGGATCGCTACAGTGCCACCGCTACAGTAACCGCGTCGCTCGGTCTTCTCTTCTTCTAGAGTCAGCCGGCCACCAAAGGTAGCCTCTTTGTGTTGATTTGGCCGGCGTGGGGGGCCTCTACCCCACGATACCCGAAAAACGGGTTTGGATCAAGGTTTGATCGGGTTTTGAACTCGAATCTTGATGAGATAGATCAAGATCGGGTTAAGAAGAAGAAGAAGAGGGGGAGATGATGTGGATCTAGATCTTGAGAGTGCAAGATCGGGTCTAAGGGTAGAAGTAGGAGGGATTTGGACTAAGATCGATACGTGAGGCGTAGATCTGAGTCGGATCAATGTCAGAGAAGGAGACCTGGAATGCGTTCGCAAAGGCTTGTGCGAAGCTGACTCCTGATGAGATGGCTATCATGGTGCGAGCATTGGCCGTGTACCAAGCTCCTGTTGAGAGCAAGCCGAGGTCACAGAGCTTGTCACGTCGCGTGGAGCATGCTCTAGGAGTGAAGGATCTAGAGGGGTACTTGACTGAGGAGGAGAGCCGGATTAGGCTACAGGCTGAGGCAGCAGGACTTCCAGGGGTGAAGTCAGCACTAGCGGTTTCCAACTCAGGTCACACAGGTAACACAGGGTTCAGAGGCGAGCCTCGACGGTGTTATATATGCGATGAGGTAGGTCACCTGAAACAGAATTGTCCTAAGTCACCTAAGAAGCGAGATACAGGTGAGAGGGGACAGTCTGGAGGTCGTGGTTGTGGCCGGGGTGGTAGGAGAGGTGGAAGAGGAGACTACCGAGCAAATCTGATGGTAGCAGAGTGCGAGAGTGAGGAGATACTGAAGAGGAAGCAGAAAGCAACATGTAATGGGTCGCCTTCACCCAGGGTTAACTTTGCTTGTTTTGCTCACTCGGCCACAGGTGTTTGTGATCCACTTGCTCTTGCCTCGATATCCACCACTAGATCACCAGAGTGGATAGTCGACTTTGGTGCATCCCGCCATGTGACTGGTGCTGCTAGGGAGTTTTCTTCCTATACTCATCTAACAGTCCCAGAGAGCATTCAGACAGCCGATGGTACGGCCCAGCCCGTGGTTGGTAAGGGTATTGTGAGATGTACCGATTCAGTGACTCTAACCAATGTGTTGCATGCTCCTTCCTTTCCCGTAAACCTGGTGTCCATTAGTGCTATTATTCGTGAGCAGAAATGCATCGTGACCTTTGATATTCCGAAGATGGTCTTTCAGGAGAAGAGGACAGGTCGGATACTTGGAACTGGCACATGGCGTGATGGGTTGTGGTACATGGATAGAAAAGGGATGGACACAGCGCTGGTATCTGTGGTCGATAAAGTGGGGGCAGGAGGATCTGGGGTGAGTGTGGAGGATGAGTTGCTTCTGATTCATAGGCGGATGGGGCACTCTTCCTTCAGCCTACTGGAACGTTTGTATCCATCAAAGTATGAGAAAGCTGACAAACAAAAACTTGTGTGTGATGGATGTGAGTTTGGGAAGCATACAAGGAGTTCGTATGTAAGCTCAGGAAGTAGGAGTTCTCATGCCTTTGATCTGGTCCATTCCGATGTGTGGGGGCCTTGTCCCACAACTACGGTGAACGGATTTAAGTACTTTGTTTCCTTCATTGATTGCTTTTCTCGTGTGACTTGGCTCTATCTGATGAAAAACAAGAGTGATGTGTTTGCTTGTTTCAAAGACTTTCACAAAGGGGTTCAGACTCAATACGGTGCAGTTGTGAAGGTATTGAGGTCTGACAATGGGACAGAGTACACCAACGGGGCGTTTGGGGAGTACTTGTCATCCCAGGGAATACAGCATCAAACCACGTGTCCGTACACACCAGAGCAGAATGGGGTAGCCGAACGGAAGAACAGGCATCTCCTTGAGTTGACCCGGAGTATGATGATGTCGATGAATGTACCAAAGTACTTGTGGGGGCAAGCAGTCTTGACAGCAGCTTACTTGATCAATAGGATGCCCTCGCGGGTATTGGATTGGAAGTCTCCGATTGAGATGCTGAGAGGTAAGAAGAATATGTTCTTCCTCTCAAAACCTTTGGTTGTGTGTGCTTCGTGCAAGACAACAGACCAAATGTGGGAAAACTGGATCCAAGGGCTGTGAAGTGTGTGTTCGTTGGGTACTCGGCTACTCAGAAGGGGTATGTTTGCTAGAGTCCTGTGGAGAGGAGGTTGTTTGTTAGTATGGATGTCACATTTAGAGAGCTTGAGCCATACTACTCCTCTCAGGTCGCATCGCCCTTTGGGGACTCGCTCGATACATGAGGTACGAGGCGAGAGGGGGACGATAGCAGTAGTGGTGAGAGGAGGTTGGTGAGTGTGGGGGATATCCCTTGTCCGCTTGTCCCTCGTCCGCTTGCGCCGATTGTGGAGTCGGCGGCTGAGGAGTCGGTTGTGGTGCCGGAACGGATGGAACGGGTTGAACCCGAGAATGATGGAACTCAGGCTCAGGGGGAGCTGAGAGTGTACACGAGGAGAAGAAAGCAGAATGAGGGAACCGTGCCTACAGTGCCACTTGTGCCAAGTCCCTTGTCCCTGCCTCCTCCGACTCCTGAGACACCTACACCATCCACCTCAGACTCAGAGTACACAGGTGATATGATTCCTCTCTCTACTCCTCCCGCTCCTTTATCGGTAAGGAGGACTTCTCGCAGCAATGCAGGAGTTCCCCCTGATCGATATGGCTTTCCACATGATATTGCCCAGTTTGTCTCTTACTCTCACATATCACCGGTACATGGAGCACTCATTGCATCTTTGGACACTGTCTCTATCCCTAAGTGTTGGCAGGTGGCTAAGGAGGATCCAAAGTGGAAAGCTGCCATGCTAGAGGAACTTGGGGCTTTGGACAAGAACAAAACTTGGGAGCTTGTGTCACTACCACCAGGCAAGAAGGCAGTTGGTTGCAAGTGGGTCTTTACTGTGAAACAAAATCCAGAGGGGTGGGTTGAGCGCTACAAGGCCCGATTGGTAGCAAAGGGGTACAGTCAGACTTATGGCATCGACTATGATGAGACCTTTGCACAGGGGCAGATGCAGGATTTTTGTCAGGGGGGCAAAAATCGGGTTCAAATAGCTTATCGGGTTCAAATCCATTAGCTAATCGGGTCTCTATGAAATCTTACATTAATTTAATTATCATGATATAAGCCTCAATTGACCATTTGAATATGAGGTTATATTGAAGATACTGGTACTGGTATACAGTAACAAAATTGATTGTAATTGGAATTGAAGCTACAGCTCTAATCCTCTATATATTGCAATTATCTCTCTGTCAGTTAGCGCTAGGAAGTTAAGAGTTGGCGACACAATTGGAAGGGCTTCAAGTATTTTTTTTCTTTTAATCAGTAACGTGAACGATTGGGAGAATGAATTAATTCATTTTATTAAGTAGCGCCAACAGTCCAGCAACAGCAACTTCAATGTCAATTGGGCTTGGTCCGTAATTTTATTTTTAAACTGCACTGAATACAATACATGATTGGGCTTATTGGTCCAGCGGGGGGCAAAATTACTTTCCAGAGGGGGGCAAAACTGAAACAGGCCTCTCTTTTCCACTAAATTTCAAATTCCAGGGGGGGGGGGCAACTGCCCCCCCCTGGGCCAATGTGGGTCCGCCCCTGCCTTTGCACCCGTGGCAAAGATGAGCACAGTGCGAACACTGGTTTCCTTGGCAGCAAATGGGGGTTGGAAGTTACACCAGCTCGATGTGAAGAATGCCTTTCTCCATGGTGATTTGTTGGAGGAGGTGTACATGGAGGTACCACCAGGTTTTGGCACGAAACAGACGGTTGGTAAGGTGTGCAGGCTCAAGAAATCTCTTTATGGGCTGAAGCAGTCTCCTCGAGCCTGGTTTGACAGGTTTAGGAGAGCTATGGTAGGCATGGGGTATCGGCAGACCAATGCAGACCATACAGTGTTCTTTAGGCGACATGGAGTTCACACTACGATGCTTGCGGTGTATGTGGACGACATGATTATCACTGGTGATGATGAGAGTGAGATTGCTCAGCTAAAGGCCAGATTGGGCAAGGAGTTTGAGGTAAAGGACTTGGGACAGCTGAGATACTTCCTTGGGATTGAGGTAGCTCGTGGTGTAGAGGGGATTGTTTTATCTCAAAGGAAGTATGTGCTAGATTTGCTTACAGAGACAGGTATGCTGGGGTGCAAGCCTGCTGCTACTCCCATTGACCAGAAGTCCAAGCTGAGTGCTGAGGCAGGAGAGCCAATTGATAGAGAGAGGTACCAGAGGTTGGTGGGCCGCTTGATCTATCTGAGCCACACTCGTCCCGATATATCCTTTGCTGTGAGTGTGGTGAGCCGCTATATGCATGATCCTAGGGAGGGTCACATGAATGCTGTGTACCAGATTCTGAGATACCTGAAGAGTGCACCAGGGAAGGGGTTGATCTTCAGGAAGAATGGGCATTTGAACATTGAGGGCTATTGTGATTCAGACTGGGCTAGTTGTGCTGATGACAGAAAGTCCACGTCTGGATATTGCATGTTTGTAGGGGGCAATCTGGTCTCCTGGAAGAGCAAGAAGCAAACAGTGGTTGCGAGATCCACAGCCGAGGCAGAGTACAGGGCCATGGCCCTAGGCGTGGCAGAGATGTTATGGTTGAGAGCCCTGCTGGTGGAGCTCAAGATGGACCAAGGGGCCCAAATGAGGTTGTGGTGCGATAACAAGTCAGCCATCAGTATTGCCAACAATCCAGTGCAGCATGATAGAACCAAGCATATCGAGATCGATAGGTTCTTCATCAAGGAGAAGTTGAACAGTGGACTCCTGGAGTTAGGCCATGTTGCAACTAAAGACCAAGCAGCAGATTGTCTGACGAAGGGCCTCAATTCGTTGGACTTAGCGAGAGGATGTGACAAGATGGGCTTAGTGGATATCTTTCGCCCATCTTGAGGGGGAGTGTTGAAATATATTGTATGTTTACGTGTTTTCGGAATTTCTAGAGGCCTATAGGTAAATAGGCTATTATGGAATAGTCTAGGGTGTTATTTGTAAGAGTGCGTTGTAAGGCTTATATAAGCCAGAGTCATTAATCAATAAAGTATCTTTTTAGCTCACTTTTCTATAGTAACCTTTACCTGACGTATGGTAACACATTATTTATTATAGGTGAGTTTTGTATTTGGATCAATTTTTGTTCTCGTTCCTTGCCCCTCTTAACAATTTACACTGCGAACTCTTCATATCCACAGTTGAATCAAAGAGCTAGCTAGTTCTTGGCAGAAAAGAATATTTAACTAATTTATAGCTCCCCATCTTTGTTCGTTAATCATGACTGGTTTTTTATTATTATTACAAATCATTACAATACAATTTTTGGTTAGCTTTTTATTTTTGTTAAAGAAGAGACCTGAAGTTTTTGCCTTCAAAGGTCTGGCCAAACTGCCAATTCGCAGGAACAATGTTCCAAGAGGTGGAGGTGTGACGGTTGCTGGCTGTGACCCAGAAAGAGAGCGACTGCCCGACTAAGACGGTGTTGGACTGCCAGTTCTGGCCCCAGTTGTGCGACATCGACATCCAGTCTGTGCTTGACCCCTTCACGCTGGCACGCACTATGTCCCCTGCACCTGCCACGTTAGTCACCAGAACCAGGTTGAAGTACTTGAATCCGTTGATCGTGAATCTCACTCCACCTGACTTTTTGCATGGTACCCTGCATGTGTTTCGATTATAAATACAATCAATTTTAGCTGATGATCTCATGCTATGATCATAATAATTAGAGAAGGAGAGAGAGAAAGAAAGAAACCTGTGGTAGGTGACGGGCACAATGCCAGCCTTGTACTGTGCAATCTTAAGAAACATGGGCATGGAGAGATCAAAGTGTGGCCTGGGCGGGTTGCACCAACCACCGTTGTCGGAGGGAAGCGCCCAATTCGGCGGACAGAAGTTGGTCGCTGTCACGAAAATGGAGGTGTAGCCTGCCAAGCAGAAGTCCCAGTTTGGTTGGTCCACGCACTTTATCTCAAAACACGCACCGCAACTCAATCCATCATTGAACAAAGCTGTGCTTAGAGCTGTTGTCTCTACGCCGTATCCTTGCTTGTACAGATTTCCATACCCGCACGCCCCTCCTGAAAAGGAATATATATTATCTTGCAATTGAGCATAATTATTAATTTTTTTATACTATCATTTGTATTCATTATTTTTTTTTGTTTGGACTGAGACCCTATTTACCTTTAGCATATGCTCATTTATTAGTTGCTAATGGTATTAATGAGATATATATTGATTGGTAGGAAAGAGGATATATATATATATATATATATATATATATATATATATATATCATCTATAGCTGGCAGCAATGTATATATCGACTATAAGAAAATAAAAAAGAAAGAAAAAAAAATAAGAATGATGAGGATCAATTTAGAGCAACAAAATATGCGTGCTTGTAATTGTAAAGGTGAAAAACTACAATGACGGCATGAGACTTTGTGTTTACCAAATAAAATATTAGAATATAAAATTACCATTTCCCTTGTCTCTATTCCAAGAAAAAATGAGTAAATAGTAAAACAGTATAGTATGATATGAGGAGACGAGGATGGATAGGGTACAAGGATAAAAATTGTGTCGAGGGCAAGGGAAAATGCATGAATGATATATACCCATAGTGCCGGAGGCGTCGCCTCCGCCGTAGAAAGTGGCGTGAGCACTCTGCCAGGGCCCTCCACCGTACATTCCTCGTCCCATGCGTGCCTCCGCGTGACATATGGATGGCCATGTCAATGCCAATGACATGATCACAGTAGTATTGATCACCCAGCTGCGCCGATACCCCATTCTCTTAATCTCTTCTCCTCCTCCTTTGTGTTGATTGAATTAAGGAATGCGAGAGGTCAGGTGAGGTATATAGTCTATGTATCCCTTGTATTAATATGAGATGAGGTGAGATGAGAATGTATTTACTGCTCCATTCACCCTATATTGTACTTGCAAAGGCAACCATCCCAGCCTCTCCAGTCAGTCTTAAACCGGACTTCTCCACTCAAGAGCGATTTAGGGAACAATAACAGATTTCTATTATTTTCTACTACTGGAGATGTTTTATTTGTTTTAAGCAATAAGACTATGAGAACGGGTGACTATTCTTCTTTACTTTTTTTTTGTTTTCATCCCTCTGGCAATTAATGAGAATAATATTCGCAGTGGAGGTGATTAATGCTCCCGGTCGAGAAAAAGGAAGAGAGGGAAATTAAGGAGAATTTCACGATCTGGTAATCAATACTTACCTTCACATAAAAAATAAAAAATAATTGGAAAATTGGTTTTGACTTTTCAGAGTACACCGGCGAAAATTATTAATACCTTCAACCAGATCCGAATTTGTGAATGCATGCGTCTGAAAAATCAAAATAGAGGTGTTGAATTTTACAAGGATAATAGTGTTAAATATTCAAATTATTCAAATAATTTTTGATAAAAAGACATGATTACCCGTTTCATTCTTTTGTTTGGTTTCAGGAGCAACAATTGTTTGTGGTGAGCCGTTGCATGAAGAGCGTATTGACAATTTCTTTAATTTGATAACTACAATTAAAAACTTACAAAATCAACATAACAAATTTGGAAAATTGTACCTAGCGTCATGAAAATCGGAAGAGAGACGGAGAGAACAACTAGTTTCAAGTAATTCTAGATGTATTATCATGGTAAATACACATGTTAGTTTTATGTTATGACGAGTGATTATCCACTAATCTCTTGATTAATAAGCTATGACGCTATGGCCATATAGCGCCGCTATAACTCGCTATTTCGTGCTATAGCGGCGCTATATGGCCATAGCGCCGTTTTTTCAGCCGTTCCGCTATGACGCGATAAACGCTATTTAAACCTTTGGTAAATACACATGTTAGTTTTATGCCATGACGAGTGATTATCCACTAATCTCTTGATTAATAAGTCAAATAAAAAGGTAAAATGTAAATATGTCATATATTTAGTTTAGGTTGATAATGTATTATATTTGATATTGTTTTGCTAATATTTGGTAGTCAATCAAGTGCCAATAAAATTAAACCGTGAATTTTATTAATTGTTTGATAAGTGACCAATTCGTTTTTAAATTACACCGGTATTTTTTTATTTTAAATACAGTTTTATGATTTATCACAATAAGTTGTCCATAAATCATATCCCACCAAAACATAATGATTATATACTTTTTGAAGTAAAATATTGATAGGTGAATTAAAGGACAATTCAATTACAAGAAATTCTTAAATATGATATTTCTCTGTGTTAATTTCGAATGAATTAATTTGTGCTTTAACCATTCTGTTTCTCCGAAGGAAGCATCAGTAGCGCATACTAATTATCGAAGTATATATATATATTATGAGTAGAACTAGGGTGCTCTCGAGTTCACCAAGCCCTTGGTGAACTCAAGTCCAAAACTCATCGGATCGGTTTTAAACGACGAATCCGACCGTTGAAACCCGTCTACCTTACTAGTGATGCGTCTACATGCAAAAATTTTAAATTTTGAAATTAATTTTGCATAGAGTCAAGTGGTCAAAAAACGTCAAAAAATGAATGCATTAAAATTAATTTATTAACCTTCTAATTTTGACCACTTGACTCTATGCAAAATTAATTTCAAAATTTAAATTTTTTGCATACGCATCACTCGTAAGGTAGACGGGTTTCAACGGTCAGATTCGTCGTTTGAAGCCGATCCGATGAGTTTTGGACTTGAGTTCACTAAGGGCTTGGTGAACTCGAGAGCACCCTAGTTCTACTCTATATATTATATATATATGAGGAGGGATCCACTTACAATATTTGAAAGTTACAACATCTTATAACAATTCAGTTTTGTAATTTTAAAAGTCCAAACAGTCGATCCAAACCGTTCAACATGATATCTATATTAAAATGTGCTTGGAGATCAATTTTACATTTGTTTGAATTTTTTACTATTTATTAAGTATTTTACAAAACTGTTGTTCTTCAGTGGTCCGTAGAGGGATTCACTTGCAACATTTGTAAATTACAACATCTTACAACAATTCGTTTTTGCGATTTTAAAAGTCCAAACAGTCGATCCAAACCGTTCAACATGATATCTATATTAAAATGTGCTTGGAGATCAAAATTAATATTTTTTTTGAATTTTTTACTATTTATTAAGTATTTTACAAAACTGCAGTTTTTCAGTGTTCCAGAATTGTCTAAAAATAGCAGTTTTGTAAAATACTTAATAAATTATAAAAAAATTAAAAAATATATAAAATTTGATGTCCAAACATATTTTAATATAGATATCATGTTGAACGGTTTGAATCGACTGTTTAGACTTTTAAATTGTAATACCAAATTGTTGTAAGATGTTCACTACAGCAAAAAGCACTATCAGCGACCGGTATTCCGGTCGCTGATAGTATGGGCGCCGGCCGCTGATACTTGATCTGGTCGCTGAAAGTCAAAGCCGGTCACTGAATGACGTCACCCAGTCGCTGATACTGTTTTTGCGACCACTTTTTTTTTGTCGTTGTTGTTTTTTTTCTGACGTCAGCAAAAGGTATCTGCGATCAAATATAACGGTCGCTGAAAGTCAAAACCCCGGTCGCTGAAAGTCTTCTATCAGGTTTTTATAATTTTTTTTATTATTTAAATTTGCACCATTTAAGTTTGATATTTTGGCTAATTATCTCATTTGAATTTTCAATTATGAAGTCAGCTTTGAGTCTTAGCTAAGGTTTTTTATGCTCTTCTAATTTATCTTAAAAGATAGTACAGATTTGTAATGACATCAAATTCTCCTCAAATACAGCAAACCTTGGGATTTCGAGTTTACTCCAAGTATTAATATTTCCCTACTAAGACTTAAAACATGCGAAACACAGAGAGATGAAAGAATCATCATAGTTTGAACTCTAAACACAGAAATCTATATAAAAGAAATATTAATATTTCCCTACTAAGATTTAATCTCTCTCACATGATTTGATTGCTTAGCTGGAAAAAAATCATCATAGTTTGAACTCTAAACACAGAAATCTATATAAAAGCAAAATAATGTACATACAAAACTCAGGCACATTGTGCATTCAAATCAGCTTTGTAATGAATTTACTGGTATTAACATGCCCTTTTTTCTGTCAGGATAGTCAATTTTTGTGTTTTCATGGGCCCACAGCATGATTACTCATAATAAACCACAAATTTAACCGTAACTCATTCGGGTTGTAATTTCTCAGGTTCCATCACACAAACACACAATAAAACTCATTCTTTTGCATGTTAAAAATCAATCAAAATTTAGTAGAATTACCCTATAAATTTCTTTTAGATCTACTTGCATTTGATATATAGGATTCGAGTTTCCTACTGAGGTGGAGAGATTGCTGATATAGATTTAGATCTAGCCCCTCTACCATCCTCCCCACACGAGCTTGCAATAGCACCTACAAAAATATAAAATAAAACAACAATTTAGTAAATAAAAAATTAAAGCATGACATTACAAGCAATAACCCAAGTTAAATAGAAGCTTAATTGATAACAGATACATACATCGTTGGTATTGAAACCAATTACCAGTTCACCAATGAACTGGTACAAAGAACCAACACAGAAAACTAGGTCGGTCAAATGCTGTGTGTCGATTTTCAATCTGACATTTCCATCACTGATCTCAGCAATTCCAGTCTCAGCTTGATAAGCTTCAAGCCTGGACAAAATAATAAAACAACTAACGTATTATTACCTTAATATACAGTACCAGTACTGGTACAAGGTGGTATGTTAATACATGAAACTAAATTTTTTCTTTTTTTGAGAAAGAAACTAAAACTTACCAGAGGTAATTGTGTATTGTTTGAAAAAATGAAATGAAGAAAGATTAAAGGGGATGAGTGTTCTAATTCACCTTCCTGTAACTCGAAGGGATTGACTATGCTTGAAAAATAATGTACATACAAGCCATGTGAGAGAGATTAAGTTTAGATTAATATTTCTCCCAATTCAGCTCGGTACTCCAACTACAAATAAATTCAACAAAGGTGTCAAAATCGCTTCTTTACCTGTTGAAAGACATCTCTTAGCGAGTTCCTCCAAGAAATGAAGGAAAACAATAATAGCTAACTTACCTAATCAACTCCTTAATATATTACCTGGATACGAAAAGGAGGAGGCGAATCCTTCAGAGAGATGAGAGTGGAGGAAGAGTAGCACCTTGTGGTCGGAGTCACTGGCCCAAGCTTCGCCAGCTGGACCGCATAAGACCCGACACCACCCGAGGCGGCGGGGTCACTCCGATCTCCAGCGTCGGGGTCACAGCGTCGGGGTCGGGGTCAGAGAGCGGGGTCGGGGTCGCTGATCGGGGTCGGGGTCAGTGATCGGGGTCGGGGTTCCAGCGGGGGGTCGGGCGGAGGGGCTTCGGGCGGCGCAGGGGGGTCGGGCGTTTTGATTTTGGGGAAGGGTTTGATTTTGGCGGAGGCGTTTTGATTTTGGCGTTTTGACAAAGGCGCGCGTTTTATTTTTCAGCAGCCGCGTTTTTTTCAGCGATAAAAAAAAAAAAAACTTTCAGACACCGGTGTTGTCGCCGGTCGCTGATACCGGTCGCTGATACAGTTGGTCGCCGGAATTTAAGTGAAAATCTTTATTTTTGGAGAGAAATTGAGAATCAGCCAGAAGTCCAGAACTTACAAATATTATAAGTGGATCCCTCTTCTATATATATATATATATATATATATATGTATAGAGTAAGGCTACGGTGCTTTGCAAAGCATAGAGGCCTCCGTGCTTCGGGGCTACTTTTTGGATTTTGAAAATCCAAACAACCCATCCGAACCGTTCAACATGTTCTAAATATTGAAATGTGCTTGGAGACCAAATTTTACATTTTTTGGAATTTTTTTACTATTTATTAAGCCACTTTGAAAATTCCAAATCCGGTGGTCCAAATTTTTGTACTGTTTACCGTTGGATTTTGGGATTTTCAAAGTGGCTTAATAAATAGTAAAAAAATTCCAAAAAATGTAAAATTTGGTCTCCAAGCACATTTCAATATTTAGAACATGTTGAACTGTTCGGATGGGTTGTTTGGATTTTCAAAATCCAAAAAGTAGCCCCGAAGCACGGAGGCCTCTATGCTTTGCAAAGCACCGTAGCCTTACTCATATATATATATATATATATATATATATATATATATATATATATATATATATATATATTCAATTAAGTTAATTAAGTGTATCGATGTATCAACCAGAAGTCCAGAACATACTAGCAGTGGTGTTTTCAGTTGGAGTACCTCTAGCTTCAATTTGGCGAGATTTCTGCGGAAGAAAAAAGCTGTGTACTTAGCTGGCACTTGAGATGCAGACAAAATTTGAGCCGTTTCTAAAGAGATTAATGCTTTATTGTCTACACCGACTCTTGTTTAACTTATATAGGGTTTTATGAAAACATAACTCTTTCAAGTAACATACTTTTTCTCCATATGAAAAAAAGTTAACGGACTGCTACTCAAAATTCAGTCACACTATGTTTGCCTTGGCTCTCATAATCCATTTGAAGTAAATTTTTGCATAGTTTGGTAAGTGAATATTATATCATTCACTGATCCATACTATATAAAATCCATCAGAGAGAACTTTTTGTTTTTACAAGAGGGGAAAAATAATAACAGTGTAAATGATAAATTTGAGGTATGAATATTTCAGAGATTGGTACTAGGGAGCAATCCTAGGTAATCCTAGAATATCATACCTCAAAAAAAAAAATCGCAGAATATCAGACTGTCAGTTGAAGGATAGAAAGAGTAGTATATAAGAAGTTGGAAAATTTAGATTTTTGATTTATACGAGGAACGGAAATATACAAAGGGATGCAACAGATAGAGAGGTTGAAGTGTGAAGTATAAGATTGAGAAAGCAGAGAGAGAGAGAGAGACAGCTTAATTAGCAAGGAAGGAAGACGGTAGAGAAAGGGATGGCTAACCGTATGACTAATTGATGGTTTGTTAACTGTAATGTGCATAGATGTTTCTACTTCTATTATCTCCAAATGCATGCATCAACCCAGTAGTCTTTCTATTTCTCTCTCTGTCTATATATAATTCATATTTGCAAACCAACCATGTGACACCTTATCCAAATAACAAAGCCATTGGCGCCGTCATTAGCGTTAATTACCCATAAAGAAAATATAATTACTACATTCATCACCTATCCCGTTAATTACTAGAGAGTTGTTCACTTGTTCTTCCGACTCTTATTTCACATTCTATGCTTCAATTTCATAGATACACTACATCTACATGGCTGTCAATCGCTCACTTCCCAAGTTGTTGTGCATCTTTTTTGGGCTTCATTTTGACTGCTGGGCCATAAACTGACTTATCGGCCTAGAATAGAAATAGAAAATATATCTAAACAAAAATCAAAATAGAAAAAAGGAAAATAGTTTATGTTATACTTCAATTTACAACATACATTATGCTGCATAAAGGAATCGTGATAGAAGAAAAAATCATCATTGTCAAGTTAGACCACAATCTGACTTGTAACCTCTTCAATGCTGATATCTATATTAGTGTTACATCAGTTGTCCTTCAAAAAAAAAAAAAGGACCATAAAACAATTACCACAGTTGCCAGAATCTTATTGGTATAAAACCTTTTGCAAACTATCACCTAAATCCTAATGGGAAATCTAAAAATACAACACATTCCAAACAAAATTCTAACATGCTGTAAGTAGGAAGTGGCAGCATGTTTACAAGTGAATTTTCCAAATTCCAAGCCCATATCCTACTCGAATCAACACAAGCTCAAATAGCATGTGAACAATACTCATAAGCCGTACTTTTGATCCAGGTATTTCTGTCCAGTTAACTGCCACCTCAACCATCGGGATGCGGAGATGTTTGCATAAATACACAAGCTCAACATCAAAGCACCATCTGTTAAGTAACAGAAACTAATAAGCCTAAAAAGATCCAGTACTAAGAACTGTCTAGAGTCTAAACACTTTCAACTAAACTGAGGAAGCGGACGTCAGAAAAACATGGTGAGAAGCATTCAAAGCAACTTGAAAATAAGATAATCCAAGAAGTATTTGTAGTACAATTTTATAACACCAGGTGATATTTTAAACGAAAAAATCACCTTTTTAATCTCATATTTGTGAACAACTTTCGTGCAGCTGATCTTGTAAACATCTTAAAGCCACACTGTAGAAAGGCAAATCATGTTGAAAGAAGTTCAATATATAAATCAGGATAATAAAGGTGTCTCGGCAGACAACCTTGACATTTCATTTTGTATGGCATTTACACCTCACAGTATCCAGATAATTTGTCAATAGCAATTAACTGTTGAAAGATTAAATCAAATATTAAATTTGCATAAACTACCAGTTCCTGTGTAATTAGAATTGGGAATAAAAAAAGTCACAAAGGTGAAATATAAAATTTGCACATGACAAGCATACCTGTGTATCACAGATACCAGGTCCTGCTGTTAGTAAAACCAAAAGATGAAAGCCTTTCATCATAAGGTTCCTGTACCACTTTCTCTGAAATAACAAGATTGCAGTTATATAAAAACTAATCAAAATCACCTCCAAGTTCTGTACAACATGCACACAGAACTTTTTAGTTTCTCCATTTTTGACCAAAAACTCAGTCTCTATATTTCTTGTTTGTGATGAGCTTTCCTTTTGTTCAATTTCCATCTTGAACTCCTCATTTTTGTCAAATATAATTAACCGAGTCAGACCACGAGTTGAATGAACAAAAATGAGAAATTCTGGTGACAGAACAAAACCAAAGAGTTGAGGACTTGAGATGTCATTTCTGAAAAAATATTCCAAGAGGCTGTCAAGGAATAATATAACAAACCGTTGCAAGAGCCTTCTTCTCCAAATGAGCACGGGATCCAAACACCGCAATCTCAATGTCTGACAATCTCGGACAAGAATCAGGAGTCGACTCAGCTTTCTTCACATTCTCAGCAAACATTTGTATCTGATGGTTAATAAAAAATAAATAAATAACAACAACTTGTTCTGAGAAGCAAAATCATACAAATAAAATCAAAATATGACTATTCCGTGAGTGAGTGAGTGAGTGAGTGAGTGAGTGAGTGTATGTCAGACCTGGGACTCGAGCTTTTCCAGGTCAGTGAGTTTGGTTGCTCCATCAGCGTCAAGCATTAGAAGCAGGTTGCCTCTTGAATGGAGCATTCCCTGTTTCAAATGAGAAAACATTCCATTAGTACAAATATGCTACTAAAAAAGAAATTAAATCTGGCATTGGTCATACCAGTAGCCTGTGTATTGAAGGACACTTTTGCTCTGAAAAATAAATAAAAAACAAAACTAGAGTGATAAAGTCACGACGATAATCAGGATCGGACTTACTTTTCTGATAGCTTCTCCTTTTCCATGGTTTCTACCAAGGAGCAGGACCCTTACATTGTCGATTTTGTACTTTCTGACATAGTCAAATGCCACTCTTGAAGTATGGTCTCGACTTCCATCATCAACTATCAACACCTGCACAAATAAGAAAACTAGGACATCATTTTTTACTTCTTGACTTATTATATATCATTTTGTGATCTTGCATTCATAGAAATTTGTCCAAACATGAACTGAAGGACAAAACCTGAAAAGGTTAAATCATCACAACATTTTTAAGCAAGCAAAAATAGAACTACTCAATGGATGTGCAATGATATGATTTTTGTTTCACAGACCTCATAAGAAAAAGATTTTTCTGCCGCTGACCGTTGCTGCAGATAGCTAAAAAAAATAATGACAAGAACAATTTAGAAAAAGAAACAGTAAATTAAACAGATAATGAAGCAATTGTCATAAAATAATGCTAACATAAATTTCTCATATAAAAACGTAATTATTTGATACGAATTCTTTGGAAATACAAATATGTTGTAAGCAAACCCTTATTATCTTTCCTATACCACCACAACCTAACCCAACCTAAAATAACCTGCTGAAGCAGACATTGGAACCAAACAATACTGTATAAATTGAACGATAGAATGATTTAAATTTAACCCGGACAAAAGTACCACTAGAAATCTGATTTGAGTTCTGTACCTATCCAAAAACCTAAGTAAACTTTATCTACATTTTGCTATACAAATAGGCATGTTTGCGACAGTTATGCATCCAAATTTACAGCATGAGGTTGTTGAGAAAAAGTGATGCTCAAGATGACTGCCTACTTTTGTAATCTGATAACAAAAATTACAAAATAATAACAGATTGACTGATATGCAGATTTTTTGGATACCACAGAATCCAACAAAACAGACACTTGTCATTACTCTTTAAACTTTTAGATGTATATGGTTTGTAAAAGCACACCAAATTATCTCGAAACTATTCGTATCACCCGATTCTGGCACCAGGTAGAAATGAAAAGAAAAAACAGACAATACTTACATAACTATGCTACCATGAGATCAACACTAGAATTGGTACCATGATGATGTCTTCAATCTAGCATTAAACTTTGGTTTTTACATGGATTGAAGTAATATTAGGAGTGCAGAGGCACAGATAGGTATACACAGTAAAAGAAAAGGGACTTACTTGAGTGTTTCGTCAAGTGTACTGGGAAGCCTGTCTTCCTCATTGTATGCGGGAATTATGAGGGAAAGGTACTTGTCAGCTGGATCAAAAATTGAAGGACAAGGAACCTAAAACAGGCAGTTAATTAGTTAATTAGAAAAGCTAATGAATAGTGTTGCAATTAACCTAGCTTAAGACTCATCCAAATTTAAGTTTGACAGACAATTTGTACTGGTGGGTTTTTCAGAAGCATAATAGAGGAGGGGAGGGGAGGATGGATATAAAAATTACCTTTTTCAGGGAAGAGGGGTCCTCAAAAAAGGAATCGGAAGCTGCACTTCTCTCAATACTGGAAAGAGATAAGAACAATAAAAGAGAAATCACTTTATTTATTACTTGGATGAAGACATTGAAGATGAATACATAGAATAGTATAGATTAAAGAGGGGCGGGGCGGTGGGGTCGTTACGAGTGGGAGCAGCCAACTCGGCGGATGTACTCGAGGAAGAAAGCGGCGACAGTGAGCGCGGCGATCAGCACCTAAAATAAAATGAAAGAGAGAAAGAATGGATTTGATTTAATAAATAAAAAAGGAGAGAGGAGCGAAGAGGGGGGGGGGGGGGGGGGGGGAACGGAAGGAATGGAGAAACGAACGAGCAGAGATAAGCTGAGGGCCGATGAAAGCAACAGCTGCAGATTGGAATCCGCCGACGCCGACGCCAATCCCCAGGAGTAAATCATCGTCGTCGTCGTCGTCGTTCCAGAACACAACAAAGAAGGAAGAACGCTCGAGGAAAGATCAGATCAGGGAGAAAGAAAAGCAGCTGCCACAGCAGCAGAAGCAGACGGGAGCTATCTATCAGCTCCGTGCTCCTCAGGTTACCGGACTGAGTACAATTGAATCGGACAGTCTAAAATTGTTCTTTGTAACTTGGCACTAATCTTAAAGCAAAAATAATACTGCCCCTGCGCCATCCCGAGCAAGTACCGGCTGAGAGAAAATCTGGGACGTCCGTTTCAATCGTGTTGAGTCAGGTTCCTGGGAGGATACGGATCCGGGGACAGACCGGGAGTTATCTATCCGCTCTCTTCGCTGCTACCAATTACTAAATAACACATTTTAAATTTGAATTTTCAAATCCAAGTCACATATTCACCCCCTTAATTTATAATTTATAATTTACAAAAAAGTTTTAAGACTTTTCGTCTATGTCATGTTATAACACTCTCGTCCATAAATGTTATTCTTTATTTATTTATTATGATTGAAAGTTCATATTTTTGTGCTCTTTTTCCAAATAAGAATTATCATCGTTAAAATTTAATTTATATTTAAATAAATATTATTATTTTAGGCGCAAAGCTTGAGAAATAATTCTAGATGTAATAATTTACTTGCTTGACGAACTAAGGATATATTTATTTATTTATATTCTGATCTTTTTCAAGTAGTTAAAAACTCTTACAATTCTCGTATCACTTTAAATTTACTGGATTTTTAGGGTAATGAATTCACCTGCCACCGAAATTGCATCCCGCGTGCGAACTCTACAAAAGAATATTCAGACAAGCATAAATACGATAACAAAATATTTTGCTTATTCGGTTTATCGTATTTATCGTTATTGCGACAAAGGAATCCACTTAATAATTTTGTTTGTATTTTTCAATTTATTTCAGCAAAGTCAAAGTCTGTTTTCAACGCATCAACTATTCCAAACGAGCTCGATGCTCGACAAGGAATGAAGGAATCCTCTTTAGCTCGACGAGCTGGAATAGACAATTAAAAGTGCATGATATCTCCATTTAAAATTAAAGAACATATTAATTAACAATTTTTTTTTAAATCTTCGCAAAGACTGCAAAATTATTGATCAATAAAACTTTTAAAATAATAAAATAAAAAATATCAATATAACTTTTAAAATAATAAAATAAAAGATTAAATATCTAAAGAGGGAGAGAAAAAAATTATTTTTTATGAAAATATTAGATATAATAGTATTTTTCATGAAAAAACTCGACTATTTTCAAAACTTTATGTAGGCGCACTACAAATTTTCTCTACTTAGTATGTAATTTTTCATAACGTCAATTAAAATTACACATGTACTACTTAGCAGCCACTGCTAAGTTTTAGAATTTTTTTGTTTTTCCTGAAAGCAGTGGCAGAACACAGTAAAGAGCAAAGGAGGCTAAGCACCCCTGTAAATTAACATTTTATACTTTAGTCCATTAAATTTTATAATTCTCATATATATTAATACCTTTTAGCCCCCTTATAAAATGAAATTGCACTATATTTGATTTTTCAGCCCCCAAATCTCTATTTCCTAGTTCCACCCCTGGCTGAGAGAGACACTTTGATCGCGCTATAATTCAAAATTTCACCATATTTGTGCCAGTTTGTAAAAATTTTTATTTGGAAATGCTAGAAATAAAAAAATCGGGAAGCTAAACAACAAGAACCCGACGTGCTGGTAGTCTAGTACAAAGTATAACAGCATGTGGTACACGGTTCAATCAGTTGATCATCAGAAAAATGTCGGACAATCAACAATTTCTTTTTTTGGCAATAATTAATATGCAATATCTGACCTATCCGTGCTAGTACTTCCTGGCCTCCTGGGGCACATATCAAGAACCAAAAAAACAAAGCATTTATTAGTTTCAGGTTACCTACCAAATCAAGGCCTAAATAAATCTCTCCAAGGATTGTTTTTGTTTGGGGAAAAGAACACAGAATTAATCTCGTTTACAATACTCCAGAGTTACACAAGCAACAGTTATAAATAACATCGGTCATTAAGGATGGCGTCTGTGTCGGTCCTTATCACGTGATGAGTGTGAGCGGTAGTAGTCACCTGGATCTGAAAGGGAGAGCGAAAACATTTGTAAATAGTCCGAAATTTGATGATAATTATTTGAGATTAGAAGGGAAGGACTTACGAGACTACAACTGACGATAACCCACCTCTTGATGAGTGACGCCTAGACCCATCAGAGTGTCCTGCTTCAACAAAATAGAAAAACAGAATAAATATTTTATTGACTGTTAATATTTGTAATATGTGAGACTACTACTAGCTTGTTGGTCAAGAATCCTGAGCATAAATTGCTAATTAATAGATTATGGCAGTATTTCCAGCACCAAACCTTTGGGGTACAAAGGAGACAAATATACTGAAACAGGTGCAATTTTGTTTTCATCCCCAACTAACACGTCATTAAAGAGAAAAAAAAATTACACTCTACAAAAATGCCAACCACGTGAGCTCAAATCCTTGTCACTAAATGCACAAGTCAGAGGCTCTTTTTACACAAGAGAACTGTCAATTAAAAAAAAACTTGATGGCTTACCTACAAAGAGAGTTAAATTTCACCATGCTTTTAATTTACTGACATTTATCTTTATCCCAAGCATGCTTAACAACTCATTTTCTTAAGACTAGTTTTTACCTTTTCTTTTATGCCTTATCAAGATTTTTTTTAGAAATAAATAATCCGTTTCAGTTGGAAAGAGAAGGGAACCTTTGGATTTCGAAAAAGGGATGGAACCACACCATTGGTGTGGTTCCACCATTTTTCCCCTCTGCCACAACAGTCACACAAAATAACACACGAAATAGGAAAATGATAATGGAACTGAACCAATGGTACGGTTCCACCCTTTAAAAGAACCACACAGCGGCTCTGGATTAATAAATCAACTCCTTATCTAGGCTCTTCAAATAATAAACGATAAGGATTAATTGATCTGCATCTGACTGTCCCACTTCCTCACTTTTCTTCGTCATCTTACTCCCCCACTTGACATATGTCTCATTCTTTTTTTCTTGTTTACAATCCCTAGTTACCTTTTTGGAAAAAAAAGGTTGGAGAGACTGCAAATTTTCATAGTCCAACCGTGCTTTTTGTCTCCAAATCCACAGCCATGGCTTCCTAGTGCTAATCTTACAAGCTGAAAACTCCCCTTCCCTCTGAATTCTGAACCAAGCTGCTTAGCTCAGCGGGCACAGACTCTAATTCATTAAAACTGAACTGAATAGATTACATTGTTACATCACACGGATATATGAATTGGGAAAGTCAATCTAATAATTGAAAGTTCTTTCCTTCCAACCCTATTGTCAAAATATAAGAAAAAATAATGTCCTGAGAGTTGGAACACGAGATAAAAGATGTATCATTCAAAGAAGAAGGAGAGCTGGGATACAGAGGAGACCGATTTAAGGTTCCAAAATTTTAACTTTCTTGCCCTACACTCATTCTATTGTACAAATTCTTCTTTCTTCCTCCTTTCATATGCTTCCTCTTATATTCGTCACTGTAAACTGCCATCTAATATCCCTAATTTCAGAGCACTTGCTCAGGTTCAATTTCAATTAAAAAAATTAAATGAACTCACACTTAGATTATAAATGGGTCACGTGGGGGCAAGAAGACAACGAAAAGTGAGGGTGGGAAATTTAAAGAGTACAGATCAATTGATCCTGATCGTTTATTTAACCCAAAGGCTGGGACGGTTACAGTCAAAATGGGATTTTCTGTGGTTGTGCTTTATAACATCTGGAAAACACTGGAACCGTATCAATGGTGTGGTCCGACTCAGGTGTCCATGTTGGGACCGCACCAATGGTGTGGTTCCTTCCCTTTTTCGAAAATCCAAAAGTTCCTTTGCTTTCCAGCATAAACAGATTCTTTATTTCTAAAAAAAATATTTTATCAAACTATGAAAATTTCATATTTACCCCTGACAACACCAAATATGTATCAGAAAATGTAAATTAAAAAATATTCATGTACAACGGATCTAGTAATTTTAAATTTGGAATGGGGTGAATTACTAGAACTCTAACCATTACAAATGTATTGAGGTACATTAAACAAAAAGCGTACCTGAGCTTTTATCTCTGGAGCGCTGATGGCCATGGTGACGATGTCTCCTTTCCCTTTCTCTTTCCCTATCCCTCTCTCTCCCCCACTCCCTCTCCCTATCTGAATCCCTGCCCCTACTCTCTCTATCCGAGTCCCGGCCTCTACCGTCTCTCTCTCTATCTCTATCCCTATTACTACTCCTGGATCTCTCTTTTTCTCTATCATATATTCTATCACTAGCAGAATCCATCTTTTCACTCTTTGATTTTTCTACTGGATCTTCTTTTAAATCGTTCTCAGCAGGTGTGAATTTGCCACCCTCATCATCACTTTTCTTAGATTCTCTTGAACTCTCTGTTCCTGCTTTCCCAAGCATTTTATTTGATGAACCAATTTCCTGAGATGAGACGAACAATGGGTTTGGGGTATTGGTATCATCAGTACCAACCTTAGCTGGGCTTTCCTACATAAAAGGAAAGGAAAGAACAGCTTTAACTGGGGCAAAACAAAAAATCAATTTACAATCATTGCCCAATACTAATACAACATTCATACAAATTTGACTCTGCCTCAATTTATCCCATTAAAAGTGACAAGAATGAGTTACATAAATGATCCACAGATTCATGTTATTTTCATTTTGATCCCTCAAGCTAATACTTCTGCATTAGGATTTTTGGCATTGATATATCATTACAGACTGACATTTGCTGATGTAAAAGGTGTTTTACATGATTCCTATTATGAAGCTTATATAACAAAGTCTATAAAATCCAAGTTAACATTGCCACAATAGCACATTTCAGTCAACGCAATTTCAACTCCTATTTAGACAGAGATATAAAGATAGAACAAAATTGGCACCCTAAAACTTGAAGATCATAATAAAAACCTTCAACTTGGTTAAGCAAAACACACACACACACACGAAATTTCTTGACTACTGTTATATGCACTGAAATAACAAAGTTCAAAAAAACACAAGGCTTTTTCAGACCTTAAATATTTGGGGCTCAGAAGCCTTGTTTTTGGTAACAGAGGTGAAAGAATCGTCGTCTTTAAAAACAGGTATGTACTGAGCCTTGGGAAGGCTGTAGAGGTGCGCAAGAAGCCTGCAAACTTCCATTATACTGGCTTCATCAGCATCGAACACTGTCCACCATGGCGGCTCCTCTGGAAGCGGGAGCCCAAATCTCCGTGCGGCTGCGTAGATAACCCCACATGCCACTACCTCACTCTTGAACCGTACACACAGGGTAGTACGCAAACTACAATGAATGAAGTGCAAAAACATTAAAAAAAAAAATAGTGTGAGATTCAAAGGATTACATAATAGGTGATACATTTAGAAGTTCAACACAAAGCTAACATACACAAGGCAATGAAGTAACATACATCTGGAAGGAGGTAGAAGGATATGTTAGATGTAACTGACTGCTATTGGCCGGGATATAGCTGTAATGTCAACCTTCCATAGAACATTAACTGCCTAAATATGTTTATTTCCAAATCTCAAATAAAAATCAAACATTTGAACCCACTGATTTTCAAGATCCAAATGCAATGTAGACTCCAGAGTACTGATGAAGTCTATCTCTGCAGTAACAATGCTGGTCATTCGTGCTTATGAGCACAGAGAATATACTATGAAAATGCAGGACTTCTTCAAAATACGCTGGTTGAACTAGACATCTATAGTTTGGGAATTAATTTCACTGTACCATCAAGAATAATAATTGAAGGATCTCACCATTAGATAGCACTATGTTCTATCTCTTTAATGTTTGATGTCTCTTGGGTCTTGCAATATCTAAATTGAGGGATGGAGTATCGTAGGGCTGTCAATGGATATCCTAATCTGATTAGTCATATAAATTAGTTAAACTAAAGTCATTATTCTCTATTGTATATTTATAATATAAATAATTATATTAACTTGTGTTATGCACACATTTCATTATTTTAAATCTTTCAACTTAAAAAAATCTAATAAGATCTGAATCTGATCTGAAATTCAGTATGATAATGGATATTGATCTGCATTTGCATCCTCACAATTATTCGATATGGAACCGCATGTGGATCTTGTAATGGATCCACATTTGGATTATACGAGAATCCGATCGGAATCTGATCCATTGACAGCCCTACGAATCCAGTAGTATGATCAATCACTAAATCTCAGCAAAGGCAGATAAGACAAGCTTTGCTACAAGAAAGGATACCTATCATTGGCAAGATTCCAAGCTTGTTGTCTCAACTCAAGAGGTGCTTCGAGTGTGGCCAGATAATTAGATATGAACTTGTGAGGATGTTCCACATGGCAAACAAAACCCATCTCTTTTAACAAATGACGCTCTGTTCTAATGAGATCCTTCTTCAGGTCATCATAAATCTACATCAAAATAAACAAACAAACACACTATATTAAGAGTAGCGATATGACTCTCAAATGCATATTGGTCGAAAATAACTACATGGATGATGGGAGGTTTGTAGGTTACTGGTTATTAGAGGTGTTTGACAATAGGAGATATGATCTGGTGAAAGTATTTAATGGAATGAGAGAGATATAGAAAAAGAGAGAACAAATTCAATACTCAAACAAACACCAAAAAGAATGATTAGTATCATAAAATTAATTATATAATTGAAACAAAGTTTACATTGGGGTTTGGGGAGGATGGAATTAGTCAAAAACCTCAAGGCCAATATAGTGCATAAGATAATTTCACAAAATTGGCCCCTCTTTACCTCACCTTCCTTCTTCCATTGATTTACAGGAAGGCATGTAAGACTGATACATCTCGTCTCATGTTCAGAGAATTATATGTTCATTTGAAATGAAAATTACGCAACTAAACAAAAGAAACTCCCTCAGAAAAAATAGAGAGAGAGAGAGAGAGAGAGAGAGAATGAAAGGGAGAGAATGAACCATAGCATAAGTTTGATAGACAAACCTTGCTGCCAAGATCTAAAGGCTGTATAGGCAAGTTCTCCCTCCTACACTCCATCCTATGAAAAACAAGTACTACATGCCTTGGTTTTCTTGGGTTCTCTTCCAACTTCGACGCCAGCCAAACACAACTTGCCGCAAGCCTCTGTAGTTTGAAGTTCATTTTATAAAAGTTAAATAAGAAAAGTAGGCAAATATGGACGTACTGGTCTGGTCCAAGGATTACAACTTGAGAATTCAGTACCACTTATATGTGGTAATGTTTAAGCTTAACAATAAATATCCTCAGAATTTTTTATGAATTCATTTTTCAGGATATGAGGTGCTTGATTGAAAAATCAGTGAATGGTTGGCAAACTCATGAAAATATGGTACAAGTTAAGCTCACTGTGGGCCAATACTGCGTAAAGGCGCTAAATTGGTACAGTTAAAATGACTGCACATTCATTGTTAATTACCCTCATCATAGTTTAAATTCTAACATTGGGGCTCAATAATGACCAGTTGGAGTATTGTTGCACAACTGATATAGCCAGGTCATACATTATGATCTTATACATACAGGCAAGGGTGAAAAATACAACGCATTAGATCAGCATTGGTGATATGATTTGTCAATATCTGAGGAAAATCAGGGAAAAAATAGGATTCTACTCTCTATTCAGATCAGATATATCAACTTAATTTCAATAAGTTTGAAGGAACTAATTATCCCCTATGCTCTATCTCTATAATAACTAAAAGTATCAGCACAATAGCCAGTTATTCTCCATACTCCATCAGTAACAGACCTAAGCAGTACATATATCATGATCAGACACCAAGCACTTGCACATTTCTAAACTTTGGGGCCCTAAAACATGCATTTCAGAATAAAAAAAAAATGCATAAATCTAAAACCAATTTACCTTTGCACTAAATCTAGCAAAGGACTTCTTGCAGTAGAATCGATGAAATAAAACCTGCCCTGTAGCCATCACAACTTGCGGTCTATTTCTTGTCAAGAAATCCCATATTAATGGCATTGTAAAATACTAAAAATGAGAACCCAAAAAATAAAAAGAGTTGCTGCCACTAGACATCACAATATAATGCTAGATATGTGAACCTACCTGCACAGGACATTGAAAAATATAGCAACAAGTGCCGACAATATTTTCCCTTTATGACTCTTCCTCTGGATTAATGCGTCTAATTGCACTTACGAGGTACAAGCAGCGCATCTCCAGCAATAATTTGCTTTTAGGTCAAAACTGGCATGGTTATGGTTAGAATTGCCTTTAAGGGAGACTCAATTGCAAAAAACACAGTTGATTCTTCTTAGGAAATGAATAGATATGAAAATTTGATTGATTGACTCAACTTGAACTGAAGACCATAAAGGATACAGCCTTAATAGAATGCCGCTCTCTTGTATGAGATCACAGCCATATATCCTGAGAGTGGTCTCGGTGTCTTCATCAATCCCATCCTTTCTAGAGGGAGAATTCTTCAATTGCTCGTCAGTGAGGTAAAAGGTGTCTATTGCTGTGTATATCATCCCTGGTAAAGAACAAAAGCACACACATGTCAAATTGCAATTAAGGAAAGAACCAGCTTTGCAACTTAAGGAAAGAACCAACCAACCAACCAACCTCTAAACAAATGAGCCACAAAATCTAAATCTAGGGCCTAGGGGGAGAGCGGAGATTGATTCAGAGTTAGGGTTTTGCTGACATTAAGCAAGACGCGCGCAAGCGTGAAGGAGGGGAGGAGCGTAGTGCTAGGGTTTTCCTTTGCGCAAACCGCGAGCGAGCGGAGGGAAGGGACGGAAGGACAGGTGAGGGGGGACCCAAACCGCAGCAGCTTCCACTGTGATCGGAACCAAGGGATATCCCTCAAAAGTCAAAACAGGGAATGGAATTGACGAACTTATAATCCTTTTTCTCTTTCTTTCGAGTTGGTGCCGGCGGATGCGGTGCGTCTTGCCGAAATTTTTATTAATAGAAAAAAAATAAAATAATATCGACGTTGAATAATTCAATGATTTGAAATGTAACAAAGACGGTACGGTCCGTAACGTCCACGGAACGTTACGGACCCTAACGGCCCACTTAACAACGTAATATCGCTAAACAAAACAGCTTAAGGGCTGGTCATTCGGAACCATGACGGCCAGAGAGAAAAAAAAAATCGGACCGTTCCGAAGCATAAAGGCCAGCCCGGATTCAAAATCACGTAACATCAGCTTTGTACTCTTGTTGTCTTGTCTGCTGTCTAGATTCTAGACGAATTCACATCACCTCAGGTTACCTGACTCAAGCAAATTATGATCGGACGGTTCTTTTAATATGGCACGAATCTCAAAACAAGCCTCCTACAGTCTCCATAGGCACCGAATTGAGTTTGGCCCAAATAGAATTAATCTGGGCCGTCCGTTTCAATTTGCTTGAGTCAGGTACCTGGGAGATTACGGATCCGATTCTAAGACTGCGTTTCATGACTGATTGTTTTTTCTATTTCCTCAAAAAAAAAAAAGTTATTTTTTTCATTCCTAAAGTTAAGCCTGCATATAAATAAGAGAATTGTTTATCCATAAAAATTAATAACATAAGAGTTATCTAAATAGAAAGAGTGGTTGGTTTATAATATTTTTAAAAAGATCAGAATTAACAGTTTTGATCCAAAAAATTTAAAGCGGACTCACAAATCGGAACCGTTGTTCCCGATATTTCTATTAATATCACAGATTAACTGCTCTTTCTATTTCTGTACTTCCTTTTTCATTCATTTTTATGGATAGAAACTTTTCTATAAATAAGGGAGAATTTTGGTGTGTTCGTGAAAACGAGAATATTCTATAATTAGAAATTAATGAAAAAAATTAGGAAAATAGAAAGAGTGCATAGTTGTAACATCATTTTTAAAATGTCAAGATCTATTTTTCTGATCCAAACTTTGGACTGGATTTTGGTTCAGACTCAATGCCCTGTATTTGCTGTCTAGTATTGCTATCTGAAGATTTGGGTCGGGACAGCGCATGGCTCGTCACTCGGCATCACATTCTGGAGACAGGAGATCGAGCATCTGAGAGATGATCCAGAGTATGTGACTTGGGAGCCCTACAGAGAATATGTAAGTCTAATTTTATTTTAAATTTGATTTAATTTTTTTTTTCATATTTTGTTGTTTGAATTGATATATGGTATTAAATCTGTAAATTCAGGTCGACGTAGATGGGGGACATCGGACTTTCCTCGAGGTATTTCCTGAGCGATGTCAACAGCATGAGCATTTCTGGCGTGCAGAGGTGCGCTCATATGTTTTTAAGTACCGTAATTTAATTCAATTAGTTCTCAACCCTGCAACTTAATATAGAAGCAACCTAACATAATTAAATATATAGATCATAGAGCACCATTACCCTGGTTTGGTCCTGAGACAGTTCGGGCTGCGTCAAACAACTCCCTTCCGGCACCGATCAGTGAGGTGTGTGGCGACAGCTTCATAATGCTAGGGACACCACTACGGGCGAGAACTGGGGATTCCTGCGTGCTGATTACGTGGCCGAGGCAAGATACGCAAATCCCCCATTAGTTGAGCAGCACCGACATATGGATGTCGCGCCAGTGTAAGAACCTTTTTTATAATTTGTTTCTTCACTACAGTTTTCTGATTATAAAAAATCTGACATTTTTGGAATTCATACAGACCTTATAGAGATTGGTACCAGGATCACGACGCGTACACCATATTTCTGGAGGGGTGTATCGCTGACAACCCCCATGAGTGGGTACCGAGGCTGAGGGATCGGAGATGACAGATCCATGGTATTATCCCCGCCAGCACACCGTTCGCATCAAAGTTATGTTTAATTTTAAATTTTAAATTAAAAACTAACAATATTTATATTTGTACAATATTTATATAATGTTTTTTTACAGGCATGATATATGGTTAAGAGTTGTGTCATAGCGGCTATAATGGCCACGATGAGGGGCTGGAATAGGTTTGAAAAGGCTCGGAAAAGTCATTCTCAAGCACAACGTACCCGCGGTGTGCCAATGTAGGTACAGGTCGCGCCTCAACTCTCTATTGAGATGCGCTGGCTTGGGCGAGTGTGATGTGATCGATGACGTATCCGACAAGCCTGATATCTCCATCCCGTACGCTGGTGACGAGGCGTTGTTTGCAGCCGTCCAGGATGCTGAGACCGTCGGTCAGGAGTTCGACCGAGGTAGCAAGGTACCGAGGCATTACGCCGAGCCGTAGAGAAGGCCATGCCTACTCAGAATGCCGAGGTATAATTCACACAGGCTGAGTCTAGACAAACTACGGTTTTTGGTCCTTAAGTCCAACAGACATCCGAGGTTGAGGAGGACTCTACAAACTCAGCAGATACTGACCAGACGCCACTCTCCATGTGGGGTCGAGGGTTCAGGAAGAAGAAGGCGAGGACGGTATTTAGTCCTCATCAGTAAGCTTTGATTTGTATTTTGTTAGATGTTTTGTAAGATACTGGGACTTATTTGTTAGATACTGTCACTTATTTATTTTGTTGATTTGTTATTTATTTTATTTGTTTTTTGTTATTTATTTATTTTATTCATTTTATCATTATCTCTTTGTACACAAATAATATTTCAAACAAACGACATTTTCAAAATATTTGATTCTACAAGCAAAACAAATTTTACCAATAAACAACATTTCAAACTAAATCCAAAACAAATTAAACAAATAAAATAAATAAAAACCAAAACACAAATAACAGATTTCAGATTTTAAAAAAAAAAGAGGGTGGGCCACATTGGCAATCTGCGGTCTCTCTTTAATGGAGCCGCACCGGTGTTCTACGGCCTAGGTAAATGCAGAAAAATCAGAAAATGAGAATGTTTTGGTTTATTTTTTTTTTAAATGGTATAAATAAAAATTTTGGCCAGAAAATATCTCCCAGTGCCAAAAGATCAAACTTAACTTTGGTCACGATTAAAACTTCCTCATCCTTGCGAATAACAAATTTTTGAGAACAAGCGACCATTGTTTATTTTTTTTTCTATTAAAAGACGTCAGATCCTTGTCACTTATCCCCTGCATATAAAATGTGCCAAAATTAATCGTTAGTAAATCGATCTAAAATTAGAAAGTAGAAATCAGGATGAGGTGATTAAATTACGAAACACGCACAAAGCGCCCTTCTTTGTACCTCCACTAACATTATTCCCACCAATCCAGCAGCTCAGCGAATGGCGCCTCTGGCCCCACTGCAAAAGACGGGCCTTCGGGCTCTTCTTCTTCTTTCGTCAGCGGTGGTTGCTCTTTCCATTGGTGTAAACTACGGCACTCTCGGCAACAACCTGCCGCCTCCTGTCCAGGCATATATGCATCCCATTTCTCACCTTTGTAGTAAAAATTTAATTGAAAAATTAGTTTTAATTGTATTAGCATTTAATGAGCTTGTTGGAATGTCATATATTCAATTCATATGACGAGTTTAATTTATATAAGCTCCGAACGAACTGCGTAGTCGTATCATATGGTTAACAGGAAAGATCAGACATTTTTTTTTTTTCTTAAATGGTATCTATCTTCGTCTTATTAGATAACCACCTGATCTGACCTGACCTGGGTCACAGACGACTGGGCCTGTAAAAAAGTGTATTTAGGCCCGAGACAATAATTAAATCGAAGGCCTTCGTGGCCCAAATATAAACCCTGCATTATTGCATGCAGGTAGCGTCATTCCTTCAGACGAAGACCAACATCGACCGCGTGAAGCTCTTCGATGCAAACCCCGACATCATCCGCGCCTTCGCCAACACCGGCATCTCTCTCACTATCTCCACCACCAACGGCGACATCCCCAACCTCGTCACCCGTGAAGGAGCTGCCGCCTGGGTGGCCAACCATGTTGCCCCTTTCTACCCCGCGACAAAGATCGGTATGGTACTTGCGGGGAATGAGATCCTTCTGTCCGGTGACAACAACCTCATCTACAAGCTGGTGCCAGCCATGCGCTCTCTTCATAACGCCCTCATTGCAGCCGGTTTCCGTCAGATCCGTGTCTCGACCCCACACTATCTTGGTATCCTTGCGAATTCCGAGCCACCGTCTACTGCACGCTTCCGCTATGGTTGGCAGAAATCTGTGCTCATCCCCATGCTCAACTTCCACCGAGCCACCAAGTCTCCTTTTGTTGTCAATCCCTACCCATACTTCAAGTAAACCTACTCATTAATTGAATCTTTTAATTAATTAATTAATCGAACCACCAACTATATTAATTCTAATTAATTCTTCCCATACATGCATTCAGCTACAACCCCCAAACCCTAAATTACGCAAACTTCAGGAGGAACAGTGGGATCTTTGACAAGTACACCAAAATTAGGTACACAAACATGCTCGATGCTCAGTTAGATGCCATCTACTCTGCAATGAAGCACATTGGCTATGGCGATGTGCAGATCATGATAGGGGAGACGGGATGGCCCACACAGGCAGAGCCAGGACAGGCTGGGGTCAGTCCTGACTACGCGGCCTCTTACGTCAACGGATTGATCAATAAGGTGAGCTCAGGGAGGGGCACTCCGCTGATGCCCGGTCGCAGATTCGAGGCATACATCTTCGCACTCTTCAACGAGAACTTGAAGCCGGGACCCATCGCGGAGAGGAACTGGGGGCTGTTCAGGCCGGATTTCACCCCCATGTACAATGCCAGAATCATGAAAGGCCAGGTACAGGTACGTACGTACAACTAAACTTCTATTGGACTTATTTAATTCATGCTAATTAAATCAATTAAGGTTTCATCTAATCCATGTAGGTTGTGGGGCACCGGGGTGGTATGAGAAGAGGTGGGAGAAGGGGGTCGTGGTGCGTGCCAAGAGCCGGGGTGAGCCCCGCAGCTCTGCAGAACAACATCAACTACGCGTGCAGCAACGGAGCCGACTGCCGTGCGATACAAGCAGGTGGGGCCTGCTTTGCTCCCAACAACCTCCAGGCGCATGCTGCCTACGCCATGAATGCCTACTACCGGACCCACGGCCAACAGCCTTCCACCTGCACCTTCGCTGGCACCGGTTTTGTCACGCCCAGAAATCCGAGTAATTTAGCCGGCACTTAATTTGCCTCTTATTTATTTTTATTTGGCACTTTTCTTGCACCAATGACAAAAAAACATATTTTTACTCACCATTTGTATTTGTTTTTGTTATCGAATCAGGTCGTGGGCTCTGCAGGTTCTAGATTTGAAACTGAAGGTTAATTATTCAGAGCAACTAATTACACTGACTTATCAGAGGACGCGATCAGCACACTTTTTTTTGTTTATATAATAATAAATTAGAAGATGGTACCTTGAAAACAATTGTTATATTAAAGGTGTTGGATGTTGATTTTGTATGAATTCTGAGGAGATAAACTTTCTTATTATTGAATTTCATGATACAAGCCCTTTTATGCTACAAGAAATAATATTACCGTTATCTCTCTATTCTACTTTTGGTACCTATACAGTAGAGTACCGTTTATTTCTTTTCCCTAAATAGTATTTCCTATTTGATCTAATTCTAGCCCTTTGATCAATGATGAACGACTGAGATCAATCCTACTCTATTTCTTCTATAATTTTAACACCCCCTCAAGCTAGGAATTTATATATCATACAATCCTAGCTTGCTTGTAATGTTGTCGAATTGTTTCGGATCCAACCCTTTGGTAAAGACATCCGCTAATTGTTCATTGCTTTGTACATACGGTGTCTCTATTTCTTTGGCTTGGACTTTTTCTCTCACAAAATGGCAATCTACTTCTATGTGCTTGGTCCGTTCATGAAACACCGGATTTAATGCGATGTGTCGTGCGAAGTTGTTGTCGCAATACATTCTCATGGGTTGATTGAATTCGATGCCCATATCCTTGAGAAGTTGTTTGAGCCATACTAATTCACTTGCGGTTGAAGCCATGGCTCGATACTCCGCCTCCGCGCTAGATCGTGCCACGACGTTTTGTTTCTTGCTTTTCCATGTGACTAAATTTCCGCCTATAAATGTGCAAAAACAGGTAGTGGATTTCCTATCGAAACTCCCGGCCCAATCTGCATCGGAATAGCCACATATGACATTAGAATTATTGTTTTTCATTAATATTCCTTTACCGGGTGTTTTCTTTAAATACCTTAAAATCTTATTTATGGCCTCTAAGTGTGATGTCCTAGGTGAATGCATGAATTTACTAATTTGGCTTACCGAAAATGAAATATCCGGTCGGGTTACGGTAAGATAAATTAATTTTCCTACAATTCTTTGAAATTGATTTATATCATCTAACAATTCACCATCTTCACTATTTAATTTACATTTGCTATCAAAGGGTGTGGAGGCCGGTTTGCAACCTAATTTTCCGGTTTCTTCTAAGAGGTCTAAAATATACTTCCTTTGTGAAATAAAAGGTCCCAACTTAGAGTAAGCTACTTCTATTCCTAAGAAGTATTTTAGATATCCAAGGTCCTTGATATCAAATTTCTCCTTCAATTGGCTTTTGATTTTTTTGATTTCATTTATGTTGTTTCCGGTGATTATAATGTCATCGACATATACCAAAATTATGGTAGTGTGTTTACCATTAATTTTTGTGAAGAGAGAATGGTCCGAACTACTAATTTTAAAATCACATAAAATTAAATAAGAGCTAAGCTTGCCATACCATGCTCGAGGAGATTGCTTCAATCCATAGATCGATTTATTTAACCTACACACTAAGTTAGAATTGTTTTGCAATTTATGTCCGGGGGGTAGGTTCATGTATACTTCTTCTTCAAGTGTTCCTTGAAGAAAAGCGTTCTTGACATCCATTTGGTATAAATTCCAATTGTTATTTACCGCAATGGAAAATAAAATTCTAACGGTATTCATTTTGGCCACCAGTTCAAAGGTTTCATTGTAATCAATTCCGTATGTTTGGGTATAACCTTTTGCAACTAATCTTGCCTTATATCGTTCAATGGTACCATTGCTATTGTATTTAATTTTATAAACCCATTTACACCCTACCGGTTTTTTTAACTTTGGTAATTGTACAATTACCCAAGTTTCATTTTTTTTCTAGAGCTTTTAGCTCTTCTTTCATGGCTTGACACCATACCGGATTTGTAATAGCTTCTTGGTAGCTATTCGGTTCCATTTCTTTTTGGATGGTAGTCAAAAAAGCAAGATGTAAGGGTGAAATATTTTCATATGATAGAAACTCTTCAATAGGATATTGTACCGTGTAGGTTACATAATCCCTAAGTCTAGTAGATGGTCGTGTTATTCGTGAAGACCGTCTAACTTCTAAATTTCCTTCTATTTCATTATTATTATTATCAAGATTATTTGTGTTAGTCTCTACTTCAAGATTATCATCGAAAATATGATTAACATTTTGTTCACTTTCTTGACCCTCTACATGAGATATTATCGGTCTTACTTGTTCTTGTGTATGTGGGGTCTTAATTATTTCTTTAAAATATGATTCTTCTTCACAAAATATGACATCCCTAGACATAAATAATTTTTTGCTAATAGGATCATAACATTTGTAACCCTTTTTGTAAGTAGAGTATCCCAAAAAAATTGCTTTTGTTGACATATGATCAAGTTTATCTTTTCTTTTAATTTTTACAAAACAAGTACAACCAAACACTCTTAAATGATCAAGATTTAATTTTTGTTGGTAGAGGATTTCTAGTGGACTTTTATTTTTTAAAATAGCGCTTGGTAACCTATTAATTAGATGCGTGGCACAAAGAATGGCATCCGACCAATATTTTTTTGGAACATTATTTTGAAATAATAATGCTCGTGTTATTTCTAATAAGTGTCTATTTTTCCTTTCCGATACTCCATTTTGTTGAGGAGTATTTATGCAAGTTGTTTGATGTATGACTCATTTTTCTTTAAAAAGATTTATAAAATTTTGGTTTATAAATTCCGTTCCATTATCCGATCTAAAAATTTTAAGTTTACAATTGAATTGATTTTCTACAAGACATAAGAATTCTTTGAAACAATTAAAAACTTCATTTTTTGATTTTAATAAATATAGCCATGTGGATCTAGAAAAATCATCAATAAATATAACAAAATATCTAAATCCATTATAAGAATCAATTGGGGCCGGACCCCATACATCGGAGTGGACTAAATCAAACATCGCTTCACTTTTACTACAAGATTGAGAAAAGGGAAGCCTTGTTTGTTTTGCCAACTTACAAATGTCACAATTAATACATTTTGAATTTGAAAAATCTAATACACTATTTAGAATCTTGTCGGATGGATGCCCGAGTCTCCTATGCCAAACATCATAATTAATGGATTTTGCGGAAGCACAAAAATCTAATTTTTGCAAGTTGAAAAGATAATGCCCGTTTTCAAGAATTCCTTCCCCAATCTTCGTCCCGGCTACCCGGTCCTGAAATTCAACATTTTTACAAGAAAAAATTGCATTGCAATTGAATTCTTGTGTCAATTTTCCTATAGAAATTAAATTTATAGGAAACGCTTTTAAATATAATACGTTACTTATTTTATGATTACAAATGTTAATTTCTCCTATGCCATCTATTTGTACTTTCGTACCATTTGCCACTAAGACATATTGATTATTTTTAGTCAAGTCTAATTTGGTGAAGAATTTTCTATTTCCGAACATATGGTTTGTTGCTCCACTATCTAAAATTATTTGGTCATATAAATTAAAATTTTTTGAGTGAGAAACAATACCACATGAGCTAGGAGCACCTTGATCTTTAAACCACACAGAAAATTGCTGAAATAGGTGCTGCATGGAATCCTGTGACCCGTCTGACCCGTTTCGCATGAAGTTTGAGTTAGAGAGATTCGGTTCTGGTTGGACTTGAGCCATGTACCCAGTATTAGATTCGGGTTGAGTCCGCTGAAGCATGTAACCCGAATTGGGTTCGGATTGAGTCAGAGGAACCCCAGCCGCATATCCCTTCTTCTCTTTTTCTCTTTCGCCCCCTCTACTGATCCCGTCGCCGCCTCTGTTCCTCTCTTGAGCCTTCCATTTTTTGGGTTTTAGATGGGGATGAAGGAACCAGCACCTCTCATGGGTGTGGCCTTCCTTCTTGCAATGAGAGCACACCCCTCCTTTCTTTTGATTTGGCCGAAATTGAGAGTTAGGGTTTTGCCGGAATTGAGTAGCAAAGGCTTGGGTTTCGTGTCCCTCGCCGGAGGAGGCTTGTGGACCGCCCATAGTGAGTCTCCTTGTTTCTTCCCTTTGAATCATTGCAACAGCGGCAGAGGTTTTGGGAAGTTCGGATCCGAGTATGATTTGTGATCGGATCGCTTCATAACTGGAATCGAGACCCGCAAGGTAATGAAATAACTCATCTTGATCGAGTCTTTTTCGGAGCTCTATTGGGTCTGTTGTGAAAGGTCTGTAGATTCGAAGTTCATCGAATTTTTTCTTCATGGCACCGTAGTATTCTGTGTTGGTTTTAGACCCTTGCTTTTCTTGTTCGATTTCTTGCATGAGTCTGAAGACATGCGAGTGGTTTTGTTGTTGACTGAAAAAAGCTTGTATGTGTTGAGTATTTTAGATATAATGATTTTGTACTCTTTTGCCTTTAATATTTATAAAACCTTCGTACTCAATAAATAGGTTAGTTGCAAGCGCACAACCTATCGATTGTAGTATTTAGGTGTCGATCCGCAGGGAGAGAGGGAAACACTAATTTTTAATAAAGAAAACTACTTCTAAAATTAAACAATAAAAGTAAAGTGGGGGGGTTTGTTCTTAAAATCCTAAGTTGGGTTCAATACCCGAAAAAGAGGAGTTTCAAACAATAAATGTAAATAAAATAAAGGAAAGAAAGATTGGTTTGTTTTCAAGTTTAAGGAGATCTAGGGGTATTCGGTCTACAATCCCTTGCTAATTCTATTTATTCGGTTTGTTTAAATTCATGTTTGATTTGATGAGGTTTCTAACCTATGTTAGCCTTTGGAACAAATATTAATACAAATACTTTGCGCTTTATGGATTAATGTGCCTCGAATTCTAGGGCTGTCACTAACCTAGAGGGATATTTAATCTCATGCTACAAAGCATATATCGATATTTGTTCTAAGGTGTCCTAATTTAGGATTTGCCTTCTCCTTTCGGTCCTTCACCAAAATCCTAACTTTAATTTCTATAGTTCCGGATTGGATATCAAAGTACGGTCGCTTCTAACCCAACCCTAAGGTGTGTCTTTATGGTTTCAACTAGTAGTCTCCTCATGACCAATGCCGGAATTTAATAAATTTAAAGCGGAAAGACCCGATCAACGGGATTTCAAAACTACTTCAATTCAATAAATCCTAACCAGGTGAACTCAAAGGAACGAGTACTAATGAAATTCATAAAGAATAAATCACAGAAATTAACAATCAAATCCGATAACACAATCATAATAAAAACAAATATCCGAATAATCTAGAATTAAACAAGTTCATGCATTGACCTAAACCCCTAGAAAGAGAACTACTCTCTCTTGGAGAGATCCATTACAAAGATGGCAAAAACAATAAGAAATGAGATAAAGAAATGATTACACCCTTTCTTAGATCTAAAACCTCGATCTTGCCGACTCCTTGCTTGAATCTTCTTCTTCTTCTCCTTGAAAAGCTTCGAGAATTTCTGCAGGATCTCTCTCTCTCAATATATGAAAAATGGATATATTAATGGATATCTAGAGAGATGAAATTCTTCCTCTTTTATAGCCAAAGGCCTTGCCCAATTTAGAGGATAGAAGTGGAGTTAGTGGGGGCACTTCTCAGACTGCCATGCCTATTATTGGCCTTCTAAAATGTGTTCCTTGTTGGCCAAAAATAGAAAACCCCCTGAAAATGCGAATTTCTGGCTGTCTGCGAGTCCAGTGCGTCCGCACTGGAGTTGAGTGCGGGTGGTCAGGGTCGCACCGACTCCAAATCCCCTTTGGTCCGAAGTTTCCTTTTCTGGATTTTCTGCAAAATTTCCTGAGTGCGTCCGCATTGGATCTTAGTGCGTCCGCATTGGCATGTTGTTTTTCTGTTTTCCAAAGAATCCGAAGATTTCAAAAATAGTCCAAGTACTGAGTGCGTCCGCACTGGCTGTGAGTGCGTCCGCATTGATCTTGAACTTCTGCTTTCTGGCGAATTCTGAAAGTCGCAAAAATCGGCTAAGTAGTGAATGCGTCCGCACTGAGGGTGAATGCGGCCGCATTACGCTCGGACTTTTCGTCTGTGAGGTCTGCGCTGCTGGAAAATCGGCTAAGTACCTAGTGCGTCCGCATTGGTGGAGAATGCGTCCGCACTGAACAGTTTTTCATCATTTTGCACTGTTTCCTGCATTAAAACATCGAGCGAACACAGTAACTTGATTCTTGGTGTGTTATATTCGCTTTATATCCAAAATACAAGATATTTGGTGTTATTTTATGATAAAAACTAGATCGACGGTGTATATAAAATACACCTATCAGTATGTCTTCCCACAATTCTCGTGAGGTGGAACTGTGATGGAACAAATCAGAAATTTCTGATTCCATGGAATCAAAGAGCCAAGTCATGACCCTGTGATATGTGGTTTGCCATTTTCGTAGCGATTGTTTTTCGGTTTCTGTTTTGTTGTCTGGATTTGCTATCTTTGGTTTATTGCATTCTCCTATGATGAATTCGAGTTTTTCTCGGCTGCTAAGAGATAAGGTCACTGCCCTTGCCCATGATACATAATTCTTGCCATTTAGCAGATTATGGGTGAGTCTAGAGGAGTATGTAGCATCTGATGATTGCTGCCCTTCTTGACTCATTCTCGTTTGTTTATGGTTTCTGACTTTCTGTTATGGGTTTATGGTATGTTGGTTATGCTCTCAGTTTACTGGCATTTGGCTATCAGTATACTGGTAAATGGTACTGTTGCGATTTTTGGAGTTTATGAGATTATCAGACGAAGCTCTGATACCATGTTGATTTTGTATGAATTCTGAGGAGATAAACTTTCTTATTATTGAATTTCATGATACAAGCCCTTTTATGCTACAAGAAATAATATTACCGTTATCTCTCTATTCTACTTTTGGTACCTATACAGTAGAGTACCGTTTATTTCTTTTCCCTAAATAGTATTTCCTATTTGATCTAATCCTAGCCCTTTGATCAATGATGAACGACTGAGATCAATCCTACTCTATTTCTTCTATAATTTTAACATTGGACACTTCCATTAATTTATATTGTAATCGGTTTTTAGTTAGTACTCCATTATTTATTTATTTTTTAAATAAAGGCAAAAAAAAATGATTTTCATACCGGCATCCTATGGGTATTCAAGAGTTCGTTTGAAAAAAAAGATTGGCACTTCCTTTAGCTTTGCACCAAAGCATGTCAAACCAATAAACCGCATATCTAAAGATTTAATTGATTTCGATAAAATACATCTTTAATTAATTCAAAAGAATACAAAATCCACACCCCATAAATATTCCAAATTAGCCACTAAAATGTGAAAATTATTAAAGTTTGCATTTAATTTCCCAATAGAAGCAGCAACAGAACAGGATACAAATAAATAATCCGCTGATTCTGGTAATCCACAAAATACACAAGAAGTGTCACCTCCTCAATCCCCATCCCTTTTTAACCAAAATAAATAAATGATCTGCTGCTGATTCTGCAGTTCGAAAGTATATTGCATGTTTGATTGGAGGTAGTAACTAATTGGCCCTCTAGCAGTGTTATTAACTTTTTTGGGAATTAGGACCTGAAGAGCTTTGCATTTAAATTTTTGGAAATTAGGAGCACATATAATCAATGTGGTTTTGAGGCTTTATCTGTGAATTCAGCACTGAGAGGAGTAAGGACAATCATTAACTGAACTGAGTGCGCCAAAAATTCATTCAAATAGATAATAAAGAATTAATAATGGTGGGATGATGATCCTGGCTGTGGAGCGCGGACTGAATCCATTTGGTACTCGAAAGCCTAGCTCAGCTGTTTAATTGTCAACACCTTAAATTTCCACATCCATCCTTGTCGTATTTTCAAAGTTCAAGCATTCACTTTCATCATTTCATAATAAAGGTGTTTGTCAAGTCTTCCTCCTCTAAATAAATAAATTACATTTTTCATTTGTTCTTTTATGTGTGCGAATCAAAAAAATGGAAGAGAGTAAAGCAGGTACACGGTTCTCCGCCTAACATTCAACTTTAAATATGAGCAACATGTGCTACCTAACGACTTTTTTTATAAATAAATACAACTCTTTTCCAGTCAAATACGCCTTTATGCAAATATTATTCAAACCATGCGCAGTTTGACAACAGCTTCAGTCAGACAACAGACAAATTCTATGTCAAGTAAATCAACAGTTAGTCAAACACCCCGTTTCCAACTGCATTCTTTTGTAATTAACCTCTTCATCAATTAAATCACATGATATGATACGGCACAAAAGTAAAAAATGAATTTAATCTGACGCCCACATTTGGTAAATGTGGTCCGACTTTATTTATATACGACGAAAGAATGAGCTATCATGTTCTTTTTTCTTTTTCTCTTTTACTTTTAATCAATAGGAGGCCATTTCCCCTTCCCACCACGGCACCGCCTCAAATCAAATGGAATTTGAGCCGCAAATCCAGATTGATGAACATGATACCAGAGGCAATCGCACATAATTGCCAGGAATTCAGTCACGAATGATTTCTATATGTTCTTTCTTTCCTATACTTTCATTCTATATAATCTAATCTGTATTTACACAAATGATCTCCAAATCCGTCCTTCCAGAGAGATTACAATTATAGACACGTCATCATAATACCGCCTCCTGTCGCCTTGTGGAATCTCCAGCAACTCATGCAACTCCATTCCTAAAAAACCAAAGTTCAAAGTCAAACAAGGAGCAGAGATAAAGTCAAAGAAGCAATATTAGCCCATTACACACCACAAACATGTAAAAGATGTCAAAAGTAAAATAATCAATATATTACACTAAATCTATGACAGTAACAGTATTATTAACAGTGACAGTTGCAGCAACACAAGGAAGTAAGATAATTACTGACCTGCTTTGTCAGCAGCACGAAAGAGGAGCTCCTCAATGAGGTGCTGGGCTGGATCACCATCGGGGGAGGTAGAGAGGAACATCTCGACCTGAGTGACAGCCTCCTCATTCGTCAGGTACTGATACAGCCCGTCCGACGAAAGGATCAGGAACTTGTCCTTTGGCCCCACCCGGTAGTGGTACAGAGACGGGTGGCACGTGATATACGGTGCTGTCCCCACGTAATCTATTCTGAACATCTCCAGCAGAGCATTGTTCCATTTTGGCTGCAACCACATGTATTAAGTATATTAATTATCATGGCGCACACATTCACCTTTTGCAGTTAATAAGATGAGATCTACTTAACAAACTTATCAATAGTTTGCAAATGTCCTTGTCATTACTAAGCGTAGCTATATTGGTGGGTTATTTTCTTAGCAGGCATCCATAACTACTAGCAGGGGCAAGGAACTAGAAAATCTTGACAAGAGAGGCTAAAATTTAAAATGGAATTGAACCCAAGTCCTCCACAACCACAAACTAAGCTCTAAGCACTAGTTTACAAGTAAACATGTGACATTTTATGAGGGGGCTGAACTATATAAAATGTTCTGCAAAAATAAAAATCAATTAAAATTTCAATATATATAACTAAAATTTTAAAATCGTAGCAGTGGCTATAGATCTGCCCCTGACTACTAGCTAATTGTCTCTTTTTCTAAAATGTTCCAGATGAAATCCTAAAAGTTGATTTTGTGATATGGATAGTAATAATAAAATATTGACCAAAGATTACTTTTATTTATTTGATTCAGTCTTGCATTACAAGTGATAGTAGCCAATATGAATATGACTTCCTTGTAATCTACTTCAGTAGCTTTCAGAAAAGTATTGACCTTTACTTTGAACTTTATATTTTAGTAATGGAGTCAGATTGGGAGATATTTCTCTAGCATAATCATTCCAAAGCATTCTAAATCCAACAATTTTCATTCGATTAGTCAATGAGCAGATTTTCTGAATATAAATATACATATCTAAGCCAAGCTGTATATAGCTAATGTTCAGGTAGTATTACAACTAACTAATAGAAAAACACAAGATAATCTATCAAATACGAGTTCAAACTTTCTAGAATCAAGAATCTACATAGGGAGATGGCAACTAGACATTTTCAATTTGCCATACTAAAAACCAGTGCCTTTATAAAGTATAACAACTGAATATTGCATTTTCCTTCAAATCGTTAGACGGTCTTTGCCGCTAACCTTCAAAAAAAGAATATTGCATTTTCCTTGTATTTTCGGATTTGTTATAGTAAATATTTGACCTTTTCTGCTTGTTATAACCAGCCAAATCATATGGAATTACATTATATATGTTGAATGCGTTGATCAAAAGATCCAAGAAAGACACAAAGGGAAGGATAATATATATTTTGAAATTCAGTTTATGTAAATTAAATCAAATACTTGAATTAAACTGCAATGCTTCTAACTGTGATCTGGTAGAAGCACTTCTAGAGAGACTACATTTAAAGTAAATCTACTAATGTAACAGACGTAGGAAATTACTCAAGTCTCAAACAATTGCATCAACAACACACCATATCAGGGTGAATAATTTAATCATAACCATGAAATTCTTCAAAAGGTAAGACTACTCTCGCAAGAAGAAAATTTCAGAAGATAACAATTACCAGTTTGAGAAAACCGGCACCAAAAGCTCTAGTTACTTTTAAAGATCCCTTGACTCGATCTTTGGCAATGGCAGTTGAATCATCTGGATGCTCATTTCTTATCCTAATTATCTCCTGTAATCAAAACGATGCCAAAACAAACACAGGTGAGATATAAGTAAAAAAAAAAAAATTACAGCAAAGACATGAAAGTAACAGAGAGAGACATATACTGACCTCTGCAGCGCAAGTACTATGATCAAAAGTGAGTTGAACGGACGACAAAGTCGGCAAAAATCCGGAGAAATCATTCAAAAGATCCTCATTAATTCCCTCCAATTCTCTTCCCGACTTGGTGGCGAGCACGGCACGGCTATCCCCGACATTCATTAAATAAACATCTTCCCCCTTCATAAGCATGACCAGCACACAAGAACCCATCAGCGCCAGCTCCGGATTTTCGTCAAGCATGTTATCTGCAATGCTCAAATATGCCTCCTCTGTTTTCCTCAGAGCCCGAGACAGAGCCTTCAACACCTCCACATGTCTGGCCTTGCCATCTCTACTCTTTGATTTACCGCTTGGTCGCTTCTTCGTCTCTTGTGATTCTTCTTCTTGCCAGAGAATGCCTTTCAGCTGGAGGTGGATCAGCGGGTAGAGGTGCGTCAGCAAGAAATCAGTAGCATCTGGTCCGTTGAATCCATCGTAGATCCCAACAAATACCCAGCCGTGCTCTTCTGAGACCACCACGTGGACCCGATCCTCGCCGGCCCTGCCTTGGGCCCACTCAATACTGCTTCCACTGATGTTGATTGAAAAGTCGTCAGGCCCAGAGCTCAGTGGCTCGTCAGTCAAGGCCTTGTCTTTGGTGAGGGAAAGAGATGAAGCGAGGGAGCGAATCAGGGCGGAGACCTGGCGGCGGCGGCGGTTGCGGCGTCGACCCGTTACTACTGAGCGGCTACGGCGAAGGGTGGAGGGGGGCGAGGAGGTGGAGGTAGGATTGAGAGGGCCGGAGAGAAAGCCGGCTCGATCGAGCGGTCCAGACATGAACGGTCGATCGGACGGGAGAGGGCCGGATAAAGGGCCTGAGGGTAAGCGCGGGGCTGGCTGGAGAGGGACGGAAGCGAAGGAGAGAGAGCTCTCGAAGGATGCGGAGGAAGAGACGGCGGCGGCTGTGTTGGGGTCGGGCGGAAGGAGGAGGGAGGCGGAGAGAGCGGTGGAGGCGTTGGCGCTGACGGCGGCGCCGGAGATGGATCGGAAGGCGGCAGAGGAATAGTCGGAGGGGGCGGGGCCGGAAGGGGCGGAGGAGCGGACGTAGCAGAAGGAGTGGCCAAGTGAGTCGTCGTAGGCATCGGAGGGGAGAAGAGCAGCGGGAGAGACATGATGGCGGCGGCGGTGGGAAGGGGAGCGGAGGCAGTGGGCGAGTCTAGTGACGCCGTTGCCCATGGCGTTAAATTGAATTGAATTGTTCTCTACGGAGAGTAGAGGAGAGGAGATAAAGAGCAGAGAGAGGGAGAAGAAGGGAGAGTTGACTTGCTGGGAAGAACAAAAGGCAGTGGGCAGTGGGTGGGGGTTGAAATATGTGCAACTTTTCTGCTGTAGCCGTTGACTACTCAGCTCACACATAAATACATAATTCAGTAATTCACCCACATGATCCCACTTTCAGTTTCTTTTAATAAATAATAATTGCATGCCTCCGTTTGAAAGTTATAATAATAAAATGGTTTATTTAAAACTTGGTATGCATTGGCGGACCCAAGTTGGATTAGGTAGGCACTTGTCTATCTATGGATTCGAAATTTTTTAGATTCTGTGATATTTTTATTACTTGTGTTTATTTTTAGACGACAACAATGTCTACTTTTGAATTTAATTTACGGTCAAGTAGAAGAAAACTACTCAGAAAAAAAAGTCAGTTCATACTAATTCGCGTAAAAAAATTAAAGAAAAAAGATGTGGTCCGATTCGCTACTCCGCTCAGAAGAATCGCTGATTCGCCAGGAGAAAAAAGAGATCTGCTACTAGGGATCTAAATATATATCATGTCGTAACTAGTCATGTCGTGACTAAATTTGAAAGAATGATCATGGCACGTGAATGGTCATAACATGTTAGTCACGCCATGACCAAGGCATGCCGTGACCACACATGATGTATCTAAATGTGACTGGTCACGTTTGGTCATGTTTAACCATTTTTTTCATAATTTAGGTTATTTTATTCAAGATTCACCATTCAATCAAGATATAACAATCCTAATTACACGTGACTCACGTGACCAAATCTTTCGCGTGACTTGCCGTGTCGTGTCAAATTTTTGAAAGATGATCACGTCGCGTGAATGGTCACAACACGGGAAACGCGAGTCACAATGCCATATCGTGTCGTGATGGAACCGTGTTGTGTTGTGATTGAATTGTGTCGTGTCGTGAAGTATCTGATCACGTCATGAGTTTTTTAGATTCTTATCTGCTTTTCTGCTCTAATTCATCAGGTGAAAAAATAATTATACTCTTATTAGTATTTTGTGCCTACCTCTGACCGGAATTCTAAATCTGCCGCTGTATGTGATATTTACTAGGAGTATGGCTAATTTGCTGCTGGCAGCATTTCGGCCAGCTGCTGCCGGGGGCAGATCTGCCATACTGATGTTCAAACAACAATTTTTTTTATATAGATGTTCAATCTATATTAAAATCTACTTGGTGACCAAATTTTATATTTTTTGGAATTTTTTTACTATTTATTAAGCCACTTTGAAAACTGCTGATCCGGGTGAACAGTAAAAACAGTCTAGACCATATGATCTGCAATTTTCAAAGTGGCTTAATAAATAGTAAAAAAATTCCAAAAAATGTAAAATTTGGTCTCCAAGTAGATTTTAATATAGATATCACATCTAACAGTTTGGATTTGTTGTTTGAACATCAATATGGCAGATATGCCCCCGGCAGCAGCTGGCCGAAATGCTGCCAGCAGCAAATTAGCCATACTCATTTACTAGTGTCAGTAGGGTAGTGGACTATTGGCATCGATGAATACGAGGGACATATATCCTCCCAGATGCCTGACTCAAGCAAATTGCAACGGCCGACCCAGATTAATTATATCTGAGCCAAACTCAATCCAGTGCCTATTGAGACTGTAGGGGATCTGTTTTGAGATTCATGTCATGTTAAATGAGCCGTCCGATCGTAATTTGCTTGAGTCGAGTAACCTGAGGTGATGTGAATTTTGAATAGGAGGCAGCCTCCGTTTGAAAGACAAATTGAAAATAAACAAAAAAAAAATTGAGGAAACTAATTCTTCATGCATCTGGACCAGAGATGAGAGATTGAAAGTCAAAAGAAAGGAGCGTCGGGATAAAATTCAGGGAATGCGTGCCATTGGGACCAGGTCGTCAGGGGATGGATGGGATGGAGAATTTGTAAATTTTATGCCGAAATGGATGGATGCTGTTGGATGGCGGGTGAACTGACACGTTGCGGTTGGAAAGGTGCCGGACGACAAACTCTCCATTACTTCCATTACTGTAAAAGATTCCCTTTACTTTACGGTTTGAGATTAACTCTCAGATGCTTTGAGATTCGAGCTAGTGCAGAGGCAGTATTATTGGACTTTGAGATTCGTGCCAAGTTAAAAAGAATGGTCCAAATCCAGTAATTTTAAAAGATTTTCTATTACGGTACGGGAGGATGTGAATTCCGGTCCGTCCATCTTTGTCCCCTTTACTTGTTTTTACCTCTTTCCTGTTCCTGCTCATCTCATCTCGCCATGTGCTCCGTTTCAAATTTCCAATTCCACCGTGAACTGCAGATGCAGCTCCTACTTCTGCTCCTCTCTCTTTCTAGCTGATGCATGGTGTGACTATATTGACAAATGAATTCTTCTAGTTCGGTTCAGCGAAGTTAAAAATTTATAATTCGGAAATAATTCGGATATAATTCAGAAATGATTCGGTCCCACAAGAAAGAAAAAAAAAAACCAAAAAATAGTTGCATTTGTTTCGCATTTTTTCGCAAATAATTCGTAATTTGCATTTTATTCATGAATGATTCGGTCAGCTGAATAATTCGTCGTTCGGTTTGGAAACACCTAAAAATATTCTATTCGCGAATAAAACGTGAATTATGTCACTATGGAATATGGATATCACAAGATGTCAAGTGGTGGATATCGGATCAAATTTAGTTCAATATTTTCTCGAAGTAATTAGATTCATATTAAGATTCGTACAAAAATCTTTAAAATTCATACGAATTAATTGTACACGAATTTTAAAATTTTAGAAAATGAATCGAACGATTTCAATCAGACCAAATTACATTGGTTTTCAATGATCAATTCAAATTGACTGGACATGCTCCGTCCGTCCGTGCATCAAAAATAGCTCTTCAATGAATTCCTTTTAAAATGCTTGATAATTGAAATTTATTGATTAATAAGGAATTTCTTTTAACATTCTCCCGGGGGATAGTTACCACTCACCATGCACATTAATTGAAGAATTAAGGACTGTACGTAAATTAATGACTATCCTTGTCTTTGTTTCAGTTGGGAGGTAACAAGGGACCCATTTCATGGAGTTCAAATCTGCTGTTATTCAAATTAAATAACAGAAATATATTATTCCAAATCTAACTGTCGTTGAGATTCACATATGAAATAATCTAACGGTTAGATTTTGAATAACAGAGTCCTGTTATGGATAACAGGCAGATTCGGATCCCATTTCATGAGCTGAGATTCTATGTATACATTATGTATGTGTGTATGTATATATGCATTTATGTATGTGTTGATTAATTAATTATGTGGTTGGGAGTTGATGTCACACCCCTCAACTATGCACAAGACCGCATTCATTATTCATTCGGTTCGGTAGCATTACATTAGCATATTTGCATATGTATGTATGTTCATTAATGATGTGGATGGGGAAATTGTATGCAATTGTAATGGCTTCAAGTTTGGGTATTAAAGATTTAAATTTAATCAATAAATATTCGCTTGCTGACTGACTTTGGAGATATTACAACAATGATAAGAAAGCTTTGTGGATAGAGATATTGAATGAATTTTTGAGTGTCTGCTACTTCAAAAAAAATTATGAACTAATTAATAGAATTACGTTCAGAATAATTTTTAAACGAAATAGTGACATGTTAATATGATTTTAATTACATTATTAAATAATAGAGTTATATTTTCAATTTGTATATTAAGCTGCAGGTGATATAATTAAAGTTTTAAATTTCTTATTTGTATTAATTAATTATAATATTTTTCAGTACTGCTGATCGACCGAGTCAACTACTAATACTGTTTAGCCATTTCCGTTCTTCTAGGCGCAATTTAATGTTAATTAATGAGGTTCCTCTATTCATTTTAATTCAATCTAGGGGTGCAAACGGATCGGATATTATCCGACCGTATCCGGATCCGTATCCGAAAATTAGATACGGATATCCGATATCCGAATATCCGTACGGATACGGATACGGATATGGTTTTGAATTTTAATTATCCGTATCCGAATAGTAACAATATATCATATAGTTTGATATATATTATGAACAAATTTATATAATTCACTATTATAAAAAGCGGATATCCGTATCCGTATCCGTTTAATATCCGATCCGTATCTGTATCCGTCTAATATCCGATCCGTATCCGTATCCGAAAAATAAAAGCGGATACGGATATGGTTTTACCACTATCCGATCCGTATCCGATCCGTTTGCACCCCTAATTCAATCCTTGTCCGAATTAACTCTGCCCCTCTATTAATTTACAACTAGCTGTCATCCAATTCGCCACCGTATAATCGGGTAAAAATATTGACAGAGTAGTTTTTGCTTCATATAGTGTACGGACAATAGAGTCAAAACAAAGCTCCATATGAAACAAAAATTGCTCTGTTAATATCATTACCCGTCCAATCGACAAAAATTGCTCTGTTAATCTCATTGTATGACTAGTTTATTTCATGCATCATTTTTCCTTCTTTTAAAAAAAAAAATGGATGGAGCAGGTTGCTTCCATGATGTTCACATGCATATATACCTAAATCGACTTTGCTCTGAAATTAATTTGTCAAACGCCAGCACATGGACATGTCACCTGCTAATTCATCTTCTATTACCATCTGTTTATTTTTTGAAAAAAGACAAAAAGGAAGAGTGATAAGCAGTCTCTTGTGTATTTTGGCTATTACATTTTGGCAATATTATGCTTCAAACTTCATTGCTATATCTATTTAATCCCTTAATTATGAAAATGCTTATAAAAATAGGTTGAGATTTACTGACAATTGTTAATAGATAAACTTGATTAATTACATTTGCCCGATTCAATTGCTTTACCATTAAAACTAAAGGTCATGAATTGCAGCTTTTCAAATAAAACATTAAACGCATATCATAATTCCAAAACAAAAGGTCAATTCTTTCACACATCAACAAGTGAATGGATGCAGCCTGCCTGTTAGGAGAGGTCAGATTTTCCATGTTTTTGTAATTGACAAATGAATCTTTTCTTTATTGAAAAATTGACAAATGAATCGGCACGGCTGACAATTGTACTTTTGTGCACGTGCAGGGCTGCAACTTGCCATGTTTTTGCCTAGTGCTCAAGGCAGCCTATCTTTGAATCTGCCAAATTTTCCTCAAAGTTTGTGTGTTCCAAATATATTTGTCAAAATCTCTGAATCTGCCAAATTGGTGTATGGTGAAATTATATTCGACAAAAAGAAGAGGACGACGGGTCTCTGTATATTTTACATGGAAATTTCAATGGCTGTGTGACTGTGTTTCCTCTGTTGATTCTTATTTTAGGGATACTTGGTACCTCAATATTTGAAATATAATTGTCAAATACATAGGGTGAAAAATGGACAAGAAAAATTGAAAGGTTTTCTTCCACTTCTTACATGTAAGAGAAGAAAATATCTTCAAGAAGACAGAACTTCTTCCACTACAAATTATATACAACAAAAACTTTTATTTCCTACCTTTTTATTTCTAAATTATTCTTTATCGTAATTATATTTTTTTATATACACCAACAATTATAATAATAATAATTGTAAGCACTATTATAATATTAATATTGACACTTAGAGTAGGGTTAAAATGTCCCATTATTTTCATGCTCCAATCATACCTCACATTTCTTATCTTCGTTTTCAAAGTTCAAACTGTCAATCAGAACTATTCAACATGATTTTCATATTAAAATGTGCTTGGGAACCAAATTTTATATTTTTTAGAAATTTTTAATAACTTTGGATAGGTACAAAATCACTGTTTATGGATGGTCCAGAATCTTCTAAAAAATAATGATTTTGTACCTTTTAAAAAAAATCGTATTTTGTTTTACAAAAAATATAAAATTTGCTCTCCAAGCACATAATATGAAGATCATGTTGAATGGTTTAGTACAACTGTTTGAACTTCGAAAATGGATATGAGGATGTGAGACATAATTGGGGGCACAAAAACAATATGATATTTTAACCATACACTAACCATTATTATATTACCAACATGATCATCATTATTTATTTTTATAATTATTGTCCTCATTATTACTGTATTGCTACTATTATTTTTATTTTTAGGGTATTCTGAATAATAATACTAATAATAATAGATGAGGGTTCAAATACCTCCATTTTTTGTGCCTTCATCATGTCTCTATTTTTAAAACTACAATAATTTAAAATTTTAAAATTTAAATGTCAAAATAAAAACCATTAGATATAATCTATATTATTTTCTCTATGCACACTTAAAGTTCAAGACATGTCGATTTCGTTTTGATTAGTATCAAGAACTTGCAAAAATACACCGACATGGATAAATTATGGACGTTAATTTCTCAACTTATTGATTCTTATAAAATCAAAATTGAAAAAATAATAATTTTTATGTGCATGTAAATATAATAATATATATCACTTCTAACAATTTTATTTTGACATATAAATTATATAATTTTTGTACTAGAAAATTTAAAAGTAGAGGCATGATGGAGATACCAAAAAACAAGACATATGAACCCCCTAATAATAATAATAATAATAATAATAATAATAATAATAATAATAATAATAATAATAATAATAATAATATAATTTAAAGTATATTAATGACTTCAACAACTAGAAGAAAGACAACTAGAAGAAGATGAAAGACAGCCAATAGAATACGAAAAATAACTAGAAGAAGATGAAATACAACTAGTAGTAGATGAAAGACAATCAGTAGGACATGAAAGATAATCAGTACAATATGTCAACAAGACGAATATCCCTTATTTGCATCCTGGTGAATGCTGAGTATGCAATGATGTCTCTAGACCCCTTGATAGAGTTATATTATATGTGCACACTATGATTGAATAGTTCAATCATGGATTATAATATAGTACTCACGGATCAAGAAACATAATCGATGATACAGCGGGAATGACAATATCCTATCTCACGTTCATCATTAGATATCATGAGATATTGGAAACAACACAGGCAGTGAAATCATGTATTGTCTACATTGGATCACGATACTGCCAGGTTACATATTGTCTGTATAATTGGGTAGTCAAGACGTGTTACTAGACACTAATCTTGATTAATGAAAAAGAGCTTTTCCAATTGCCAACATAATATAGATCCAAGTCGTTCATACCTACAAGGTCCCTGGTCGAGATGTCATACGAGTTTATGACACTGTGCTAAGATGTTGGAAACAACATGCACAATGAATCAAATAATGTAGGACATTATATTGATGAACACTATAAGAGACATGAGGATTAGTTAAATCAATTTGGTACCTAGTTGTACAAAGGATGATTTGATTATGTGACGGTATATGCCTAATTGCCATTTCTTACATCTATTGTACCGTTAACTTGCATATTGGATCTTATTCTTATTGGATCCTGCCTTGATTAGATGTAGAGATAAAAACCCTCAATTGTTTTAGAGTAACATGTGCTTAAATTGCAAAATATTACTATATTGAGGGGGAGTGCATAAAGTGAGGGGAGCACTCCGTAATTGTTTACTTTTCACCCTTTCGTCGATTTCCAAAAGGAGGAGAAATAACAAGAGATGCAAAAATAATACTATGGGCAAACTAAATTGGGAACAAATCAGCTTATGCACGTACTTGCTTTGTATATTTTGCAAATCATCAAAAGGGAAGATTGTTGTTCTATGCAATCTTCTAATTACTTTGTTTGACTAATTTGCAAAACATATAATGATTGTATTTAACAATTTCATTGTATGAGTGAGTTTGCAGGTTCAAGAACATTATAATTGCAAGATTAAAGTTTGAAGAACCAATGGAATCAACAAGACTTTACGAAGATTAAGATCATAAATTGTAATATCAAATAGAAAAGTAAAGTACATTTGAGATTGTTGATTTTAGAAATTATCCGTTCGATACAGAAGTAAACCGTTCAGTACGAAATGTATTGAATGGTACCGGACGGATAATGAAGTGTTGCAGTACAGAAGAATTATTCTGTTTGACAACCATTCAGAACAGAATAGTTTCGTAGCATCCAGGGACTTCCAGTTTTATTCCGTTCTGATGGGTACTGTCCGTACTATACGCTACTCGAGTTTACACATAATTGAGATGAATACATGATGGGTCAAAATCAGAGCTAATAATATTTATAACCCTAATTGTCTACTTTACAATCGATTCACAAGCGCATAAACCTATCATATAGTATAGATCGGGGTGTCGATCCACATGGATAGTGTGTTAAGAGATTTAACGGCAATCAATTATATGTTTTTAGTTGTTTTGGTTGTTTGGGTTGTTTGGTTATAGGAACAATTAAAACAGTAAATAGATATTTTGTGTATAGAAGATGGGCTTCTAGGGATCAGGCTATCTATCATTCTTACTTGTTTAATCTAGTTTCCGGTCACAAAAGCAAACACATGCAGTCCTGTCACCAACTGCATGCAAGTGCTAAACCTGTCAATTATGGTCTCTAACTCCAATCGGTGTCGCATGCAGTTTGACCAGAACCGTGTGCGCCATGTACTGATATCAAATGCAAACCTGAGAGTTGCTAATCCTATCTTGGTGCTAATCACTGCTACGCTATAACACCCTAACTGAGAATGACTGGCAAGGGGATGGTACCCAAACCTCACCTAATCCAATGTTTAAAATGTGGTTTTCATACGGTATGTGAAAAGTCACTGTATACAGCATATGCGGTATGCGGCCGCATATACAGATTTTAATACGGACTTATATATGCGGAAGTTATTAAATAAATTATACTATTACAAGTATTCATTTGCAATTTAGTGATTAAATAATGGATAAATTATAATATTACAAATCTTAAATGGCATATATAAAAAATGGGTAAATAATTGGGTAATTAAAATAATGGATAAATAAATCAATCAAAAGATGTAATCAAATAACGACAAATTGATGCTATATGCGGCAGAGGCACTGTTCTTCAACTCAAATATTTTATTAATTGAATAATTGTTGAATATGATACAAGCCCAGCGGTCTAGTCAGCCCACCTAAATTGCAAATCTGTGCAGGCGAAAGAAAGAAACTGTCCGGATGAGAATATGCGCAGAGTTCCTTCTTTAGTCCCACATCTTCTAACTAAAAAACAATATCTCTCCAGAGTCTATAAAAGCAAGCAGCTGAGGGAAGTTAAAACGCACTCGACTGGACCTTGTCCAGATGAGAATAAGGATTGTATTTCGGTTATTACCGGGTATATGATCCGTTTCTGTTAAATGAAATTATTCAGATCCAATTAGAATTGGGTTTATTAATAAAAATATTCGGATCCGATTTGGAACCGCATAATAGACCGCATATAGGTTTTCTATGCGGATTGGAACTGAATACGCATATGCGGCCACATACACCGCATTTTATTACACTACCCTAATCAATCGCATAAAGATCAATGATAAGTCTCCATTACCAAGACTAGAAGGATTTAAGTTCACAGCTACGTCCATCCTTTATACATTTTGTAGTTGAAATAACCGAGATTACCCCACTATCGGTCTATAGAATGAGACATTCGTTTGCAGATCTATATTCCAATAGGTTTCCAACTGAGATTAGATCACAAGGGATCAACTGCTATGTCTATTTCCCTTATTGGATCTTGGATAATTGTACCTTATTCCTAACCGGTCAACCTTATACGCCTACTCTTGGGTGTACATTGCCACAGTCACGAGGTTAGCACGCACCGAATTAAGTAGTGATACAAAGAATAAAGTGCAATAAGAATTCAGATCAAGCGTAAATGATAAACATAAATAAAACCTTTCGATTAAACTCATAAGAATTCAAGATTACATGCCTTCACCCTAGAAAGGAGTTGCTCAACCGCTCATGGCGAATTTAACAACACAAGATACAAGAGACATGATTAAAGCAGTAAAAGAGGGAGAGATAAGAGGAGTACACCTAAAGGATCTCTCCCGTCTTCACATCATGTACCTCTCTTCTTCTAGTGGAGTTTATGCGTTTTCTCTATTTGCTATTCTATTCTCTAATTGCATCCACTATCCTAGAGAACCCGAGATCTCTTCTATTTATATTCTACTAGGTTCTCTACTCCTGTTCAGATAGGAAGATGAGTTGTAATTCGTCCATCATGTGTTAGTGGGCTTAGTGGAACTTGGCTGCCAAGTTTAGTGCTGTAACTGTTGTCTGTCAGTTATCGCATGCGGTTGCCTAGGTTGCATGAGGTTGATTAATTCATCCCCATGGGCTTCCTACGCAGCATATTCTTCTCTGTTTAGAATGCACCTTTGTGCTGTTGGCGGCCTCTGGTCGCATAAGGATGAATGGTCAACCGCATACTGACACCAGTATGTCCAGAAAACATGCAATTCTATAGAATCAAGTAAAACGGCAAAAGTAATCTGATTCTACCTAAATTGGACATTTATAACTCGATATGGCAATATTTTAGGCTAAGTAATAGGGAAAAACAATGCTTATTTCAGCCCTATCAATACATTATCCATATTGTATGAACAAAAACATACTGAACGAATAGTATAAAGTTATAAAAGGTGAAAACCCTAAACTACAATCTCATTTGAACATGAAAGACAACCAGTTGAAAATGAAAGGCAACTAGAAGAATATGAAAATAAACTATTAGAAGATGAAATACAACCAGTAGTAGATGAAAAATAAAAAGTAGAACGAGAAAGACAACCAGTAAAACATGAAAGACAACCTAGACAAGATAAAAGATAAGTAGAACAAGATGAAAAACAACTACTAGAAGATGAAAGACAATATGTACAAGATGAAAAACAACTAGTAGAAGATGAAAAACAACTAGTAAAATATGAATGACAACTAGAAGAAGATGAAAGACAACCAGTATAAGATGAAAGGATACTAGAAGAAAATGAAATACAACTATAAGAAGAAAAAAATGAAAGATAACAAGTAGAATATGAAAAACAACTAGTAGAAAATAGAAAACAATTAGTAGATATAATTCGACAACTAAAAAAAGATGAAAGACAACCAGTACAAGATGAAATGACACTAGAAGAAAATGAAATACAACTAGAAGAAGAAAAAATACAACTAGAAGAAGAAAAAAATACAACTAGAAGAAGATGAAAGATAACAAGTAGAACATGAAAAACAACAAGTACAAGATGAAAGTTAAATATAAGAAGATGAAATACAACCAGTAGTAGATGAAAGACAACTAGTAGAACATGAAAGAGAACCAAAAGAACATGAAAGAGAACCAAAAGAACGTGAAAGAGAACCGGTACAAGATGAAAGACAGCTACAAGAAGATAAAAAATAAATAATTGAAGATGAAAAATAACTTGTAGTAGATGAAATACAACTAGAAGAAAGTGAAAGACCACCAGTAGAACATGAAAAACAACCAATATGAGATGAAAGACAACTAGAAGAAGATGACGGACAACTAGTAGAACATGAACGACAACTAGTACTAGATGAAAGACAACTAGAAGAAGATGAAATACCATCCATAGTAGATGAAAGGCAACAAGTAGAACGTGAAAGACAACCAGTGGAATATGAAAGACTACCAATACAAGACGAAAGACAATTATAAGAAAATGAAAGACAATCAGTAGAACGTTAAAGACATTCAATAGAACATGAAAGACAACCAATAGAACGTGAAAGACAACCAGTAGAATATGAAAGACAACCAATAGAAGATGAAAGACAACTAGTAGAAGATGAAAGACAACTAGAAGAAAATAAAAGCAACCAGTTAAACATGAAAAACAACCGGTTCAAGATGAAAAGACAACTATAGAAGATGAAATACAACTAGAGGAAGAAAAATAACAACTAGAAGATAATGAAAGACAGTCAGTAGAAAATGAAAGACAATCAGTATAAGATGAAAGACAACTAGAAGAAGATGAAAGACAACTAGTAGAACATGAAAGACAACTAATACTAGATGAAAGACAACTAGAAGAAGATGAAATACAACCAGTAGTAGATGTAAGATAACCAGTAGAACGTGAAAGACAACTAGTAGAACATGAAAGACAACCAGTACAAGACGAAAGACAACTAGAAAAAGATGAAAAATAACTAGTAGAAAATGAAATACAATAGTATATGAAAGACAACCATTAGAACGTTAAAAATAAGAACCAACACAAGATAAAAGATAACTAGAAGAAGGTGAAATACAACTAGAGGAAGAAAAAATACAATTAGAAGAAGATAAAAGACAGCCAGTAGAACATGAAAGACAACCAGTACAATATGAAATGCAACTAGAAGAAGATGAACATACAACAAGTAGTAAAACAAAGAAAACTGGAAGAACGTGAAAGAGAACCTGTACAAGATGAAAGACAACTAGAAGAAGATAAAATAAACAACTAGCAGAAGATGAAAAATAACTTGTAGTAGATGAAAGACAACTAGAAGATAATGAAAGACAACATGTAATACATGAACGACAACCAATACGAGAAGAAAGAGACCTAGAAGAAGATGAAAGATAACCAGTATAATATGAAAGACAACTAGTCTAAATGAAAGACCACTAGAAGAAGATAAAATACAAGCATTAGTAGACGAAAGACAACCAGTATAATGTGAAAGACAACTAGTACAAGATGAATGGCAACTAGAAGAAGATGAAAAACAATTCGTAGAACGTTAAGACAACCAATAGAATATTAAAAATAACCAGTAGATCGTGAAAGACAACCAGAAGAAGATGAAAGACAACCAGCTGAACATTAAAGACAACCGATAGAAGAAGACAGCCAGTACAAGATGAAAGACAATTAGAACTAGATGAAATACAACCAATAGTAGATGAAAGACATCTAGTAGAACAATTAAAGACAAGCAATACAAGATGAAAAGGAACTAGAAGAAAATGAAATACATCTAGTAGTAAATGAAAGATAGACAGTAGAACGTGAAAGACAACCAGTAGAACATGAAAGACAACTAGTAGAAGTAGAAAGACAACTAGAAGAAAATGAAAGACAACCAGTTAAACATGAAAGACAACCGGTTCAAGATAAAAGACAACTAGATAAAGATAAAAAAAATTAGTAGAAGATGAAAAATAACTTGTAGTAGATGAAAGACAAATAGAAGAAAAGGAAAGACAACCAGTAGAACATAAGACAGCTTGTACAATATGAAAGATAATTAGAAGAAGATGAAAGGCAATCAGTAAAACATGAAAGACAACTAGTACTAGATGAAAGAAAACTAGAAGAAGATAAAATACAACCAGTAGTAGATTAAAGCCAACCAGTAGGATGTGAAATACAACCAGTAGAACATGAAAGACGACCAGTACAAGATCAAAAGCAACTAGAAAAATATGAAAATGAACTATTAGAAGATGAAATAAAACCAGTAGTAGATGAAAAATAAAAAGTAGAACGAGAAATACAACCAGTAGAAAATGAAAGACAACCTAGACAAGATGAAAGATAAAGAAAGACAATATGTACAAGATGAAAAACAACTAGTAGAATAAAAATGACAACTAGAAGAAGATGAAGACATCCAGTACAAGATGAGATACAACTAAAAGAAGATGAAATACAACTAGAAGAACGTTAAAGACATCCAATAGACCGTGGAAGACAACCAATATAACATGAAAGACAACTAGTAGAACGTGAAAGACAACCAATAGAAGATGAAAGACAACTAGTAGAAGATGAAAGACAACTAGAAGAAAATAAAAGCTACCAGTTAAATATTAAAGACAATCAGTTTAACATGAAAGACAGTTATAGAAGATGAAATAAAACTAGAGGAAGAAAAAAATACAACTAGAAGATGATGAAAGACAGTCAGTAGAATATGAAAGACAACCAGTATAAGATGAAAGACGAGTAGAAGAAGATGAAAGACAACCAGTAGAACATGAAAGACAACTAGTACTAGATGAAAGACAACTAGAAGAAGATGAAATACAACCAGTAGAACATGAAAGACAAACCAGTACAAGACAAAAGACAACTAGAAAAAGATGAATTACAACTAGTAGAACATGAAAGACAACTAGAAAAAGATGAAGGACAATAGTAGAAAGTGAAATACAACCAGTAGGATATCAAAGACAACCATTAGAACGTAAAAGACAACCAGTACAAGATGAAAGACAACTTGAAGAAGGTAAAATACATCTAGAGGAAGAAAAAATACAATTAGAAGAAGATGAAAGACACATGAAAGACAACCAGTTCAATATGAAAGGCAACTAGAAGAAGATGAAATACAACTAGTAAAAGAAAGAAAACTAGGAGAGCGTAAAAGACAACCAGTAGATCATGAAAGACAACCAGTAGAAGACGAAAGACAACTAGTAGAAAATAAAATACAACCATTAGAATGTGAAAGACAACCAGTAAGACAACTAGAGTAAGACGAAAAACAACTAGTAGAAGATGACTGACAATTAGAAGACGATGAAATACAACTCGAAGAAGATGAAATATAACCAGTTGTAGATGAAAGACAGTAACAAAGACATCAATAGAACATGAAAGGCAACCAGTACAAGATGAAATACAACTAGAAGTTGATGAAAAATAATTACTAGTAGATGAAAGACTACTAGTAGAACATGAAAGATAACTTGTACAATATGATAGACAACTAGAAGAAGATGAAATACAATCAGTAAAACATGAAAGACAAATAGTACTAGATGAAAGACAACTAGAAGAAGATAAAATACAACCAGTAGTAGATGAAAGACAACCAGTAGAACGTGAAATACAACCAGTTGAAGATGAAAGACAACTAGAAGAATATGAAAATTAACTATTAGAAGATGAAATACAACTAGTAGTAGATGAAAAACAAAAAGTAGTACGAGAAAGACAACCAGTAGAACATGAAAGACAACCTAGACAAGATGAAAGATAACTAGAACAAGATGAAAAATAACTACTAGAAGATGTAAGATAATTTATGCAAGATGAAAAACAACTAGTAGAATATGAATGACAACTAGAATAAGTTGAAAGACAACCAGTACAAGATGAAAGGCAACTAGAAAAAGATGAAATACAACTAGAAGAAGAAAAAAAATACAACTAGAAGAAGATGAAAGACAACCAGTAGAACATGAAAGACAACCAGTACAAGATGAATTTTAAATAGAAGAAGATGAAATACAACCAGTAGTAGATGAAAGACAACGATGTTTATAACCCTAATTGTCTACTTTACAATCAATTCACAAATGTATGACGAAAGGTTATTCCTTCTTTGATGCAGTAGCGGCGGTAGTTTGGATAGGCATTGCTTAGAAATGTGTTGTACATCTCCAAGTAGTCGAGCCTTCCAAACATCATCTCTATTCCCCTCTACATTGCCTTGTGTGAGATGTGACTGGTCGTGTGGATGGACCTGGTCTATCAGAAGTGATTCAAACCTGGCATATTACGGCTGTGCGGTTCTCCATGTGGTTCAGACCAACCGTGTGTGATTGGGCTGAAACCGTGTATGGTTCTAGCCTGCTGTGATGTCTGTTATTGTGCTCTGTTCTGCGTGATTTTTCTTCATCTGTTTGGCCTAGGCTGTGGGTGGAGAGTGCTATAATTGCTACATCATCATCCTCCTCGTCGCTTGTGGTCTCTTGATCTGAATTTTGCGTGATATTGGCGTAAAGACATTTGCATGATGTGATGTACATGATGTCCCAAAAAGGCTTGCCTTGACATGACCGGGCTATAGGTAGAGTCTCCCCAACTGATGGTGAGGATTTTCCCTTACCTTGTTCAACTTCTGCCATCTTTATGGATATTGTGCTGTTTATGCGATTTGAAACAAACGGCGTGCACTTCGTCTTCTTTAATGATAGTGTTGTTTAAAGCTGCATGACTTCAAGAATATGTGGAGATAGGAAAAATTGGCTGTGCTAGAAGGAGGAAGAAGTGATTAATCTTTAGTTTATAAAGGGAGATGGTATGTGGAGTGAGTGGTGTAGTGGGGTGATGGTTTTCCTGAAGTAATGGTAGTTTAGTGCTGGAAATAGGGCTCCATTCTAGAAGATCCTAAAAATAGAAAGCTTCTAAAATAGACTGTTTGTTAGAAATCGCACACAATTCCCTACGACTGTATGCAAACGTATACAGTTGGGCGTGTAAATTAATAACTTAGAATACCTCAATTTCCACCTCAATCTATGTTAAACCTAAGTTTCTGCGGTTCATGTTTGAACCGTGTGTACTTGGCACCTTATCAATTTTATTCAGACATTACTCAGAATTGATCCAAATAAAAATTTGCGGCTCTGATGTGATCTACATAAGTTTAATTTGGACCTAACATTATTTTATTTTGCTCTAAGACCTTTAAAATTGAGGTATGCGCAGTTCAGAAAAATTTCAGAACAGGACCCTTCATTTTGCATAAACTATTGGGCACTATTTTGTCTATTTTTGGATTGAAAGTCTTCATGGAAGTTGCAGATCCCACTGTCTACTTTCTAACGAACTTTGATTCATAGGAATAAGAGTTCGTATGAAGATTTTATGGCCAAACACGAGCATGTGTCCAGTCTACGCGTTTCTGCAATCTTGTTGCATGCGTTTCGGGTATGAACCGTACGAAATGTTATTTTGGTCAGAGAGCAGTTTTAGTCTGGTCTATGTTTTCCTAGTAATCTCTACCTTTGTGCATATCCCAATAGTGCTTGTAAGTTTAACCATGACGCTGCTTGGACTATGTAGGAAACATAAATCTTAGCATATGCTATAGATGTAAGATACAAGGTTCGCATCTCTCCCCTAAGCTTAAATCTTACATTGTCTTCCAATGTAATAAATAAACCAAGAGAAAGGGATAAGAACTAGAAAGAACTCACAAAACGTGTATGATGGTAGAGGTGGTGATCAAAGTGTGGAGAATGAGTTGAGAGGTGAGAGAATTGAACTTGGTGTATTGTTGCTTCCTCCAACTTTATCCTTGATGCAATTTCTCTCTCAAGAATTTTCTCCTTTCAGGCCTGTAGTTTTTGTTATGGTTCGTATAGATAGCGCGGCTATGTCGTGCGACTCTTAGTTTGACCTGCATGGGCATGCAGATCTGTTGTGTGGCATGTACGGGATGCTGGAGTTTCAGCGTCTGAACTTAAAATAGTCATATATTTTGACTTGTAACTCCGTTTTCAGTGAATGACCACTTTTCGGAAAGCTTGCAAGAAGACTACAGTCTGAGCACAGGTTATACTTTATGCGGTTGTTCCAGTTGCATGCGTTTGATAACTCAAATGTATAAGAAGCCTGCTGGATCAGGATCCAACAAAAACTTTTCGTCATTCTGCTCGATCTTTTCTTTCTTTCTTTCGACTCCTTTCTCCTGCATGCTCAAAAGTGTTTGTGAGTTGTTTCTTTGACTTAACATGTACTCTAAATTAGGAAAATTAAATTTGTGAAATGAAAAAGGGGTATTGGGTTGCCTCCCAAGAAGCACTTCTTTTAAGTCGTTAGCTTGACTCCTTTCCATCAGATTCCGGATGGACTGTGTGATGTTTTATCTTCACCTTACGACCGTATGATGCATCATAATTCTCCCAAGGATTTTCAAGCCAAAAGCCCAAAATTCGCAAGGTGAATTCTTCGTTGATGCCCTTTTTCGATGCGATGATGTTGAGAGCGGTCGGTAGAGGCTTCGTATCTATGATTGGAACTTTAGTCTCTTCCGGGCCTATGGAAATTTGGGTTGTCTCAATATTGAAATGCTTGTTTTGAGGTGGTTGCATGCACAAACTATCTTCCAATACTTGTTCTTCCTCCAATTGTTCATCTTCACCTTCTTTCATCTCCATCACTTTTGTATTGACCTCAAAAGTGAGAGGGGAACAATCCTATAATTTGTTGTTATGGGGAAGTACTTCCTCATGGAAAGGTACTCCCTCAAGGAACTTTTTAAGAGAGTGAAATTGAGTTAGTGTTAACTCTCTTTCTCCTTCTGCAAATTCCTTATATGGTTTAACCCATAAAATTAACTTTTCGGAGAGAGAAATTTGAAGCTCATGAGGTGGGGGCTCATACCGGGATTTATCAATTTGATTTACTTCACCTTTTTCCTCTATGGTCTCTTCTATGGCTGGTAGGGGGTTGTGCGGCATGGATCTGGAAAGGCGCTTTCTAGCTGAACTGCATGGGTTTGTCCTAAACTTGTCTGCAGCATGCAGTCAGGTGTGGGAACCGCATATGATTCGGGTGGAGCCGCATGCGATCTTGAAGTTGACTACATCAGTGGTATTGTGCAATCTGTATTAGAGGCGTCCCTCTGGCATATTTCACATTTCTTCGTTGGTTCATTGTCCCTTTCCGCCATTGCTAATCTTGGGAACAAATTGCGATTTTTTTCCTCTTGTTTTGTGATGGAGTTTTCCCTTTTGAACTCTAAGTTTGATTTAGAGATCGATGGAGGTTTGAGTTGCGTTTGATGAAACCACGGTTGGAGCCAATTTTGTTGAGGTACGTGAATTGGTTCATGCGCTTGTGAAAAATTTTGTGCCTCCTTTATTGCAACAAGTTGATTAACCATCCTTGTAAGTTTTTCAACCTTCTGAATTAGGATAGAAAGATCGCCTTTATGGCTCCTATGCGTCTCTTACATCTCTTGCTCCAAATCTGAAAGATATGAATTCATGGTGAAAATAAACGTGACTTAAAAACTAGAATTAATTACTAAACTTGACCCTAATGACAATGTAAAAATTCGCGAGAATTTTCACACTATCCTCGGCAACGACGCCAAAAAGCTTGATGGGTTAGAATCAAAGCTAATAATATTTATAACCCTAATTCTACTTTACAATCGATTCACAAGCATATGGATCTCTCGTATAGTATAGATTGGGGTGTCGATCCACAAAGATAGTGTATTAAGGTTAAATCGTTCACTGATTCTAGATTTATTTGGTTGTGTTTGGTTGGGTTATGTTGAGTTTTAGATGATCAATCAAAGTAATAAAGTAGGGATTAAAGGTAGTAAAGAGTTCTAGGTATCATTTCTATCATTCTCATTCATCTAATATAGTTTCTGCAACTGGTAAAATGTTCACTTATGCTCCAGTTCCTTACTTTATTTGCATGCGGTTTGCGTCCCAACCTGCAATCTTAAAGAATCGAGTAAAATAGCAAAAGTAATCTGATTCAATCTAAATTGGACATTTCTAACTCGATATTTGGCAATATTTTTGGTCAAGTGATAGGGAAAAACAGTGCTTATTTCAACCCTATCAGACAACTTGTAGAACGTGAAAGACAACCAGTTGAACATGAAAGATAACCTATACAAGATGAAAAACAACTACAATAAGATCCAAAACAACTAGTTGAAGATGAAAAATAACTTGTAGTAGATTAAAAAGACAACTAGAAGAAAATAAAAGACAACTAGAAGAAGATGACAGACAACCAATAGAACATGAACGACAACTAGTACTAGATTAAAGACAACTAGAAGAAGATGAAATACAACCCGTAGTAGATGAAAGACAATTAGAACAAGACAACCAGAAGAAAGACAACCAGAAGAACATAAAAGACAACCGGTAAAACTCAAAAGACAACAAGTACAAGATGAAAGACAATTAGAACAAGATGAAGTACAACCAATAGTAGTAGATGAAAGACAACAAGTAGAACATGAAAGACAACCAGTACAATATGAAAGGCAACTAGAAGAAGATGAAATACAACAAGTAGTAAAAGAAAGAAAACTAGAAAACGTGAAAGACAACCAGTAGAACATGAAAGAGAACCTATACCAGATGAAAGACAACTAGAAGAAGATGAAAAAATAACTAGTAGAAAATGAAAAATAACTTGTAGTAGATGAAAGACAACTAGAAGAAAATGAAAGACAATCCGTAGAACATGAAAGACAACCAGTATAAGATGGAAGACAACTAGAAGAAGATTATAGACAACCGGTAGAACATGAAAGACAACTAGTACCAGATGAAAGACAATTATAAGAAGATGAAATACAACCAGTAGTCGATGAAAGACAGCCAGTAAAACGTGAAAGACAACCAGTAGAACGTGAAAGACAACCAGTACAAGAAGAAAGACAACTAGACGAATGTGAAAGACAGTTCGTAGAACATTAAAGACAACCAATAGAATATTAAAAACAACCAGTAGAACGTGAAGGAAAAACCAAAAGAAGATCAAAGACAACCAGCAGAACATAAAAGACAACCGGTAGAACCTGAAAGACAACCAGTACAAGATGAAAAACAATTAGAACAAGATGAAATACAACCAATAGAAGTAGATGAAAGACATCTAGTAGAACATTAAAAAACAAGTAGTATAAGATGAAAAACAACTAGAAAAAGATGAAGTACAACAAGTAGTAAAAGGAAGACAACAAGTAGAACGTGAAAGACAACCAGTAGAACATGAAAGAAAACTTGTACAAACTGAAAGATAACTAGAAGAAGATACAAAAAACAACTAGTAGAAGATGAAAGACAACTAGAATAAAATGAAAGACAATAAGTAGAACATGAAAGACAACCAGTATAAGATGAAAGACAACTACTAGAAGATTAAAGACAACCAGTAGAACATGAAAGACAACTAGTACTAGATGAAAGACAACAAGAAGAAGATGAAATACAACAAGTAGAACATGAAAGGCAAACAGTAGAACATGAAAGACAACCAGTACATGACGAAAGACAACTAGCAAAAAAATGAAAGACAACTAATAGAAAATGAAATACAACCAGTAGTATATGAAAGACAACCATTAGAAAGTTAAAGACAACCAGTACAGTGTGAAAAACAACTAGAAGAAGGTGAAATACAACTAGAAGAAGAAAACATACAATTAGAAGAAGATGAAAGACAACAAGTAGAAGATGAAATACAAATAGTAGTAGACGTAAGACAGCCAGTAGAATGTTAAAGACAATCAATAGAATATTAAAAACAACCAGTAGAACGTGAAAGACAACCAGAAGAAGATCAAAGACAACCTGCAGAACATAAAAGACAACCAGTAGAACCGAAATACAAGATGAAAGACAATTAGAACAAGATGAAATACAACCAATAGTAGTAGATGAAAGACATCTAGTGGAACATAAAAAAACAAGCAGTACAAAGACAACGACAAAAAGATGAAATACAACAAGTAGTAAAAGGAAGACAACCATTAGAACATGAAAGACTACATGTACAAGAGGAAAGACAATTAGAAGAAGATTAAAAAACAACTAGTACAAGATGAAAAATAACTTGTAGTAGATGAAAGACAACTAGAAGAAATTGAAATACAAATAGCAGTACACGAAAAACAGCCAGTAAAATGTGAAAGACAACCAGTAGTACATGAAAGACAACCAGTACAAGATAAAACAACTAGAAGAAGATGAAAAATAATTATTAGAAGATGAAATGCAACCACTAGTAGATGAAAGATAGCAAGTAGAATGGGAAAGAAAACAAGTATAACGACCGGTAGAACATGAAAGAGAACATGTACAAGATGAAAGACAACTAAAAGAATTTAAAAAAACAACTAGTAGATGTAAATGACCTGTAGTAGATGAAAGACAATCAATACGAGATGTAAGACAACTAGAAGAAGATAAAAGAAAACCAGTAGAATATCAAAGACAACTAGTACTAGATGAAAGACAATTAGAACAAGATGAAATACAACCAATAGTAGTAGATTAAAGACATCTTGTAGAACATTAAAAAACAAGCAGTACAAGATGAAAGACAACGACAAAAAGATGGAATACAACAAGTAGTTAAAGGAAGACAACCAGTAGAACATGAAAGACAACCTGTACAAGATGAAAGACAACTAGAAGAAGATAAAAAAAAAACTTGTAGAAGATGAAAAATAACTTGTAGTTGATGAATGACAACTAGAAGAAAATGAAATACAAACAGTAGTACACGAAAGACAACCAGTAGAATGTGAAAGACAACCAGTAGTACATTAAAGACAACCAGTACAAAATGAAAAGCAACTAGAAGAAGATGAAAAACAATTATTAGAAGATGAAATACAACCACTAGTAGATGAAAGACAACCAGTAGAACGGAAAAGAAAACAAGTAGAACATGAAAGACAACATGTAGAACATGAAAGAGAACATGTACAAGATGAATGACAACTAAAAGAATATAAAAACAACTAGTAGAAGAACATGAAAGACAATTAATACGAGATGTAAGACAACTTGAAGAAGATAAAAGAAAACCAGTAGAACATCAAAGACAACTAGTACTAGATCAAAGACAACTAGAAAATGATGAAATACAAATAGTAGTAGATGAAAGACGGACAGTAGAATGTGGAAAGACAACCTGTGCAACATGACAGACAACTAGTACAAGATAAAATGCAACTAGAAGAAGATGAAAGACAATTAGTAGAACGTTAAATACAACCAATAGAATATTAAAAACAACTAGTAGAACGTGAAAGACAACCAGAGGAAGATCAAAGACAACCAGCAGAACATAAAAGACAACCAGTACAACATGAAATACAACAAATAATAATAGATGAAAGACATCTAGTAGAATATTAAAAAACAAGCAGTACAAGACGAAAGACAACTACAAAAAGATGAAATATAACAAGTAGAAAAAGGAAGACAACCAGTGGAACATGAAAGACAAGCAGTAGAACATGAAAAACAACCAGTATAAGATGAAAGACAACTAGAAGAAGATTATAGACAATCAGTTGAATACGAAAGACAACTAGTTCTAGATGAAAGACAATTATTAGAAGATGAAATACAACCAGTAGTAGATGAAAGACAACCAGTAGAACGTGAAAGACAACCAGTAGAACATGAAAGACAACCAGTACAAGACGAAAGACAGCTAGAAAAAGATAAAAGACAACTAGTAGAAATGAAAGACATCCAGTACAATATGAAAGACAACTAGAAGAAGACGAAATACTACAAGTAGTAAAAGAAAGAAAACTAGGAGAATGTGAAAGACAACCAGTAGAACATGAAAGAGAACCTGTACAAGATGAAAGACAACTAGAAGGAGATAAAAAACAACTAGCAGAAGATGAAAAATAACTTGTAGTAGATGAAAGATAATTAGAAGAAAATGAGAGGCAACCTGTAAAACATGAAAGATAATTAGAAGATGAAAGGGAACCATTATAACATGAAAAACTACTAGTACTAGATGAAAGACAACTAGAAGAAGATGAAATACAACAAGTAGTAAAATAAAGACAACCAGTAGAACATGAAAGGCAACTAGTACAAGATGAAAGACAATTAGAACAAGATAGTAAAAAACAATAGTAGTAGATGAAAGACATCTAATAGAACATTAAAAACAAGCAGTACGGATGAAAGACAACTAGAAAAAGATGAAATACAACAAGTAGTAAAACGAAGACAACCAGTAGAACATGAAAGAGACTGTACAAACTGAAAAACAACTAGAAGAATATAAAAAAACAACTAGTATAAGATGAAAAATAACTTGTTGTAGATGAAATACAACTAGTAGAACATGAAAGACAACCAGTATAAGATGAAAGACAACTAGAAGAAGATTAAAGACAACTTACTAGAAGAAAGACAACTAGAAGAAAAATACAACCAGTTGAACTTGAAAGACAACCAGTACAAGACAAAAAACAACTAGAAAAATATGAAAGACAACTAATAGAAAATGAAATACAACCAATAGTATATGAAAGACAACCATTAGAACTTAAAAGACAACCAGTACAAGATGAAAGATAACTTGAAGAAGGTGAAGTACAACTAGAGGAAGAAAACATTCAATTAGAAAAAGATGAAAGACATCCAGTAGAACATGAAAGACAACCAATACAATATGAAATGTTACTAGAAGAAGATGAAATACAACAAGTAGTAAATGAAAGAACATAAAAGAGAATCTGTACAAGATGAAAGACAACTAGAAGAAGATAAAAAAAAACTAGTAGAAGGTAGAAAATAACTTGTAGTAGATGAAAAACAACTAGAAGAAAATGAAAGACAACATGTAAAACATGAAAGACAACCTGTAAAACATGAAAGGCAACCAATACGAGATGAAAGACAACTATAGAAGATGAAATACAACTAGAGGAAGAAAAAATACAATTATAAGATGATGAAAGACAGTCAGTAGAACATGAAAGACAACTAGAAGAAGATGAAAGACAACTAGTATTAGATGAAAAACAACTAGAAGAAGATTAAATGCAAACAGTAGTAGACGAAAGACATCCAGTAGAATGTGAAAAACAACTAGTACAAGATTAAAGGCAACTAGAAGAATGTGAAAGACAATTCGTAGAATGTTAAAGACAACCAATAGAATATTAAAACAACCTATAGAACGTGAAAGACAACCAGAAGAAGATGAAAGACAACCAGCAGAACATAAAAGACAACCGGTAGAACATGAAAGACAACTAGTACCAGATGAAAGACAATTAGAACAAGATGAAATAGAACCTGTAGTATATAAAAGTAGATCATTAAAAGACAAGCAGTAAAAGATGAAAAGCAACTAGAAGAAAATGAAATACAGCGAGTAGTAAATGAGAGATAACCAGTAGAATGAGAAAGACAATAAGTAGAACATGAAAGACAATCAGTAGAAGATGAAAGACAACTAGAAGAAAATGAAAAACAACCAGTTAAACATGAAAAACAACCGGTACAAGATAAAAGACAACTAGAAGAAGATAAAAAACTAGTAGAAGATGAAAAATAACTTGTTGTAGATGAGAGAGAACAAGAAGAAAATGAAAGACAACCAGTAGAACATGAAAGACGACCAGTATAAGATGAAAGACAACTAGAAGAAGATTAAAGACAACCAGTTGAAAATGAAAGTCAACTAGTAATAGATGAAAGACAACTAGAAGAAGATGAAATACAACCCGTAGTAGATGAAAGACAGCCAGCAGAACGTGAAAGACAACCAGTAGAACATAAAAAAGAACTAGTACAAGACGAAAGACAATTATTAAAGATGAACGACAACTAGTAGAAAATGAAATACAACCAGTAGTATATGAAAGACAACCAATAGAACGTGAAAGACGCCAGTACAAGATGAAAAACTAGAAGAAAGTGAAATACAACTAGAGGAAGAAAAAATACAATTATAAGAAGATGAAAGACAGCCAGTAGAACATGAAAGACAAACAAGTACAATATGAAAGGCTACTAGAAGAAGATGAAATACTACAAGTAGTAAAAGAAAGAAAACAAGGAGAATGTGAAAGACAACCAGTAGAACATGAAAAAGAACCCGTACAAGATGAAGACAACTCGAAGAAGATAAAAAAAACTAGTTTAAGATGAAATATAACTTGTAGTAGATGAAAGATAACTAGAAGAAATTGAAAGACAACTAAGTAGAACTTGAAAGACAACTTGTACAATATGAAAGATAACTAAAAGAAGATGAAAGGCAATCAGTAAAATACAACCAGCAGAACGTGAAAGACAACCAGTAGAACATGAAAGACAACCAGTACAAGATAAAATACAATCAGTAAAAGACAACTAGCACTAGATGGCAGAAAACTAGAAGAAGATAAAATACAACTAGTAGTAGATGAAAGACAACCAGTAGAACGTGAAATACAACCAGTAGAACATGAAAGACAACCAGTACAAGATGAAAGACAACTAGAAGAATATGAAAATCAACTAATAGAAGATGAAATACAACCAGCAGTAGATGAAAAACAAAAGGTTGAACGAGAAAGACCAGTATAACATGAAAGACAACCTAGACAAGATGAAAGATAACTATAACAAGATGAAAAACAACTACTAGAAGATGAAAGACAATTTGTACAAAATAAAAACAACTAGTAGAAGATGTAACTAGTAGAATATGAATGACTACTAGAATAGGATGAAAGACAACCAGTACGAGATTAAAGACAACTAGAAGAAGATGAAATACAACAAGAAGTAAAAAATAATACAACTAGAAGAAGATGAAAGACAGCTAGTAGAACATGAAATACAACCAGTGCAAGATGAAAGTTAAATAGAAGAAAATGAAATACAACCAGTAGTAGATGAAAATAAAAGACATCTAGTAGAACATAAAAAACAAGCAATACGAGATGAAAGACAACTAGAAGAAGATGACAGAAACCAGTAGAACATGAACGACAACTAGTACTAGATTAAAGGCAACTAGAAGAAGATGAAATGCATCCCGTAGTAGATGAAAGACAACAAGTTGAATGTGAAAGACAACCAGTGGAATCTGAAAGACGCACAATATGAAAGACAATTGAAGAAGATGAAAGACAATTAGTAGAACATTAAAGACATCCAATAGAACGTGAAATACAAGCAATAGAACGTGAAAGACAACCAGTAGAACGTAAAAGACAACCAACAGAAAGACAACGAGTAGAACGTGAAAGACAACCAGTAGAACGTGAAAAACAACCAATAGAAGATGAATGACAAGTAGTAGAAAATGAAAGACAACTTGAAGAAAATAAAAGCAACTAGTTAAACATGAAAGACAAACGGTTTAAGAAGAAAGACAACTATAGAAGATGAAATACAACTAGAGGAAGAAAAAATATAACTAGAAGATGATGAAAGACAGTCTGTAGAGCATGCAAGACAACCAGTATAAGATGAAAAGACAACTAGAATAAGATGAAAGATAATCAGTAAAACATGAAAGACAACTAGTACTAGATGAAAGACAACTAGAAGAAGATAAAATACAACCAGTAGAACGTGAAAGACAACCAGAAGAATATGAAAAACAATTATTAGAAGATGAAATACTACCAGTAGTAGATGAAAAACAACAAGTAAAACGAGAAAGACAACCAATAGAACATAAAGACAACCTAGACAAGGTGAAAGATAACTAGAACAAGATGAAAGACAATATGTACAAAATGAAAAACAACTAGTAGAATATGAATAACAACTAGAAGAAGATGAAAGACAACTAGAAGAAAATGAAATACAACTAGAAGAAAATGAATACAACTAGAAAAATATGAATGCCAACCAGTACAAGATGAAAGTTAAATAAAAGAAGATGAAATACAGCCAGTAGTAGATGAAAGACAAACTAGTAGAACGTGAAAGACAACCAGTGAAACATGAAAAAGAACCTATACAAGAGAAAGACAACTACAAGACAATAAAAAACAATTAGTTGAAGATGAAAAATAACTTGTAGTAGATGAAAGACAACCAGAAAAGAATGAAAGACAACCAGTAGAATATAACAAACAACAATACGAGATGAAAGACAACTAGAAGAAAATGACAGACAACCAGTATAACATGAATGACAACTAGTACTAGATGAAAGACAACTACAAAAAGATGAAATACACAGTAGTAGACGAAAGACATCTAGTGGAATGTGAAAGACAACCAGTAGTACATGAAAGACAATCAGTACATGATGATAGCAACTAGAAGAAGATGAAAAACAACTATTAGAAGATGAAATACAACCACTAGTAGATGAAAGACAACCAGTAGAATGGAAAAGAAAACAAGTAGAACGTGAAAGACAACCGGTAGAACATGAAATAGAACATGTACAAAATGAATGACAAGTAAAAGAATATAAAAAACATCTAGTAGAAGACGTAAATGACTTGTAGTTGATGAAAGACAACCAATACGAGATGTAAGACAACTAGAAGAAGATGAAAGAAACCCGCAGAACCTCAAAGACAACTAATACTAGATCAAAGACAAATAGAAAATGATGAAATACAAAAGTAGTAGATGAAAGACTGATAGTAGAATGTGAAAGACAAACCAGTGAACATGACAGACAACTAGTACAAGATGAAAGGCAACTAGAAGAAGATGAAAGATAATTAGTAGAACGTTAAATACAACCAATAGAATATTAAAAACAACTAGTAGAACGTGAAAGACAACCAGAAGAAGATCAAAGACAACCAGCAGAACATAAAAGACAACCGGTAGATCCTGAAAGACAACCAGTACAAGATGAAATACTACCAATAATAGTAGATGGAAGACATCTAGTAGAACATTAAAAAACAAGCAGTACATGATGTAAGACAACTACAAAAAGATTAAATATAACAAGTAGTAAAAGGAAGATAACCAGTAGAACATGAAAGACAACATGTACAAAATGAAAGACAAATAGAAGAAGATCAAAAAACAACTATTAGAAGATGAAAAATAACTTGTAGTAGATGAAAGACAGCCAGTACAAGATGAAAGACAATCAATAGAACATGAAAAACAACCAGTATAAGATGAAAAACAACTAGAAGAAGATTATAGACAACCAGTAGAACATGAAAGACAACTAGTACTAGATGAAAGACAATTATAAGATGTAGCCAGTAGTAGATGAAAGACAACCAGTAGAACGTGAAAGACAACTAGTAGAACATGAAATACACCAGTACAAGATGAAAGACAACTAGAAAAAGATGAAAGACAACTAGTAGAACATGAAAGACAACCAGTACCATATGAAAGACAACTAGAAGAAGATGAAATGCAACAAGTAGTAAAAGAAAGAAAATCTGTACAAGATGAAAGACAACTAGAAGAAGATAAAAAAACAACTAGAAAAAGATAAAAAAACAACTAGCAGAAGATGAAAAATAACTTGTAGTAGATGAAAGACAATTAGAAGAAAATGAAAGGCAACCTATAAAACATGAAAGACAACTAATAAGAGATAAAAGACAATTAGAAGAAGATGAAAGGGAACCAGTATAACATGAAAAATAACTAGTACTAGATGAAAGACAACTAGAAGAAGATGAAAAACAAACAGTAGTAGACGAAAGGCAACTGGTAGAACCCGAAAGACAAAGCGTGAGCGCCAATAGCGCGCGGTATGTATAATGGGCTTTAAATAAAGACCCAAAAAAGTTAAATAAAAGCCCAAACCGAAATCAATGATGTCTAGGTTATTTTGAAATTTGAATAGTAAAACAAATAGATTATGTCATGAATCATGATGTTTAAGATATTTTGAATAGAAAAAGATCGATAGTTTATAATATTACTATGGATATTTTGAACTGCAATTTGGACTTTGTACTGGTTCAATATGAATATTATAATTTCTTAATTAATTTGGTGTTATTTATTTTCTGTGAGACTTTAGATGATGTTGATATTTAGTACAAATATATAATATAATTTTTGTAAAAAAAAAATGCTATAGCTACGCTATTCGCTATAGCTTTTTTGGTAGCCTTCCCGCTATGACGCTATAAACGCTATTTAAAACATTGAGTACATTAAAAAACAAGTAGTACAAGATGAAAGATAACTAGAAAAAGATGAAAAAGACAATTCGTACAACGTTAAAGACAACCAATGGAATATTAAAAACAACCAGTAGAACGTAAAAGACAACCAGAAGAACATGAAAGACAACCAGCAGAACATAAAAGAGAACCGGTAGAACCTGACAATGAACAAGATGAAATACAACCAATAGTAGATGAAAGACATCTAGTAGAACATTAAAAGACCAGCAGTACAAGATGAAAGGGAACTGGAAGAAAAATGAAATACGATCAGTAGTAAATGAAAGATAACCAGTAGAACGTGAAAAACAACTAGTAGATTATGAAAGACAACCAGTTAAACATGAAAGACAACCGGTACAAGATAAAAGACAACTATTACAACATGAAAGATAACTAGAAAAAGATGAAAGACAATCAGTAAAACATGAAAGACAACTAGAAGAAGATAAAATACAACCAGTAGTAGATGAGAGACAACCAGTAGAATGTGAAATACAACCAGTAGAACATTAAAGACAACTAGAAGAATATGAAAAACAATTATTAGAAGATGAAATACTACGAGTAGTAGATGAAAAACAACAAGTAGAACGAGAAAGACAACCAGTAGAACATGAAAGACAACCTAGACAAGATGAAAGATAACTAGAATAAGATGAAAAAGAACTACTAGAAGATGAAAGACAATCTGTACAAGATGAAAAACAATTGGTAGAAGATGAAAAATAACTTGTAGTAGATGAAAGACAGTAGAAGAAAATGAAAGACAACCAGTAGAACATGAAAAACAACCAATACGAGATGAAAGACAACTAGAAGAAGATGACAGACAACAAGTAGAACATGAACGACAACTAGTACTAGATGAAAGACAACTAGAAGAAGATGAAATACAACCCGTAGTAGATGATAGACAACAAGTAGAACGTGAAAGACAACCAGTGGAATATGAAAGACGACCAGTAAAAGATGAAAGACACTTAGAGGAAGATGAAAGACAATCAGTAGAACGTTAAAGACATCCAATAGAACGTGAAAGACAATCAATAGAACATGAAAGACTAGTAGAACGTGAAATACAACCAATAGAAGATAAAAGACAACTAGAAGAAGATGAAAGATAACTAGAAGAAAATAAAAGCAACCAGTTTAACATGAAAGACAACCGGTTCAAGATGAAAGACAACTATAGAAGATGAAATACAACTAGTGGAAGAAAAATAACAACTAGAAGATGATGAAAGACTGTCAGTAGAACATGAAAGACAATCAGTATAAGATGAAAGACAACTAGAAGAAGCTAGACAACTAGTAGAACATGAAAGACAACAAGTACTAGATGACAACTAGAAGAATATGAAATACAACTAGTAGTAGATGAAAGACAGGCAGTAGAACGTGAAAGACAACCAGTAGAACATGAAAGACACAGTACAAGACGAAAAACAATCAGAAAAAGATGAAAGACAACTAGGAAAATGAAATACAACCATTAGAACGTGAAAGACAAACAGTACAAGATGAAAGACAACTAGAAGAAGGTGAAATACAACTAGAGGAAGAAACAATACATTTAGAAGAAGATAAACGACAGCCACTAGAACATGAAAGACAACCAATACAATATGAAAGACAACTAGAAGAAGATGAAATACAACAAGTAGTAAAAGAAAGAAAACTAGAAGAACGTGAAAGACAGCAAGTAGAACATGAAAGACAACCAGTACAAGACGAAAGACAACTAGTAGAAAATGAAATATATCCAGTAGTATATGAAAGGCAACCATTATAACGTGAAAGACAACCAATACAAGAGGAAAGACGACTAGAGGAAGACGAAAATAACTAGTAGAAGATGGCAGACAATTAGAAAAAGATGAAATACAACTCGAAAAGATAAAATACAACCAGTAGTAGATGAAAAATAATCAGTAACAAAGACACCAGTAGAACATGAAAGACAACCAGTACAAGATGAAATACAACTAGAAGTATATGAAAAATAACTACTTGAAGATGAAAGACAATAAAAAAAAGATGAAATACAACCAGTAGTAGATGAAAAACAATCAGTCACAAAAACACCGGTAGAGAATGAAACACAACCAGTACAAGTTGAAAGAATATAAATGACAACTATAAGAAGATGCAATATAACCAATAGTGAATGAAAGAGTAGAACATGAAACACAACAAGTACAAGATGAATGACAACTAGAAGAAAAAGAAAAACAACTAGTACAAGATGAATGACAACTAGAAGCAAATGAAAGACAACTAAAAAAAATGAAATAAAACTAGAAATAAAAGAAATACAACTAGAAGAAGATGATAGACAACCTGTAGAACATGAAAGACAACTAGTAGAAAATGAAATGCAACTAGTAGAAGATGCTTTCATTTAGAAAAAAATGAAAGACAACCAATATAACATGAAAGACAACCAGTATAACATAAAAGACAACTAGTACAAAATGAAAGACAACTAGAAAAAGATGAAAAACAACTAGTAGAACATGAAAGACAACTAGTAGAACCTGAATGACAATCGGTATAAGATGAAAGACAATTAGAACAAGATGAAATACAACAAATAATAGATGAAAGACATCTAGAAAAACATTAGAACACAAGCAATACAAGATAAAAGACAATAGAGAAGATGAAAAACTAGTACAAGATGAATGATAACTAGAAGAAGATGAATGACAACTATGAAAGACAACTAATACAAGATGAAAGACAACTATAAGAAGATGAAATATAACTAGTATAATGTGAAAGACAACTAGTAGAATGTGAAAGACAATTATTAGAACATAAAAACAACCAGTACATTATGAAAGTGAAAGAACACAAAACTAACACTTATATGATATAAAAGTAAATTATAATATATTTTGTATGGATGATAATGATGATTATAATTATATATTAAATAATATTACACTTATATTACTGTAATACTATGTAATATGGAAAATGTAATGATTATTTAAGTTTTTTAAAACTCAAAGTTTCTATTTTTGTAATAGAAGTACTGAACATCATCATTAAGTTATTGAGTGAGTCAATTCGAGTTGGAATAACAATAACGAGTTGTAAACGTAACTCGAGTGCAGCTCATTACCAACTTGAGTTGGCTCAGAATTCGTTTATAACTCGTTTAACTCAGTCCATCCCTGTGTTTGGGTTGAGATTTGGATGAGTAGAGTTGGGTTTGGGTCTGTGAATATATGACTTGAGATATATTATGGCGAATTTTGTATAACTCGAGTTGTTAATGAGCGAGTTGAGGTATGCTCAAACTCAGCTCACTAATTAAACGAGTCAGTCAACTCGAGTTGGAATTAACTTGAGTTATAAATAAGCAAGTTAAAGCGAGTAGTTAGCGAGGAAGTTATGAAAAAATTACGAGTTCATAACTTTTTTTACAACCCTAGATGTCTTTCTCATTTCAGTGAGATTTTTCATCTTGTAAAAAAAAGATGGGTTGTTTTTCATCTTGTAAAAAAAAGATGGATTGTTTTTTCATCTTTTTCTAGTTGTCTTTCATGTTTTACTGGTTGTCTTTCACGTTTTACTGGTTATATTTTATTTTTTTCTAGTTTTCTTTCATCTTGTACTGATTGTCCTTCATGTTTTACTGACTTTCTTTCATCATCTTCTAGTTGTATTTTATCTTCTTCTAATTATATTTTATCTTCTATAATTGTCTTTCATAAACTCCGTTGGTTACTCATTCTTACTCCGTTGTCTTTTTATTTTGTTAATGAAAATTTCCAACTCCGAGAAAGAGGAGGTAGCACAGTTGGTTAGGAAAAAGGTCCTAAGACTGTTGGTTACTCAACCTTTGAGAGTTCGATTCCTCTTTACGACTTCACAGCATCTGAAAGGTTTTTAAAAAAAATGAAAATTTCCAACTCCTCAGTTGTTTACCACTATCCCTTTTCTATCATTAGTTTACTTAATATCATGTATTTTGTTTCAAAATGAGAAACTCCTTCACTCCCTCACTAGTATAGGAAACATGGTGCACACCTCAACTTAGAAATGAAATTTGTTCTATAAAACCCCTCATGCTGCATTTTCTTCAGTAAGTACAAGATCTTTGTCCTGCCCTTGCATTATAAGGTGTGGGCCATCCATGATTTTCCTCAAGCTCCTAGGGGCATATGTGATATTATTCTTTATAGTTTATAGAAGTAGCTGTGATGCTTTTTGGGGAACACATGAAGTTCCATTTTTATGGATGTTTAAGCATAACTATCTGGGAAGAGTGATCACTGCCTAGTTAATAATTATGTCTAACAAATAATAAATGCACTGATATAAGTAAGTAGAAATGCTATCCTACTGGTACATGTAATTATTTCCAATGTTCTTGGAATTGGTTTCTTTTCACCTAATTTTCTTCTACTTGTCTAGGCAGCAAGTCAGCCTGGAAGTTTCGACTATACAACAATATGTGCTGCTCTTTGGTACAACACTTACATAGGTAAGCATGAAGTATTTAGATCTAATTTGGCGAAAATAATATCTTCTTCGGAGATTTCAAACAAATATACTTCTGCTTATTCTAGTACTGGAACTTGTTAAAGTAAAACTAATGTGAAATCAAGCGAATTTTAAAGGATGTGTACTAAATTTAGTGTTCTACTGAGATGCGGTCTTTCAAGAATAAAATTGAGCAAGAAGGGATAAATTTTAAACAATGTGTACTAAATTTAGTGCTCTACTGAGATGCAGTCTTTCAAGAATAAAATTGAGCAAGAACCAATTAAAAACATACTAACCTTTAACATAAAGGTTAGAACTAAGGCTGAAGAAAAAAAAAAAGGATTGAAATATGGAAACTTCTTCAAACAAACATGTTGTCTGTTTTCATGTCAAGTTTTATTAAGTGTAGAACAGCCACCCTTTTGATCATGGGCTCTGTGAATGTTAAATATTTATCTAATAAATATGGGTTGCAAACAAAATGTACAAATTCTACTATTGAAGGGGAGACAAAAAAGATAAAAGAAGGGTACCGGGGACCTCCGTCCCTTAATACATCATATATTTACCTCACATCTATGTATATAGATATGAGCTATAACTAAAAAATGGGGGTCGCTAATTGGTTAAAACTTGCTAGCTACTGATCATATGGTGATATTCTCTTGTATACCAAATGAAGTGCCACTTATGTCCCCTCCTAAGTCGGGGAAAGTCTTACAGCCAGGCAGGGATGTTACCTTGCCGCTGCGGTCCACGTGGAGAGGATACTTGAGGAGGTGGCCTCTCATCTCTGTTACTTCATCTGCCACAAACTGCATCCAGTTGACTTCTCCCATGGTACGTACCCCTTTTACACATTCAAGGCTCTGTGGTTGGTCAAATACTTCCTCACTGGTACCAGTGTGCTCTGCCCATAATGACCTTCTGTAGCCATATATCTGCATTTCATATATTTAATGTTTTGTCATCAGATATATATTGTGTGATCAGCTCACCCAAAACAAATAATGAGTTAATTACCTGACCACGGGGAGCAGATTGCCTTGTAGCCCATGTGTATTGCGGCTGGTATGCCCCCATTGCAATCTCTGTATCTCTGGTTCCTTCGAGAGATCGCTGGTTTATGTTGGCTGATCCAATTATGACATACTCATCATCCACTATCATACCTTTCGAATGAACGTATATCATAAACCTCCTATTTTTTCTTGCCTTTTCCTGAACATATATAGCAAGCAGTTCATACATGTCAAAATAAAAGCTTTTTTCTCTGGTATCATGACCTATTTTTAATTTGCTTGTTAGCTGGTGTCTATCATGACCTATTTCTTTATCAATTAATACGACTAACTAAAATCAGAACACACAATTTAATTAGTAATTACCTGGGGGTTATTTGAATTAGCTGAACTTTTTCCCAGCAGTTCTCGGTCTGGAGACTCACGATTACCAAGGCAAAAGAAATTCAGATAATCTTGTGGCTCATATATATCCTCCAGGCCAGCTTCCTTTAGAGCCTTATATATTGTCTCATACATCATTTGCATTGTCTTCTTCTGCAATAATCAAAGAAAATTGTTCTACTGTAACTAAATAATTGTGCTGATTTGTTTATTTTATTGGTCAAATTGCCCTGCTACTGCACTATAGGAGAACCAGGAAATGAATTCTTATTGATATATCATCCAGTTTTAGGCTTGAGTGGTTCAGATCTGTTGGATTATTGTCTCATACATCATTTGCATTGTCTTCTTCTGCAATAATCAAAGAAAATTGTTCTACTGTAACTAAATAATTGTGCTGATTTGTTTAATTCATTGGTCAAATTGCCTATAAAAAAACCAGAAAATGAATTCTCATTGATATATCATCCAGTTTTAGGCTTGAGTGGTTCAGAATCTGTTGGACTATCCCGCTTGATTTCCCAAGTAAGCTAGAATTTATATAGCATTTACCAACAATAAGTAAATCATAAACTTTTGTGAGCAAGAATTGATTTTACCTAAATTACCTCTTCTGAAACTCTACAATAATGCTTCAACTACCCATTATAGCCACTAAATGTCACTTATAACTATAGAAAGGAAGCTGGGAGGCAAGAACGCAAAAAAAAAAAAACAAAGACAACCTGAGAAAGGATTCAAAGTATGGTTCAACTCATGGCATCACTACAATGTCCTATAAAATCAGGTAAAGACCTCACCTGTATATATTGGATGAAAGTCATTGGCCTCAGAGTCAACTACTACTGATCTTGTCAAATTGTAAATACTTGCAATATGCTATTATACAATAGGAAACTCATTAAAAGATGAAGCTAACCTGCCAATATAGAATTGATTGCGTAGGCGCACTGGTTGGATTACCCTCTGGCCACATTGGAATTACAATGTATGCAGCAAATCTCTCATTTGCTTTTATCTTGTTTGTAATTTTTAAGGCAATTTCAACTGGTATCAGATTATTGGCACCTGCAATTACATTAGTGATAACAAATTACTAATGTGAAATTTCTCGGATAATATCATTTTACGGGGAAACACAAATGTAGAAAAATGTAGCTTTTCAATGTACTGGAAAGTGCTGTAATTTTATCGTTATCGTACCAGATTAAAATGTGTTACACATTTTTTGGTACTAAAAGGAGCTGTGGTAGTGCTGGTCTAAAGCGAAGCAACCAAGGGGAGTGTTTTTGGCCCCGAAAGAAATAGAAAACTGCATGCCACCAGTATACACATTACGTTCCAGAGTGTCATTTTACATCCACAAACGCGCACCACACACACACACCGCACCTTTAAGTCAATAACTAATTAAACTTTTCCTACACAAATATTTTGATTTTTAATCCAAAAACAATTAAACTTTTCTTATACGATTTTTTGTGAATTTTTTAGCTGTTAGTGTCACTCTTAAGATAGAAATACATGCGTGAGATTCCAAATATACTTAATTCAGTCATTGACTAAATATGCAATTGGTATATTGCAAGAAGAGGAGGCTGTTGTGAACTTTCGAGAGGCTTTAGAAGTGAAATCAACATTTACCTACGTCTTTATGGGAATTCCAATTAAAGGAAGAACCAAGAAAATACTGATTTTCAATGTAAATGAAGTGTTGGGCTGCACGGATGGCATTTACATAAGCACTATGGATGCTCATATCAATCAAAACATTCTTCCCACAGACAAGGTTCTGTTAGTTAAAAAAAAAAAAAATTTAGAAACTTGATAAAATGTAAACCAAAAATAGCATCAACCAAAGGAAAGTGTCTTCTTGCTGGAATTACATACATACCCTTATGCTTGCTTCTCTGGGATCCTTGGGGAAACCTTTGGCCGAGTTTGAGTCGATAGATCTAAACATCTGATTAGGCAATCAACAAAGGAAACAGCAAATTAAGAACAGGAGTTAGCATCTGAATAAGGTGCAGCACCTGTTGAAATTACAGCACCAATCCAAATCAATTTGGAAGAGGCCCAAAATTCACTCTATAAAATTCTAGAACTTTTTAACCGACCTATTTAGTCGGTAATAATGGAATGTGGTAGAAATCTCTCTTATGATATTTTATATTTAAAGAGATATTTTATATTTAAAGTTTTCTAGACATTTGTACACATGTATAATCTAGAAATATCCTAACCGATTAGGATAGTATAAATAGATATAGAGCTTGTGGCATAGAGGGTGGTGAATCAGATTTAGATAGTGAGGCGTGAATGTATGTGAAAAATATATCACTTTGTACTCCTCTGAGTAATAAAAGAAATTATATTATAAACTCTTCTTTCAATACCACAATCCGAGTTACAGTTTTCAACATTTGATATTAGAGCTTCATGTTCGAATAAGAAGTTAGCGAAGAAGATAAGGGCGTTCGTAAAATATAAGAAGCATCCTAAATTGATGTCTTCAGGAGGCGCAACACGGCGCAATCAACGGTTCCCATTTTTATGGGAGAAAACTACGACAGGTGGAAGATCAAGATGCGGACGCTGCTGCTTTCTCAAGGATTGTGGGATATAGTCAATAAAGATTCTATGGTGCCAACTACGGGAGAATTGACGCCAAAGCAGAAACAAGAACAAATGAACGATGCCAATGTCCTGTTTCTAATCCAACAGGGTGTTGCAGAAAACTTGTTTCCACGGATAAGTGGGGCTACTACATCCAAGAAGGCATGGGAGACTTTGAGAGAGGAGTTTGAAGGCTCCAAGAAGGTGAAAGTGGTGAAGTTGTAGACACTAAGAAGGCAATTTCAAAATATCCAAATGAAGGAGTCAGAAAAGATCAAGAAGTACATCTTACGAGTCGTCGAAATTATCAACCAGATGTGGACATATGGAGAAGATATCTCTGATCAGAAGGTAGTCGAGAAAATTTTAATTAGCCTCACTGACAAGTACGACTACATCGTTACTGCCATAGAAGAATCGAAAGATCTATCAACGCTTTCGATTCAACAATTGATGAGCTCCTTGGAGTCACACGAAGAGAGAAATTAAAGCTCCAACGCGAAGTAAATTTGGTGGAAGACGCATTCCACTCCAAGCTGAGCTTCAGACCTCGATATAACCCCACGAGTCAACAAAATATCCAAAACGAAGGTGGTGCGAGACTAGATGCAGAAAAGTAGTTTGCGTAAAAGGAGAAAGCACCAGGTTTGAGTTATTCAAATTTATTGTGCGATATACACAAAAGATAAAACCACAATACATCTGAATGTTAGTCAACAAAGAGATGCAACAAATGCAAGAAGACCGGCCACATAGCTAGAATGTGCAGATCAAGAATCAACGACCAAGCTAAACTTCATAGAAAAAAAGAAGAGTCACGAAAGTATTTTCTATGCGTGCCACTCATCCAAAGAAGAGAAAGGCGATATCTGGTTCCTTGACAGTGGTTGCACAAATCACATGACCGGAAACCGCGAATTATTTCACCACATTGACTCTTTGTATGAGACAAAGGTACATATGGGAAATGGCTCAATTGTTCAAGCAAAAAGGAAAAGGAAGTATTGCCGTACAAACTAAGATGGGTCCGAAATTTATCCGAGATGTACTATTGGTTACGGACCTAAAACAAAACCTGCTAAGCGTGGGGCAATTAGTGCAAAATGGGCATGCAGTTCATTTTGAAGATGGAGACTGCAAAATTTTTGACCGAAGAAATAAAAATCAAATAATAGCAAGAATACAAATGGAGAAGTCTAGAAGTTTCCCACTCCACATAAGCTCCGCTCAGCATTTGGCGCTAAGAAATGAGGTGATCGAGCCACGAGAGAAATGTGATACACAATGCCAAACGGGTCAAGTTCAAGCAATACTTCAAGTCCAGGATCAAACCCGAGTGCTAGTCGAAGAGCAAAAGAAGGGTCTACGATATAGATGTTAGAAATCTGCTATTAGAAACTGCAATTGGCTCATTTACTTTTAACGTTATGCAGTTTCTAATCTTAATGTGACCCGATTAATTAAGTCATAAATAGATCGTTCTATAATTAGAGCATTAGATCTGTGATTAATCTTAAGCGTTGAATTGGTATATGATGGACGTATCAGATTTAGAGTTAAATGTTATATAAAAGGATTGGGTCCTCTCTCTCCCTGCTAAGAGTCGCATTCTTCTCAAAGTAAAGAAGATGGAAGCCACGTTATCTTATTTTTCTTTACTTTGAGATCTCATGATTAATTATGAACAATTCAATTAATAGCCCAAAGATCACCAATACCGAATATTTCACAAACAAAACTTAATATGATCTATTGTTTAAGATGACATACCTTGATTAACAGCGGAAGATGTAATGGCTGCCATCTTCTTTCTTCTGACTCCTGACGGTTACTCTTCTTCTCAGAATTCGGTTTCTCTCTCTAACCCTATTTCTTTATGCGTTTCTTGATGGAGGAGAATGCGACTCTTAGCAGGGAGAGAGAGGACCCAATCCTTTTATATAACATTTAACTCTAAATCTGATACGTCCATCATATACCAATTCAACGCTTAAGATTAATAAAAGATCTAATGCTCTAATTATAGAACGATCTATTTATGACTTAATTAATCGGGTCACATTAAGATTAGAAACTGCATAACGTTAAAAGTAAATGAGCCAATTGCAGTTTCTAATAGCAGATTTCTAACATTCTCCCACTTGACCCGATTATTCATAATATCAAGTGTTGGGCATCATACTATGATAAATCGCTGAGAGTTATGGCGGTTGTGCATTATTAATTCAATGCATTTCCTTCCATATACTACAATACCAGCAATTCATCAATTCATACTCATAATTTACATAAAACAGCATAATGGTCCACATAATGTCTTATATCATAATGATTAAACATATATCTTTATAAGACTCTTTCTTGTTTAAAATTACATAAAATACGTACTATTACAATAAAACAAGAGACACATAATTGTATATCAGAAACACATAAAAGAGCTCAGAATGTCACACATCAATTATTATTAATACAACCAAGACCCATTCTTTGAACATGTTCCTTAAATTGTCTTGGCTGTAACCCTTTCGTCAAAGGGTCTGCAATCATAAGTTCTGTCCTGATGTGCATGATTGACACTCTTTGTTTCTGAACCTCATCTTTCACAACAAGATACTTCAGTTCCATATGTTTAGAGTACTTGTCGTTCTTTGAGAAAAACACTGCTGCAGAGTTATCACAATAAATTTTCAGCGGCTTGCTAATGGTGTCGACAACCGCAAGTCCTGAAATAAAGTTCCGCAACCATAATGCATGAATTGTGGCTTCAAAACATGCCACAAATTCTGCCTCCATAGTAGATGAAGCAACGATAGTCTGTTTCGCACTTTTCCATGATATGGCACCTTGAGCAAACAAAAACAGGTAACCAAAAGTCGATTTTCTAGTATCGATGCATCCAGCAAAATCTGAATCGCTATATCCAATCACCTCCAATTCATTGGATCTTCTATACATGAGCATGTAATCTTTCGTGCCTTGTAAGTACCTCAAAACTTTCTTTGCAGCTTGCCAATGTTCCCTTCCTGGATTACTTTGATACCTCCCTAACATACCGACCGCAAAACTGATATCCGGTCTAGTACAGGTTTGAGCATACATTAGGCTACCAACAACAGATGCATATGGAATTGATTCCATTTCCTTTCGTTCAACATCATTCTTAGGACATTGCATGAGATTGAATTTATCACCTTTCTGTACAGGAACTGTCCCAGGTGAACACTTACTCATTCCAAATCTCTCTAGAATCCTTTCGATATATCCTTTCTGAGACAATCCCAATATTCCTTGTGATCGATCACGGAATATTTCTATTCCAATCACATAGGATGCTTCTCCCATATCTTTCATTTCAAAGTTCGTTGAGAGAAATTCTTTAGTCTCGTGCAATATGCTTAAATTATTTGCAGCAAGCAAGATGTCATCAACATAAAGGACCAGATAAATAAACTTGCTCCCACTGATCTTTTGGTATATACAGTGATCAACCGTATTTTCCTTAAAACCAAAAGATGTAATAATGGTATTGAACTTAATATACCATTGCCGGGATGCTTGTTTAAGCCCATATATTGACTTCTTAAGTTTACACACCAATTGTTCTTTACCTTCTACAGAAAAACCCTCAGGTTGATCCATATAAACATCCTCATCAAGATCTCCATTCAGAAAAGCTGTTTTCACATCCATTTGATGCAATTCCAAATCATAATGAGCTACTAATGCTATTATTATTCTTAGTGAGTCCTTTTTCGAAACAGGAGAAAATGTCTCCTTGTAATCAACACCATCTTTCTGAGTGTAACCCTTAGCAACAAGTCTAGCTTTATACCGTTCGATATTACCACTAGAGTCGTGTTTGGTTTTAAAAACCCATTTGCATCCGACTCTTTTACAGCCATGTGGTAACTCAACGAGATCCCAAACTTCATTCTGACTCCTGACGGTTACTCTTCTTCTCAGAATTCGGTTTCTCTCTCTAACCCTATTTCTTTATGCGTTTCTTGATGGAGAAGAATGCGACTCTCCATTCGGAAATTGAATGCGTTTCTTTATGCCAAGTCAATAAGAATCAGATTATGAAAAGTAAGTTAGCTTGGTTTTGGGGCTGTGACTGATTGTTTTGCATAAAGTATGTGTTATAAGTCATTTATGCACATGAGATTTATGATTTTGTTAATCACCAAAGTGGTCAAAATCAGAATAATCATTTAGTGCATAAGTGACATAATGATTATTGATAGAAATTGCCAGTCATAATAATACCAATTAAAACTGGCGTCACTAATGATAGAACATGAGAACTTACCCAAAGGAAAGTCTTGTTCTATAACTAGTTGACATGACGAGGTTTAATAGATATTTTGATTAAATAAATATTGATCATCCAAAGATGTCAGTTCTATTTAATTGAATATATTTATTACTTACTTATGTTTTGGTATTTAATTATGTTAAGTATAAGATAGTATCTACCCAAAGGAGTGCTATATTATACAATTATGTATATATCTGAATCGCGTTGGTTATGAGCTTATAGTTATTTCAATTTTTAATTTGCAGTAGTTCCCATGATACACATGCTTCATCTGTTACATTGTTCACTGGTGTTAATTTTTCCGAATGGAGAGAACAAGTCAATTTCCATTTAGGTGTTCAGGATCTTGACTTGGCACTCCTTGAAAATAAACCTGGTGCTCTTACAACAGCTAGTACTGAGGCAGAAAAATCACACCATAAAGCATGGGAACGCAGTAACAGATTGAGCCTTATGTTTATTAAGATGACTGTTGCTAACAACATCAAGTCAACAATTCCACAAACAGAAAGTGCTAAGGAATATATGCAGTTTGTGGAAGAGCGTTTTCGTTCAGCTGATAAGTCACTCGCTGGTACTCTTATGGCAGAACTCACGACCATGAAGTTTGATGGGTCGCGAACTATGCAGGAGCACATTATAGAGATGACTAATCTTGCAGCAAGGTTAAACTCCCTGGGACTTACAGTAGAGGATTCTTTTCTTGTCCAGTTTATCCTGAACTCGCTACCTTCTGAATATGGACCTTTTCAGATTAACTATAACACTATAAAGGATAAGTGGAATGCTAATGAATTGGCCAGTAGACTTGTTCAGGAAGAAGGACGTTTGAAAAATCAAGTGAATCACTCAGTAAGTTTCGTGAGTAATAAAGCTGGTAAAGAAAAGAAAGGAAAATCAAGTCATTTCAAGAAGAAAAGGGCACCTGCTAAGAATGGGCAGGATAAGGAAAAGAAGGAACTAAAGGATGTTCAATGTCATTTCTGTAAAAAGAAAGGACATTATCAAAGTGACTGTCCGAAAAGGATAGCTTGGTTCGAAAATAAAGGTAATTATCTATCTTTCGTATGTTTTGAATCAAATTTAGTTGAAGTTCCTATTAATACATGGTGGCTTGATACTGGTGCTACAACTCATGTTTCCAATAATATGCAGGGATTTCTTATGATCCGAACTATAAATCCAAATGAAGATCGTTTTCTCTTTATGGGAAACGGAATGAAATCCTCAATTGAAGGCATTGGGACTTATCGTCTAATTCTAGAAAGTGGATATGTATTAGACTTATACAGTACCCTTTATGTACCTTCATTATCTAGAAACCTTATTTCCGTAAGTAAGTTGGATATTTCTGGTTTTAGATGTATGTTTGGATCTGGTTGTTTTGATTTATATAAGAATACTGATAATGTTGGTTCTGGTATTCTAATTGATGGTTTATATAAATTGAAACTGAATGACACTTATGAGAATTCCTTGCTGAATGTAGTAAATAATGTTGGATGCAAACGTAGCATGTTGAATGAAAATTCTGCTTTCTTGTGGCATAAAAGACTAGGTCATATATCCAAAGAAAGAATGATGAGATTAGTAAGTAATGAAATTTTGTCAAATTTGGACTTTAGTGATCTAGAATTATGTGTGGATTGTATTAAAGGTAAACAAACCAAACATAATAAGAAAGGAGCCACTAGAAGCAACCAGCTTCTTGAAATAATACACACTGATATTTGCGGACCTATGGACACTCCAGCCTTTAATGGAGAAAAGTATTTCATCACTTTTATTGACAATTTTTCCCGTTATGGTTATGTCTATTTGCTTCATGAAAAATCTCAATCTGTGAATGTCCTTGAGACGTTTGTAAAGGAAGTTGAGAGGCAATTAGATAAAAAGGTGAAAATCATAAGGTCTGATAGAGGTGGTGAATATTACGGCAAATATAATGAGTCAGGCCAGTGTCCAGGTCCATTTGCAAAATTCCTCGAAAGTCATGGCATATGTGCGCAATACACAATGCCAGGTACACCACAGCAAAATGGTGTAGAAGAAAGGCGCAATAGGACGTTAATAGATATGATTAGGAGTATGATGTCAGATTCTACACTACCTAAGAATTTGTGGTCGTATGCTCTCAAAACTGCTAATTATTTGTTGAATAGGGTTCCTAGTAAAGCTGTTCAAAAGACTCCTTTTGAGTTATGGACTAACAGGAAACCTAGCTTAAGACACCTGCATGTTTGGGGTTGTCCAGCGGAAGTGAGAATTTATAATCCACATGAAAAGAAATTAGATTCTCGAATGATCAGTGGGTACTTTTTAGGTTACCCTGAGAAATCTAAAGGGTATGTGTTTTACTGTCCTAATCATAGTTCAAGAATTGTAGAAACTGGTAATGCTAGATTCATTGAGATTGGTGAAGTCAGTGGGAGTACTAGAAGAGAAATAGTAGAAATAAAGGAAACAAGGGTAAATGTTACATTGCCTAGAATAGTTCCTCCATCTACTATTACTCCAAATGTTGTTCCAGCTGTTGTAGAACAGCATGATGATAATGAACAACATATATATGAAGAAGTACTTCCTGAAGGAAATGACTTACATAATGCTGATATGCATGAACCACAACAAGTAGCATTAAGAAGGTCTCAAAGAGATCGTAGGTCAGCTATTTCTAATGATTATGTGGTTTATATGCAAGAATCAGATTATGATATAGGAATCAATAAGGATCCAGTTTCGTTTTCACATGCTGTAGAAAGTAAAGAGTCAAAGAAATGGATTAATGCCATGAAAGAAGAACTGAAATCCATGCAACAGAATGAAGTTTGCGATCTCGTTGAGTTACCACATGGCTGTAAAAGAGTCGGATGCAAATGGGTTTTTAAAACCAAACACGACTCTAGTGGTAATATCGAACGGTATAAAGCTAGACTTGTTGCTAAGGGTTACACTCAGAAAGATGGTGTTGATTACAAGGAGACATTTTCTCCTGTTTCGAAAAAGGACTCACTAAGAATAATAATAGCATTAGTAGCTCATTATGATTTGGAATTGCATCAAATGGATGTGAAAACAGCTTTTCTGAATGGAGATCTTGATGAGGATGTTTATATGGATCAACCTGAGGGTTTTTCTGTAGAAGGTAAAGAACAATTGGTGTGTAAACTTAAGAAGTCAATATATGGGCTTAAACAAGCATCCCGGCAATGGTATATTAAGTTCAATACCATTATTACATCTTTTGGTTTTAAGGAAAATACGGTTGATCACTGTATATACCAAAAGATCAGTGGGAGCAAGTTTATTTATCTGGTCCTTTATGTTGATGACATCTTGCTTGCTGCAAATAATTTAAGCATATTGCACGAGACTAAAGAATTTCTCTCAACGAACTTTGAAATGAAAGATATGGGAGAAGCATCCTATGTGATTGGAATAGAAATATTCCGTGATCGATCACAAGGAATATTGGGATTGTCTCAGAAAGGATATATCGAAAGGATTCTAGAGAGATTTGGAATGAGTAAGTGTTCACCTGGGACAGTTCCTGTACAGAAAGGTGATAAATTCAATCTCATGCAATGTCCTAAGAATGATGTTGAACGAAAGGAAATGGAATCAATTCCATATGCATCTGTTGTTGGTAGCCTAATGTATGCTCAAACCTGTACTAGACCGGATATCAGTTTTGCGGTCGGTATGTTAGGGAGGTATCAAAGTAATCCAGGAAGGGAACATTGGCAAGCTGCAAAGAAAGTTTTGAGGTACTTACAAGGCACGAAAGATTACATGCTCATGTATAGAAGATCCAATGAATTGGAGGTGATTGGATATAGCGATTCAGATTTTGCTGGATGCATCGATACTAGAAAATCGACTTTTGGTTACCTGTTTTTGTTTGCTCAAGGTGCCATATCATGGAAAAGTGCGAAACAGACTATCGTTGCTTCATCTACTATGGAGGCAGAATTTGTGGCATGTTTTGAAGCCACAATTCATGCATTATGGTTGCGGAACTTTATTTCAGGACTTGCGGTTGTCGACACCATTAGCAAGCCGCTGAAAATTTATTGTGATAACTCTGCAGCAGTGTTTTTCTCAAAGAACGACAAGTACTCTAAACATATGGAACTGAAGTATCTTGTTGTGAAAGATGAGGTTCAGAAACAAAGAGTGTCAATCATGCACATCAGGACAGAACTTATGATTGCAGACCCTTTGACGAAAGGGTTACAGCCAAGACAATTTAAGGAACATGTTCAAAGAATGGGTCTTGGTTGTATTAATAATAATTGATGTGTGACATTCTGAGCTCTTTTATGTGTTTCTGATATACAATTATGTGTCTCTTGTTTTATTGTAATAGTACGTATTTTATGTAATTTTAAACAAGAAAGAGTCTTATAAAGATATATGTTTAATCATTATGATATAAGACATTATGTGGACCATTATGCTGTTTTATGTAAATTATGAGTATGAATTGATGAATTGCTGGTATTGTAGTATATGGAAGGAAATGCATTGAATTAATAATGCACAACCGCCATAACTCTCAGCGATTTATCATAGTATGATGCCTAACACTTGATATTATGAATAATCGGGTCAAGTGGGAGAATGTTAGAAATCTGCTATTAGAAACTGCAATTGGCTCATTTACTTTTAACGTTATGCAGTTTCTAATCTTAATGTGACCCGATTAATTAAGTCATAAATAGATCGTTCTATAATTAGAGCATTAGATCTTTGATTAATCTTAAGCGTTGAATTGGTATATGATGGACGTATCAGATTTAGAGTTAAATGTTATATAAAAGGATTGGGTCCTCTCTCTCCCTGCTAAGAGTCGCATTCTCCTCCATCAAGAAACGCATAAAGAAATAGGGTTAGAGAGAGAAACCGAATTCTGAGAAGAAGAGTAACCGTCAGGAGTCAGAAGAAAGAAGATGGCAGCCATTACATCTTCCGCTGTTAATCAAGGTATGTCATCTTAAACAATAGATCATATTAAGTTTTGTTTGTGAAATATTCGGTATTGGTGATCTTTGGGCTATTAATTGAATTGTTCATAATTAATCATGAGATCTCAAAGTAAAGAAAAATAAGATAACAATAGAGTCATTCCCCAAGCAAGTAAGATATTTACCTGAAATTTACGAGTTGTCCAATTTCTCAATAGTTGAACCTCAAATCTTTGAAGAGACCGAGAAGCATGAAAATAAGAAGAAGGTCATAGAGGACCAAATACACATGATTGAAAATAACAACATTTTGGAGCTTTCAATTGACCAAAAGTCAAGTCATTTACAAGACAAAGTTAAATCCTCACGGCGAAGTTTAAAACTACAAAACAAGAATGATGACAAAAGGCTTCAAACAAAAATCCGGTATCAACTATTGGGAGATGTTCCGATGAGAAAGCTAGCAACTCAAAAGAAGTGGCAATCATATCCATAGAAGGCAAAATCGGCCGTTCCGGAGCGGGGTCGGACGGTACCGATCCGATTTTAGGCCGATTTACGCGGTTACTGAAAATTTGGTCAAATTTCGGCCGTTCCGGCATCATTCCGGTCAAATTTCATCCGTTTCGGACCGAAATAGACCGATTCTACCGAAACGGACGAAACACTAATCAACCAAACTCAAAATTTTTTTTTTTGCTGTCTCTGGGATTCGAACTTGAGCCTTCAGCGATGCAACCAAACACAACTCCACCACACCACAAAGTGTTTCTTGGTTAAAACTATAAGTCATTTGTATATATCCATTTGTATATGTCCATTTAAACTCATTTCTATATATCCATTTCAACTCATTTCTATATATCCATTTAGTTGTACTACTTGTATTATATTGTATTAGTAGATTATTTAATTGTAATAATTTTTCTAAATTTTTTTATCAATTTTTTTTCTATTTTTTTAGTGTAAAACAAGCTTTTGCCAAAAAAGTCCGATTTTCCGATCCGATTCGGCCGATCCCGACCGATTTTTCCGATCCAGATCGGGATCGCTCGGTGCCGATCCCGATTCCGATACCGATTTTTCCTTCTATGATCATATCTACTTGGCGTTGGATCGGCATTCCAAAATAACTACATTGATAACAAAAATTACGTGAAGCACACTAGTGGAAAAAGTACAATTAGTGTCGCCCCATCAGTGTCGGATTTAAGCCCTACCCGATACAGATACAGATCAGCAACGGGCACATTACAAAGCCGACCTTGATTTCACTTATCAGGAACGGCTGTATTTAAAAATCCGTTCTTGATAGTGCTGGCCAAATCAGGAACGGCCTTTTACAAAGAGGCGTTCCTGATTGTGTCTTAAATAGGATCGGTTTTATAAAGAGGCGTTCCTAATTAGTAGTATTTTGTATCGGTTGTATTAGGTGCGTTCCTGATAGGTATCAGGAACGGTCATTTATAAAGAGGCGTTCCTGATTGTGTCTTAATAGGATCGGTTTTTTAAAGAGGCGTTCCTGATTAGTAGTATTTTGTATCGGTTGTATTAGGTGCGTTCCTGATAGGTATCAGGAATGGTCTTTTATAAAGAGGCGTTCCTGATTGTGTTTTAATAGGATCGGTTTTATAAAGAGGCGTTCCTGATTAATAGTATTTTGTATCGGTTGTATTAGATGCGTTCCTGATAGGTATTAGAAACTGTTATTTTAATAGCCGATGCTAATGGCCAAGCTAGGGTTCATTCTGCGCCAAGCTAGTTTCATATTTCATTTTCAAATCTCTCTCGGACTCAGACCCTCTCCCTCGCGCGCGCTCAAGTCACGTCCCGAGGTCTCTCTCTCTCTCTCTCGCGGGCTCTCTCTCTCGCGGGCTCTCTCTCTCTGCGCCAAGCTTTTCACTCGGGCTCTCTCTCTCTCGCGGGCGGCTCCGCCGCACCTCGCTCTGCCGCACCTCGCTGAGAGAGAAGTTGAGTTTGCGGAGAAGAGCGGAGCGGAGTGAAATTAGCGCTGATCCTCCCTTTCCCTTCCGTTTGTTCCCTCTACGCAGAGGTTTCTGGAGCACAGCCTAACTATATACCACCGGGTAAAACTTGCATTGTACCTACCAGTGGCGACTGAGGAGAAGCGATCGGCATCGTCGGAGGAGAAGATCCGCCTTTTTGAGCTCAAGTTTCTCGAGGTAATTGGTGAGTCTCTCTCTCTCTCGCTTTCTCTCACTCCCTCGATTGGCCTTTTTTCATTACCAGCAGCCGGTTCTCTTCGTGCTGGAGATCTCCAGTTGTGTCCTTTCTAATTAATGTTGAGAAAAATGTACCAATTAATGACTTTTTGGTGCAACTAATTAATGTTGGTAAATTGATATGAATTCTGTGCATCAGAGTTGGAAAAACAAGGTACCAAATTTAGGCATAATTCACACTTCTTGTCCACTGGGGCTGAATTGGGTTTAGGTGCACAATTGCGGGTCAATTCAGAATTAATTAGGCAAAATCAGGGATACTGGCCACAATCGCGGGCAAATTTTTCCTATCTTTCATTTAGTTGCTAGTTATACTGGACAAAATGTTCTCAAATTAAGTATCTACCAATCTCTCTGATTATAGATAATTGGCAAAATATAGCTTCCGATCTTTCAATTGAATAAGCAAATAGAAATAGCTTTGAGTAGTTTGCACTTTTAGGTTAATTACGGGATATCTCGAGAAGACTTGGAGAGAATGGTCGGAGCAGATGATTTAAAATTTAGCGGTTTAGATCTTGCTAATCTTATAAGGAAAAAATATGGAAGGTCATATGATGTTCAGCTTATAAGAAAGGTGGTTAATATTCGTTTTACCTTTCTTTCATTTTCAAAGGCCAAAAATTTAGGCAAACCAGGGATTAACATTCTAAATTCCAAATTGTCCTGCAAAAATTACCTTTGTTAATGGTACCAAATTGGTCTCATATAAATTCAATGACATTATTGATTTATTGGGCAATTACTCGACTTAAATTGCTCATTTTGGGGAATTTGTATGGGTCTAGTCAGACAAGTACCAGTCAGCACTAGTAGATCAGCAGTATTTGGTTTGCAATTTTCTATTTGCCCTTTATTTCTCAAGAAAGGAACTTGAAGCTGAAATTTTTTCTTCAACTTTTTGAATTTGAGCTTTAGGCATGTAATTCCTTGTATATATTGGTAACAGGAGTTCATGGGAAGAAACCTACTAGCAATGAATGTGATGTGGAAGTACAGAGAACAAGTACTTTTTATGCTTGGTAAATTTTCATTTTTGTTGGGTTAAATATTTTCATTATCTCTAAATTGGTTGGTCTGCACTGGGAGTAATAGACCCATAAAAAATATAATACTATTTGACAGGGAAATAAATCTGCTGTTATTCCGATCGCAACCGTTGATTTTCATTGAGATTCGCACATGAAAAAGTTTCTTCATTGAAATTCATGTATAGAAAAAATTGAATGGTTGGGATCGGAATAACAGGTTCCTGTTATTCCCAAGGAATAACAGCAGATTTATTTCCATTTGACAGTCTTGGATATTTTTGGTACAAGTGGGCTAACTGATGATATGTACTATTACAATCTTTGATTTTTGGATGACAATGGTCAGCTTTGCCCAAAAGTCCCTTAATTATTTATTGCTTCATTTTTTCTTGGATATTTTCTGTTTAGTTCAAGATAAATTACACCTTACCATTTTTGGTCTAGCTTTAACTTTGCCTGAATTGAATCCTAACTGCACCATGCTTCCTCATTTGTTGCAGAGATCATTTCCATTGAGTGAAGAGGAGTACATATTGAGGCTCGATGATGTGGCGAATAATCTAAAATGTTGGAGAGCTGTCTCTCATGTACAAAATAGTTTCGCAAAAACGAAAGCTAGAGAGGCCTCGAATCGGAAAAGTAATTTCTCATTTTTTTCAACTAATTCAACCTCCTTTTCTCTTTTTATGATATATTTCTCACTCAAGAATTATTATAACACATCCTCCTAGAAAATAAATAAAATAAATAAGCAAATACTTGGTGAAGGAAAAACATGTCTTCCACTGACTTAAATGTATATTTTTATTCTTCTTAATTTGACTTATTTTAGTCTGGTAAATGTAGATATCAAGGGCATTGAGCCAGTGAAGATTATTATTTGAGTGTGTGGTTTTTCATGTGTTATTAAAGATATAAATGAAATTTATGATTCATATGGAAGTGCAAAAGTTATGGTAAATTTGGACCGGCGTTGATATTTTCCATTTTTTGGACCGGCATTGATATTTAAGCCTCAAATTAAGTACTTAGACGAATATATGACAATTAACTTGGATAATTTTGTGTCTTTTGTGTGTTTTGTGGATATATGGAATTAAATTTGAATATTTTTTTATGGCAATTAACTTGTTTGATGTCTTTTGTTTGTGATTGTGGCATATTAATTATTGATCTAAATGTGATATTTGAATTAGCTCATGCGAATACCCACATTTTGCAAAAAAAAAAAAAAAAAAAAAAAAAAAAAAAAAAAAAAAAAAGTATGAACAGTAACGGTTGTTTATTAAAAGGCCGTTCCTGATTGTTAAAATCAGTATCGGTTGTTCTTAAAGGCCGTTTCTGATTATCAACATCAGTATCGGCTAATAACAAACAACCGTTCCTGATTGTCCATATCAGTATCGGCTATTTAACCGTTCCTGATTATGAGATTTAGTGTCGGTTATTTAACCGTTCCTGATTAGTTCTACTATCTGTAACAGCTGGGTCAGTGTCGTCTCTAGGTCCGCTCCTGATGCGTGTTTTTAACCGTTCCTGATGTGTGTTTTTCCACTAGTGGCAGCCACACAATTTTAGCTCAAGGAGGAGAGAATAGAGGATACAGAAGCAAATTAAAATTTTGAGAGAATCGAGTCTGTGCTGAGGAGTGTTGATATAGCACCAATCCAAATCAATTTGGAAGAGGTCCAAAATTCACTCGGTAATAATGGAATGTGGTAGAAATCTCTCTTATGATATTTTATATTTAAAGTTTTCTAGACTTTTGTACACAAAGTATAATCTAGAAATATCCTAACCGACTTTAGGATAGTATAATTAAATAGATGTAGAGCTTGTGGCTTAGAGGGTGGTGAATCAGATTTAGATAGTGAGGCGTGAGTGTATGTGAAAAATATATCAGTTTGTACTCCTCTTGAGTAATAAAAGAAATTATATTATAAACTCCTCTTCTTTCAATACCACAATCCGAGTTACAATTTCCAACAGTACCAATGAGTATATGCACTTGTGTTGTTGTAATGTTATAAAAACATGAAGAATTTAGTGTGATAGATGGCGCAAACCTGGACATGCCAAGACTCTGGATTATGGTCATTCATGTAAGGCGTATGATCAAGGAACATCTCAGGAATACTGTTAAGATTGAGCAGTGCGTCTTCGTAAGTCTTGCCCATTTTCTTAACTCCATGCTGCTTTCCGGCTTTCCACCAGCGCTCTTGAAAATTTGTGAGCACATCATAGGCTGCAGGACTATCAATCTTAGAGTGCAAGTCGTGCCATGGCTCTCTGGGACCGCAAGTGTTGAGTTCCTTTAAAAAGGATGAAAAGGAGATTGTTAATTAGTAATGAACAAGACAAGGGATGAGGATTCATGATTGGAAAAGCAGAAAGAAAGTTAAGTAGTTAGTTACTGCAAAGTTGGGGTTGTGAAAGTCATTCTTGTGAATTGTTTGGAGAGTTTTAAATAAAGGATGTGTTGGGGTGTCGTATCGGCCTCCGCACAGATCAAGTCCTCCGACAAATGCAACTAATTTTCTTCTGTAGTTGCCAGCATCAGCATCCACAACAACAGTTTTCTGATGATGCGTGAAGATAGTTCCTGTTTCCTGCACTCTCCCGTCAGGTTGTACTTGTATCAGCCTTCATCAATTTCTTCCCAACATAATTAGTAAAATTATAACTAGATGCTCAGTCACCTGTTGTTTGACAACGCTGTGCTTCTTGCCAGCAGACCGAGGGCAGAGCAACACATTCACTGAAGAATGTTTAAAAAACCGACGTGTCTCCTCATCATTAGTGCCCATGATCCCAGCCTGTCAACACAATTAATGTCTATTATCTGTTTTTTTTTAGTTCTACACTTTTATATACAGAGATAAAGATTAAAGAGACAGATCGATTGACGGATCTTCAAAATAAATAAATATGAGTATATCAGTCCTCACAGTTTTGATACCGAGAATGCTCCTCGAGGTGGGGTCATCCCAAATGAGAAGGCAAACCCGAGCCCCTTCTTGGGACTTGCGCTTCAGGAGATCACCTAAAGTCACCATATTCCCTTTCCCTCCATCACGAACCAGAGCCACCGTGTGGAAAACTGACCAACCTGCAATGTAAATCAACCTGGTAGCCCCACTAATTGCATCGAAAACATCTCTCCAGCACTGCCCATGGTTATACTCTACTCCATTGCCAAGCCACATGCTCGGCAAGCAATTGTCGGGCACGTGCGCATCCTGGTACAGAGTAACCTCCCCTCCCATTCTGAGAGGAAAGTATGTATTAGGAACACCTTTGCAATCCGGCCCCACAGTTACGCCGTGGTGGTATGTTGTAAGCTTTGCAACCGGGATGTACTGCAGTGAGAAGCTTAGAATGGCTCCTTTCTTGCATGGCTTTCCGTTTGGCCCAAGAATTGGAAATATGCCATCAATTGTCTTCCCTGAGCAAATAGCTTCAGCCGAGACTGACACAGTACCAATGATCTGTGCACCGAGCACGTCATCGTCCTTGACTGTGAACAGCACCTCGGGTGCCTCATGGGCCACCGGCACAAAAAATGGTTGATCCCATATGGGGTTCTCGTTGTTGTCGATTACATACGTGCGTGCTACAACAGCGTATGAGACAGAGACGGTGACATATGGGTCGCTGGTTGAGTTGGTCATGCCGGTCCCGCGAAAATAATCTCCGACGGTCTTGTGGAACTTGTCCATGTTGGGCAATTTTCTTGCATATCTGATGAATATCTCCAGGCTTCCGTGAAGGAGGAGAACCTTCCCTTTGTTGCCGTGAGATGCAGTATACGACATGATTTGACCGATGTCATGGCCATGATGCATTGCAAGAATGCTTAGCTTGGAGAGAGAATGAATGAAGACTTGCCAAAAATTGATGCGAGTGCTGCGTAGCACCTTTCAAGTATATAGCATATATATAGTAATATAGTACTAATCTTACTAATAATGGGAACGATGAGCTTTCATGGTGCGTTGAATTGAGGGATGGAGGTTAAACGGCCACCTTTTATCCGTAAAATTAATTATTGGAAAATGAAAATCTAGTTTTATAATTGTTAGAATTATTTGATATTATTTTAAAATCGTCAAACTTAGATTTAATTAAATAACATTTGTAACAAATCTGTTAGAAAAAAAATAGATACTGAAGATGATGGATTCAACACATTTCTTTAATATTTTATTTTATACTACAAGTCAAGTGGTACATTTAGCCGATATTTTTATTAATACCCAAAAAAAAAACAAATTATCAAATCTGCACCCACCCCAAACTTATTTTTATTTCTACCCCAACCGCCCATCCACTGGGCGGTCCAGTTTCCCCACCTGACCGCCCAGCAGCTGGGCGGTCCACTATGCATAGCTGACCGCCCAGCCACTGGGCGGTCCAGTTTCCATAGCTGACCGCCCAGCAGCTGGAAGGTCCGCTAGTGTTTTTTTTTTTTTTATATATATATAGAGACAATATGAATATCAAGATGTTGAATTCTTAACGCTAAAAATTCGAATTTTTTTTGTAAATATTAGTTAGATTATTTCTTTTAAGCATATTTATACTAAAATACGCTAAATTACTTGGAATTATGTTAAATTACGTTGAGTTACACTATATTAAGTTAAATTACATTAAATTACATTACATTACGCTAAAATACGGTAAATTACATATGAATAGGGACGATATCTTCACTAAAAAGGCGAAAAACGACGACGAAACTTCAAACGGTCATAAAACAGCGATCGAGTGTCCGATTATGCTGAAATTACTTTAAATTACACTAAATAACAATAACTTTAAATTACACTAAATTACTTTAAATTACACTAAATTACTTTAAATTACACTAAATAACAATAACTTCGCTAATTATGCTGAAATACAGTAAATTATGGTAAACTACGCAAAATTACGCTAAAGTAGACCGATTATGTGTCATCTTTCATGAATCATAAAAAATAGTAAAAAAATTCCGAAAATAATAAAAATTGGTATTCTACAAGTTCATTATGTAACTAATTTACTGAGCTACTTAGTTTGAATAATATAAATGAAAATCTTAATCGGAAACTTCAACTCAAGTTTTGAGGCTCTTCCCTTAGTTTTTTGGCGATTCTGAATTTCGGAATCCGACATCGCTAGCACGGACACATGCGCATTTTCGTAAGCTTTCCGAAAAGTGGTCATTTGCTGAAATCGGACACTCGAGCGCCGTTTTATGACCGTTTGAAGTTTCGTCGTCGTTTTTCGCCTTTTTAGTGAAGATATCGTCCCTATTCATATGTAATTAACGTATTTTAGCGTAATGTAATGTAATTTAACTTAATATAGTGTAACTCAACGTAATTTAACATTTCAAGTAATTTAGCGTATTTTAGTATAAATATGCTTAAAAGAAATAATCTAACTAATATTTACAAAAAAAATTCGAATTTTTAGCGTTAAGAATTCAACATCTTGATATTCATATTGTCTCTATAAAAAAAAAAAAAACTAGCGGACCGCCCAGCTGCTGGGCGGTCAGCTATGAAACTGGACCGCCCAGTGGCTGGGCGGTCAGCTATGCATAGTGGACCGCCCAGACAGTGGGCGGTCAGGTGGGAAAACTGGACCGCCCAGTGGACGGGCGGTTGGGGTAGAAATAAAAATAAGTTTGGGGTGGGTGCAGATTTGATAATTTGTTTTTTTTTTGGGGTATTAATAAAAATATCGGTACATTTAGGGTCTGTTCGGCAATAAAATCTTTTATGATAGTGAGAACTAAAAAAAATGAGAATGAAAATTTAAATTTGTGAATTATCAAGATTTTTTAATAAATTAGAAAAATTTGGAATATGTGTTAGACAAATGGATAGAAAATTAGTTAGAAAGTTGAGTTTTTTCTTTTTACAAATTATATTGTGGTTGTTCTAGATGGAAATAAAGAGTATAACAATCAACGTCAAACAGAAAATGAAAAAAGAGACGAGATTACTAGACTTGTGTGGAATGATTTTGTTAGACGTCAAAATAAAAATATAACTTAAAAATTAGATTTGTGTTTTGTTCAATTAAAATTTCTTGTACTTTTGAATTCTATTTTGTTTAATTATTTTTAATTTTGTGATTGATAAATTATTATTGTATTGTTAAAATGCTATTTGAAGTTATTTTCAGTCTTTGTGTTTTAATTCTTGTATTAAAATTTTAGAATGGGTAAAATGGGTATTTTAAAATTTTAGAATGAGTTTTAATATAAAAGACAATAAAATGGGTAAATTGTGAGTTTTTGAAGTTTAAAGGGGAAATATGTAATTTCAAAGTGTAGAGGGGCAAATACGTATTTTGAAGTTTTTGAGGGGTATACGTGAAACTCCCCCTTCTTTTGACTATCAAATGCACAATTTGTTATTTTGATCTAGACACTCTACTTGGTATAAAATATAAATAAGCCTTCGTCATCTAACAATTACCAAAAATACAATTTTAAAAAATCTCATATTTTCACGCAAACTACAATATTTTTATTTATTTATTGTTATTACATGATAAATGTTGAAGAAATCTTCCATCAAATTGTCTCATTGACGTACGTGATCCAAAGACAAGCGTAATTTGTTAGTATCATGAATCATTGCGGCTCAATTTTACTTTTATTTGAGCTTTTCTTCTCTCATTCATTGCGGCCCACGAAGGGTGGACCGCAATGTAGGCCACAATAATCGAATACAATCCGGTTATTTTTTAAAATTTTGAAAAGACAATGCTATCGTTTTAATTTATTATTTTTAATGCGACAAAATTGATGCTCGACACGTGATTGTGCAATGCTCGGTACGTGATTGCGCAGTGCTAGCACGCGTACCTTTTTTTTTTTTTATATTGGGAAACTCTAAAAAAAAATTTAATGTGACCCCATAATTTTTTTTATATGATTCAATTATTTTCTTCATCATTTTCATTCACTTCTTCATTATTTTCTTTTTCTCCTTTTTCACCATTTCTGTAACTCCTGACTATAACCATTATTTCTATTAAGAAGTCTCCGGATTCCTCTATCAATTGGAAATCTCCCCCCCTCTCCCCCCCTCCCCCTCTCCTCTCCTCTCCTCTCCCCCCTTCTCCCTCTCTTTCACACACCCTAAGCATACTCCCAACCTCTAATCACTAATGAAGGACTCCTACCCATACGCGCCGTGGAGTCAGGATCAAGCCTCTGTGTACTTTCCCTCAAGCACCCATCGCGATAGGCTTGCCAATGATGCTGCCCACTCTATCATGGCCATTTTTACATCGGGCTCGACAGATAGGGATTACTCCCGCATCCAGGATCACCTAGTTCATTTATACGGCGGCCTCCGGCACCATTATCGGGTTACTAGGTGCTCCCGTGTCAGGTTTCTCATAGCCTTGCCGGAGCACCTAAACAGGGGAGCGGTTTTGGGTGACCAACTTCCCTGGGCAAATGCCAACCAGGTCGCTTTCTTTCTATACAACCACAAAGAACCATGGAAACCAACCCCAATCTCCTTCAGGGTGTACCTACGTGTCCTTTGTTACCCGGCCGAATTCTGGCACCATACCTACTTCAGACTTTTGACAGCGGGATTTGGGGAGCTCCTCACTGCGGATGATCCCAATACTCTGGGAAGAGATAGATCCTCGCTCAGGCTCACGATTAAGACTTTTGATCCTACTCTGATTCCCCTCTGCTCCATCATTCATTTTGAGGAAGGCTGGCTAAGGTGTCGCTGGTCCTTGATTGGGTGGGAAATGGACGACTCCGACCTCCCGGGGGACTTTCAGGGACCAACCTCGGGTGGCTCCATGGCGGATATGAACCCAGACTTTGAATGGTCGGGTATGCCACCTGGGGATGACCTGCTCTGTCAACAGATGGCCGCTGCTTACAAAGGGGCTATGCTCTACCCGGAACGGGGTTCCTCCACTCCAAACCCCTCGCGGTCCACTATGGATTGTAGTGCACCGGGTTCACGTTGCCCCAATACAAGGACAAAAGCTCAATTATCTGCTAGGGAGTCAGTCGAGGACGATTCTGCTCTACAGACCTGGCCATGCAGGGGAGGGACACGCGTTCAAAGACGACTGCAGGCTCTAAGAGATCGGATGTGGTTCAACCTTGGCTCCTTACCCAACCTAAGGCTAAGCTCTCTAACCAAAGCCCTTTCTTACTCGCCTCAGTGTAATCATCTTCCACATAAGATCGTAACGCAGGCCTCATTCACAAACAACAAGTCTCCCACGTCCCCATCCTTACCCCTGTCAACACCAGTTCTCCTGCACGCTCTGAATGTACCCTCTGATCTCACGCCCCGCACCGCAGACACCACCTTACTCCAAACCTCTACTACACAACAGACAAAACTTTACCCACGAAACGCTACAGATCGGGGTGCAGTGACTACAGCCACACCAGAACCAAAACCAACAAACGCTAGCCTACACACAGTTCGGTATAAATTCATCTCTTCGCAGCCTTCTATTCTCGGTCCTCACCCACATGCCCCCAATCCCCAAATAACACCCAATAACCACCTCTATCACAATCTTCCCACATCCACCCCACCATACCCCACTAAGCCGTCTCCCTACTCCACATACCAGTCAACGATCCCCAACTACCCACCAACCAAAACCGCCGGTGCTCACATGGAACAGTCTGATGAGGATCTCATCCGGAAGTTTGCGGGATTGCATACGGAGAACGCAAATAATGCACTAACTATCTCAATCCCTTCAACAGCATTCACTACCAGAAACTGGGATCTCTGTGTAGTAGTTAAAGTGTTCTCTGAGCGCACTGTTTTTGATGCACAATTTGAGAAACAGATGCGACGAGTTTGGGGTGTCCATCCATCAACTCTATTCTCAACGACGGCAAGAGGTCTCTTCCTGGTCGAATGTGAGAACAAAAACCGACTGCGACAAAATTCTTCTGGAGGGACCTTGGACATACAGACAGGACCTTGTGATTGCGTCTGAGTGCTCCTCCATGGATGATATTAATGGCTCTAAAATGACTCACTCTCATTTTTGGGTCCAATTTCATAATATCTCGCTGGATGTCCTAAGAGAAGAAGGGGTTAAAATCCTAACAGACCAGATAGGCACGGCGGTCTCAGACCTGATCACGGTATATTTAAATGGGAGGCAGTTTTTCAAAGTTAAAATCATGATTGAGCTCTCCTCTCAGCTTAAGGATAGACTCCTCATTAACAACTCAACCCTGGGTAACATTGAGGTCTTCCTGGTTTATGAAAAAATAGGCCAAGTTTGTTGTTTCTGTGGATCTTTGGGCCATGAAATCCCGACTTGCCAAGATCGGGCTAGGCTGGTCAAAATTAAGAGTAGAATGGCGGGTCTAAATAGGCCCGAATTAGATGGCATCCTAAAACCAACTAGAGGCCCTTGGCTGACGGACCAAACCTTAATCCCTACCTCAAACTCAACCCCACACCCATCACCGACCCCAAAGCCCGCAAAACATAACACCCTAGAACCGGTCACAGGCCTAAAAAGGCCACTATCGGATCTGCACCAACAACACTCCACTAGCGAATCGGGTATCATCAGTCTAATATGTGAATCACCACCCTCACCTCCCCACAACCTCCACCAAACACAAAAAGAAGGAAAAGATGAAACGGTTACTGTTCGCAAATTTAAGGCGGCAAGATCCTCGGCAGGGTCCGGGGCGCTGCTGGACCAAAAATGACTATTTTCTCATGGAACTGTTGAGGCAGCGGAGGGCCATCGACAGTCTCCACTCTCAACCGCTACCTCCGCAGCACTGGTGCTCTTCTAGCTTTTATTTCAGAAACGAAATGCTCTGAACGAATGGCTAGGCGACGCATCTCTAGGTTACCGTTACAAAATTGTGAGATAGTTCCCTCCCGAGGAAGGGGAGGGGGCTTATGGTTGATTTGGGCTGATGAAGTTTCGGTCACTGTTTTAGAAACTTCTTTCTCCTTCATTGTCGCAAAAGTCCAATTTGGACCTGTGGCAAAGCCTTGGCTGCTATTTGCAGCATATGGCGAGTGCGATGATCGACGGAATACAGAAATTTGGAGTAGGTTGTCTGATTATGCTTTCACCAATGTTTTGCCGCTATGTGCAATCGGTGATTTCAACAGCATAACGGGGCAACATGAGAAGCAGGGAGGAAACTCCAAGCTTAAGGCAAAACATCGAAGATTTCGATCCTTTCTACAAAGTGCGGGCCTCATCGATCTCGGGTACTCGGGGCCTGCATACACCTGGGTTAACAATCAAAAGGGGGAGTCGCTAATTTTAGAGAGATTGGACAGGGCGGTGGTGACGGCTGAATGGATTAACCAATTCCCAAATTCGAAGGTTTTTCACATCCCAAACTACTCGAGTGATCACCTTCCCATCCTCTTACGAACTGAACCAATAATGAAAAAGAAGAAAAGACCATTTAGAGTGGAGCAATGGTGGTCTTCACACCAGGATTTTGGCGAAGTTTGTGCCCGGGCAGGTCGCAATTCAGATCAGTCTTGGGAGCAACTCTGTGGCTCTTTCAAGAAGGAGGTTCGAGCCTGGGGAAAGGGTACCAAAGATCCAAATTTCGAAATTAAGCAGATAGAGAGGGAAATGGAGGTGCTGGTAAATAAACCACAAACCGTAGCAGTGAGGGATCACATTGCCGCCTTACAGCAGGATTACAGGCGGGTTCTGGCTGCCCAGGAAACATACTGGCTGCAGCGTTCCAGACTAAACTGGGATTTGATGGGCGATCAGAATACCAGGTTTTTCCACATGACAGCCGCTGTCAGAAGAAGAAGAAACCGAATTCAGGCAATCCAGAACAGCGACGGGGTTTGGCTGGTGAAAGAAAGGGAGATTAGAAACCTTTTTGTCAGTCACTTTAAGGAGATATACAAGGCAGACCCTGGGGTGGGAGCAAATGGCCTCACGCGGTTTACTGATGAAATCGAGGGTGAAATCAAAAGAATTCCTCCAACTGCAGTCGCGGGTTTAGATATGCTACCTACAAAGGCTGAAATTCTCTGGGCTGTACATGACCTCGGGCCAATGAAATCTCCGGGCCCGGATGGTATTAATGCAGCCCTGATTCAGCAACATTGGCAATCTTTTGGATCGATTATTACCAGAGAGGTGGAGCACTTCTTTCAAACGGGCATCATGAAGGAATCTAATGTCCATTCTAATCTGGTTTTAATTCCTAAGGTGGAGACTCCGACAAAGGTTACCGACTTCCGCCCGATCAGCGTTTGCAACATTGTCTACAAAATAATATCCAAGCTCCTGGCAAAGAAAATGCAGCCACTGATGAACCAAATCATATCAAATGCCCAAACGGCTTTTATCCCGGGAAGAGAGATAGCCGATAATGTGATATTGCTGCGAGATATTATTCACAGCTTTCAAAGGCCTTTCAGCGAAGATCAGCATTTCGTTTTAAAGGCAGATCTTGCAAAAGCCTTTGATAGGCTCAACTGGGATTTTCTCTTTCACCTACTGCCGGTATACGGATTCCCTCCGAGGTTTTGCATGTGGGTCCGGGCATGCGTGTAGTCGGCCAGATTTACAATTCTCTTTAATGGCACTGGGGATGGTTTTTTCCTTCCCTCCCGAGGACTCCGTCAGGGATGCGCCATGTCTCCTTATTTGTTTATTATAGCCATGGACCCGCTAGCCCGACTACTAAACCACAACCTAAAATCAGGCCTCATATCGGGACTCCATCTCGCAAGATCCGCTAACCCGTTAACATGCTCCCTCTTTGCGGATGACCTACTACTCATGGGGAAACTTACCACAACGGAGGTAACCAACATTATCTCTATCCTTAACCGGTTTTCTCATGTTTCAGGTCTTGCTATAAACCCAGCAAAGTCTAAAGTGTGGTTCTCCTCTAACACCACGGCTCAGGCTGAGAGAGTACTCATGGATAGGTTACATGTAGCAGTCGCATCCCCCAACGAGAAATACCTTGGATGCCCAATCGCTGTTGCGGGAGAAAGATCTTTCGATTACATCATCGACAAATTTGAGAAAAAACTCAACCACTGGAAGGCCAACTTTCTGTCACATGCCGGGAGGTTAGTTTTAATCAAATCGGTCCTTGATAGTCTCCCAATTTACGCAATGGGAACAATCCAAATTCCGGCAAAAGTCATTGCAAAGCTCACTTCCATTGCACAGAATTTTTTCTGGGGAGGGAGGCACGACAAAAGGAGCCTGGCTTATGTCGCTTGGAAGGAGGTGACAACCCCGAAAGGAATGGGGGGTTTGGGTTTAAGGAGTCTCACTGAAATGAACAAGGCGCTGCTTTTAAAAATGGCTTGGAAACTCTCTAGGGGAGATGACACACAGTGGGTTCAGGCTTTGCAGGCCAAGTATTTCCCAAGGGGGGCGTTTTGGTCGATCCAGAGAAAGAATAGATGTTCCAAGCTGTGGAAACAATTGATGCATCTCAGACCCACTTTAGCAGATCACGTGGCATGGAAAATAGGCAGCGGGTCTACGGTTTCCATTTACTCGCAGCCCTGGTTCCCGGGTTGGCAGGAATTGCGGGCAACCACGGCTCAGCAGCGCCTGGCTAAGGTGTCTTCTCTCATGGATGCCCAAACCCGACAATGGCATTTTCAACGCCTCCAGGAATTGTTTGGCTTTAGTCGGGCACTTGCACTTGCAACTCTGGAAACAATAAGCCCCTTACATGACCCGGCGCCCGATACCCTACTGTTCACCTACGCGAAGGATGGGAAATTCTCAGTTAAAAAAGCTTATCAACTGTTTAAGGGGGTCTCTAGCATGGTCAATGATAAGAAATTGTGGGACTGGTTATGGTCTGCCACTGCACTAACCCCAAAGTTGAAAGTTTTCCTATGGCGGTGTGTAAAAGGGGCCCTATCGGTACGGGCTATTCTCTCGTACCGAATCCGGCATCTATCTCCCTTATGCCCTCTATGCCAAGCTGAAACTGAAACTGTCTTGCACACTTTGTTCTTGTGCGACTTTCCTAGGAGAGCATGGTTAGTGTCGGATGTGCCCCTACGAACCGATCTGCTAGCGGGAGGACTAAAGGAGATAATTTTGAATATGGCCCAAACGCTGTCTGAGTCAGAGATGTGCTATTTCGTGTGCCAAACCTGGGCCATATGGAGAATGCGAAATGAGGTGGTGTATGGGGAAAAGGCAATCCGTAGAAGCATGTCGGGCCTTTTATAACAAGGAAAGAGATTCTTGCCAAATTCGGTTGCTTAATGGCAGAATGTTGCCCGGTGGTCGGGATACGGGCAACAACTTGGGCACAACCCCAACAAACCCTTCTTCGTATGCATGCTATGTTGATGGTTCATGGTGTCAGGGAGGATTGGCGGGCATAGGGGTCTACCTCCTACAAGAGGGCAAGGTCATCTTTTGGCTATCTAAGACCATAGATGCTATCAACCCGGCGCAGGCTGAGGCGAAGGCGGTGCTAGAAGGCTGTGTGCAGCTGGCGAGAGTAGCAGGGGGGAGGGCATTGTATACTCGGACTCAAGCGAAACGGTTTTAGCCTTGGCATGTCAGTACCCGGCCATTGCTGATTGGCGAACATCTCAGGAAATATGGCGAGCTTGGACCATTCAGAGGCAGGGCCAAAATAGAACCTCAGCGGTCCACTGTGGAAGAGAGCACCCAAACCTTAGCATAGCACATAGGCTAGCAAATCTGGGCAGATTGTGTGGTTGGGAAAAAAGGGGAGATTGTGATCCGATTTTTCCTCTTGAGGATATCCTGTAGGCCTACGGGCCATGTAAGAACCAAAAAAAAAAAAGTCTCCGCCAGCTGTAACATAACAAATTCTCAATTTTTGTCTTTCTTCAAAGGTAAATTTTTTTTACGAATTTCTTTTGTAATTTTTATATTTTTTAGGAAAAAGAAATAGTACGTTTTTATTGAAATCAAGTTATAAATTTACATATATTGTACACAATTAAGATTGTTTCATTCAAATTTTTTCCTTAATTATTTATTATTAATCTTTTAAGCATTTATAGTAATTTTAGTTTCAAATAACACCAATTTTGCTACAACCAAATTGATTAAACGAGTTGTGAATAGGGGTAGCTCTACATTAGGAGAAGAATTCATATCCAGTCATATACCTGATCTGGTATAATGAGATTCAGATTGTTTATATTAATCTGATACGAATCTAAAAATTCTTCTTGTATCTGAGACAGACTCGAAAAACACTACTACAGAAAAAGAGATTGCAGATGGACATTACCAGAGGAGCTACACGGATTTCCCTGCCGTGTATGAATTGAGGGTGTATAAAAGGTACCCTCTACAGACACGGATATTTACCCGTGTATATCTAACGCTTTCTACACGGATTACCAAATAAACAGCCGTGAACATATACCTGCCTGTGGCGCTCTCCATATAACCGAGCAAAACGGATATTACGTAAACGACCGTGTACGAATACTCTTTAATAACGGACATTGTAACTAAATGTCCGTGTCGGTTACTGTACCTACACGGAGATTTAGTTTCATATCCGTGTCCCTCTCCTAACAAATCAATAAAAAATAAAATAATCCTTGTATCTCCGAACTCGTTCTACACGGACATTGGTCAGAACAACCGTGTCGATTTACTCTATCTACACGGACGTTTAATTTCACATCCGTGTCCTGCCATAACTATCGTACACGGACAAATATAAAATAATCGGTATAGAAACCAAAAACGCTCGACACGGAGATTTGCTAAATAACCGTGTCCACTATTATTTTCTACACGGTCTTTTAACTTCTTATCCGTGAATCGTTCTTAACTATCATACACGGACTGTATAAAAGAATATCTGTACTCATTTCTACACGGTTGTTTATTTAACAACAGTGTGGAATTACTGTGTTTTTTTCACGGACGTTTAGTTTCATATCCGTGAAGTCTCTTAACTACCATACACGGACTATATAAAAGCATCCGTGTAGCTCTCTGTACACATACACGGTCTTTTGTTTAACGTCCGTGTAGCATTTTCTTTTGACACGGAGTATCGTAACTATCATACACGGACAAATATAAAATAATCCTTGCTCACTCAACTCGTTCTACACGGGCTTTTGTTTAATATCCGTGTAGAATTGTCCCATTTTGTTTTCTTGTTTTTTTTTCATTTCTAGGCTAGCCTCCAGTTTAATTTGCTAGCCAGTTTTCCTACAAAATTCATATACCATTCTGTTTTGCTAGCCAGTTTTCCAGATAATTTGACATTAAATTATGCTTGCTAAATTCATATATACACTAAATTGTTATACAAATCCATGTTCAGCATTACAATATTCAGATACAAACCATCTTGCCCAGCTACCTCTTACATAGTCGATCTGCTCCTTGGAGTACACAGCTTGCTTTGATGGTTGCTACAATTATAATTTGGTATTAGTTAGTAACAATAAAAGGTAGATGCAAGACAGTCGCAAATATCAATTGCTAATTTAATGAAATGAGAATTATAAGTAAGCATAATATGAAAATATCAATTGCTATTATATAGGCACAATTAATATGAATTACATACCACATCTGGAAATGTGAATTGCATTTTTTCGACAAAGAGAAACATGGAAATCATCATGTAATATCCGCATTCCCAATCCGCCTCCTGTTGCGGGCTCTACAATTTACATTTAGCGGCCTATGTTAGAATGACAATAATTTTTTGAACAAAATATGAATTATAGAATTGTGTTGTGCTCACCGGCCACCACCTCCAAGTCAACCTATTTCCCATTTTCTTGTCCTTGCTGCGCAATCCTCCTTGTTTAACGTATGCAGCAAAAGCCCTTACAAAATGGAGCGACTCTAATTAGCAATTCCACAATTTGTTATAATTGGGAAAAAAAATCAAACATAGTGAAAGATTATTGCTTACTTTTGCACATACAGGTAGATTGCTTCTTTGCACGTGCTAAATCCGATCTTTTCTTTGAGCTGCAAAGAATCCACGACGTAAACCGCACTCAGGCAAGGCACAATGATGATCAAACACCAGTGTCCCCTGTGGGAGGAGAAGAATTATAGGATCTTAGCATACAGTACCCAGATATTTTGGCATATATAATAGTGAGACACGTGTTTGCTTGACTTGATGGTGTGATTTCAATTATTTATATATTTAATCACAAGGTTAGAACTAACATCTGGTGGTATGGCAAGAGAAGAAATCTCTTCTTCGCCTTAGTAGCTTGGAGCATCGCGCCACACAGGTATTCCATAGCCACCTTCGGAGCATTTTTCACGTTCGACGCACTAAGTACGCTGGGGTCCAGAAAAGCACACAAGTTCTGTTTGCCCTTGTAGTTAGTACTATTGATTAGCCTCCTGAAAAATTATCATATGACATTATAATATATTCTTCAGTGCTATACACATGATATAAATAATTTTTGGTCACTAACATGAGGAAAATGGTGATGTGCTCCACGGAGAGCCATTTATTGGACGCCGAGGCATGTAGAAGTCCTTGAAGTCGGTGAACGACAGCAGTACAACCGAGCCATCATGTAGAAATATCCCCGGAGGAATAGGTATGACGACTTCCGTCATGTCCTTGGGTGCCGCCATCAAGCGGTCGTGGAGATCCCGTAAATCCTTTTCGGGAAGGAGCTTGTATTCTTCCTCGGTGAGCAGACGAGGTGGAGGTCCTGCTGGTTGGACAGGAGGGTCAGCAACTGCTGCTCCGGCAGCAGGGTCAGCAACTACTGGTCCGGCCGTAGGGTCAGGTTCTGATGTTTGGGCAGGAGGGTCATGGCCTGCTGGTTGGGCATGAGGGTCAGCAACTGCTGCAGACGGAGCAGCAGCTGCTGACCCTGCTGCCGGACCAGCGGCCGCTGACCCTGCTGCCGGACCAGCAGCCGCTGACCCTGCTTCGTCCCTCCGTACCGGTGACATCACGCCCTCCGTGCGACTATCATCATCTCCTCCTGCCTGTATCGAAATTTTTTACCTTTTTCAAGTATTTGAAAAGGAAGTGCTTTGAATGTAACAAAATAACTTGACTATTTATGCATTACCTGATCCAAAATAATCTGATCCTTGGGCCATTGCACGAATGACAGTCGGGCATCATCGACACAGAGCATGTCATTCCCCTCAATTGGGACAGGAAGAGGTACGTGCTCCCATCCCTTCAAGACATTGTCAATCTGTACGGCGGCACATCCGGGAAGTAGCTGCTCATTGTGCACTTTGTCGGCTGCTGGATGTACCATGCCCTTAGCAACAACCAGAGGCTTATTCCCGAGCCACAGGACGAGTTCGCATGCTGTGGCGTCGTGCAATTTCATGTCATAATTTATTTTTAAATTGAAATATATATATATTCATTCATATAAATCAAAGGTTGAAATAGCGTTTATCGCGTCATAGCGGAACAGCTGAAAAAACGGCGCTATGGCCATATAGTGTCCAACAAGTAGTAATTGCCTCCCAATAACGGAACGGCTGAAAAAACAGCACTACGGTTGAAATACCTCCCAATAATGCCCAACAAGTAGTAATTGCCTTTAGAATACGAACAAGTAGTGATTACCTTTAGATGATCCATGTCGTCTCCGAACGTCCCGGATGCCTGACTACTTCGCCGAACTCCCGTCGGGGTGGGAGGTGCTTGCTCGGCTGGCTGCGCCATAGCTGTAAAATCGGCACGCAAGCTTGATTCCAACTCCTCCATCTTTGCGTGGTACTCGGCGCTCACCTCCTTGCGTATCTGCGCAACTATCTCGTCTTTGTTCACTTTCGCACGAGATTTCCTTCGAGGTTTTGGTCCATTGAATACGTCCTTCCAGCCCCTGTAGGCACCAACGCCCCTTACTCGACCAGGGTGTTCTGGATTCCCGAGCGCTATGGACAAGGAGTCATCTTGCCTTTCGACCGACCGGGCACCGGAATTGACCTCCTCCTCCACCTCCAACTGTGAATAGAAAAATTAGTTATAGCAAAAGAATTAGTGATCGATGTACACAAAGTTTTTAACACGCTTGAATTACACATAGTTCTAATGAACGACTCGTACCATTCTCTGAGCCACGGGTCGCAACGTGGGATGTAGTACTATCCTCCCGTCAGTGGTTAACTCGGACCTTGCCAACGTCCAATCTTGGGCCCTAGGATTTTTTATCCTAACCACGGGTGAGTCAGAGTCTTTGTTCAAATCCAGTATTTTAGCCCACTCCTCCCTTTTACCCTGTAACCACCCGACCCCAACTTGTGCGGATACTTGTTCATTGCAACGATCCTCCTGCCCTCCTCCCTTTTTTTCTTCACACATCAAAGTAAAAAAATTAGCCTAACTACTATTTTCCATTTATTAAAAAGTAAACAAACCAATTAAAAAGCAAACAAAAAAATTACAAGTTGTGAGTGGAACACCATTTCAACTTCATATTAATTCAGTTATTCAAAATAAACACCATTTCACATTTATATATGATTGGAACAACAGCAACAGGGTGTCTATTTCGGACACCATTTACCAACATAATTCAAATCGATAAAGGAAAAAAAGGTAATTTTGCTGAATTTACATACCTTGAACTCGTCTGTGCTCTTCATCTCCACAAACTTCTCCCACTGCTCTTGTTTCACCCAAGGATAGTAGCCTACCGGGCTTTTACCTTGATCCATGAAATCCGTACTCAGCGTGCTTTTGAATTGCTTCCAAGCTTCATTCACTATCCTCAAAGTCTTATCCTTTACCACCTCCGGGATGTCATCCGGGATGTTCCACTAAGCCTGCATTGACACCCAAATTACTGCATTTAAGTTTCTGTACAATTAAAAAAAATATATTAACTGGTTAGGTACTTCACCTTCACAATGTTCCACCAGCCGTTCTTTTGGTCTTTCGTAAAATGATCCCATCTCTCTACCAGGATGTCTGCCTTTTGCTTCACCAAATTGCACACATAATTTTTGTACTCAGACCGTCTTGCACCCTTCGCACACCCATTTTTACTGAACTCGATGTTTAGTTGCTTTGCCTCGGACGTGGACGCGCACATTGTCGGACCTCTTTTCCTTTTGGCCGAACCTGATTGAGCAGCAGCTTGGTGCTCGCCTTCTTCCATCATATCTACGTGCTCATTCTCAATCGACATGGTTCTATAAAAAAAAATAGAACTTTTTCAGTAAATACCAAAGTAAATACAGTAAATACATGCAGTAAATACCAAAACTTTTATACCAAAATTTATTCGCAATGGAGGTGTTGAGCGTTTCCTCGAGAAAGAAGAGGTAGGTTGTCGGACCGGAGAGTTGGTTGGACAGGAGAGGCGACGAAATCGAGGTGAGGTGGGGAAGAAATACTCGAAGCGGCGCGAGCTAAGTTTCAAAATGTTTGGAAAAGAATTGAAGGCGCGAGCTAAGTTATGAAAAATTTGGAAGAGCAGGCGCGTAATATGTATTGTAACCCTAGTTCTACACGGACAATTCACTTAATTCATTTGTGTTGGAACACCTTTATACACGGATATTTGATCTAAACTCCGTGTAGAGAGGAAGTACAAGTTTACACAGACTTTTTATAAAATATCCGTGTAGAAAGACTCTCTCGACACCGATATTAACTTAACAACCGTGTAGAATGAGGGAGAGCTACACGGACTTTAATGCGAACGTCCGTGTAGAAAGACCCTTTCGACACGGACTTGATTTTAACATCCGTGTCTATACCTTTTCGGACATTGCAACGACACTCGTGCACAAATACCTTTCGACACGGCCGTTTAATTAAACGTCCGTGTCTTTTTAAAATGATACACGGGCATGTAATTAAACGTCCGTGATAAAAGTATAAAAATCAGATTATTTATTTAAGTTTTGTTTAATTTGAACAGTTCCATGACGGAATTCGAAAAGTTGCCTTTTAAATTAATTATCATTTCTAAGGAGAAGAGAAACGACTCTTCAAAATTCTATATAATCTGAGAAACCCCGATTGAGATTTGGAATATTCAAATGGCCGTGACACTGCCCCCCTCAAGTGTGCCACGGCGAAGCCCAAGGGGGCATCCACCACCAAATGTACCAGGACCACGGCCCCCCTCAAACCCTCCCGAAGTCCCTCTCGAAGTCCCTGCCGAAGGTCCCGCAGTCCCTCCCGGCTTTGAAATGCCTCCTCCCTACGTGAAGAGGACATGGCCATGGCCCCCCTCAAGTAAGCCACGGCGAAGCCCAAGGGGGCACCCACCACCAAAGCCCTACATAAGAAGGGGCAATCCAGCCAGACCATTCTTCCCTTGGATTAGAAGCTAGGCCAAGGCAGCCACCACCATCTAACTAGTTTAATTAAGTTATTTTTTTTTGTTTGCTTTGTAGTTATTTTGTAGTTTTTCTTTAAATTTGTGGTACATGTATGAGGATCCTTTCTTTTGGTACGATGCATGAGGATCCTTTTTTATGTAATATATTTTGTTCTTTAATCAACAATTTTTTTTTACACGGTTTCTTTTTTGTTAAATACTTCATGCTATCTAAATAAATACTTTTATAGATATGAATTAGCAACACAAAACAACAACATGCAACAATATATAAGAACTACAATGGTTATTACTTAAAAACCTTTAATATTTAAAATTTTGATTCTAAGTAAAATTCATTATGTTGCCTAAATAATCTGATTTAAAAACATAAATTAACACTTACCTGATATGAAGAATAAATAATTTATGGGGACTTTAAAAAATAATTACAAAAGCTAGCTTTAACATAGAATAATTTTCGGGAATTGCAAATTAAAAACCTTTTTACACGGATGTTTAATTAAATGTCCGTGTATGATACCTTTCTACACGGACTTTTAATTAAACGTCCGTGTAGCTCTCTTTGCATGTCTACACGGATGTTCAATTAAAGAGAATGGAGTAGGTCCGATGCCCATCGGACCTACTTTCATGTTCAACGATGATGACCGTCCGATCTAATTTAAGATATGCGCGCACGGAAACTGAAACAGATACGAACGAATATTAATCTATTCCGCACGACTTTTAAAGCAAATAGACGGTGATTAAACCCATCGTACGCAAATACGAACGAATCAGATAAACTTTTTTTCAACGATGATGACCTACTTTTAATATGTTATGTACGATAGCAGCTTGTGTCCGATGCCCATTAGACCCAAAGTGAGTCCGATGGGCTCTATGACCGTCCGATCTATCTCAAGGTCCGTGCGCACGAAAATTAAAGAAGGCGCGAAAGTTCTGGCGGGAATCAATCGTTATGTACGTATTTTTTAGGGGAGCGCGCAGCTTGGGTCCGATGCCCATCGGACTCAAAGTGGGTTCACGCTAGAACTTTCGCGCCCAGCAGCTTGGGTCCGATGCCCATCTGTTTTACGATTGATTCCCGCCAGAACTTTAGAGTGATTTTTCTGATAATACAAGTTAAAATTCAAAGATCTCAGATAATACAGCTTGATGGATGGGTAAATAAAGATAAAATTCCATCAAAATTTGCTGCACTTGATTAAAGGTTGTAATCTTTGATTTGAGCGGTCCCGATCAATCAATGGACTAACTATTTTTGTGCGTCTTCACAATCTCACAAGGCAAGAGTTTATGTTTCATGAAACATAAACTCTTGCCTTGTGAGATTGTGAAGACGCACAAAAATAGTTAGTCCGTTGATTGATCGGGACCGTTCAAATCAAAAGCATTGCATTTATTGTCTTCCGTGAAAGTTTGATCAAAAATTATTTTTATTTACCCATCTATCTAATTCATTGAAGATTGAAGTATCGTATGGCCACAAACACTTCGTGCTGGATCAAACCTCATACATAATAAATTTTCCAAACTTTTATGTTGGTTACATTCAATGTTCTCCCTTGATCATTTTAAAACAGATATGGAATGATTTCATTGCAGATCGACCATTGATTTTTCGCTTGAAAATGAACGGTCCAAAAATATTTTTACAATTTGAAGGGACATACAATGATGAAAGTTTATAAAAATAATATGTATAAGTATTATTTGGCCATATAAGATGTAAACAAAATAAAAAAATATTTTTTGAATTATTTTTGTATGTACTGTTGTACATGTACATGTCGATTAGTAAATATCAAGCTTTGTTGACCGTCCGATAAACGAAGAACGGTCCTGAGGTCTTCATTTAAGAGGTGGTGGGTAGATTTTCCACACTCTGTGAGGTAACATAATATCTCTGTTTAGATCTGGTTCTAGATGTTGCACAAGATCCTTTAATATTTGTGCATAATAATGATTAGACGGTCGGATAAAACCACAGATATTATGTTACCTTTGAGTTTATGAAAGCCATTTCTATCCCTCCTCACAGTTATCAAAATTTTTTCGCACTTCCATCCTTTAGCTCCCTGTCTCCCTCCCAAAAATTCAAAACCAATTTTCCGAAAATTTTCACCTAGGTTGGCTTTTCCCCGCCTCACTTTCCCTCGCTTTCTACACGGACGTTTAATTAAAAGCCCGTGTACGATACCTTTCGACACGGACTTTAAATTAAAAGTCCGTGTAGCTCGCTTTGCATTTCTACACGGACGTTCAATTAAAGAGAACGGAGTAGGTTCCGATGCCCACCGGACCAACTTTTATGTTCAACGATGCTGACGGTCCGATCTAATATAAGATATGTGCGCACGGAAACTGAAACAGAAACGAACGAATTTTAAACTATTCCGCACGACTTTTAAAGCAAATAGACGGTGATTAAACCCATCGTAAGCAGAGTAGGTCCGATGCGCACGGACCTACTCTCAAGTCTTAATTTGTAACTGGAAGTTAAATAATATAGTGTTCAAGAGCACAAAAAATAAAAATACTTCATATATTAATTTCAACATAGGGATAGTTACTGGATACATCATCACTTAATACCAAAACAAAAACATAAAATATATAACAAACATAAGTATCTATCCCTAATTAAAAAACTATCCTTTCTAGTTGCCTTCCCTTTTTAATTTTAACATCCGTGTCTCTTACCCTTTCTACACGGACTTTTATTTAAAAGACCGTGTAGGTCACCCTTCTAGAGATCTAAACCCTAAACCCTTTGTACACGGACTTTTAGTTTAATATCCGTGTGTGATTACCATGTACCTTTTTCCCTTCAGCTTTGCCTCAACCTTTTTTCCCCTTCAACTTTGTTCCCTCTATGCCTTTGCAAAACAATGAATCCGAGATATTTGAAAACCTGAAGTTGAGCATTGAGTTCCTGTACCAAACCTTCATAGCGATCATTTTCTTCTTATAAATACAACTCCACAGCAAGCGACTTCATCAAAATGCTCGACCTTCCTCTCCCAACTCAGATTTCTCCCTCCTCTGAAGGCAGAACAGGCAGATGCAGCCTCCCGGGAGAAGTTCTTCAATCTGAGTTGGAGAGGAAGGTCGAGCATTTGGAGAAATCGCAACGAGGGTACTCGGCCTTCGAGAAATAGATAGGTGAAATTGGCAAAGGACTCGAAGCGGCGCGAGCCAAGTCATTTATTGTATTGTAACCCTCTTTCTACACGGATATTAACTTAACAACCGTCTAAACTGAAGGAGAGCTACACGGACTTTTACGTTGAACGTCCGTGTAGATAGACCCTATCTACACATATTATTAACAAAAGTCCGTGCAGAAATTAATTAAAAATATTAAGTGAATTTATTCCTTATTTTTTGTATTATTTGAAGTGATAGTGATTTATTATTTGTATTATTTTGAACTAATATTTGATATTTGACCTAGAAATGTTTGAAATATAAATATTTTTTATTAATATTTAATATTTGAACTAATATTTAAAACCAAATACTAATACTTGTCTGTCCTCAAATGGACTTTTCCAAGTTTGATAAATTTTTAAGACATATATTTGTTTAAGTTATTTGCATGCATCATAAATTCAAATTTGGAAAGTGTAAATGTTCAAAAATGTGAATAGCAAAAAAAAGGTTAAATAAAATAGAGTTCAAGAGAATAAAAAATAAAAATACTTCATATATTAATAACATAGGAATAGTTACTGGATACATCACTTAACACCAAAACAAAAACATAAAATATATAACAATATAAGTCTCTATCCCTAATTAAAAAACTATTCTTTCTCACTAATTGCCTCCCCTTTTTCTCTTTTCAGGGAAGTATCTTGCTCGCTTGCCTCCTTTCTTGTTTACATTTTCCCATACTCTCTTGCTTCTTCTCAACCGTAACCAAACTTTGGGATCATCAAACTGACCGTGTGGACCGTAAGGATCCTCAGGACCGGAATCCGAATCACCTTTATAAGACTCAGGATCCGATTCGGATTCTGAATGAGAAGAGACTTCAATCACAGGTGGCGGGGGTACATTCTCCCAATGAATTATGTTAGTCTTGAGACCATTCTTCCCGCAAAAATTAGGACATTTATCACCTCGCCCACATGGTCGGATTATACACGGATTTTTTGGAGGATTGTGATTTCCCGCAGGATTAGGATTTTCCATATCTGAATAGCACAAAATTATTTTCCAAGTAATTCTTAATTTCTTTTGATCAGAATTACTTGATCAAAACGGCGCCGGGGCCCGGGAGGAGATTGCCTTTTATACCAAATTTTTCCATTTTTCTACACGGATTTTACCTTTAACAATCCGTGTAGCTCCCCTTCCCCATTAAATCCTAAACTCTTTAGCCACGGACGTTTACTCTAACATCCGTGTTTGATAACCTTTTTACACGGATCTTTATTAAACATCCGTGTAGCTCTCCTCATTATTGTGTGGATTTTAGTTAATAGACGGCCGTGTGTGAAGTAATTGACAACATTACGTGGTTTAACTTGTTATTTTTTATATTATTTAAAAGTGATAATAAATAAGTATACGTATTATTTGGACTCGAAATGTTTGAAAAGCCAATATTTTTTTACTGAAATTTAATATTTCAACTAATTTGAGCGTCCTAATAGAAATATATTAACTGCAAATATTATTTTACTAATATTTTAATTGCAAATATTGTTTTAAAATAGAAATATTTTAACTAGAATATTATTTAAAAGTTGTTTCCAAACAAGATAATTAAAAAGTTATTTTCTAAACAATATTTTTTTTTCTTTTTCTCTTTTTTTTCACTGATTTCACATTACATTCGGCCCATATTCCTTCATTGTGGTCGGATCGCAAATAGTTTGCTTCGTCTTGTTCTTCAATTGAGGCTACCTCAGTTTGCACGTCGGTACAAAATGGAGGTATTTCGTCGAACTGGTCATACTCTTCTTCGTCGACGACGTTTTGTACCCCAACAATTCTTCTTTTCCCAGATAGGACGATGCTCCACCTATTATCACTCGGGTCAGTGACATAAAAGACTTGGGTTGCTTGCTTGGCGAGTATAAACGGATCATCAACATACCCAACTTTATTAAAATCAACGAGTGTGAACCCGTCGTTATCAACTTTAACACCCCGGTCTTCGACCCATTGACACCGAAACAAGGGAATGCTAAGGTCAGGACTGTAAATGAGCTCCCAAATTTCCTCAATAACGCCATAATACGACTTTGATGCTATTACGGGCCGGGAATCTCCGGATCTACTGAATTCTTGAGACGTCGCCACTAACGTCACCCCACTATTTTGCATCGTGCTCTTATCACTTTGGGATTTAGTGTAAAATGTATATCCGTTAATTTCGTATCCTTGGAATGTTCTAACAACAACTCGGGGTCCTTCGCCCAGCAGTCGAACAATTTCATTTACGGGCCCCCTATCGGGGTATGACTGCACCCTTTCTCTCAGCCATCCTACAAATGAACGATTATGCTCGTTGGTAAGCCACTTCTGACTTCTCGTGTAGTACTCTTGTTGATGGATTGTCATGTGCTCATCTATATAGGGAGCAACATCTGTCATGTGCTGTAGTACCAAAAAATGTGCCTTCTGTAGTTCATCTCTATCAGCAACTACGGCTTTCAACCCAATTATCCCGACTCCTTGGAGCCTTCCCTCATATCGAGACTTTGGAACGCCAATAGGACAGACACCGGTCATGTAGTTGGTGCAAAAATCAATCACCTCTTCTGTGGAATATCCTTCTACAATGCTACCTTCGGGTCGATGTCGGTTCCTTACGTATTTTTTCAAAATTCCCATGTATCTCTCGAATGGATACATATACCGCAGGAACACAGGACCACAGATCTTGATTTCTCTCACTAGATGAACAACAAGGTGAACCATAACATCGAAAAAAGATGGCGGAAAATACATCTCAAGTTGGCAAAGAGTAGCGACGACTTCCACCTCCAAAGAGTCCAGTATTAGAGGGTCTATGACTTTGGAATTTATTATATTGAAGAAAAAACAAAGCTTCGTAATAGTTTGATGAACGGGCTTTGGTAAAACCCCCCTAATTGCAACAGGAATCATATGTGTCAATAAAACATGACAGTCGTGAGATTTCAGACCGACCAGTTTCAGGTCCTTCATCGACACCAGCTTCTTAATATTCGAAGAATACCCTGATGGGACCTTAATACTGCGGAGGCATTCACAAAAGCTTGTTTTCTTTCTTCGACATTGTGCACATTGCGGGGGGTAGGTACGTGCGCTTCCCTTTCTCCTGCGGTGCAAGCTCGGGTCGTATTCCCATTTCTACCATGTCTTTTCGAACTTTGATACCATCTTTAGTCTTCCCCAGAATGTTCAATAATAAACCAGTTAAACTGTCGCAGATGTTATTTTCAACATGCATGACATCTATGCAATGTCTCACTTCTAAATGTTCCCAGTAAGGTAGGTTCCAAAATATAGACCTCTTTTTCCAAATATTCTTCGGCCTTTCTGTGGCACACTTTCCAAACACAACATCAAGATTTTTAACACGCTCGAAGACACCCTTCCCATCTAATGGACGACGGGCCACTCCAAGCTCAACTTTCCCGTTGAATGCCTTCTTCTTCTTACGATATGGGTGATTAATTGGAAGAAACCTACGGTGCCCCATAAATACATTCTTTTGACAATTCTTCAACTCAGCACCTGCGTATCATCTTTACAAATAGGGCACGCTTTTGCTCCTTTACAAGTGTAACCCGATAAATTCCCGTACGCGGGGAAATCATTTACGGTGCAAAACACCATAGCCCGCAAGTTAAAGGTCTCTTTCATGTACGCATCCCACACCAGGACGCCATCACGCCACAATTTTTGGAGGTCCTCAATTAATGGTGCGAGATATACATCTATGTCATTTCCGGGTTGTCTGGGTCCTTGGATTAGTAATGACATCATTATATACCTGCGTTTCATGCACAACCAAGGAGGAAGATTGTAGATGGCTAACAGAACTGGCCAAGTACTGTGCCGACTGCTCATGCTTCTAAACGGACTCATTCCATTTGTGCTCACCACAATCTTGAGGTTTCTTATCTCGGAACTAAAATTTTTGAAATGTCTATCAAAATTTCTCCACTGAGGAGAATCAGCCGGGTGTCTTAGTTTACCGTCCTTTTTGCGCCATTCTTCATGCCAACGCATTAACTTTGCATCTTTGGGATTTGCAAATAACCGTTTGAATCTCGGTATTATCGGCAAGTACCACAACACCTTAGCCGGAGGCCGGCCCTTTTTGCCGTCGTCACAATCAGTAGTGCCCTGGTCCTTACGTTTATACCGAGAAACACCGCACTTAGGACAAACATCCATGGCCTCGTACTCATTACGATAAAATACACAGTCATTCGGACATGCATGTATTCTTTCGATCTTCAACCCCACCGGACATATCAACTTCTTCGCCTGATATATTGTACGGGGTAACTCGTTGTTATCTGGGAGCATTTCTCCTAAAAGCTTTAATAAGGACGTGAAACTCTTATCGCTCAAACTACTGTCTGCTTTCAAGTTCAATAATTTCAACACAGCTGACAGTTTCGTAAATTTGGTACACCCAGGATAAAACGGCTTTTTGGATTCATTAGACAAATATTGAAATTTATCATAATTTTTATCACTAATTTCATCTTCCACATCATGTAACATGTCCTCCAGATTATCAATATACTCGTGTACTACATTTTCAGCGATATCCGTCTCCAGCTCATCATCGTCGTTGCGATGAAGTTCAACATTATCAAAATTTTCGACATTCACATCATCATCGCTGAAATCAAGTTCAAAATTATCCAAAATTTCTACATTCTCATCGCTCTCTTCACAACGGTTAGAATTCTTATGGTACAACTACTTTCCCCAAATTCCTCACCATGCATGAACCAACATGTATATCTTTTCTTAAATCCACGACAAATCAAATGAGCTCTAATTTCTTCGGAATCCCCAAATCTTAAAAAAATTTTACAATCTCTACAAGGACACAAAATGTCGGCTTCCATCATCTTCACTCTATACCTCTCAGCGAATTTTATGAACTCATCAACGCGACCCAAATATTCTTCACTATCACGTCGCAATTCATACATCCAACTTCGATCCATCTGTAAATTAAATTAAAAAAATGATTTCAATTAATCATGGTCAACATGTAAATTGGTACCAAATTCTAGGCTTACAAATGGCCGGTTTACAATCCTAACCCACTCTTTGAATATTAGGTCCCATATGTGAACACATATTAGCGAGATTTAATTAGTAATTGAGAAAAATTCGGCAACATTTCCCCTTAACTCCCCAAGTATGCGTAAAAATCACATACTCGTAGGAGCATTAAGGGAAAATACCGTCGAACTTTCCTCAATTACTAATTAAATCCCGCTAATATGTGTTCACATCCTAAATGAGACCCAATATTCAAAGAGCAGTCCCAAAACGGGGACAATCCAAAATTAATCCCTATTGGATTAATTTTGAATGGGCAAAGGACCTAAAAGCATCAGTAGGTCGGTTATTGGACAACAATACACTAATTACACATGATCTAAATAAGTACAAATAAGTAACATAAAAATAGAGGAAGAAAAGGAAAATATATATATATATATATACACTAACCTTAGAAAGATATAGAGAGGAGAAAATACAAACTTCAAAGATCTCAGATAATACCAGCTGCTGGCCTTTGCAGAAATCGGATCAGTGCATTCAATACATAGAGAGAGAGAGACAGTATTAATTACTCGATAAAAATAAAAATGGCGCTGGAAGGAGAAAGCCTTTTATACCAAAACCCTACAAAGACTTTTCTCCACGGATCTTAAGTCAAGAAATCCGTGTAGCTCTCTCACAAATCATACACGGTTAATTCTATTTAAGAAACGTGTGTATAATGCTAGCATTTTCTAGGAATTTATAAAAAAATCCGTATCACTTAAGATAGGAGAACGCGGTTCTACACGGATTTTCAACAAACAACCGTATACATTTACTTTCTACACAGATTTTTCGTTAAGAAATCCGTGTAGCTCTCTAACAAATCATACACGGCTATTTTTACTTAGAACCGTGTATAATGCTAGTACAAATATCCGTGTACCTATTTCGTACACGAATATTCAACAAATATCCGTGTACAGATACTATTTGGACACGGTTTTAAGTTAAATATCCGTGTATGTTATTCTATATATTTTTTTATTAACAATTTTTTTCTGAGCTAGCCTCCAGTTTTGCTAGCCAGTTTGCTACAAAATTCAATATTGAGTTTACCCCCAGTTTTTCAGATAATTTGACATCCAGTTTTCCAATTACAGCACAAAAATTATACTTATCATTACAAAATTCATATTTAGCATTACAAATCCATGTTCAGCAATTACAAAATTCATAAATTCATCTCCTTATTTACAATTACAGCAAAAAAAATTACTAAATTCACTATATTTTATTTAATTACAAGAACATGCTTTATATTTGGAACACAAAATCGGTGGATGGCATACAAACCGGTCAATTAATAAGGGTACACTAAAAATTCATGTACACTAAATTATACAAAATTATACAAATCCATATTGAGTATTACAAAATTTAAATTGAAACATTATACAAATCCATATTGAGCATTACAAATCCATATTGAGCATATATTATACAAATCCATACTGGGTAGACATATCCTTCTTCCTGAGCCTCGATCCCATAATGATTTCAAATATAAACTTAAGGTTTACATTTCGTGCCAGTAGCTAGGGTTTACAAAGGGTAATATGAAGATACATTTTAATAAAGAAAGAGTCAAGTAAAAAGTTGGATGAAGGACCTTCAAAAAAAAGGGAAGAGGTGGATGAAGGACCTTCAGAGCCGGATGAAGAGTCGAATGAAGAGTCGGACACAATCTTGTCAGTCTGACAAGATTGTGCCCGACTCTTCATTCGGCTCTGCATCCGGCTCTGAAGGTCCTTCATCCCACCTCTTCCCTTTTTTCCAAGGTCCTTCATCCAACTTTTTACTCAACTCTTTCTTTATTAAAACATGTATATCTTCATATTACCCTCTGTAAACCCTAGCTACTGGCACCAAAAGCGAAGAGCCATCGTTGCTCACCTGAATGTGACATGGTTCTACAAAAAACAACATTATTAGAAACAAGCACAATTATACATGCATTAGTAAAATAATCACTAAAATAACAATTATACATGCATCACTGTATTATACATGCATTAGTTGATTATACATGCATTACTCTATTATTAGAAACAAGCACAATTATACATGCATCACTCTATTATACATGCATTACTAAACAAGCACAATTATCAAGCTAATCATCACTAAAATAACAGTTATACATGCATTACTCTATTATACATGCATGCATTAGTTGATTATACATGCATTACTCTATTATTAGAAAAAAACACAATTATACATGCATCACTCTATTTAATATACTAATTATTTACATTATCTCAACAAATCAAGCATGCATGCATTAATTACTAATTGACCTAAATAAGCAATAACAAGTAACAAAAAATTAGAGGAAGAAAAGATAAATATATACACGACTAACCTTAGCAAGATAGAGAGGAGAAATACAAATTAACTTCAAAGATCTCAGATCCGGCCTCCTTGTGCGCATAAATCAGACCAATTCGTATACAGAGAGAGAGAGAGAGAGTATTAATTGATCAAAATGACGCTGGAAGGAGGAGGCCTTTTATACCAAAACCCTACACTTTTCTACACGGATTTATACTAAACAAAACCGTGTACAATGTGCAGTGTATAAAATTGGCAAAACCGTGTATCGATAATCAAAACCCTACAATAACTTTCTCCACGGATTATTATGTAAACAGCCGTGTAGCTTTGTCAAAGATTTCTACACTGCTGTTTAAACAAACATCCGTGTGCATTTCGCATATTTCTACAATTACCGTTTGTACACGGTTTTTAGGTAAATATCCGTGTATGATTGCCCTATATATTTTTTTAGATATTTTTTTTTTCTGGGCTAGCCTCCAGTTTTGCTAGCCAGTTTTGCTACAAAATTCAGTATTGAGATTACCCTACAGTTTTTCAGATAATTTTGTCATCCAGTTTTCCAATTACAGCACAAAAATTATACTTAGCATTACAAAATTCATAAATTCATATTTAGCATTACAAAATTCATAAATTCAACTCCTTATTTACTATTACAGCACAAAAATTACTAAATTCACTAATAAAACATTACAAGAAAATGCTTACAAGAACATTACTAGAATTCACAAAAATTACTAAATTCACTAATAAAACATTACAAGAACATTACTAAATTCACTAATAAAACATTACTAATATGCATAAATTCATATTTTATTTAACACCTTACAAGAGCATGCTTTATCTTGGTTAGGTTCCAAAGAAATGGGGCAGACTAACTTTCAACTAATAAAACATTTTCTGAAAATTAAATTATGTTTTAGTCCCAAGTTTTTGGCGATGCACAAATGGACATGTGGCAGTGTTATTACGTTGTTGTTTAAATTCTTTCGCAAACCACATCTTATTCAAAGGGAGTTTGTGTAAGAAATTAAACAACAATGCACTGCCACATGCCATTTCTACACCGCCAAAAACTTGGGATAAAAACATGATTTAATTTAAAGAACATGTTTTATTATTGAAAGTTAGTTTTACCCATTTCTTTGGAACCTAACCAAGAAAAATCATGTTCTTGTCAAGTGTCAAATAAAATATAGTGAAAATAAAAAGAAAATGAAATTCATCACATGCTGTCCATCGGAAAGTTCATCACAATCTGTAAATAAAAAAAATGATGAGTAAGTAAGCAACAATAAGTAACAGAAAATTAGAGGAAGAAACGGAAAATACATGCCAGAGATGAAGGAGATATTCATGCCAGAAGTGAAGTCGAGATGTAGGTTATCAATTATATCACATCGCTCGTCTTGATAGATGAGCTCCAAAGATAGCGACTTATCTTGATAGATAAGCGATCTGACATAATTGATAAACCTAAATCAAAATTCCAATTATTAATCGTGAAATGATTATATATCAAAGTTGATCATAAGCGATATGTAAAGTGACCGGTCTTTCTCTCTTCCTAAGGTTATACAGGAGAACCTACAATTTACCTATGAATTGAAAAAAACTCTAACCTTTCCGTTTGTTGAATTACTTGATCAAAACGGCGCTGGAAGGAGAAGACATTTTATACGGCGCGGGAAGGAGAAGGCCTTTTATACCAAAACCCTACACTTTTCTACACGGATTTATACTTAACAAAACCGTGTACAATGTGCTGTGTTTTAAATTGTCAAAACCGTGTATCGATAATCAAAACCCTACAATAACCTTTCTCCACGGATTATTATGTAAACAGCCGTGTAGCTCCGTCAAAGGTTTCTACACTGTTATTTAAACAAACATCCGTGTGCATTTTGCATATTTCTACACGGTTCTACCATAAATACCCGTGTAGCTCAATCATGGCTATCTACACTGTTAGTTAAACAATAATCCGTTTACAATTCCTGATAAACGTCCGTGTAGCTCTCTCAAGGCTTTCTACACTGATTCTTTAATAAATATCCGTGTAATATATCCCACAGATAGTTCGGGATTCCAAAAAATTACAATATCACACGGTTTTTATATAAAATTGTCAAATCCGTATACAATGTACAGTGTACAATGACCATTTCTGTAGTAGTGAAAATAAATCGTTCTATTGGATTAACTCAAAAGTACCTGCAGTACCTTAGAAGTTACTCTCGAGAAAGGATAGAGAAGGAAATACATGACGTGATATTACAAATACGTTGTGAGTTGGTCACGTTAGCTGATTAATTTTTTTTTCACGTGATGTGATGTACTCAAAATAGTGATGGACAATTAAGTCACGTGTGGTCACGTGTGGTAACGACACGTAACGTGACTGATCACATTTCATTATTGTTTTCAAATTTTAAGTTCATAGAAATTAATAACAAAATATACTAAGAAATAAGAAACTGTTACAAAATAAATTATAATAAAGAAATAACTGAAAATTAAGTTCATAGAAATTAATAACAAAATATACTAGGAAATAAGAAACTGTTACAAAATAAATTATAATAAAGAAATAACTGAAAAAATTGGTCACGTACGTAATGTATCACGTGATGTGGCGTGAGGTGACGTGATGTGACTAAAATAGTTGAGAACAATCACATCCGCAAATGGTCTCGTCATGCGACATGCGAGCCACATGACGTGATGTGACAAAATTGGTAACGGCGTGACTAGTTTTCTTTTCTAGAAAAAGGGAGTTCGTTTTTTTTTTTAATCTAAGCTTGTCAAAATACGAAATTCAAGATCTAAACAAGAAAAGAAGAGATTTCAATTTTTATACTGGAAAGCAATCCTAGCGTCCACTGAAATGTGGAGGACGCTCAATAAATTAAAATCAGTGTCCATTTATCTCTTTTCATTTTCCAGAAGAAAAGGAAATTATAATTTTTAATTTTTATAAAGCCCAGAATTTTTTTATTTTTAACATAAGATTTTAATTTTAACTTTTCATTTTCCAGAAGAAAAGGAAAAAAATATTCTTGCAGAATAATTTAGAGTACATGCCGGATTTCGATTTTTGTATTAGTCTATATCCGTTTCTTTAACAATAAGCATCTATATTCCAACAACTCAAATGAGTTTCGAAATAACTGTTAACCACTTTTTAGAAACTGAGGTCTCTAAAGTTTAATTCTAACTTTCACATTTCTGAAATTAATTTTAGAGTTTCTATTAAACCACGTCAGTAATAAATTAAAAAGGAGAAATAATTTGAGCCAATTATTTGGCCAGTATGGAGTTTATAAACAGTTTTTTAATAAGAAAATTTTCTGCATAGTTTCTAAATAAGAAACTCTCTCACATACCTGAAACTGAATTAGAAACTGCAACATCAGATTAAAAACTCTCATAATACCAGAAATGTAGATGCTCTAAGTAGTTTGAAATATTTGACGACTCCATATCTATTTTCTGAATACGTGCATTTATAAGTGATAGTGAAGCGAATTCAGGAGTTATGACTTTTATGTAGCAATATTTAGATTATTTTTGTGGTGTTACAAATTTACAATTGCATCTCTAGTTCAAAATTGCGGGTTTTGAAGGTTATTTTGCAAAAAGAGCATGAGAAGTTTGTATTTTTAGCAGTTTGTATGAAAAATATTATTGTAAAATTGTCTCATTAAATATTAAATATGTGGATTAATTTTAACTGGATTTTTTAGAGCATCAAGGAAACTGCAAGTGAAAAATTGATCATTTTATATCTGGCCCCTAAAGTTTACATAAAATTGTGATGTGAGAAGATGAGAATAAGAGCATCTACAGCCCTGAAACTATCAGAGTTTCTAATCTGATGTGGCAGTTTCTAAACCAGTTTCAGGGATGTAGACCAGTTTCTCATTTAGCAACTGTGCTCAAGAATTTCTTAATAAGAAATCGTTTATAAACTGTGAGTTGGCAAAATAATTGGCCGGTGTTCGCTTAATTTTTTTCTTTATTTTATTTTATTGCTGATGTGTCATTTTAGAAACTCTTAAATTAGTTTCAGGGATATGAACCCTTAGAAACTCCATAGCCTATAATTTCTGAAAATTAGTTAGTAGTTACTTAGAAACTCTAAGAGTTTTAGGGACGTAGATGCTCTAATGATCAAGGGCGATTGGCGAGGCATAACGAGAATCCTTGCTAACTTTTGGGCTAATATTTTGTACTGCCAAACGAATCTGCAGAATTTAAAAAGCATCTCCAAGTAAAAGGAAGCAACCAAATTAGAAGACTTGCATGGTCAATAGTCAACACCTAATCCTTTCTGACAAGACTCATGTTTTCTGCATTTTCCTGAAAACAGAAAATTCCCCACTTTGCCCCTGTTTAGTGTTTAATTACCTCTCTGTTCGCCTTCTTCTTTTCTTCTTCTTCACCTCCTTACATAAATTATGCATGTTGGCTTTTGCATTTTGGGCGTCTTGTCTTCTCTTCAAATTAATGATTTCAGTTAACAGGCGCTTTTTGTGCAACTTAATCTCACCTGCATCTGTTATTCACTTGTTCTTGTCTCAACGTTCTTCCTTGCAAACGGTATCAAGGGATTTGCCTTTTTTTTTTTAATCTTCTGAAATTCTGTCACGAGGTAATTAATCAATTACATTTTCTTGTTTTACATATATATATGTTAACCATATAAAATTATTATATTAATGACATCAAATGTAAGGGATATAATTTTGTTGTTCTTATTTTGAAAACATATATGTGCGCACATGCAGGATGGACCAAAAGCTGGAGCGAGTCATTATGACCCAGCCGGGTGTGGGAAAGGAAGGACGAAGCATTAATCTTCTTAGTAATCACTTCCATGTTCGCTTCACCGGCACTGACATTGTTTTCTACAACTATTATGTAACGGATATCTTCATCTGTTATTTTAATTGCTTTCTCCTTTCTCTTATTTTTGGTCTATTGTCAATTGTCAAGTTTGTTTCAAGGATTTATGGATATGATAGTGCACTTGTACAATATGCACCTCCATTTAATTCTTACAGAGATATCTCATGTGAATACATACCTGAAAATATGGGACAGATCACAAATCCTCTCCAATTATTCTTACAAATTACTCTATAAATTATCCTTTTTTTCATTCCAACAAGAAATGACATGTGTGTGTATTATATATATATAGATAGAGAGAGAGAGAGAGAGAGAGAGAGATAGATGGGCTATCAAAGGGGAGGTAGCATAGTTGGTTAGGAAAAAAGTTCTAAGACGGTTGGTTATTCAAAGATCGAGAGTTCGATTCCCCCTCACGATTTCGCAGTTTCTGCGAAGATTTTCAAAAAAAAGAGAAAGATGGGCTATCATGCTTTGGAAATTAAGCTACAAGAAGAAAATATATATATAGAGATGGGCTATATATGACAAAATTAAGCTACAAGAAGAAAATGGGTAGCATGGTCATTTTTGAAGTAATGTGACAGTGAGGGATAAAGAGGATTTTTCCAACAATAAAACAAACAAACAATAATTCAAAGGAAAAAAAAAAATCTCAATCAGTTTTCATATCCAATAGTTGCAAGCCAACATTTAGTTTTCTCGTACAGCCTCCGATCGATGCAAAAACCATTGGTTAATTGCCACATCTTTCATCCATGTGTAGGTTTCAATGAAGTATGACAATGACATTTTGGTGGAGAACAAGAAGACTAGTAGGAAAGTGATAGAGAAGATGTGCCAGATGTACAGCTCCGAGCTTTCCGGGAGAGATTACATATATGATGGTGAGATGAATCTCTTTTCGGTGGGACCCCTACCTCAGACTTTCTTTGAGTTCACCGTTGTGCTTGAGGAGACTTCAGCTAGGTCTGTTTCTTTCTTTATTTTCTTCCTTCAACTGGCACAATAATACTTTCTAATTTTGATATTAGTATGCCATTTGGCATATTTGCATTATATATATAGTATCCTTCAACATAATACATACATATTGTAGACTGAAAACGTTTTCTAGCAAAAAAAAATATTTGCCATTTGTTATGAAGGCCTGAGATTATTTTTATGCTGACGAATTGGAGGAATGATGCAATAATTGACTAAATTTTTATGCCAACTTTTGACTAAACAAGACAAAAGCACCAATAGCAATCATAACAAACATAAATTTTTTAAGAATCCAAATTGAATATGGTGCCAAAAGCTAAGAGTTCACTACTACAAAAACTGGTTTTGTACACTGCACATTGTACACGGATTTGGCAATTATATTAAAAACAGTGTACAAAATATGAGTTCAAAAGATCTGAACGATTTCTACACGGATAATTAGTTAACAATCAGTGTCGAATTATTATAGAGAGCTACACGGTTTATTAGAAACCACAAATTCGTGTGTAAATAAGTGTGTGTGCAAATAATTGAGAGAGCTACACGGACTTTTAATACAAAGCCGTGTAGGAACATTACACACGGTTTTTTGATATATAGCCGTGTATAAATCTTATAATTGTACACGGCTTTATAACTAAAAGGCCGTGTAGAAATAGGTAGAGAGCTACACGGATATATAACTAAATAGCCGTGTATAAATCTTATAATTGTACACGGCTTTATAACTAACAAGCCGTGTAGAAATAGGAGGAGAGCTACACGGATATATAACTAAATAGCCGTGTATAATAGTGTAGGGTTTTATTATCTTCCCTTCCAGAGCGCCGTTTTGATCAAGTTTTTAGTTCATACATATCGAACTGTGCTTTTTATTTCTGCGAATTGATCGAGGCCAGCAGCTGAGATCTGAGATCTTTGAATTAAGTTTGTATTTTCTCCTCTCCATCTTTCTAAGGTTAGTAATATGTATTTAAATCATTTTCTTTCTCTAATTTTCTGTTATTTAGGCTTATTTAGGTCATTTCATGCATGCTTGAATTCTTAATTTTAGATGTAATTAATTTTTGTATTGTGGTCCAATAACCGACCTTTAGATGCTTTTAGGTCCATGCCCGTTCAAAATTAATCCAATAGGGATTAATTTTGGATAGTCCCCGTTTTGGGACTGCTCTTTGAATATTATGTCTCATTTAGGATGTGAACACATATTAGCGGGATTTAATTAGTATTTGAGGAAAGTTCGACAGTATTTTCCCTTATTGCTCCTACGAGTATGTGGTTCGTACGCATACTTGGGGAGTTAAGGGGAAATGCTGCCGAATTTTTCTCAAATACTAATTAAATCTCGCTAATATGTGTTCACATATGAGACATAATATTCAAAGAGTGGGTTAGGATTGTAAACCGGCCCTTTGTAAGCCCAAAATTTTGTACACGAAGGAGAATGTTGACCATGCATGATTAATTGATCAAATCATTTTTTTAATTTAATTTACAGATGGATCGAAGCTGGATGTATGAAATGCGACGTGACAGTGAAGAATATTTGGTTCGCGTTGATGAGTTTATAAAATTTGCTGAGAGTTATAGAGTGAATAAAAAAGAAGAAGACATTTTATGTCCTTGTAAAGATTGTAAAAATTTATTAAGATTTTTGGACATCGAAGAAATTAGAGCTCATTTGATTTGTCGGGGATTTAAGAAGAGATATACATGTTGGTTCATGCATGGTGAGAAATTTGGGGAAAGTAGTAGTGCCAATAAGGATTGTAATCGTGAATTGAATGATGAGAATGTTGGAATTTCTGATAATTTTGAACTTGATTGGAACGAGGATTATGAGAGTGCCGAATATTCTGATATTAACGTCGAATCCGAAAATGACGATGATGAGATGGAGAGGAATTTTGATGAAAATGTAGAACACGAGTTTACTGAAAATTTGGAGGATATGTTACGTGATGTGGAAGATGAAATTAGTGATAAAAATTATGATAAATTTCAAAATTTGTCTAATGAATCCAAGAAGCCGTTGTATCCCGGGTGTACCAAATTTACAAAACTGTCAGCTGTGTTGAAATTATTAAACTTAAAAGCAGACAATGGTTGGAGCGATAAGAGTTTCACGTCCTTATTACAGCTTTTAGGAGAAATGCTCCCAGATAACAACGAGTTACCCGGTACAACATATCAGGCAAAGAAGTTGATATGTCCAATGGGGTTGAAGATCCAAAGAATACATGCATGTCCGAATGACTGTGTATTGTATCGTAACGAGTACGAGGCCATGCATGTCTGTCCTAAATGCGGTGTTTCACGATATAAACGTCGTAAGGACCAGGACACTGATGATTGTAACGAGGACACAAGTGGCCGACCTCCGGCTAAGGTGTTGTGGTATTTGCCGATAATACCGAGATTCAAACGGTTGTTTGCGAATCCCAAAGATGCAAAATTATTGCGCTGGCACGAAGAAGAGCGCAAAAATGACGGTAAACTAAGGCACCCGGCTGATTCTCCTCAATGGAGAAACATTGACAGACATTTCAAAGAATTTGGTTATGAACCGCGGAACCTTAGGATTGTGGTGAGCTCAGATGGAATGAGTCCGTTTGGAAGTATGAGCAGTCGGCACAGTACTTGGCCAGTTCTTTTATGCATCTACAATCTTCCTCCTTGGTTGTGCATGAAACGCAGATATATAATGATGTCATTACTAATCCAAGGACCCAGACAACCCGGAAATGACATAGATGTATATCTCGCACCATTAATCGAGGACCTCCAAAAATTGTGGCGTGATGGCGTCCCGGTGTGGGATGCGTATATGAAAGAGACCTTTAACTTGCGGGCCATGGTGTTTTGCACCGTAAATGATTTCCCCGCGTATGGGAATTTGTCGGGTTACACTTGTAAAGGAGCAAAAGCGTGCCCGATCTGTGAAGATGACACGCAGGTGCTGAGGTTGAAAAATTGTCAAAAGAATGTATTCATGGGGCATCGTAGGTTTCTTCCTATTAATCACCCATATCGTAAGAAGAAGATGGCATTCAACGGGAAAATTGAGCTTGGAGTGGCTCGTCATCCATTAGACGGGGAGAGTGTCTTCGAACGGGTAAAAAACATTGATGTTGTTTTTGGAAAATGCGCCAAAGCACTACCGAAGAATATTTGGAAAAAGAGGTCCATATTTTGGGAGCTACCGTACTGGAAATATTTAGAAGTGAGGCATTGCCTAGATGTCATGCATGTCGAAAAAAATGTCTGTGACAGTTTAATTGGTTTATTATTGAACATTCCGGGGAAGACGAAAGATGGTATTAAAGTGAGAAAAGACATGGTAGAGATGGGAATACGACCCGAGCTCGCACCGCAGGAGAAAGGGAAGCGCACATACCTACCCCCCGCACTGTGCACAATGTCAAAGAAAGAGAAAACAAGCTTCTGTGAATGCCTCAATGGTATAAAAGTCCCATCAGGATATTCTTCGAATATTAAGAAGTTGGTGTCGATGAAGGACTTGAAACTGGTCGGTCTGAAATCTCACGACTGTCATGTTTTACTGACACATATAATTCCGGTTGCAATTCGGGGAATTTTACCAAAGCACGTTCGTCAAACCATTACAAAGCTTTGTTCTTTCTTCAATGCAATAAATTCCAAAGTGGTAGACCCTCTAAAATTGGACTCTTTGCAAAAGGAGGTCGTCGTTACTCTTTGCCAACTTGAGATGTATTTTCCGCCATCTTTTTTCGATGTCATGGTTCACCTTGTTGTTCATCTTGTGAGAGAAATTAAGATTTGTGGTCCCGTGTTCCTTCGGTATATGTATCCATTCGAGAGATACATGGGCATCTTGAAAAAATACGTAAGGAACCGACATCGACCCGAAGGCAGCATTATAGAAGGATATTCTACGGAGGAGGTGATTGATTTTTGCACCAACTACTTGACCGGTGTGGATCCTATTGGCGTTCCAAAATCTCGATACGAGGGAAGGCTCCAAGGAGTCGGGACAATTGGGTTGAGAGCCGTAGTTGCTGATCTAAATGAACTACAAAAGGCACATTTTATTGTACTACAACACATGACAGATGTTGCTCCCTACATAGATGAGCACATGACAATCCTTCAACAACAAAACTACACGAGGAGTCAGAAGTGGCTTACTAACGAGCATAATCGTTCTTTTATAGGATGGCTGAAAGAAAGAGTGCAGTCACACCCCGTACCTGAAATTGTTAAACTGCTTGGCAAAGGACCCCAAATTGTTGTTAGAACATTCCAAGGATACGAGATTAACGGATATACATTTTATACTAAATCCCAGAGTGATAAGAGCACGATGCAAAACAGTGGGGTGACGTTGGTGGCGACCTCTCAAGAATTCAGTAGATCCGGAGATGGCCGGGCTGTAATAGCATCAAAGTCATATTATGGCGTTATTCAAGAAATTTGGGAGCTCATTTACAGTCCTCGCCTGAGCATTCCCGTGTTTCGGTGTCAATGGGTCGAAGACCGAGGTGTTAAAGTTGATAACGACGGGTTCACACTCGTTGATTTAAACAGGGTTGGGCATGTTGATGATCCGTTTATACTCGCCAAGCAAGCCACCCAAGTCTTTTATGCCACTGACCCGAGTGATGCCAGGTTGAGCGTCGTCCTATCCGGAAAAAGAAGGATTGTCGGGGTAGAAAATGTCGTCGATGAAGAAGAGTACGACCAGTTCGACGAAGTACCTCCATTTTGTACTGATGTGCAAACTGAGGTAGCAACACTTGAAGGGGTAGACGAAGCTGACTACATGCGGTCCGACCACAATGAAGGATTATGGGCCGAGGGTACTGTTCAAATAGTGGAAAAAAGGAGAAAAAGGAAAAAAAAAGCATAATGTGTAATATTTATTTTGTTTAAGACCGTGTAGCTTTTAATATTGCAACCTTAGCTTGTAATATATCAAATAAAAAAAGGAAAAAAAGAGGGAAATAAGGAAAAAAGCATAATGTAGTATTAGTATTATCAAATATTAGTATTAGTTTTTGAAACAATGAAGGATTATGTTTAATGAAGGATTATCAAATATTATCAAATATTGCAACAATGAAGGATTATGTTTAATGCTTATAATATTATCAAATATTAGTATTAGTTTTTGAAAATATTAGTTAATACATTTAATAATAAAATAAAATAAATAAAATTTCATTATTAGATTTTAATATTAGTTGCTTGGTACAAATATCGGTATAATTTTTTAAATATTAGAAATCTGAAAGTACATAATTTATTTATTATTACTTTAGAAATATTAGAAATCTGAAATTTTACTTAATATATTATTACTTTATAAATATTAGAAATCTGAAATTTTACTTAACCTGGGACCCGCCTGTCCCTACCGACAAATATCGTGGATGGATGGCAGCGCGTACCCCTTCCTGTCCCTACCGACGAAGCGGTTGTGCTTGATGACGCACGGATGTCATTTGTCCAATGGCCCAAGAGTCAGATTGTTTTGGATCAGGTAATCCATAAAATAACTCATTTATTTTGTTACGTTCAACTCATTCTTTTTGAAATACTAGAATAATACATCTATAACTTGATACAGACACGAGGAGATGATGTCACCGGTACGGCGATGTCACCGGTACGTCAGGAGGTGGCTTGCGACGTCGGGGCTGACGCGCCACAATCACCGCCCCGTCCTATGGTCACAGAAGAAGAATACAGCTGTTTGCCCAATGAGTTGCGCCTTCTCCACGACTACTTGATGACGTCGCCCGACGGCATGGAGGCTATCGTCATCTCTGTCCCACCTGGGATGTTTCTACACGAAGGCAGGGAGCTCCTGCTGTCGTTCAGAGACTTCAAGGACCTCTTCCACCACTCGTCATCCGACAAATGGCTCGATGTTTCACACATCACCATTTTCCTCATGTTAGTGATATTAAAATATTTTCATTATTGTATAGAACTCAAATATATATTCTAATTACAATATGATGAGTTTTCAGGAAGCTAGTCCGAAACTGTGATGAGATGGTTGAAAGGAAGAACTTGTGCATGTTTCTGGACCCCGAGAAAGTGAGTGGTACGGCAGCGACATATTATCCGGATATGGCTATCGAGTACATGTGTTCTGCGATGCATCGTGCTAAGGCGGAGGAGAAGAAATTCATTCTCATGCCATACCACGAGGGGTTAGTTCTAATCTTAACTTATGTGTTGTTTATATTTTAATTAAAGAATTGTATAAAGAAATTCATTCTCATGCTAAAGTACTATAATTCTTCTCCTCGATCCAACAGCAAACATTGGTGCACGATTCTCATTGTGCCGTACTTAAGCACGGGCATAATTATTGATTCTTGTAAGCCAGGAGGAAGGACCGCGGCTGCCAATTGCAAAGTTATCTTGCCTTTTGTGAATAAGTAAGCAATAATAATTCTATAGGTTTGCATTTCTTTCAATCATATCAAATTATAAAATTGCTAATTACATTCACTCACTTTTGTAAGGGCTTTTGTGAAATATATTAAAGAGGGAGGATCACATAGCACGGGCCCGGGCAAGAAAAGCAAGTTGAATTGGAAGTACTTGAAGGTGAGCACACGGCCTTGAGTTAGAAATTTCATATCTTGTTAAAAAAATTATTGTCATTCTAACAAATGCCGCTAAATGTAAATTTCAGTGCCCGCAACAGAAGGAGGGTTGGGAATGCGCTTATTACACGATGATATTCATGTTTGACTTTGTCGAAAGAATACAATTCGAATTCCCAGACGCGGTATGTACTTCATATGAATTTCCTATATAATAAGCAATTGATATCTACCTTTTCTGAAATACTAACTATTATCAAATTATAATTTTGTAGAATGTGACAAAACAAGCGCATTACACCAAGGATCAGATCGACGATGTGCGGTGCATGTGGGCAAGGTGGTTTGCCATGGAATTTTGTAATCCTCGATATGGATTTGCATAATTTTGTATAATTTGGTGTATATGAATATTGTATAATTTATTGCATATGGATTTCTGGCTAATCTGAAAAATATGAATTTCTTGCTAATATGGATTTATTGCTAATCTGGAAAATATGGATTTCTTGTTATATGAAATCTGGAAAATCTGGAATATATAGTTCTGTAACAAAAATGGCTAGCAAAACTGGAGGCTAGCCGAAAAACAAAAAATACAAAAAAAAAAAAAAATGTACTTTCTACACGGACATTTAACTAAAGTCCGTGTAGAAAAAAGATAGCTACACGGTCATTTAGTTAAATGTCCGTGTAGAAAGAGGAGAGCTACACGGACATTTAACTAAATGTCCGTGTAGAAAGAGTCAAGCTACACGGTTTTTTCGTTAAAAGTCCGTGTACAAAAAGAATCGTACACGGTTTTTTAGGTAATATCCGTGTAGCTCGGTAAATGGAGTGCGACACATTCTGGTCTTTGTACACGGCTGTTTGTGAAGTTATACGTGTAGAATCTTTAAAATTGCACACGGCCAAAAGTCCGTGTGTAGTTATTGAACTAATCGTACACCCTCGATTTAAACACGGTAGGAAATCCGTGTAGCTCTTCCTTTATTGTCCGTGTATAATCTCTTTTTTTGTAGTAGTGGTTCCCTTCTTATCCAGAGTTGCAGGAAATTATAGTGAAGGAGAAAATAAACAGATGAATCGAATACAGAAAACAACTTTGTTTAAAGTAGCACTAACTTATGCCTCAAAAATCCCGCTTAGCTCCATTGCGGTTGTGCACAAGGGTGGAGAGTCGCCACATGCTCAAAGCGCAATCATGGTACTCAATGTCATGTTGAGGCAACAACAGGCTAGAATGTCAGTTTCTTCCAATTTATGTTGCATATTTTTTTCCTTTTTCACTTTGGGGTTCTTTGAATATTATACTTGATTGATCAGGCTTTCATGTCAAATTCTAACACAAATATAGCAGTGCTCAATTTATACCATAGAAACTAGTACAAGTATGTTCATGGTTGGTACTGTCTTTTCGAACTGTCATGGTTGGGCCTTGTTGTACAGAAAAATTAAGTAATTTATATCATGCTAGAGGAGATGCATGGCGATTCCCTTGTTATTTAAATTTTAATATTTCTGTTTATTTACAGGGGATGTCTTGTGGTTAGGCAATCATTTTTTAATGGAGACCCAAAAAACTTAACTGATTTGGAAGGTGGAGTTACAGCGTGTCGTGGATTCCATTCTAGTTTTAACACAACTAGTGGTGGTTTATCATTCAACATGGGTACGATTGTTTATTAATCAAAATTACATAACAAAATTCTGAGTTATGAATCTACCGTATGTTTTAAACAAACATCCTTAATTCTGTAAAACAGATGTTGCAATGACTGTTATCTTGACGCCCGGACCTGTTATTGATTTTATTTTGGCTAACCAGATTGTAAAAGAGCCGAGACAGATTGACTGGGTCAAGGTAAACTAAGTTTTTCACAATTTTTCTCAACAATTGTCTTGTTATTTTTTTTTTAGGTTTAGTGAGTGTAGGGCGCAGAAAGTTGCACAGCAGTGGAAGGTGTGTGCATATGTTAAATATCTCAGAGTTCAATGTTCTCGATTTTCAAAACATGGAGAGAACATCGAACTTGAAACATTCATTTCTTTCTACAATTCCTTCTGGTTCACCCTCGACAGACTTGCTGTTCATAATCAGTCTATCGAGAGAGTTTAATGATTGTGGGGACGTTTAACTCCCAGCTGGCGCAAGCCCCCGCTGTTAATTACATCAGATGACCCTTCCAAGCTATGCTGAACACCTCGTCCATTCCGGAATTTGAGGCCTATTTTATGTGAATTGAATAAAATGGCTAAAGGGGACTCATGTATTGATTTTGGTTTTGATTTGGTTTTCTATATGTTTGGACATTTGTGCATGTGTGATTTTATATTAAAACAATGTTTATTTGCATTTTTGTAACAAGGTTAAAAAAGGGTATTTTGGTCATTTCAGAATTTGGCTGATGCTTGGATATGTTCAATTTTGATTTAAAAAGATGAAGAATTCAATTTGGGTTCGTTTGGAGGTGGTTTGAGTCAATTTGGACTCAAGATGAAAAAGTTATGCTTGAAAAGGACTGAGAAAGACCTATTTGTAAATATTTATTTTTCTGTCAGGGACTTATTTACAAAGCTGGGAGGATATAAAAATGTGATATGAGCTTTAGACAGGGTTTATATGAAAAATTGGGCTTTTGAGGGGTTATTTGAGAGGAGAGCAGCTTGGGTCCGATGCCCATCGGACCCAAAGTGGGTTCGATGCGCTCCATGACCGTCCGATCTGCTTTAAGATTCGTGCGCACGAATATTAAAGCGGACTCGAAAGTTCTGGCGTGAATCTTAAAGCAGATCGGACGGTCATGGAGCCCATCGAACCCACTTTGGGTCTGATGGGCATCAGACCCAAGCTGCTCCAATTTGAGAGACTTTTAGGCTATGAGGGATCTAGTTGTGAATTTATAAGGACTTCGCTATAGATATTAAAAAGTCAGAGGGACTTTTGTGAAAAGAGCTTTGATTTAGAAATTTTATTTATTAACTGGGCTTTGAGATTTGGATTTTTGGACTTTGAGATGTGTAGTTCGGATTTTAGATTTGTGTGAGTATTTGATTTTAGAATTGAGTTTTTTTTCATTTGTTTTTCAATGCTAAACTTCAAAAATTCATATCAAATTGAATAAAAATCCAAATAACGTGAAATTTATGTCTATTTTGTGTATTTTGAGGTCATTTACATGATTATGATATTTTTTCTTTGATTTGGATTTTGAGTCTATCTGTACTGTTCATTTTACCAGCAGATGTCTTTGCTGATTTTTCTGTTTTTAAAACTGAACTTTGAAAATTCATATAAAATCGAAATAAAATCAGAAAAATATAAAATTTGTGTCCATTTTGTGTGTTTTGAAGTCCTTTATTTAACTGTGCAATTTGTTTTTCATTTTGAATTTTGAGGTGACTTGTGCTGTCCAGCTTGCTGACAGGGGTCAATATGGGCATTTCTGGTTGTACCACTGTACCAGTGGCCTTTGGCTTATGCTTAACTACTGAATTTGCATTTGGTACTGTACCAGTGACTGGTTGGAGGTCATTAACATGCATCACACTGACTGGTTGAGGTCAAGGCATGTTTTAAAGACTTGGAGGCCACTATTTTGTACCAGTAACAGAAAGGAAAGAATTAGAAACTCCAAAGTCATTGTTTAACATTTCATAATTATCAAAAGGTTGTCAGAATTTGGAAATTTGCAGGGAAGCCCCTGGTTTTATGAAAATCATGTATTAAGTGATCTTTTCACTTGATTATTGAGCAAATTATTGAAATATCATAGGCTTAAACATATAAATGGCAATTTTCAGCATAGCTGATGCCTATTTACAGTTTAGACCTCAATTTCTCACTAATTGCACAAGGTTTCTAATTTTGCCAACATTTATGCATATAAATGCATTAATTATTGACCAAATCAAATCCTTTGTACAAGTAGGCCCTTTGGATCTTTAGATTGAGAGAGTGATGAAGGAGACACACTAGCTCAACTTCAACACCTCTTGTATAATTTATTTTTTTTATGTCACTTTATTCCTATTAATTTCTTTCATAAAATGATTAACATAATTTTAATATAAAAGAAGACCAACACTGGCTCAACTCCTATATCTCAATTAATTAATCATTTTAGAAAAGAATTAAAAGGGTTAATCAAAAAGAGAGGGAAAAAAAGAAAAGGAGATCAAGGCTTCAATCTTTTTTTTTTTGTTTTACATCTTACATATATATTTTTTTTATATTAGATTAGTAGGAAGCTCCAAAAAGGACTAAAATATTTATTAATTTTCTTTTCATATATAATTCTAAAGAAAAACAGGAAAGGAAAAGAGAGAGTTTTTTTTTTTTTTGAGGGTAAGGTGGCAACTTGCCATCTTACGTTTTGATTGATAAAAAAATTATTTACAAGGGCCCAAGAGGGCTGAAAGTGCTATGAAGTATAACTCTAATTACACGGTTCAGTAATATGAATGCCAGACTACTACTCATGTACTCTATGGAACTAGCTAGCTCTGTATTTCTCTTAGCAGTGCTCCGCCCACCTGTTGGCGTCGACCACTGTGTCTATGAGGAGTATCTCCGGGGTTTTTGATTTGTAGTTGAAGATCCTGTTGTTTCTTTCTTTCCATATGGACCACAAGGCTGCTGCCCAAGCCGTGTGCCATCTTCTTAAGCCTTCGGGACCGCTGATAATTTGGCAGCACCACAGCTTGATGTGCGATGTTATGGGCCTTGCCGGTAACCTGCCCCCCAGTCTGTTGATTAGTGCCCCCCAGAACTCATTTGAGTACGGGCACTGCCAAAATAGGTGTACGGCCGTCTCCCTTGCGCCGGTGTCACACAAGACACACCGTTCCGGTACGTTGCAACCCCTTCTTAGCAGCACTGCTCGTGTCAGCAACCTGTTTTGCAGCAATATCCACAAGAAGAATCTCACCTTTGGAGTTATATACACTTTTATTTTTTTATTTGATCATTAGGCTAGAACATCCTTAGTTTATTATGAAATAAACTTAAATATCATGTAGCCTTCACACTTTATTAACCTAAAGCTTTTAAAAAAAAAGAAAGCAAACAAAGAAGACAAACAGCAAATCAAGGCAGCAAAGAAAAAGAAAGAAAAAGGAAGATTCCGGTTTTGAAGAAATTTCTTATTTCATCATGAACATATACATAGCATCATCTCTCAAGGCTTACATACCTTTAATTACCTATTTCCTTTTTTGCTACAGAGAAGGAAGAAAAGGCTTTCTCTATTTTGGGGTATAGTTTCGGCTCTGTATTGTGTAAATTTTCTTTTCTTCAACAGGGGCTCCTTTTATAGCCTTCTAATTAGGGTTTAGGCATGATTTCAGCAGCTGGACGGATTGATGAGTTGGCAGCATCTGGATCGTTGAATGCATCTAATGGCCTTAATAGAGTAGCATAGTGAAGGACTAAGAGCATCTCCAGCGGCACCAGGATTTTTAGCGTTTCTTCTGACTTCTTTTGTCTGCTAGGGGAAGGAGAAGATCCTTTTAGATCATGTGAGTTTGGTGTTTGTAGACCACGCAGAGACCAGCTGAAGGTTTGTAATAGGCCAAGCTTAGGTGATTAAAAGGTGCAGATAGGCGTGGGACTCTTTCTCTTTGTTTTTATTTCTTCAACTATTGGTTCGGCCCAAGCCAGTTGCTCACTTAACTTAATCGGCAGCCCAAATCCATTTTTTTTTATTTTGTTTAGCCGATGCTGCTTTTCCCTTCAGCCCACGCAAAGAAATCGAATAGTATTATTCAATTAATTTGGGCTACTAAATTTTGTGTGAATCCGAATTGTTGAGATTATATCATTTATAAGGTCACGACATTGGCTTATGCCATTTGGAAACCAAGTCACGTAGACCACTTTGCCTTCTCAATTTCTTTTTCTTTAATAGAATTCCCTCCATTTTGCTATTTTAAATGGTGCCCTCCATTTCTTCCATATTTTCATTCTCCCATTTTTTATTTCTTCTCTAATCTCCCATTTTTTCCATTTTTTTATTATACATATATATATATGAGATTGGCTAATGTGCTAACGTTATAACTTCGGCCGAAGTTATAACGAGTCGTTTTTGCAATTTCAAAATCCAAACAACCGATCCGAACCGTTCAACATGTTCTATATATTGAAATGTGCTTGGAGACCAAATTTTACATTTTTTGGAATTTTTTTACTATTTATTAAGCCACTTTGAAAATACTGATCCGGTGGTCCAGAAAATTTTGCTGTTTTTTACTATTCACAGCAGATCTGCGATTTTCAAAGTGGCTTAATAAATAGTAAAAAAATTCCAAAAAATGTAAAATTTGGTCTCCAAGCACATTTCAATATTTAGAAAAAGTTGAACGGTTCGGATCGGTTGTTTGGATTTTAAAAACTAATAAACGACTCGTTATAACTTCGGCCGAAGTTATAACGTTAGCACATTAGCCCATCTATATATATATATATATATATATATATATTTAGTCCTGACTTTTTAGGGTCAAACAGTGAGAAAGTCCCACTAAAAGATATATTGATAAAAAAGTTATTTACACAGAGATCAGCTACTTAACAGTAGCCGGATCGTATTAAGATATTACTCCCTATTTATTAAAGAGGCCCGCTAACAACACTAAGAAGGCCATAACCTTGTATAGACCCTGCCCTCCTCTTTGTACCCTAATTTTGAGTGCCATAACTAAAAGGTACCCAGTTATGAACATCGATTGCCGCCGCATTGATGAGAATATGCTATGGTTTGCGTTGCAAGGTGAAGGTCCGTCGGTTCCTTTCCTTCCATAGCGCCCACAAGCCTGCCGCCCAGCCACGTCCCACCTCCTCCTCTTCTCTCCTCCCATTTGCTTTCTTGGGTTCCACCAAATGCTTATCGGATCTGTGGAAGAAGCAAGTTGTCACTCGGGTGCAATTTAGGAAACAAAGCTGCTGAATCAAATCTGGACAGATTAGGAAAAATAGAGGAATAAAGGAAGAATGCGTAGACAGATTGAATAATTATAATTAGATTGCTGTAATTGTCTAAGTTAGGTATTACTCTCAAATGTAATATTTAGTTTCTAATTTAGAGGATCATGTAAGAATGACAAATAGAGATATAGGTGACAGAATGTAATAAGGAGAAAAACTCTCTGTAAATTTCTTTTATCCATGAAATAAAATAGGGAGGGAAGGGTGATTCTTGAGAGTTTGGTGTTCTTGTTTTTCTGACATGGTATCAGAGCTCGGGTATCGATCCCGGGTATAGAATCCTTTCAACTCTTCCCTTAATAATAATCTGTCCTTACCAGCAATACAGAAACCAGAAAAAGGTTTGAAACAAGAATCTTCTAAGTTGTTTCCGAAGTACCACCATGGCAAGCGGTTCCGAGATAAACTCTGACACAGCCAACCTAATTGACAAATTGTCACAGCTGATCACCTTACAACAAACCCAGTTAATAGCAATACAATAAAATTCCATTACCTCACCATCGCCTCAAATTCCATCTGATACAAATTTACATCCAAATCTTGTCCCTATAAAATTAAATGGGAAGAACTATTCCTTGTGGTCCCAATCGGTACGCATGTGTCTCAAGGCTCGCGAAAAACTCAAACATATAACCGAAACCTCTTCAGCCGAGACTAGCCCACTGTTTCAACGGTGGGACATCGAAGACATGATAGTAAAAGGGTGGATTTGCAAACCTCTACAGCAAGTTTCTTCGCTACCCAACAGCCAAGGAGGTGTGGGACGCAATAGCCACGACTTTCTATGATGGAAGTGATGCAGCTCAGGTATTCGATTTAAATAAACGGGTGAATAGGATTAAACAATCGGGTAGATCAGTGGAAGAATATTACAATGAACTACAAGACATTTGGTTAGAAATTGATTTCCGTCGCCCAAATCCTATGAGTTGTACTACTGATATTGAAAAATTTGACAAGTTTGTTCAAGAGTCCAGAGTTTACTCTTTCTTAGATGGCCTTGATGAGAAACTAGATAACGAGCGAGCGAATGTCTTGCAAATGACTCCGTTTTCGACACTCGAACAAGTGTTTTCTAGAGTAAGAAAGGAAGCTACAAGGCAAGATATCATGAAGAAGGGAGATGAAGGGGAGTCTCACGTACCAGCAGCCGTGTTCTCAAGGGGTCAGAGAAATTTTGAGGTAAATTACACCCCTAACTGAAACTCTGGTGCAACTGACAAGGCTACTCTAAAATGCACTCACTGTGGCCAAACAAGGCACACAAAAGAACAGTGTTTCCAATTGGTGGGCTACACCGAATGGTTTAAAGACTGGCACAAAGGAAAAAATAATTGGCATGGCAAAGGAAGAGCATCTGTTGCACAAGGTAATTCCGCAGGAGCAAATCTCTGTGAGAATGGAAACAGAGCAGTGGCAAGACCACAACAGGGCAGTGGCTTCGGTCAACAAGGCAGTGGCTTCAGTGAGACTGGAAACCGAACCCAAGGTGAGTCAACCAATTCGCTAGAACACTCAGGCTATCAAGACAGGGAACTCCATGCAGTAGTACCAGTACTCCTTCATTTTCAATCTAGGAAGGTTCAGGTAATATAACTGGCTCAGCTTATTTTAATTTGAACTATCCACCTGAAGAAAATTGGGTATTAGATACAGGGGCAACTGATCATATGACCCATACCGAAACATACCTTATAAATTCTAAACAACCAAGGAAAAATGGTATAATTAATGCCAATGGTGTTTGTTACCCGGTTAGTGGGGCTGGAGATGTGATCGTATGTCCAAATTTAACCCTCCAAAATACATTGCTGGTTCCATCCTTGGCTTCAAAATTAATATCCATTGGACAACTGACAAAAGAACTAAACTGCGTGGTTCATATATTCCCTGATTATTTCTTATTCCAGGACATCAAAACCAAGAGAATTTTGGGCCGTGGTATTAGGAGAGATGGGTTGTATTATCTCGACAATAAGAAGACTAGAGATGTACTACTAAGCATGGCCTCTTCAGATGAGATGAACGAGATATTATTATGGCATAAACGATTGGGGCATCCATCCCTAGGGTATATGCAGAAACTCTTTCCAAAATTGTTTACTAATTTTAAGCATGAAAATTTTGTATGTGAAACATGTATTAAAGCAAAAAATCATCGGTCCACATTTTTTCCAAGTGATAATAAGAAACTTGCTCCATTTGATTTAATTCATACTGACGTATGGGGGCCATCTCCTATAATTTCTAAATCTGGTTATAGGTGGTATGTAATTTTTGTTGATGATTATTCACGTATGACATGGCTATACTTGTTAAAAACCAAAGATGAAGTAAAGGAGATTTTTAAAAAATTTATAACTATGATTAAGACACAATTTGATAAAAACATTAAAGTAATTCGAAGTGATAACGGGACAGAATATATAAACCATGACTTACAAACACTTTTCCAAAGCAAAGGGATAATACTCGAGACATCATGTGTTGGAACCCCATAACAGAATGGCGTCGCAGAACGGAAAAATAAGCACATTCTCGAGATCACAAGTGCTCTGTTAATTGAAAGTGGCATACCAAATATTTTTTGGGATAATGCGATAACATTTGCAATATATCTCATGAATTGAACTCCAACCCGGGTAAATGATTTTAAAACACCTTTTCAAGTATTTTCTACACACCTTAAAATAAATTCTGTACTTAACTTGGCACCTAAAGTCTTCGGATGCACCGTATATGTTCACCTCCAAAACACTTAAGATCAAAACTTGAACCGAGGGCAGAAAAATGTGTCTTTTTAGGAATATGACAAAATAAAAAAGGGTACAAGTGTTATAGTCCAAATACAAGGAAATTTTTTACTACACTAGATATAACGTTTGTAGAGCATGAATTGTTTTATAAAAACTTCCAAAATCCAATTCAGGAGGAGAGCACTAACACAACAACGGAATTGGATTTTAATTTTCTAACCTATGAATTAATTATACAAAATGGTGCAACTAATCCTAAACCAAACACACATACATCGGTGCCATAATTGAAGTCAGATCACATAGAACCCGAACCTGAAATAGAACTACATACAGAACCCAAAATAGAGTCAGAAGAACGGCACCTTGAAGACGAGATAATACAATCTGACAATCTAATACCACCACGGCCTGAGTCTCTTGAGGAAATTTTTGAGGTTAGTTCTCCTGAACATTCATTTAAATTACCACCAAGGGAAAATAGGGGAAAACCACCAAAACGGTACGTACCAGAAGATGGTACAAGTAAAGAAAAATATCCAATTGCAAAATACACCTCTACAAATCACTTAAGTGAACCATTAAAAGGTTTTGTAAATCAAATATCTTCCATAACTGTTCCTGAAAAATTGGAAGAAGCCATAAAAGACCCAAAATGGATAAAAGCAATGGATATAGAAATGGAGGCATTAGAAAAAAATAATACCTGGGAAATAACTGATTTACCTACTGGAAAAAAGGCGGTCGGGTGCAAATGGGTATACACTATAAAATATGATGCACAAGGAAAAATAGAAAGGTACAAAGCAAGACTCGTAGCGAAAGAATATACTCAGACCTATGGGATTGATTTTCAAGAAACATTCTCTCCCGTTGCTAAACTTAGTTCTGTTAGAGTTATATTATCTATTGCAGCAAACTTAGAATGGCCCCTGCATCAATTCGACGTAAAAAATGCATTTCTCCATGGAGAACTAGAGGAAGAGATATACATGGAGTTACCACCTGGATACCAGGTATTGAATACAACAAAGAAGGTGTGCAAATTAAAGAGGACTTTATATGGCTTAAAGCAATCACCAAGAGCTTGGTTCGGAAAGTTCAGTCAAGCCATGAAAAGGTATGGGTATACTCAGAGTGACTCAGATCACACGATGTTTTATAAGAGGGGTCAAGATAAAATTATTATCCTAATAATTTATGTCGATGATATGATCATAACTGGGAATGACACAGAGGAAATAAAAGAATTAGAAGCAAGATTGTCTAGGGAATTTGAAATGAAAAATTTGGGAGGTTTAAAATATTTCCTTGGAATAGAGGTAACCCGAAATAAAGAGGGAATTTTTTTATCACAAAGAAAATATATACTTGATCTCTTATCTGAAGTTGGAATGTCAGATTGCAAACCGGTTGATACACCAATGATTCCAAATGTAAAATTAGAAGCTTACACTGATCACACCCCTACAAGTGTAGAGAGATACTAGAAATTGGTAGGAAAACTTATTTATTTGTCCCACACAAGGCCCGACATAGCATATGATGTAAGTGTGGTAAGTCAGTTTATGCACTATCCTAAGGAAGAACATTTAGAAGCTGTAATGAGAATCATCAGGTATTTGAAGGGTACACCAGGGAGAGGCATAATATTCAGAAAAAATTTGCATCTACAAGTAGTAGCATATAGTGATGCAGATTGGGCAGGATGTGTGATAGATCGGCGATCAACAGCAGGTTATTTTACCTTTGTGGGAGGAAATTTGGTTACATGGAAATAAAAAAACAAAATGTAGTAACTCTTTCAAGTGCAGAATCAAAATTCCGGGGCATGGTCAAGGCGATTTGTGAATTATTGTGGCTACAGAAATTCTTAAAGGAACTAGGATTCGAACCACAATCAGAAATGAAGTTATTTTGTGATAACAAAGCAGCAATAGATATTTCTCACAACCCAGTTCAACACGATAGAACCAAACATATAGAAGTTGACCGGCATTTTATCAAAGAAAAATTAGAAGCAAAAATTATATCAATGCCGTTTGTGCGATCCAGTGAACAACTGGCGGATGTGTTAACAAAACCTGTGTCAAGTAAGAACTTCAGTGAGTCTATTGATAGGCTAGGAATGAAAGACATATACGTATCAGCTTGAGGAGGAGTGTGGAAGAAGCAAGCTATCACTCGGGTGCAATTTAGGAAACAAAGCTGCTGAATCAAATCTGGACAGATTAGGAAAAATAAAGGAATAAAGGAAGAATGCGTAGACAGATTGAATAATTATAATTAGATTGCTGTAATTGTCTAAGTTAGGTATTACTCTCAAATGTAATATTTAGTTTCTAATTTAGAGGATCATGTAAGAATGATAAATAGAGATATAGGTGACAGAATGTAATAAGGAGAAAAACTCTCTGTAAATTTCTTTTATCCATGAAATAAAATAGGGAGGGAAGGGTGATTCTTGGGAGTTTGGTGTTCTTGTTTTTCTGACAAAATCGCACCGCATACGGACAGGTCCAGAAAAGGTGGTCTCTATTTTCCAAGTTAGTGCTGCTGCACAGCTTGCACCCACTTTGTATGTTGCACCCTCTTTCAATTAGCACTTCTTGTGTGAGTATTTTGTTTTCAATCACGAGCCATAGAAAAATCCTTACCTTCGGTGGTATTTTTAGCTTCCATAAAACATTGAAGTAGACCGAACGCTCACCCATATCATGCATGACTCTATAGGCCGATGAGCAAGAGAATAGTCCCATGGCCATCCATCTCCAGTTTGGTCCCGTGTCCGGTTGCCCCATTTGAATAGAGGAGTTGTAGAACGGCAAAAGCTCTAGAACCTGTTTGAGGAAGGGTGAAGTGGTCCGTTGTGATAACTGAGAGACTTCCGTGATGTTGTATAATAAACGTACTGTGGACGCCCAGATCCCATCTCATTCATGATTAATCTTCCAAAGCCATTTGAGTAGTAGCGTCTGGTTCTGTTGGTCTAGGTTCATGATCCCCATGCCCCCATTATTCCTCAAAGTGCATACTCGTTCCCAGTTTACCAGGTAGTGTATACCTTTGCACGGATTGCTCCCCTCCATAAGAATTTCCTTCTCATTTTCTTAATATGTGTTGTCACCCCCTTTGGTAGCCTTGTTGCCTGCATAAAGTGTATCGGTATTGCTGACAACACTGATTTGATTAGGGTTAGTCGCCCTCTATAAGACAGGTAGTTTGACTTCCATCCCTCCACTCTGTGTTGTACTATCCATAAGATCGGTTGAAAATTTATCTTGTTCAGGGTTTTGATTGATAGTGGTAATCCCAAATATTTGATTGGCAACTTTTCTTTCGGGGAGTCCAGGATGTTACGCACCACCTGCGCTAGGTTTGGTGGGATCGCTATTGCAACAAAAGCACTCTTTGATATGTTTATTTTCAACCCCGTTAGTTCTTCATATACCTTAAGGATCCTGGTTATGGTTTGCAGAGTGGTGGGATGTGCCTCGATAATGATTACCGTGTCATCTGCAAACTGAATTCTTTTAGGAGGCAGGCCAGCATGATGAGGCATTATTTGTTCTGTTTTGGTTATGAACCTGTTTAGAGAGTCAGCAACCAGAATAAAGAGCATTAGGGACAGCGGGTCTCCTTGTCGAAGGCCTCTTTTGTGCAGGAAAGGTCTGGTGAGGGAGCCGTTCACCCTGACCACGGATGACACTGATTGCAGGATTTCTAGTACCGATGTGATCCATTTCGGTGGGAACCCTCTTTCAATAAGGAGGTTCATCAAGAAGCACCAATCCACCGTATCAAAAGCTTTCTCAAAGTCGACTTTGTACAGTACCGCCGGTAGCTTGTTTGTTTTGCAATATGACAGAAATTCTCTGGCTTCCAGAAAAGATTCCATCATTGATCTGCCTTTAACAATTGTCTTGTTACCGAGTGATATCTTTTGTTATGGAAAAACTCGACACTTTTGTAACTAGCAGAATTTTTAAAATTTCAGTAAACTATATATGATGAATTCTTATAATCCTACGGATATTGAATTCTTAAAAACTAAAAGGTGTAGAAAGTAAGAAAAGCTGGAAAGAACAAAAAGAAAAAGAAGGACAAGAACTAGTATCTTTGCAGAACATATATTTACCTTCCAGCCAACTAGCTTGAATGTTACAGTCATGTACATTAGAAAAATTGAACCTATTAATTCATGTTCTTCATCTGATTCCAAGACATATTGGCTGACTCAACAGAGGGACTGCCATGGACTTGTCAACAGGGGCGGATCCAGGATTTTCATGAGGGGGTCAAGAAAATAATGAATCGGGTTTAAATATTTAATTGGATTCAAACTTCAAACCCATTAGCTAATCGGGTACTACATAAAAAACAATGCTTAAGTTTCTAATTTCCAATGCTCTAACTTCTTATCCTAATTACCAATCAGAATTTAAGAAATTTATCATAATTTTAACTCTAAATTTAACATTAATTACAAATCAAAATTCCAGATGGAGGCAAAGTCGGTCCAGACGTACGTATAAATTTCTATAAAATTTCAAAATCCAGGGTGGCCCCCTTGGCCTAAGGTGGGTCCGCCCCTGCTTGTCAATCAAATTTTAAATTAACACTAGCTAATTTAGTAATCTGAAATTACTGACTTGAATTTAAAACTATCTTTCCATCAGAGCTCTTAGAAATGGCTCCTAATGCATTTCATTTAATCAAATAGGCCAAAAGAATGCTGAAAAACTTAAGGATCAAAACAAAGCACAGCAGAAAGGAGCGCAGGATATTTGGCTTGAGTGAGTTACCCTGAAATCAACAAAGGTACTCGATGATCAACAGCTTATGAAGTACTGTTTAAAAATTGCTACATTTCTGTATTGTGTCATGCGCTTGCATGTGTATTCCTAATAGAAAACAAAAAAAGAAAAGAAAATATTTGAAATGCTTGTTATTCTGAATAAATGCCACAGTTTTACAATGAAAGTGAGGGATGATGATGGAGAGTATCACACTGTGGAAACGACAGTGTCAGATTATTTCAGGAAAAAATATCAGCTCGACCTCACCTGGTCTTCAAGCTACCGCCTACCCTTGCCTTGATCTCGGCAAGCCCAGAAATCCTACCTACGTCCCACTAGAGGTTCTCTCTATCTCTCCTGGTTGTGTTAGCCATGTAACACGCATGAAGTTTTGTTGTCTTTGACTTGGGAAATATTTGAGTAAGCTCTTGAGTGTATGACAATTAATATGCAAATTACTTTGTGGTGCAGATGTGTGACTTGATCCCACTGCAACGCTACACCAAGGCATTGTCTTCCAAACAAAGGGCTTCTCTGCTGGATAAAACAAGGCATAAGCCTCAGGAGAGAAGCCGAATTATCACTGAGGTGAGTCAGAATGTACTTATTCTCGGTGAAGTTTTTTGCTTGGCATACCAGCAACTTCAAATGAACATAAGTGTTGTAGAGATATGATGCCTATGGTTTTCCTTTCTATTATTATTACAAAATTATGTGTGTCTGCATTTTCTACTATAGGCAGTGAGAAGTAACGGGTATGATGAAGATCCATTACTTGCTGCATCTGGCATCCAAATAGAGAAACAGATGACAAGGTTGACCGGTCGTGTTCTTCCTGCACCAAGAGTAAGCTTTCGTGCCTTCGAAATATTTATATTTTTTTTACAAATCTTCTTTGGAAGGACTCATTGTAAAATGAAAAATTGGCTGATGCCATGTGAAACCTCAAAACATCTTTGCGCAATTTAATGTATAAAAATTTGATGTTTGCAGGGGCAAATATGATATTTTTGAGGTTCCGATTTTCGAGGGTCTTTGTGGAATTGTTGCTAAATTTTTTTGTTATTTCATTTGAGCAGCTAATTCTCGGCAACGGTGTGGGATGTGTTCCTGATTGTGGCCGATGGAATATTAAAGACAAGGTCAGAAGCAATGAAGAAACATATCTAATTTTTGGTTTCTTAATTTCTTCACCATTTTGTATCCAGCTGATTTCTCAGTCGGTACTGTTGCATGCCAGGATATATGATCCAATTCAGTGACTCTCTTTCTTTTCCTTTTGTCATTGAGTTACTAATTTTATATTATTTAAGAGCATATTATGGGTCACCATTTATTTATGCAGATTCTACAGGATCCAGTTAAGATAGGTGTCTGGGCTGTAGTGAACTTCTCTACAAGGGTTGACATGAGTTATGTTTCGAGACAACTCATCAACTATGGTCGATGCAAAGGCATTGTGAGTCACAGATTCTAGCTTCCCTTATTTTTCAAGCATTTGTGCAGAGGTCCTTACAATTTATGGTATCTGCAGCATATTGACCAGCCACAAGCACTAATTATGGAGCAAAGTTGGTACATTGAAAGGGGACCCGTTGTCAGGGTTGACAAGATGTTTGAACGACTCAGATACGAGCTGCGTGATCGTCCAAAGTTCATTCTATGCATTCTATCTGAAAAGAACGACCTTTATGGTATTAAGTTTTTTTTCCTTATTTATTCTTCTTTTTTAATTAATTTGGCAAGAGGCCTAATTCTATGGAACTTGGATAAAAAAGAGAACACAGTAAAGCTACTTCGTTTCATCTCTTGTAGGGCCATTGAAAAAGAAATGTCTTCAAGAGGAAGGCATAACGAGTCAATGCATGTGCCCTGGCAAGCACACCGAACTCTATTTTGGAAATCTTCTTTTGAAGATATGCTAAGGTAAGAAGGTTTTCACATTACACCTTCGCTTATTACATCCTTTTCTTTTAAATTTGAACTTATGCTTTTATTTTAATGGAGGTAACTAATATTCATATAATGTTAATTTTTTTTTGTTGTTCTACAAGCTCGGTGGAATTAACTCAGCCTTGGCTTTGGAGGATAAAAGGTCTATGCCTCTGGTTCAGAAAAAGGCTACCCTAATTCTCGGACTTGATGTTTGGCATGGCTCTGCTGGCCGATATGATTCACCCTCCATTGCAGCTGTACGGTGAAGCTCGTCAATCTCTCTCTACAATTTAATTCACACTTTGAAAATTACAGTAGTATTAATGCAATTGGTTGTCACTACCAACCTTTCAAAAAAAAAAATTACAGTAGTAAAAGAGTGTTTTCTATTCTTGCTAAAAATCCCCACAGGTGGTAGGATCCCGGTGCTGGCCATCCATTTCCAAGTACAGAGCCTCTGTGCGCACACAGGTGCCGAAAATTGAAATGATTGATTCGCTTTGCATTCCAAAGCCTAATGGATATGACGATGACGGGATCATAAGGTGTCATTTAATTGTGAAATTATATGTTAGATCAAGTTATTTAGTTATACATAGCTAATTATTGAATTAGGCATTAAAATTTTTGCTTGTAGAGAAATGTTGCTGGATTTCTACCAGAGCAGCAATGGGCAGAAACAAATCATCATGTTTAGGTGATTGCACTCAGGCTTTTATATATGCAATCAGGTCATAGCTTTATTTATGTATCATTTATTGTAGTTGTTATTAGAAATTATTTTCTTTTTCTTGGTTATTACAGGGATGGTGTGAGCCAAAGTCAGTTCAACAAAGTTTTGAACATTGAAGTTTCTCAAATCATGAAGGTTTGTAATTACATAATATGTAGTGAACTTAATTAGTGTTGAACCATTTATCTTTAAACTAATTACTTAATTAACTAATTAATGAACAGGCATATGAGATGATGGGTGAAGGGCCTCTGCCAAAAGTCACTGTGATTATTGCTCAGAAGAAGCATCACACAAAACTCTTCCAAGCTGATAGTCCTCAGAATAATGTACCTCCTGGTATGTATACTACATTGATTTATTTTCTCTAATTTCATTGAATTAGCTAGAGCTAAATTTTCAGTTTCGTTTTATATGCACGCATTCATTCAATTGTTCAGGCACGGTGGTGGATACAAGGATAGTTCATCCAAGGCACTACGATTTCTACATGTGCGCTCATAATGTATTACAACACTGATGCACCACAGCCCTACCACAGAAGATCAAGCTTCACTAAATGACAATCCAACAGATTGATATTTTCTATCTATAACAGATTGCATGAGCTGTAATATATCTTTTGAATATTTGCATGAGCTGTCGCTGTATCACAGCTTATATCATTTTCTATATAAGCAATAGGAAATGCTTCTGTAATCTATACAAAAACAGAGAAATAATAAAATTCATTTTCTTCTTCATATCTTATCTTATGTCTTCTCATTTATCTAATTAAGTTTTCATGGTATGAGAGCCATAACGATGGCAACCCCTGTTCCACCACCCCCTTCTCCAGCTTCCGAACCATTAATCTCTATTTTCCCTCCTGTATCAACCAAGCTCACTACATCAAATTATCTCACATGGAAATCTCAGCTTCTTCCGATTATCCATGGTTTTAATCTGACCAAATACATCACCGCTCCTCCTCCCTCTCCTACTATCGCTACCACTACAGGGACCTCTGTTTCAAACCCAGATCTCTTACCATGGACCCGCCAGGATCAGATGTTGCTTGGCTGGTTACGCTCTTCTCTCACCGAGACCGTCCAGGGTCAGGTTATCTCCAGCGCAACCTCCTTCGACCTCTGGACACAACTTCAACGCTCCTTCTCCTCTTCTTCCAAAGCCCGACAAGCTGACCTGCGCCGCCAACTTCAAACTACCACCAAGGGTTCTCTATCTTGCTTTGATTTTCTTCAGAAAATGAGGCGTATTGCTGATGAGTTATCCTTCATCGGTCACCCAGTCCCTGACGATGATCTGGTGCTTGCGATTCTTACCGGACTTCCCGCCGAGTACAACAACTTTGCTCTCACAATCACTACTGCTTTCAATGACAATCTCTCCTTTGCTGATCTTCACGGGATGCTTCTCACTCATGAAGCCCGGCTTCTCTCTCAATCGACTTCACCATCTCTTCCTTCTGCCTCTAACCCGTCGGCTCTAGTTACAACCAACACCCGCTATCATAAACCCTTTAATAAACAAAAACCATCCTACAACCAATACAACCGAACCACTGCTCCCCAAAACCAGAGACCAATTCTACCTAATCCACCAAATCCACGGCCCAGTTACCCCCACACCCAGCAGCCCAATTTCCAGCAGCCTAGACCTTCAAACTGGACTCAATCTAGTCAAACCAATCCAACTGAGACCAAACCAACTTGCCAAATCTTCTCTAAACTAGGTCACTTAGCCCGTTTCTGCTTGCACCGCTTTGATGCAGATCCCGAGTACAAGCCACGCCCCAACTTTCAAGCCTATTCGGCTCAGTCTGCTGCCCCTCAACAGTCCTTGGATTGGGTCTTGGATTCAGGAGCGACGAATCATGTTACAAGTGATTTAAATAATCTCTCAACCTTCTACAACTATGGTGGTTCCGACAACCTACAAATTGGAGATGGTACCGGTCTTCCAATTGCAAACATTGGTTCTTCTTCTTTCTCCATCTCTAATCACACTATACTTCTTTGTGACATATTGCATGTTCCTTCCTTTACAAAAAATTTATTGAGTATCTCCAAACTTTTACTCGATAATCCTCATCTAACCCTCTCTTTTTCTTCTAATTCTTGTGACTTGAAGGACCTCCGCACCAAGACAACACTCCTCCACATACCTTCTTCTAGTGGTCTCTACTCTTTCTCCTTGCCTTCTCCAATCCGAACACCTCAAGCACTTCTCGGTTTGCGAGCTTCGGCCACTACTTGGCATGCTCGATTAGGTCACCCTTCACATGCTATCACTTTGCAAGTTTTAAATTCTCATTCTCTACCTTGTAGTTCTAATAAACTTGAACTTTGCCATGATTGTTGCATGGCTAAGTCACACCATTTACCATTTTCTTCTTCTTTATCTACTACTTCTTGTCCATTAGAATTGGTGCATTCGGATGTATGGGGTCCCTCCCCAATTGAGTCACTTAATGGTTTTCGGTATTACATAATTTTTGTGGATGATTTCTCTCGATTTACTTGGATTTATTTTATGTCTCACAAAAGCGAAGTCCCAAAAATTTTTGCCTTATTCAAATGCCAAGTTGAGAACCTACTAAACACCACAATTAAAACACTCCGTACCGATGGTGGTACCGAGTACAAACCCATTCACTCTCAATTCCCTCAAATCCAACATCAAATAACTTGCCCATATACCCCACAACAAAACGGTATATCCGAAAGAAAACACCGCCATCTCATTGAGCTAGCCCTTGCCTCTATGTCACATGCTTCAATTCCCTACAAATTTTGGGATGAAATTTTCTCAAGCACACTTTACCTTATTAACCGCTTACCTTCCAACAACAAAATTCCCTACACAACCCTCTTCAACAAACAACCCGATTACTCATTTTTACGTGTTCTTGGATGCCTTTGTTTCCCTTACACACGCGATTATAACAAACACAAATTGCAACTTAGAGCCTTGCCTTGCATTTTTCTTGGCTATGCCTTAGCTCAAAAGGGGTATCGTTGTCTCCACTTACCAACAAATAAAATTTATATTTCTCGGAATGTTCAGTTTGATGAGAAGACATTCCCATTTGCTAAATCAAACCTGCAGCAAGCCTCTCTGTTATCCGAACCACAAGCCTCAACCCATCCTTTTTTTCTTTTTCCTCCACTTAACTCTCAACAGCCCAATCATCTCACACAGCCCACTAATCTTGCTCAGCCCAATTTAATTTCTAACCACACTAACCAGGCCGAAAATAATACACAGCCCAGTTCATTTTTTCCCCAAGCCGAACCTCCTCCCATTCAGCAGCCTCTATGCTCAGCCAAAACCCTCTCACCTCCTACTGCACCGAACCTCTCTCACTTTTTCCTGGACCCGAACCACCATCCTGAACCCAACCCATTATGTCTTCCCCCGCCGTGCCACCCATTATTTCCACAACAGCAGCTCCCACTTCATCTTCTCAGCTATCATCTAGTCATCCCATGGTGACTAGAACAAGAGACAATACTCGTCGGCCTCGTACCTTTCCCAATCACGTGGCATACTCTACAACCCTTGATACCGAACCCTCAACCTTCAAGCAGGCCAATACTGATCCTAAATGGCGTCATGCCATGGCTCAAGAGATTGATGCGCTCGCTCACAACCAAACATGGACTCTTGTTCCTTTTGATCCAACCATGAATATCGTCGGATGCAAGTGGGTCTTTAAGGTCAAACGCAAATCTGATGGCACTATAGAGCGATACAAGGCACGTCTTGTCGCTAAGGGCTTTCACCAACATGAAGGAGTTGATTATCTTGAGACTTTCAGTCCCGTCGTCCGCCCTACCACCATCCGCTTGATCATCTCTTTAGCGGTCTCTTCCCATTGGCCAATCCAACAACTAGATGTCCAAAATGCATTCTTACATGGAGACTTAGCCGAAACTGTCTACATGACACAACCTCCTGGCTTTACCGATCCTTCTAAACCAAACCATGTTTGCCTCCTCTCCAAATCACTCTACGGCCTCAAACAATCTCCCCGTGCATGGTTTCAAAAACTCAACTCCGCACTTCTTGAGTTTGGTTTTCATGCCTCTCAATATGACCCATCCCTATTCTTATTATTCGCTCATGGCCACACTACCTTACTACTTGTTTATGTGGATGACATTCTCATTACCGGCAGTGATCCTACCATGGTTCAGTCATGCATCTCCCATCTCCAAGCGCACTTTGCAATCAAAACCCTCGGAAATCTTCATTACTTTTTGGGCATTGAGGTTACTTCTCATGGTAACAACCTACACCTTGGTCAACCTAAATACATCAAATCTCTTCTCCATCGAACCAACATGCTTCAATGCAAACCTTGCACTACCCCTATGATAGCCGGTACACCTTTATCCGCTGCAGATGGTTCTCCTTTTGAGGATCCACACCTATACCGCAGTGTCGTTGGGGCCCTCCAATATGCCACAATCACCAGGCCTGACATCTCTTTCGCTGTCAACCGTGTCTCTCAATTTATGCATAACCCTACCATCACTCATTGGATAGCAGTTAAAAGGATTCTACGCTATCTCCAAGGAACCCTTTCCCATGGCTTGACTATTCGTGCTTCCAACACCTTGCAACTCAATGCTTACTCCGATGCAGACTGGGCAGGATGTCCGGATGATCGTCGGTCCACTACTGGCTTTTGCATCTTTCTAGGCTCTAACTTGATTTCTTGGAGTGCTAAGAAACAACCAACCATCTCTCGCTCGAGTACTGAAGCTGAGTATCGCAGCTTGGCTATCACATGCACCGAAATTCTATGGCTCCAATATCTCCTTCATGAACTTCGCGTCCCTTTACCAAAACCTCCAACTCTTTGGTGCGACAACATCGGTGCAACCTTCCTCGCCGCCAATCCAATGTTTCATGCACGCACGAAGCACGTTGAAATTGACTATCACTTCGTTCGCGAACGAATTGCCTCTAAAGAGCTCTCGGTTTCTTTTGTGTGCTCCAATGACCAACTTGCAGATTTCTTCACCAAATCTCTCCCTTCTCCAAGATTTCGTTCACTATGCAACAAGCTCACTGTGGCTCCTGCCACATCGGCTTGTGGGGGGGGGGGTATTACAACACTGATGCACCACAGCCCTACCACAGAAGATCAAGCTTCACTAAATGACAATCCAACAGATTGATATTTTCTATCTATAACAGATTGCATGAGCTGTAATATATCTTTTGAATATTTGCATGAGCTGTCGCTGTATCACAGCTTATATCATTTTCTATATAAGCAATAGGAAATGCTTCTGTAATCTATACAAAAACAAAGAAATAATAAAATTCATTTTCTTCTTCATATCTTATCTTATGTCTTCTCATTTATCTAATTAAGTTTTCATAATGGAATCATTGTATGTTTACTTAGAATTTCTGGTGTCTTTTAGTTTGTTATAAGGATCTCAACACTGAATTTCGATATCCGGAAGCAACATATATAAAAACCTTGCTGGTCCCAATTGACCTGATTAATTTTTGTTGAGTTATTTATATATGTTGAGTTAATTAGTTAATGTTGTAAGGACTTACTTGTAAGAGTGTATTAATACAAAAGTGGGACCTCTTCATGAGAGAAGGTTAAGCCCTAATTTTATTCCAATTACTTCAATTTTATATAAATTATGTTTTAAGGCATTAATTAACTTTTGAGTTTTATTCTGTTCGATTGAATTGATAAATTGATAAATTGACAATTCTCATTTTCTTTTGTTTTGGACATGCATTCAGGGCACCTCAAGGCCAGCACATTACCATGTGCTAATTGATGAGATCGGATTTGCTGTCGACGAGCTACAGCAATTCATTCACAACCTATCCTACGTGTATGCAATGCATCTAGCAATCACAGATTGTCAATAAATATTAACTCACAATTAGTTAGTGTTTCGCAATGAAACCAGAACTAATTTGACGTACTAATGTTTTTGTTTTTGGACTGTCAATGCAGGTACCAGAGAAGCAATACTGCAATTTCAATAGGTACTATAATTAATTAAAGGCACATTAACTCTTTCTCACCATATATAATTTGTACTTGTACCAAAATAATTAAGCCGTCATTGGTTAATTTAGTCTCGTATTTTTGTTTTTGCAATAGTTGCACCAATAGCGTACGCTCACCATGCAGCTGAGCAGGTATCGAAGTTCCTGATTGACGAGTATTCTTCTGACACATCATCTGACAGCGATGCATTAGCACCTGTTCCTGAGCTACAACACTTGCACCCGGCTATATGGAACAGTATGTTCTTCTGCTGATCTCTTCTTGTCGGGTGAAGAAGCAGCTTCTGAGATTATTTTGCTCTCAGTTTTTGTTGCTTTGTTTTTTAATTATTATTATTAACTTGCAAAAATTCCTCCCAGGCGCTAAAGTGCTAAACTACTAACAACCACTAATGCTGAGAGAATACATATATGTATGCTGTTTCGCTGTTTTTAACTTTGTAATGAATGACATCTAGTCGTGTGTTGATGCTAATATATATATAGTTATGGCCGTTCAAACTTGAACTCATCAGGCCAGTTTTAATTTTATTTATTCTTCCCTCCATTTTTTTGGGTCAAAGCAAGCATGAATTTTCACTCTGATATATCATAAGCTGTCAATAATAGGATTTTATTCGGAAAAAAAAATAGTAATAACTTCAGGATTATATATAATTCTCTAAGAGCAATCAATTAAACTCAGATATGCAAGGAAGGAGTCTGTGGTAATACTCAATTTCCATTATAATTAGAGCCTCAATTAATTAAGCATTTCAAGCAGAGTCGCAATGGCTCACTTCAATTTCTCCTCAAACAAGCTTTAATATTTAGTTGGTCAATTGAGTACCCAAATTAAGGAGATTCCAGTCCTAAAAGATTATATAGATGTAATACAAACACATACAAATTAAGATTTACAAATGTCCAAAGCAAAATACAAGAACTGAATTAACAATTTACATCACAAATATTAGTTGCAGCAGTTATTCACAGTTCACCGTCCCATTTATAATTAGCTTCTTGTACCGTGTCTTGTGTCTTTTTCTGGCACAAATAAAAAAACTTAAGGAATCATGGGCCTTTTACTGGAATCACTCAACCAAGTGACCTGAATCAACGCTATCAGTAATAAAGTAATGTACCTTTAACCTCTTACTTGCCCAATTTTGGTTCTTTTCCTCCTCCGTTCCAAGCTTGCCAATTTCATATAAGCACTAATACAATAAAGGAAGTCAGCTGCATATTGGCGAGCAGTACTAAGAACTTCAGCAAGCCTTACCAAATAAAAGATAATTAATGTTGCGATAAAATTCTATACATCATAATCAGAGTAACAAGTTGCTAACAGTAAATCACAAGATTGATCAATTAGCACCGTCAATTCAAGCAGCATTAATTAAACAAGTGTCAGCTCTAGTGATTTCCAAGGAAAGAGGACCGAGAGCCAATCAATTGAGAGAGAACAAGACAATAACCTCATAGAGCCAACCAATTGAACAAGGCAAAATAAACAATCAATTAAGATTAATCTTTCTCATCCATTAATGGCTTTAGATCAAAGAAGAACCCGAGATAAGAATTTAAGGTTCATATCACATGTTAGAAATTAATAAACTTAATTATTACTCAAATGTAATAGTTAATAGTTAGAACTCTTTAAAATTATCATGAATGAATTGGAGTTCTCTAGAAGTCATGTTGTCATCTTCTAGGTTGGCTTGAAAGATGAAAAATGTGTATAGGAAATAGAGAGAGTTAATGAGAGGTTTAAATGTTATTTAGTGATAGTATATAGTGTGTAGAAAGTTCATATAGGTCTATATAATGTGCAAGGAGTCTTTTGAATGTAAGAGAGTAAGAGAATATAGAGAATAGAAAAAAAATTTCTGCCATAGAGTGATCTCTTTTTCACTATTAAATATATTAAGTTCTTATCAAAGACTAACAAATTGGTATCATAGCCATGGCAAGCTCCGCGGTAACATCGTTGGGACAAGTTCCATTGTCGCGTCTTACAAAGAACAATTATGATAATTGGAGTATACAAATGAAGGCCTTGCTCGGTGCACAAGATGCGTAGGAAGTAGTCGAAGTCGGCTATGAAGAGCCGGTGGCAACAACAAATCAGACGACGAATCAATTAAAGGCACTCAAAGAAACCCGTATGAGAGATAAAACCGCACTTTACCTCTTGTTTCAAGCGGTAGATTAATATGGTTTTGAGAAGATTGCCGGTGCGACAAGATCAAAGGAGGCATGGGAGATACTCGAGAAGGCATACAAAGGTGATGAGCGATTCAAACAAGTGCGCCTACAAACGCTTCGTGGTAAGCTTGAAGCGATGAAAATAAGGAGACGGAAGGTGTATCCAACTACATCAAGAGGGTACAAAACCATTGTCAATCAATCACGAGGGTTCTGACTGGTTCATCTCAAATAATGATCAACAGATTACTGGGTAAAAAAATCATCTTGAAAAGGAGAGTCCGTCAAGGAGACCCCCTTTCACCACTTCTTTTTATAGTGGCTATGGATTTCCTAGCAAGATATTTTGAGAAATTTTGAGCAATAAGATTACCGTTTGAGAGCATGAAGCCATGTCTGCTATATGCAAATGATGCGCATTTTTTCATAAAGCCAAAAACACAGCAAATACAAGCACTAACAATGGCTCTAATGGCCTTTGAATGGGTCTCAGAATTACAACTCAATGCTTACAAGTCTGAATTGATCTTGACACAGGATGATCATAATGAAGGCTTAACACTAGCCAACATTATTGGATGTAAACTACGATCACTGCCTTTTACCTACCTTGGTCTTCCTTTATCAAATAAGGCACTCCACAAATCAACCTTTCTCCCCCTAATCCAAAGACTTAATAGTCGGTTAGCGGGTTGGGCGGCCAATCACCTTTCGATCATAGGAAGGTTGATTCTACCCAATGCAGTATTATCATCTCTACCGACTTATTACATGATAGTGATGAGACTACCACAATGGGTCATTCAAGCAGTCGACAAAATTAGAAGGCATTTTTTGTGGCATGGAGACACAGAACAGTCCAAGAAAATCCACCTTGCAAATTGGGAATTGGTCACAACACTGAAACACCTGGGAGGTCTTGGAGTACCGGACTTGAAGACCTTCAACTCGGCTCTGTTAATGAAATGCCAATGGAACTAGCAAAACCAATAAGAGCATTATGAAAACCCATCATACAAAGCACAGTAATTGTCATAAACTTCATACCGCAGGCCATGTTATTCACAAAGTCCCTGGCACATACACAACAGCTCTACAACCACTCAACAATTCACAGACTAGGCAAAGGAAACAACATAGCCTTCTAGAAACACAACTGGGGACTAGGCTTCTTAGAAGAAAAATTCCCAAACCTACACACACGCAATAAATGGTTATGCAACGGTACAAGAAGTTCTCACCTCGGACTCACTGCGATCCATCTTCAGACCCCTGCTCACGATAAAAGCATCACAGGAATTGTCAACCCTGCAGCAACGGTTAGGGCAGGTTGCACTGGTACTGGACCAGCAAGATGAGGTACAGTGGAGATGGTCACAAACAGGGCTATATATACACAGGGGCGAATCTACATTGTATGAATGGGGGTCAATTGACCCCCATTCATTTTGAATTTTTTTTTATTTATACCTTATTTTAATATAGATTAAAGTAAAATATTATGGATAGTGTGAAATTGACCCCCATTCGTAGTAGGAAAATTTTATATGCTTGACCGCCATTCACGTTTGACCCCCATAGTCTAAAAGTCTGGCTCCGCCCTTGTATATACACTGTAAAAAGTTCATACAGAGCAATGAAACATACACCAAGAATAGATTCTGAAGTGCATAGGATTTGGAAAATACTGGCACCACCGAGAATAAGAGTATTTGGTTGGTTGATATGCAATAATAGAATACTGACGATTGACAATCTAACACGAAGGGGGTGGCAACTAGTAAACCGTTCTATAATGTGCAAGAGGAATATAGAAACGGTATTTCACTAGCATTATATGACAGAGCGGTATAGGACTGGTACATTATGTAGGGCTCAATACCACTGCAACTGCTTCTAAAAGATAAGGTCAAACAGGAAATACAATCGACGCTTCTCATCGCACAATTCATTATATGGTGTGAACGATGTTCTCGGACATTCAGAGATAGCTCCAAAGAGATCGATCAACTACTCGAGAAAATTCATCAACAGAAGCAATATATATATAGTCGGAAAGTAGAAACCAGGAGACAACACAACCTTTCCCATTTTCACATAGCTTTTCCGCTTTCTTACATTTTTCTTACTTCTTAGTTTTATGTTTCATTTCTTTCTATTTTACTTTTAGCTCAAATATTTTGAGCGCATTAATTTTCTCTTTTTGTGTTACAAATTCTTTGTAACAAACACTATCAATCAAATATGAACTCAGACCCTTATTTTTCCTTAAAAAAATAACTGCAATCTAGTGATGCTGTAGAAGTAGATGCAATATTTTAATTATCTAGCTAAAATTAATTAAATTAATTGAAACCTGATTGTGTGGGCGCATAAGATCGTAGGTTGTTGACTGTATACTTCTCGGCATGCTTCTCAAACATCATAAAAGCAGAGGTAATTGTTTAATAATATAAAGCTAGAATTAATAAACTTAATTGAATTCTAGTTATGCTGTAGAAGTATATATAGACAGTCTTTTATTGATATGTTAAAATTAATTAAATATATTGAAACCTGGTTGTGTTGCTTGTGGTAGCAAATGCCACAGCAGAACTTGGGTTTAAGTTTTCCGAGTCTTGAACTTAACTCTAAAATTAATTGGATTAGCTTCAAACGATAAGTTTGAACCGCTGAAATCCATCTACATGATGCGTATACATGCGAAATTTTAAATTTTCGAATTAATTTTGTATAGAGTCAAGTGGTCAAAAAACGTTCAAAAAATGAATACATTAAAATTAATTGATAAATCTTTTAATTTTAACCGCTTAACTTTATACTAAATTTATTCAAAATATTAATTTTTTTGCATATAAACGCATCACTTTTAAAGTCGATGAGTTTCAACAGTTTGAATTTATTATTTGAAATCAATTCGATAGATTAATTTAGAGTTGAGTTCACAAAAAAAATTGATAAAAAATTTCTACTCCTATCTTTATATATGAACCGTAACTTTTAATAGATCCAATTATTCATTTCAATGTTTTCTCATTTTTTATGATGGCCATAATTTGGATCGTCTCTGGATTAGTGATTTTTTGTTTTATGATAATTAACGTATACAATATAGCCAAAAAATGGTCCAAGTCGTTGCAGGAAAGCACCGATTAATTAACCCTGATTTAGGGAGGTATTTGGAAGAAACAAAAAAAAGAATTGTTGTTGTTATGAGTTGGATGTAGTGTATTGAAACAAACCGCCCGGTCCAGGACCGGACCAATCCGGACCGGGGTCAAACTTGTGGTGGACTGAACTGTTGCTAAACTCGGGTCTAGCACGGTTTTCAGCCGGTTTTTTCCACTAGACCCGTAGTGGACCAGGGTAACCCGGACCGTGGAAAAACCGGACCGGACCGTGATAAAACCGTGTGAACCCGTACTAGATCCGGCCAAAACCGTGTGAACCCGTACTAGACCCGTGTGAACCGTCCCGGACTCGTGGCCAAACCCGTGTGAACCAACGGTTGTATTGTTTCTCCCTCAAAAACCTCCATAAATTAAACCTCATCCTTCTCTCATTTTCACATCAAATTCTCATTATTCTCAATCTCTCATGCTCTCAATCTCATACTCTCATTACTCTCAAACTCTTGTTATTTTCATGATTCTTACAAAAAAAAAAAAAGATATAGTTGCAAATTTATTTCATTTCGCAAAGGCGCAAACGGAATTACGAAAGTCTAGGCACTTCGGCACCTCCCGCAAGATTTGAAGGTTAGATTTGGTTTTTGTTAGATTTATTTTTTGTTAGATTTTGTATAGTAATTTAAAATTTGAATTGAATGTTAGATTTATTTTATATTAGATTTAGTTTATGTTAAATTTATCTTTTGTTAGATTTTGTAGAGTAATTTAGATTTTAAATTAAATGTTATATTTAGTTTATGTTAGATTTGTTTTTGTAGAGTAATTTAAAATTTAAATTAAATGTTAGGTTTAGTTCATGTTAGATTTATTGAATGTTAGATTTATTTTTGTAGAGTAATTGGACTCTAAAATTGAATGTTAGATATGTTAGATTTATTTTGCAATTCGGATTTATAGTAATTTAAATTTTAAATTCGGATTTATTTTAATTTTAATATGTTAGATTTATTTTTAATGTGTTAGATCTATTTTTAAATATGTTAGATTTATTTTGAATATGTTAGATTTATTTTTAAATATGTTAGATATGTTAGATTTTAATATGTTAAGCTTTCGGGTGTTGGACTCTCCGCATAATGCACAACTTATTTACCAATTCATTATTGATGTTTTACAAGAGTATAACTTGAAAAGGAATTTAGAGAACAAGATTTTTTTAATTTTATTCGATAATGCAGCAACAACATCAAGTCCATTGATTATTTTACCCGGTCACTAACCCCAATTATGAATGGTACAATATTTCACCAAAAATGTGATTGTCATATACTTAACCTACCGTAAAGGCGGGCCTTAAAACAAATGTTGTTAAAGAATTGATTATTAAATTTAAGCAAGGTCTTGCCCATATTTTTCTCAAACGGTTTAAGAAACAATGTTTTGCCGCTTTGTGTGAAAGGTTGGAGTTGAGTAAATTGAGAGTACCTTGGGATATAGATACCCGTTGAAATTCTACATATAGGATGTTACACCGATTCCTTCCTTACAAGAATGCTATAGCGGAGACCTGGAGAAACTCATCCGATGGAAATGAATTGGTACTCTCCGAGAGGGAATGGCAGCAAATAGCAAACCTAAAAAAATTCCTTGGATCCTTTTTCAATGCAACCGTCAAACTATCATGCTTGTACACACCATCGGCACATGAGTTGCTTCATCATCTTTACATTATTTCCAAGGTGTATCGTGAGATGGAAGATATAGAAAACTACGATTCCTCTCTCCAACCGATCGTAGCAGCCATGAAAGATAAATTTTTGAAATATTAGAAAAAGGTACCCATCATGACCATTATCGCAAACTGCCTCCATCCGGCATTAAAGAAGAAGTTCACGATAAAAATACTTCAAAGGTACAAGAATAATCTATATTTAGACTCAACATTGGAGGAGGCACACGTGAATAAAGCATTGGATGAGATGTTTAGCTTATACAAGAAGAAATGTCAATCAACCGTTTTCGACCCGTCGCGGCATTAGGTATGAATATAAATATACATGTGTTTTTAATCTTTATTATTTATAATATCTACATTATTTGTCCACTATTTTTTTTTAATAGTGACATGAACAACAGCAGTAGTGGATTGTTATTGGATTTCCAGGATGATGAAGACTCGCAAATATCCCAAAGTAAAACAAACGAATTAATAAGTTATTGTTTGACGATGATGGAACATGAATCCATTGACGTCATGGAGTATTGGAAGAAGAATGCAAGTGCCTATCCAACGCTGGCGATAATGGCCCGCGACATATTTGTCGTGCCCGTGTCAACCGTCCCTTCCGAACCATGTTTTAGTTCGGCAAACAGGATCCTCACCGATAAACGCAGTAAGTTGGGTGCAAATGTTTTCGAGAGACTTGTGTGCTTGCAAGATTGGATTGATGCTGAAACTCGCACGCAACATGCATTCATGTAAGCAACATCATCCGGTGTCGAAACTCAAGAAAGCGGTACCGAGGTGGAGGAGGATTCATACGGTAAGCAAGAGAGCGAACTATGGTATATGAACAACAACTTCTAGATAGGTAGTGTCGGTTTTTTTTAAACATTTCAATTATTTTTTTAAATTATTCATTTTTAAGAAAATTACTAACAGAAAAAAAGTTAGAACTCCGCCTATGTTATTTTACATAGCCGGTCCCAAGCCCGGAATAAAGAAGAAGGGTAACTTTAAAATAATAAAAGTGTTAGAATGTCGCGAATTTTAGTTTATATTTTATTATAACTTTGAAATAATAACTAACTTGTTGAGTTGGAAAAAAAAATGTAGCGCCACTACGCCAGCCAGAGCCTCATCCAAAAATTCTACCTAGCGCAAGTTAAAAACAAACTAACCAGAACTCGGACCAGACTGTGTAAACCATGATTCTAGCACGGATTTGGGCCAACCACAAAAAATCAGACCCGCTAAACTCGGACAGTTTAAACCTATAGACCCGTGGAAACCGTGAACCGACTGGGTCTGGACCGGACAGGAACGGACCAGCCCGTTTGCAAAACACTAGTTGGATGTACATTATCCATGATGTCATGTTAAGTGAATAATTAAATCATTTATGAAGTTGACTGACTTTATGAAAAACTAAATTCTTTTTATAAAGTTGACAACATTATGAAAAGTTTTTATAGACTTTCTTGATTTCTTGATTTCCCTTCCTCCTCAATCATGGAGATTGGAGAGCGGAGACTCCCAAAAGTGCGTTTGGGCCCGTACCAGTCCAGCTCATTCTTAAGACCATTTCGAGATTGGATGCTTTGGCTGGGCTTAATCAAGGCCCATTCCTGAAGTTAACACCGTAGATGTTATTTTAGTCTAACGGGTCATGTTAGATTTTGATCTCTTTATATATCTAATGGATGGACAACACATCTACAATATTATTCTTGTTGTAAAATAAAGCAAAAGAATAATAAACAAGATATTGAGAATGTATAAAGATGGCTATCTTTTATTCATATGCTTTTCTTGTGTATAATACAAACTTACAATCCTCTATTTATAGATAGAAAATGTAAATAACAAGCCATCTAATTTAATTCAATTGATAAATGAGGGAGATAAAACATACTTCTTTAATGAGAAGTTTTGATGCAATTAAATGAACATCCATAACTTAATATATTTATAACACTTCCCCTTGGATGTTCATTATTCATTATACGCTATTAATATGATACTTCAGGATCAATATTAACACGGTACTTCAGGACCATGTACTGCCTCATTAAAAACCTTATCAAGAAAAACCCATTGGGATAAAAACTTGATTAAGGAAAAAAAAGTACAGTGCGTATAACGCTTCCCCTCATTTAGATATCATTGAATATTCTTCAATCGATGTAGACCTATCTTCTTTGTCAGTTGTTCAAAAACCTTTGTCGGCAAAGATTTCGTGAATAGGTCTGCCAAATTGTCTATTGATAGGACTTGGCAAACATTGATTACGCCTTCTTTTTGTAGGTCATGTGTCGAAAAGAACTTTGGCGCAATATGTTTAGTCCGGTCTCCTTTGATATATCCTTCTTTGATTTGTGTAATGCATGCTGCATTATCTTCATGCAGCGGAGTAGGGTTTTCCTTGATGTTTTCAAGCCCGCATTCTTCTTGAATATTTTGAATCATTGACCGTAACCAAACGCATTCTCGACCCGCCTCATATAAGGCGATCAGCTCGGCATGATTTGATGATGTTGCCGTAAGAGTTTGTTTTGTTGATCGCCATGAAATTGCAGCTCCATAATAAGTGAATACATATTTCATTTGGGATCGTGCTTTATGTGGATCTGATAAATATTCCGCATCTGCATATCCAATTAATTTGGATTTTGTATCATTTTGATAATATAACTCCATATCTCTAGTTCCGCAGAGATATCGAAATATGTGTTTAATTCCATTCCAATGTCTTCTGGTTGGTTTGGAACTATACCTCGCTAACACATTTACTGCAAATGCGATATCGGGTCTTGTATTATTTGCAAGATATAATAATGCCCCGATTGCACTTAAGTATGGTACTTCAGGACCAACCACTTTTTCATTATTTTCTTGCGGGCGAAAAGGATCATTTTCTGCATTTAGCGATCGTACAACCATTGGTGTGCTCAAAGGATGAGCTTTATCCATATTGAATCTCTTTAGTACTTTTTCAACATAATTTGATTGATGGATAAATATTCCATTATTTAGATGCTCGATCTGCAGGCCGAGACAAAATTTAGTTACACCAAGGTCTTTCATTTCAAACTCATTTCTCAACAATTTTGCAGTATTCTCAATCTCTTCAGGAGATCCAATAATGTTTAAATCATCAACATACACTGCAATGATTGTAAAACCTAGATTTGATCTTTTAATGAAAACACACGGACTAATTATATTATTTTTATATCCTTCTTTTAGAAGGTACTCACTCAATCGATTGTACCACATTCGACCTGATTGTTTTAGTCCGTATAAAGATCTTCTTAATTTTATAGAGTACATATCTCTAGGTTTTGACTTATATGCTTCAGGCATTTTCAATCCTTCGGGGATTTTCATTTATATGTCAATGTCAAGTGAACCATATAAATATGCTGTTACGACATCCATAAGTTGCATTTTTAGATTTTCTGTGATTGTGAGACTTATTAGAAACCTGAGAGTTATCGCATCCACTACAGGTGAATACGTCTCTTCATAATCGACTCCAGGTATTTGTGTAAAGCCTTGCGCCACTAGCCTTGCTTTATATCTCACAATCTCATTTTTCTCATTTCTTTTTATAACAAATACTCATTTGTAACCTACAGGGTTAACATCTTTGGGTGTTTGGACTACAGGTCCAAATACTTGCTGTTTTTCTAATGAACTTAATTCAGCTTGTACGGCATCTTTCCATTTAGGCCAATCATTTCTATATCTACACTCTTCCAGAGTTTTTGGCACATTGTCTTCTTCATTTATAACATAGCTTGCTATAGCGAATGCAAAGATTTCATTAATATATGTTTCTTCTGGAACTTGATCAACCTCTTCTAGGGTTTTGTCAATTTCTTCAGGAGTTTTACCATTAATCTCTTCTGGAATTTTATTTACTTCTTCAAGAGTTCTACTACCAATCTCTTCTGGGATTTTATTAACTTCTTCAGGAGTTTTACCATCAACCTCTTATGGGGTTGGACCAACTGTTTTATTCTGCTCTTTCCTTTTACGTGGATTTAGATCCTTAGAACCAAGTGGTCTTCCACGTTTTCTACGCACATTAGATTCATTTGATATTTTTGTAATGTCAATTCGAGCAGGTGCGTTTATAGCTGGAATATGTGATTTAGTAACTCTATTTGTATCTGTAAATGCATCAGGCAATTCATTTGCGATTCTTTGCAAATTTATAATCTTTTGAACTTCAAGTTCACATTGACTACTTCGGGGGTCAAGATAAGATAACGATGAATTCCAAGTTACTTGTTTATCCAGCTTTGGTTTTTCTTCCCCTAAGTTTGGGAATATTGATTCATTAAAATGACAATCAGCAATCTTGCTGTAAAAACATCTCCTGTTAATGGTTCTAAATATTTAATAATAGAAGGAGAGTTAAAACCAATATAAATTCTCAACCTTCTTTGAGGTCCCATTTTTGTACGTTGTGGAGGAGAAATTGGAACATATACTGCACAACCAAATACCTTTAGATGGGACAAATTTGGTTCTCTTCCGGAGACCAATTGTACTGGGAATACTTATGATCTGCAGTTGGCCTTAACCTAATTAGTGCGGCAGCATGTAATATGGCATGTCCCTATGCAGAAGACGGTAAACTAGATTTCATAAGTAAAGGTCTAGCAATTAATTGCAACCTTTTAATCAACGATTCTGCTAGACCGTTTTGTGTATGAACATGGGCCATTGGATGTTCTACCGTAATTCCAATAGATATGCAATAATCATTAAAAGTTTGAGAAGTAAACTCTCATTTGCACTTTCAATTATTCTCCCCATCATTATATTTCTTGGATGACCCAATCTGTCATGCCACAAAGTAAATAACTTTGGATCAACTAACTTCTGGTTAGTAACAACTAACTTCTGGTTAGTATCAACTAACTTCGGGTTAGTAACCATATTTGATTCTATTGTACTTACATAAGTACCATATAGTCCAGAAGACAATGCTTGCATCTTTTCCATTATAATTTTCTGGCCTTTTTTAATAGATGTGATATGAAGATATTCGCAATTTCTCTCATTCATAGTTTCAATATGATAACCATTCTTTCGAATATCTTTAAAACTTAGTAGATTTCTTCTGGATCTACTTGAATATAATGCATCATCTATTATTAATTTTGTTCCTTCAGGTAACAAAATACAAGCTCTTCCGGAGCCTTCAATTAAATTAGTTGTGCCAGATATAGTGTGGATATTAGTCTCACCAAGATGCAATTGTGAAAAGTATTTCTTACCTTTCAATATGGTATTAGTTGTTCCACTGTCTACCAGACATAGATCTTCTTTACTTATCATTGCGTTAGCCATTTTTCTTTAAATTAAAAGAATGCAAGAATAAATTTTAGATAAACTACCTTTATTCATTTGTTTGCATCTAAAAATATAAAAGTAATCTAAACTTTTATTAAACATAAACATAAGCTTCTATATTATATTTTCTCCCTAAGTAATAATATTTTTTTTTCATCCATATTCTGGAAGAAATCTGATACATCAAGATGTGTATCCATATGACATTCATATTCGGGGTCATTTTCAGTAAAATTAGTTTTCACATTTTTCCCTTTTTTCTTAATTTTGGCTTGATAAAGCTCTACAAAATGCTTGGGCGTACAACAGGTACGCAATCAATAATTTGTCATCTCACATATGTAACAAACATCTTCAGGATGTTTTCCTTTCTCATTTTTCATTAATACGTATTTATAACAAAATACAACTTCAGGTTATTAATACCATAACTTCGAGTTATGATAAATGAAAAAGGAGATAAATTCAAACTTTGTGAGATTTGTCATATGTACTACAAAATAGATACGTATTAATAATTTCAGATTATTAATATCATAACTTCAGGTTATTAATGCCATAACTTCAGGTTATTAATGCCATAACTTCAGGTTATTAATGCCATAACTTCAGGTTATTAATATCATAACTTCAGGTTGTGAAAAGAGAGATAAATAAATATAAATAAAAGAATATGTAAATTGCATAAATAAATAAATTTAAATGTACTAATAACTTCATGTTAATATTATATAACTTTAGGTTATAATAAATATTTATTTAATAACTTCTGGTTATTAAATTACTTGGCTGCGCAATTGTAAAATTTAATTTGAAATAACTTCGGGTTATATTTTTATCTAGTGACTTATAATAACTTCTGGTTATTATATTAATTTTATATGTTTCAAATAAAACTTCAGGTTTTAATTGGAAATAACTTCATGTTATTATTCATCCAGTGGCCTATAATAACTGCTGGCTATTATATTAATTTTATATTAAAATTTCAAATAGAACTTCAGGTTCTAAACAATAATAATAACTTCAGGTTATTATTCTTTTATTTTCTTCGGGTAATAAGAACTTCAGATTCTTGATAAACTTTTATTTTTTTGATAATAACTTCAGGTTATTATTCTATCATTCACTTCAAGGAATGATTCTAATAAACTAAAACAAATATAATCAAAAATTTAAATGAAATTTAAATTAATGAAAGATATAATGATCAATCATATAAATTACTTACAGAATAACTTTGCAATTTCTTCCGAGCAATTCGTGCTGATAACGTGTTGTAAAATAAAGCAAAAGAATAATAAACAAGATATTGAGAATGTATAAAGATGGCTATCTTTTATTCATATGCTTTTCTTGTGTATAATACAAACTTACAATCCTCTATTTATAGATAGAAAATGTAAATAACAAGCCATCTAATTTAATTCAATTGATAAATGAGGGAGATAAAACATATTTCTTTAATGAGAAGTTTTGATGCAATTAAATGAACGTCCATAACTTAATATATTTATAACAATTCTTAAATTGAACAAACATCTTTAATAATATTTAATGGAAGTACATGGAGTAGAACTAGAGTGTTTCTAAGTTCATATATCAAGTCCCTTTTGTGAACTCAACTCTAAAACTTATTGGATTGGCTTTAAACGACGAATCCAAACTGTTAAAATCATTCTACTTTACGGGTGATGCGTCTACATGTGAAAATTTTAAACTTTCGAATTAATTTAGTATAAAGTCAAGTGGTCAAAATTAGAAGTTTTATAAATTAATTTTAATGCATTCATTTTTGGACGCCTTTTGACCACTTGACTCTATACAAAACTAATTTAAAATTTTAAAATTTTCACATGTAGACGCATCACTCGTAAGGTAGAAGGGTTTCAACGGTTTGAATTCATCGTTTGAAGCCAATCCAATAGATTTTAGAATTGAGTTCACAAAGAGACTTGGTGAACTTAGGAACACCCTAGTTCTACTCAAAATACATGTACTATAACTATAAGAGATGAATCCCACAAATAAAATGCATTCACCATAACAATTGCCAAATACAAAACCAAACCTATTACCACCCACAAATGCCTCAAATTTGGTACTATACAATCATAAGGTACCACTCTACAATCTAAATAATATTAATATATACGGATATGTCCATGGAAAAGAAAAAAAAACAAAACAAAAAGGGACGACCATCACGTACAGCATTTACAACGAAAACCCGATCAACCGAAGCCGTTTAATTAGGAAATGAATGCCACAACAAAGTTGACGATGAAGGTTGTCGGATCACCTAAGAAAGCAGCAATAATCGCGCCTAACGCAATTTTTTCATATTTCATAAATGTTCTAAACTTTTTTTCCCATTTCTTCTTGGCATTAGGAGCTGCTATATGGAGCTCCAATTTAGTCATCCTATTTTCCCCAATTGTCCTACGTAATGTTAGGTGACCGCCACGGCCAATAACACCGTCACCCGTTGAATCATCTTTCAAATCAGATAACATCTGTATGATGCATGGTACATGCAGGTGAAAGTTCTCGTTCTGCGACACATACGACCATATCTGATCAGTCTTTTCATGATCCACTGTTTTTCTTATATGATTGCAATAGCAGCATTTTGAGGTGGTTTTCGGTTGAAGCACCAAGGTGGCTCCACTCTCTCCACAAATGATCTGGCGCTGGAAATTTGCACAACAAGGATGCAAATGATTTTGCTCGTCGAGGCTATGGTAGAAGTAACCATTCACATCCAGTCCACAAGCATTGCAGCTATAGAGGGCTTCGTAGGCCTTCCTAGAAGGTTTCCATTTCGGCGAAGAAGAGAAAACAAAGCTCAACCCGGGAAAGAACGGATGCATCATGGATGTGCAAGGAGACTTGCATTCTTCGTGGAGGCGGAAGGAGCAAGATGCACTCTGGCATGCATGGTGGGGCCCGTAACCTTTTTCTTTGCACCCAAAGCAGCTATAGATAGTTCCATAATCCTTTTGCTCAAGCTCATGACCCGGCATGCTTGTGTGAATCAAGCAGTCATCATACGTGCACTCCAAGAGCTTGTGCTCCGACTCATTAGTCGATTCAAGAATCCTTTAAAAAATATATATTAACAGTTTAAAAACGAACATACAAAATTAAACAAATTAAGGATATATAGCTAGAACTAACTAAATTAATTGAAACCTGGTTATGCTGCTACTAGTAGCTGGGACTTTCGTCGAGCTTCCCTTATGGTCATACAATAATAGGTCAGTGATGGCACTTCCCAGCAGCTTCCTTCTCAAACAGTCATGACAGCTCTCCGGTAGCTCATCAGGCGCAGGAAGAACAATTTGTTTCTTTCCATCATGGATGTTGTAGACAATCTTTATGTTGACTCCTGCGCATCTCGGATGAAGGTACTTCATGCATGTGTTGCAGAAGCAGTGGCAATCTGTTATGGTGTTATTGCACATGGCACAGTCAATCGCCTTATTCATGTTGAACGCGATCCGGAGATTGCTTTTTTGGTGATTCTGATTCCCCAAGCCTGGCATGTTGGACCCATATGGCACCACTGATGACATTGATTCCATCTATCTATAAATATAATTCAAAAGTTGCTATAAATAATTAAATATGTATGCAAGAGAGATAGCTAGAGAGCTAGATTAAAGAATTAAATTTCAGTTTCAGACAATTTGGAGGGTCACAATACCGCCAATGGTAGGTATATACTTCTCTTGTCACACTTAGTAAATGATTGTACTTATTGAAATATGAAGTGCAATAAACAAGAGGATGTGAAAAGTAATTCGCATAATTAAGGGAAGTCTTTCAAATCCAAAATTCATATGGAATTATATATAATTTCCTATAAACTTAAATCTTAGAAACAAAGAGTACTTAAAGCAGAAGAAAGGTACGTACTGTTGTAACTTGTAACTTGCCTTATCTGAGATTAATTTAATTGCATCTGTTGAGTTGAATCAATACGGATGAGAAGCAATGATAGAGCTAGGACGCTCTCTAGCTAGTGGGGTCAGGTTTGGTGAGGATTCTAACATTTCTCTAAAGATACCTTTAAATTAATCAAAAGTGATGGATAGAAAAAAAGTTATCTTAATTAGAGTAAAGAGAGTTACCTTTTCAGAAACAGAGATGCTATATGAACCTGCTTTGTGATCAGATCAGGACAAGTAGAGGACGAGGGATTGCTAACGGTAGGAGAGGCTAGATTATTCTTATTCTTATTCTTTTTCTTTTTCAAGAGGGACTCGACAAATGAAGAGAAAGGCAAGTAGTATATATGTATAGAGAGAGAGAGAGAGAGAGAGAGATTATGAAATTTTGATTGCACAATTGTTGAAGGTGTGTACCTTAATTAGGCATAAAACTTGGGGGACAAGACATCTGTTGTATATGAGATATTTTTTGATAGAGCCTTAGTAACAAAGTAAGGAGTTGACTGACTGACCTGATCAAAACAAAAGTCTTCTTTTATTGTTATCTAGTTATAAATGCACCGGCCACGGGAAATTGAGTAGCAGGTGTACATTGGAAAATTTATATCCAATTGTGTGGATGTAAACTGGAGTCAAGACTCAAGAGTCAACACCTGCTCTGCTGACTATGACTATCCTTGAGAGCAAATGCAATTGGAATTTCCTCCCAACTCCTTGGAGATTCCCTCTGCATTTCTCTTCTCTTCTCTTTTGAGCAAATAACAGAGGAGAGCAGCTTGGGTCCAATGCCATCGGACTCAAATTTGAATTCGATGGGTTCAATGACCGTCCGATCTGCTTTAAGATTCGTGCGCACGAATTTTAAAACAGACGTGAAAGTTGCCGGTGCGAATTTTAAAGCAGATCGGATAGTCATTGAACCCATCGAACTCACTTTGAGTCGGATGGGCATCGGACCCAAATTGACCTCATAACAGAGACCTGGGCAGTGGGCAGATTAGATTCTTAAATGGTTGTATTGCTGTTGTTGAAACCAAGCCCAGCCCATATATATTTATTTATTTTTTAGCCCATAAGCCCGTGAAATCAACCCCCGCTTTTTTGTTTACTGTGTGCCTCAACATGTGGTGGATCAACTAAATGGTTCTAACGGATGGGATTCATACATCTCAACCAGTGTTATCAAAACCGGACCAAGCCGGCCAGTTGGACCAGATTAAACCGGAACCGGAGTCCTTTTCGGTTTGGTTCGATTAGGAGATCGCTTATGTTATTGGACCGCTAGAAAATGGTTTAATGGGCCGTTTTTGATAAAAATAACGAGTAACTCGGTTTAAGAAACCCGGTTTTATACTGGTTCACTTTTGTACAACTTTTTTCTTGTATTAAATATGAGAGAGAAGTAAGAGATTGTTATTAGCTAGTTTCTTACATCTGTACACCATCACATACAAAGTAAAGTACATGTTATGTTAGGATTTATTTTATTCTATAAAAGTTACACATAAGCTCCCAAAATATTAGATATTCTAAGAGAATAAATTATGTATATATATGATAAAACGTCTTCAAGGAGATAGGTTGTGCTTAAATCAAACTATATTTTATTTTTGTATATTTAATTCTCTTGAAAGTAACAATGATCACTATTTTACTTTTATTCTAATTTTCATTATTTTTGTTGAAGTTTTATATTTTTATTATGATATAATTTATTATTTTTACAAATTATTAAACAAATAGAAGCTTTATCCACCTTATAAGCATTCAAACTTTTTTTAATAAAATCAGTATTATTATTTTATTTAAATGCTAAATTTTGAAATATATTTATAAATACTTTCTTATATTATTTAATATGTATGTATGAATTTTTACAAATATTATACAAAAAAATATTATTATTTTATAATAATTCTCATGTCATACAAGTATTTAAATAAACCAGTAATGAACCGGTTGAACCATCGGTTTCTACTAGTAAACAGTTAATTCGAAGCTTTACCGGGTTGATGTCCGGTCTGATTCTGATAACATTGATCTCAACTATTCTATTAATTAGTGACAAAGTACGTAAAGCGCTTTGGCTGGGCTTAACCAAGGTTGAATTAATTAACACTGTAGTTGTTTTTACGGATGATGTTGGATTTTGATTGCTTGTCATTGTCTTAATTAATTGCACTCAGTGCGGATTTAATAAGGAGAAATGAGATTAATTAACTCTATTTTTTTTAAAGTAATTTATTTTGTTATATAGTTAGAGTAAAATACTATGAGTATCGTAAAATTAATCTCTATATTTTTGTGTGAAAGTAACTCTTTGACCTCCACAAATTGAAAGTTTGTCTCCACTCTTGATTACACTCTACCTAGTTGTAGGCCATCTGTTAGTAGATATGACCTTACCACTTAAGGTTGCGTTTGGATGGGGCAAGAATAGCTCTATTCTTGGGTTATTAGCTCCACTATTTTTAACCTTGGGTGATCCAAACAACAATTAGAAAATTGGGTTAGCTCAAGAATAGCTCTATTCTACTAACCCATAGAAATAGTGGGTTAGCAAGAATAGAGCTAGTGGGGTTAGTGATATTAATAAAAAAATAGTTTCCATTCCTCTCAATTAGAGTTAGTTTAAATATTAAATTAGTATTAAATAAATATTTGATTAGTATTAAATATAGATTAGATTAGTGTTAAATAAAATATTAGTTTAAATATTAAATTTAATATAATATTAATTAAAATATTAGATTAGTATTAAATAAATATAATATCAAATTAGATTACTATTAAATAAAATGTTAGATTAAATATAATAAATATTAATTTAAAATTTTAATATAATATAATATTAGTTTAATGTTAAGTGTAAATGTAATATAATATTAGTTTAAATATTACATTAGCAAATATAATATCAGATTTGATTAGATTAGTATTAAATAAACTATTAGATTAAATATAATAGAATATAATATTAGTTTAAATATTAAATATAATATAATATTACTTTAATTAAATGTAATGTAATATTAATTTAAATATTAAATGTAATATAATATTACTTTAAATATTATGTGTATTAAATAAAATATTAGTTAAATATAATATAATATTAGTTTAAATATTAAATGTAATATAATATTAGTTTAAATGTTAAATGTAATATAATATTTTAGTTTAAATATTATATTAGTATTAAATAAAATATTTGATTAGTATTAAATAAATATAATATTAGATTAGAATCGATTAGTATTAAATAAAATATTAGATTAGTATTGAAAAATATTAGTTTAAATGTAATATAATATTAATTTAAATATTAAAAGTAAAAATATTAGATTAGTTTAATCAATATTTTATTCATTCCCTCCATTGCTATTTCAAATATACAATCCAAACGACATTTTTACTAATCTGAATAGTCTAAAGTTAGCACTATTCTCAACCACTAACCCAAAATCCGCTATTCTTGCACTAATCATTGCACGATCCAAACGTACCCTAAGATAGTACTAACAGAAATTTATTTTTATGTTATACATGTATTAATTTGATACCTTTAAAAATAGTATTCCAATTAATTAATAATTTAAAATTGTCCTTGTGTTTTTCATTATTCAAGTGTGTGTATATATATATATATATATATATATATATATATGAGGAGAGTTCAAATGCATCATGATTTTGTGCTCCAATATGCTCCACATTCTTTATTTCCGTTTTTAAAGTCTGAGCAGTCGATCCGAACCCTCAATATGACATTCATAATAAAATATTCTTGGAGACCAAATTTTATTTTTTTAGAATTTTTTTACTATTTTTTTACATAGGTACAATATCATTTTTCGGATGGTCCAGAATCTCCTTAAAATAGTGATTTTATACCTACCTAAAAAATAGTAAAAAAATTCTGGAAAATATAAAATTTGGTCTCCAAGCATATTTTATTATGAAGATCATGTTGAGCGGTTCAGATCGACTGTTTGAACTTTGAAAATGGAGATTAAAGAATGTGGAGCATATTGGAGCACAAAATCATGGTGCATTTGAACCCTCTTATATATATATATATATATATATATATATAAGGAGAGATCAAGTTACAACAAATTTGAGTTATAACAATCATTTTTTACATTTTGAAATTCCAAATCGTCGATACAAACCATTCAACATGATCCCCACAATAAAATGTGCTTCCAGATCAAATTTTACATTTTTTTGAATTTGTTTACTATTTATTAAGATGGGTACAAAATTCAATGGTCTGAATTTGACTAGTTTTTGTAAAATGCTTAATAAATAGTCAAAAAATTCAAAAAATGTAAAATTTGATCTACAAGCACATTTTATTGTGGAGATCATGTTGAACGGTTTGGATCTACGATTTGGACTTTGAAAATGAAAAAAATAGTTGTGGTAACTTTCTTGTAACTCAAATTTGTTGTAATCGGATCCCTCCTCTCTCTCTCTCTCTCTCTCTCTATATATATATATATAATGGCTAATATACAAACATTTGTTCGTGAACTTAGGAACAAACGGTTCGGTTCTCCAATTTTCAAAGTTCAAACAGTCAATCCAAACCATTAGATATTCAATCTATATTAAAATGTGCTTGGAGACCAAATTTTATATTTTTTGGAATTTTTTTACAATTTATTAAGATGGTTTGAAAACTGCTATTTTTATTAAATTTCTGCAGCATTGAAAAATACCGGTTTTCAAACTATCGTAATAAATAGTAAAAAAATTCCAAAAAATGTAAAATTTAGTCTCCAAGCATATTTTAATATAGATTGAATATCAAATGGTTTGGATCGACTGTTTGGACTTTGAAAATTAGAGAACCGAACCGTTTGTTTCTGAGTCCAGGAACAAACGTTTGTATATTAGCCATTCTCTCTCTCTCTCTCTCTCTCTATATATATATATATATATATATATATATATATATATATATATATATAGAGGAGGGTTCAAATGCACCATTATTTTTGTACTCCAATATGCTCCACATCCTTTATCTCCATTTTCAAAGTTCGAACAGTCGATCGGAACCCCTCAACATGATCTTTATAATAAAATATGCTTGGAGACCAAATTTTATATTTTTTAGAATTTTTTTACTATTTTTTTTAGATAGGTACAAAATTACTTTTTTAAGGAGATTCTGGACCATCTAATAAAGTGATATTGTACCCATCTAAAAAATAGTAACAAAATTCTAAAAAATATAAAATTTGGTCTCCAAACATATTTTATTATGAAGATCATGTTGAACGGTTCGGATCGACTGTTCGGACTTTGAAAATAGAGATAAAGGATGTGGAGCATATTGGAGCACAAAAATTATGGTGCATTTGAACCCTCCTCATATATATATATATATATATATATATATATATATATATATATATATATAGAGTATGGCTAATTTGCTTCCGGAAGCATTTCGACGAAGTGCTTACGGGGGCATATCTTAGTATTTGATGTTCAAACAACAAATCCAAACCGTTAGATGTTCAATCTATATTAAAATGTACTTGGAGACCAAATTTTACATTTTTTGGAATTTTTTTACTATTTATTAAGCTGGTTTGAAAACCGCTGTTTTTATTACATTTCTGCAGCATTGAAAAACAGCGGTTTTCAATCCAGCTTAATAAATAGTAAAAAAATTCCAAAAAATATAAAATTTGGTCTCCAAGTACATTTTAATATAGATTATATATCTAACAGTTTGGATTTGTTGTTTGAACATCAAATACTAAGATACGCCCCCGTAAGCACTTCGGTTGAAATGCTTCCGGAAGCAAATTAGCCATACTATATATATATATATATATATATATATATATATATATATATATATATATAGTATAGCTAATTTGGTGTTGGCAGCATTTTAGTCAAGTGCTGCCAGGTCTGTAAGCTATCGGATCTGGTTTTTGATTCGCACTTGATGATCTGAAAATAACAGAGCGATGAGTGAAAAAACTTCCGTCAACCTCCCGTCTCTCCAAACTCTCCCTAAATCTCGAGGTGCTGTTCGGCAACCCCTCCTTAAACCTCCTTAAGGCTAAAGGAGCTTTCTTTAGCTTCCTTGGCCTCTTAATCCTGCCGAACACCGATTCCTTAGCGCGGATTAAAACAACCTCCTTTAGCCTCCTTTTGCCCGGATCTTAATCCCCTGCCCGGACCTTAAGGCACCTATACCCCTTCCTTTAGCTTCCTTAGCTTTCACCCACGGATTAAGACAACCGAACATCTGTTCCTTAGCGCTCCTCAAGCTCTTAATCCTCAACCCCTTAATCCTCCCAGCCGAAATGCCCCTCTATTTTGAATTCTCTCTCTTCCTCCTTGACCTGTCGACCGTCCCTCGTGCAAAATCGGAGAACTTCAAGAAATCGCTCGAGCTCCACCCTTCTCACTCTCTCTCGTTCGAACTTGTGCCCCTCTCGCTCTCAAATCTGAACTCGATATTTCTCTGTCGCGTCTGTGGCCTCTCTCGTGCGCCTCGTTGTGCGAGCAGAAACCCTACCTTTGTTCGCCCTTCCTTCTCGACCCGTTGGTTCTTGCTCTCTTCTCGCTGGGGTGCCCGCTCCACATAGCTGTCGCTAGCAAGGTGGCACAGATTCGTGAGTCTCTCTCTTCGCCCCCTCCCTCTCTCTCTCTCCAGCTCACGCTATGAAAAAGATTATGAATCTTTTCTATTTACCAGTACTTACTGATATGTTTTAGAAAGAAAAATTCTTATATTGCAAATACATATTTTTTATTGAAAAAGTATTGACGAAATCCTTGCTGAATTCTGAGAATGTATAATGGAAATAATAAAAATTGTAGAGAATGGATGATTGAATGAGATGCCTACCAGTATGAAAATTGTAGAGAATGCATATTTTTTTTAATGAAATTAAGATGCGTACCAGTCTGCATGATAGAATGAATGATGGAAATAATGCATTCCATAGTTGTAGAGAATGGATTTTTCATATACATTCAATTTTCTGTCAATATGCATTCCATAGTTCATTCTTTTTTCTGTTTAGAGACGCGTACCAATATGCATTCCATAGTTCAATTTTCTGTCAATTTATGTGATTCTTTCGTTCTTATATCTGTTTGTAGAGAATGAGTGATGGAATTTTCTTTGAAGGATCGAGAATGAATTTCGAGGGCGCAAGAGCATGAAGGTGACAGTGAAGACTATGAATTAAGTTTGGATCAAACAAATGACTTGTTCTATACTTCTATTTGACATCAATCCTAAAATGTTGACCTTGTACATTTATAGAATATTTTACTTGAATATAATCTCTTGTTATTGTTGCATGATATGTGGAGCTCTGTTTTGCTCTTTCTATTTCAGATTTTACTCATTGTTGCATGACATATTTGTACATTGGCTAGCCTTCTAATCATCTTTCAATTTACTTTTTTGCCTTCTATTAAAACCCGATTTGGAACACACCAATCTAATTGATGTCTGCAACCCTTCTTTAGTCTTGTTGAAGCTATTTCTACGAACACTAAAACCAGTAATGTAGTCATATGTGTTGTAGAAATCACAAGTCATTTTATGACTAGAGAATTTCATCCCTATGTAAGACTCAACACTTTCCTCTCCTAAAGGCTCTTGAACCTTGTTCCTCATTTCATCTACTTCCAAGTCATTTATTAGATTTCCTTCCATGATATCATCCATTTGTCTAAAAAAAAGAAGCATAAACAATTCTTTAATTACTGCAAATAGAGCATCTGAACTTGCCATTGCATAAACACAATAAAAAAAAATCTTAAAAAAAAATTCAACTCAAGGTATGTGCTAGGTATGAGTATAACCATTTCCAACTTAATTGTTTTTACACAGATCAGAGCTTAAGGCGAGACTTTCAATATGAATTTTATTTTGAGATGGTTGAACCATAACACATGTTGGTTTTGATACTAAATTTTTTTAATTCATAGCACAAAAGTTCACAGAAGTTCGAGCAAGGATATCTAAATTTAATACTAAAATTTCAGTTTAATAAAACAAGTACCAGTACCACCTAGACTGATATGTTCATCCTTGGTTTTGACAAAGATTATTACAAGCTACGCATAATGTATACTCTTGGACAAGCATTAATCAATACATACCTCATTGAATAGTAATTTGCTTACCTATTACTATTATAGCTTTCACATCATTCTGCTAAGCGTCTCTGTTCATAATTTTCCTTCATGCTGTATAGAACTGGGACAATATACAGAAAACATAAAAAAAAAAGGCAAATTATATAAAAGCTTGATTTCAAGTATACAGCATTATTAAGTTCCATGAAACTTTTGTCCGAGTTTGAAATTAGTTATCTAATTTGTGAAGAGATAATTATATCTTATTCTACTAGAAGCAATTGGGATCAATTAATCAAAAGTATGGAGACATGGAGAGATAGAGATAGGCTTACATAGTTCTCTTTCGATTCCCTGCAACGCGGAGGACAGAGATTCACTAGAGTCGGAGGAGAGACGACACAGGGAGCGGAGCTGACAGGCAGAGAAAAGAACAAGATAGAGGCGGAGCTGAGCGAGCGACCTGGAGCGTAGCTGAGCGAACTGGAGCTTGGCGGAGTAGCTAGTCAGAGCGACCTCGAGCTGGACGGGCCTGGACCAACTTGGCGGCCCGAGAAGAGAACGAGAGAGACACTGAAGGAGGAGAGAACGAGAGAGAGAGGCGCTGAGGGGGTAAGAGAAAATCAAAACCCTACAAACAGAGCATTTTTTCAGTTCCCTCAAATTAAATGAGCGCTTCATCAGGCACGAATCTAAAATCAGATCCGACGGCTAATAGATCTGGCAGCACTTTGCTAAAATGCTGCTGTCAGCAAATTAGCCATGCTATATATATATATATAGTAGAACTAAGGTGTTCTTAATTAAGCTCACCAAGCCCCTTTGTGAGTTTAACTCAAAGACCTATCAGATTGACTTCAAACGACGCATTCAAACCGTTGAAACCGATCTACTTCATGAGTGATGCGTTTACATGTCAAATTTTTAAAATTTTGAACTAATTTAGTATGAAGTTAAGCGGTCAAAAAAAGATGATTTATAAGTTAATTTTAATGAGTTCATTTTTTATTATTTTTTACCGCTTGACTTTGTTCGTGGTTAGAAAACAAAGTTTCACTACAGCTAGCTGTAGCTTTTAAACCTTATTCAACTCTCGACTAAGATTGCAAGTGCACAATCCCGTCGTGTAGTCTAATCAGGTATCGATCCATAGGGACGACTCAAATTCCGAATTTCTACTTTACTTAGTTAGGTACTAGATGTTTGAAGGTTGTGTGTTTGTCTATGTTTCTTAAATTCTGTAATAAAGGCAATGACAGAAAGTAAAAGCAATTAAATGTTTTGGTTTTGGACTATTGTATAAAAGGCGTTCCAAGGGTTTCAGATTTCATCTTCAACTTTGCTGCTCTGGACCTGCCACGCGACTCGCATACTCTCGTATGCGACTCTTATGACGCGACCCGCATGCTCTCGCATGCGACCCGCGTGGCCCTCAAGCTACTCTGGACCTGTCACGCGACTCGCGTACTCTCGTACGCGACCCTTGTGATGCGACCCGCGTGCTCTCACACGCGACCCGCATGGCCCCTTGAGCTGAGTCTGCACATGTCTGTTTCTGGTTGTTTAAGTCGTGTAAGGCTCGATTGACCGTACCTAATGTTTGCAAACCTCAACTCTCGTGTGTTGGCTTAACAGACCTGGTACGGAAATGCAATTTCACCTTCCTAGGTTTGATCAAGCTGTTTAATCAAACCTAAGTTCTCAATTATGTATACTAAAGGTATCCACAAGTGGAAATTTCACCTCTCGGCTACTATTGACCTCACCTTTCGGATCTCAGACCTACCTCAGATACTTAACCTAATTTGCAAGAAACATCAAGGCCAAATTACAAGAAGAAATACCAAAGGCATTCAACAGTAGACAATCAAGAATCAATCAAGCAATTTAGGTCAAGCAATCACAAATAATACAAGAATCAAAGAAACACGAAATAACATTCAGATTCAATCAATGTGCATCATCAAACAAAGTTTAAGACTACATCCAAACCCCTGAAACTACAAAACTACTCAGACATGATCAAAAACAAAATAAAAGAGAGAAAGAGAGTGCAAATCATGATGAGAGATGAAGGATTGAAGAGGATCGAAGCTTCTGGCCGAATCTTCCTCTCCAAGTCGAATCCTTCTTGGCTCCAGATCGCCTCCCTCTGTCGCGCGCCAAGCTCCCTCTTCAAAATCCCGATCAGATCTCTTTTTATGAAATTTCTGGATCAATCAGATCCCCTTTCGGGAAAATGTCTCGGGCCCCCTTTTGATTTGCGCCAGGCCCTCTGTTTATATAGGCGTCTTAATGGGCTTCAATTGGGCCTGGCGCAATTAATTCGACGCGATCCGCATCAAATGGGACGCGACCCGCGTCAGGTGGAACCTGGTGTGAGCAATGAGGGTCGCGTCTGAGGTCGCGCTGGACTGTGATGCGACCCGCGTCAGGTGGGACGCGACTCGCATGGAGGATGTCAGAATTCTGCTTGTTTTTCGCCTATTTCCTGCAAAGTCAACCAAAATTGCAGCAGTACCATACTCTATTGATATTCAATGTAAACTGTGCAATTTAGTGGTTAAAAACATGATGTCTGGTCTGAAAATAGGTCGAAACAATAGATCAAATATGGAGACATCAGACTTCATACTAAATTAGTTCAAAATTTTAAAAATTTGACATGTAAACACATCACTCGTGAAGTAGATCGGTTTCAATGATTTGGATGCGTCATTTGAAGTCAATCCGATAGGTTTTGAGTTAAGCTCACAAAGGGGGCTTGGTGAGCTTAAGAACACCTTAGTTTTACTCATATATATATATATATATATATATATATATATAGAGAGAGAGAGATAGGCTAACTTGCTTTGGTAATTAAAGAGGGTGTTTTACTTTCCGCTCATATTTTTATTTTCAAAATTCAAATAGTCGATTTGAACCTTTCAACATGATCTTCATATTAAAATATGCTTGGAGACCGAATTTTACATTTTTTTTTGGATTTTTTTTACTATTTTTTCAGAATTTTCTAAAATAACAACTTTTCATTAAATAAAAAAATAATAAAAAATTCAGCAAGGCAATGATTTTCAAAAATTCTGAAAAATAGTAAAAAAATTTCAAAAATTATAAAATTTGGTCTCCAAGCACATTTTAATATGAAGAACATGTTGGAATGTTCGAATCGACTATTTGAACTTTGAGAATAAAAATATGAGCCAGAAGTAAAACACCCTCTTTAATTCGCAAAGCAAGTTAGCCCATCTATATATATATATATATATATATATATATATATATATATATATATATATATATATATATATATATATATATATATATATATATATCAACTTTGTGCCATCGTTTAGCTAACCTACTTCTATATAAAACATTGTTTAACTTCCGTTAAATTAACAATATAACATTTTTAGCAATCCAGTCTTAACGATTTTTTAATGCATATATGGATGATCATTGAAACTTGTAATTGACTTGTATAAATACTCGCTCTAAGTATCTAAATGATGAAGAGCGTCTACAATATTATTCTTAACTTGAACAAGATTTTTTTATAGTATTTAATGCATGCACCATATATAAGAGATTAATATATTTTAGAATTCAGAAACCCAAAAACATGTAATCAATCAAGGTTTAATGAAATGGGGACCAGATCCCTATTGATTTCAAAAAAGAAAAAAGGTTTTTGTATCCAATCTTCTTTATCCACTTTTTATGCAACCTTATCCAATTATCTTTCAAATGGTCAAACGGTCAAACTTCCAACTATCAACCTTCCTTATTTATTTTCCCGATCTCTTCCAATTCTCTTTCTCTCTCCTCCAATATCTAAAAAAAGCTGAAAAGCTAAGAAATGAATATTTTCCCGATCTGTCCGTCCGTGACTCCGAACTTATACTGCTCTCACCGCAACGGAGGCGACGCGCCACCGCATCCTCCTCCTGACCGCTGACTCCACGATCACAGACCTCGGCAGAGCAACTGGTTGCCGCATTCGTCGACCGCACTTTACCCGATCTCCCCTGAGTTTGCTCCGATCGCCAGACTCGAGGAGGTCGACGTTACTACTAAAGAGAAAGATGAAGATGCCCTCATCGATTTGTATGTTCTCACTTTACTTTTTGTCATTTGTCTTATTCGATTGACTAGATTTTAGGGTTTCAATTCAACAACTATTTAGCGGTCGATCTAATTTTTTACGCTCGATCTTGATCTCAATCTCTGTATAGATCGATTTTTAGATAACAGACTTATGACTTGATCTGATTTGTCTTCTTATTCGTTAATAATATTTGTTATATTATTTTCTTTGATTTGATCTGAACATTTGGTTTCAGGAAGGCCGAGAGGGGAACCAATTCTTTATAGTATTTTTTAGGATCTATTTCACAGTTTTACAGGATATATCAGATATTGTACATGATCTATGCATTATATTTCTTTTATTTATTTTACTGGATATGTTTAACAGTTTTACAGGATATATATGCAATAGTTTACAAGAGATATGCAATATTTACAGGGTCTGTTTTAATAGTCTTACTGATTTAAATTTCCAGTATCTAATAGATTTACATGATATATACAGTTCTTTACAGGATCTATGGAAAATATACATAATATGTTTAACAGTTTTACTGATTTAAATTTAAATCTCCAGTATTTATCTAATAGGTTTACAGGATATATATATGCAGTGTTTTACAAAATATATTAATCAGGTTTAAAGGTTTTGTATTGTATTTTTTTGGATAAATTTAACAGTTTTACAAGATATATGCAACAGTTTATATGATCTATGCATTGTTTTTCTTTTATTGTTTTTACATGATATGTTTAACAGTTTTACAGGATATATGCAATTGCTCCTTTGTACATGTTGGATTTGTTTTGTGCTCCCTTTGATTCAAACTTTTAACACTATCTATCTGTTAAATATGAACAAATTAAAATAATGTAAAATAAAATAGTCTTTTTTATCTTGATGCATGCCTTGGTTAACAGGTGGATGCGATACTTGTTGAGATGGTGCACAAATACGGGACAAAGAAATAGTCGACAATCGCACATGCACTTCCGAGACGTATCAAAAAGCATGGTATCGGAAAGCATGGTAGCAGTCCAATAGCACAACATGTCCATGTTGGGTTTTGACTGTTCAAACCCGGGTTTTGACTGTTCAAACACGTTGATTAACTTTTAGGCTCAAGCTGCTGAAAGACCGTAGAACAAAAATTTCTACGTCTAACTCAAGCCAAGGATTAAAATATGGTATCGTTCTTCTAATCCTTTAAGGATCTATTCCCGTAATTGATTTCTAAAACTTAAATCTATTTACCAAGTAAATAAATTTATATAACATTTATACCTTGTTTCCAAATTGCAATTGGAATGCAGACCGAGCAAGAAGACCGGATCTGAGAAATGACTTCTTTCGGAGCAATGACTTCTCTCGGAGCACCAAACATATGGTGTCTCTATAGGTTATCCACCAGGACTAACCAGAAAGCGGTTTATTTCTTTTGTCAGAAATACCGTAAACCGCGGTATTGTGCAAAACACTATTTACGGGAAAAAGACAAAATAGCAGAATTCTCGACCGGCAGTTATTCTGATTTTACTAATAAGCAAAACAGAAATACTACGACTTTCGAGAAAACACTATTCACCGAAATCCGCAAACACTATTCAACAACTCAAAAGATAATACGTATCAGTTACGTATAACTTTCGTTTAAACCGCAACACTATTTGGGAGAGAACGAGAAAGAGACGAAATGTTCGAACTGACTCGGTTTCGAACCACGGAATTAGTGTCTCTTCTCTCCACCCCTCCACCCCTATTTATAGGGTTTGAAGTTGGTTGGCAAAAGACCGAAATGCCCCCATGACAATGCATGCCACCTAGGGGGGTGAGGTGTCATGTGGATAGGATTGATGACATGTCATGTGGATAGGATCGATGACATGTCATGTGGATAGGATCGGTGACGTGTCATGCGAATAAGGACGAATCTGAAAAGACCAGAATGCCCTCGCCCCGAACACAATTAATATCCGCATAATTATTCTGAATAATTACATTTCTTGCGGTTGTTGATTTCGGTAATTTATACAACGTGTCCTGCACGTTTATAAATTAACCGGTTAACTTTTATACAACGTGTCATACACGTTTAGAAATTAGCCAATGTTTTTGCTTGTCATTTTTACATGACATTTATAATATAATTATATCAAGTATAATTAATTATAAACCATCTTATTATTGATCATAATCAATTTATAATCAATCAATAAGATTCTCCGATTAACTCCTATAGGTGTGACCCGATAGGATCTGTGTTATGTTGGTAAATAGAATTAAACCGTTTTAACTTCTATAATCATGAGAGGCATCTGGCAAAACCCGTCATGACCATCCAATTACACAGATGATGCTGTACAGTACAATATCACGATCCAGTAAACTATTTTACTTGTGTTAAATTCTTTGTCTCATAGTTGTCAGATCAGTTTCAAGGTAGATGTGTGTCATCCTTGCTAACTTAATCTTTTCTTGATTTTGAGAAGATTATCAAATATGATTACAAAAAAACTTGTATTCATACTGCTAGCAGATATTCTTACTCTATCAAGGGGCCCAGTGACACTATAACTCGTATAATAAATACGAGGGACAATAGTACTTTTGGTAGACCATCACTACCTCAGCTAAGTTATGTATACCAAAGAGCTACCGTTATAGCTACTTTTTACAGATAGTGTTAGGTAACAATCACACATACACATCTCTTAGTTAGGAAAGATGAATACCTCATACTGTAGAACTTAACACTGAATGAAAGCATTAATGACACGAACACAGTTCCGTATAATGTTTCATTCGGGGTCTGTCAAATACTATGTTCCTGGAACATGTATCTATGTGATTAAAATGACAACTTTGTGTCTATAGTCTGTAAAACTTGACCATCTTTTAATCCACATACTAACTTTGTAGCGATAATTAGTGTTCCTGCTAATTAACTCGATCAGTGACCTTTTAGAGTATTATCATCTATATTATGAAGTTTCACAATTCCAGTCATTAACTCGAAATGATTCATAAATTCAATAATACTCAAGGAAACAAAATGACATTTTATTAATCATTCAATTCATGAACAAAGCTTTATATAATTAAATTATCGTATTATTGACTTCTAGATTATTACTTAATAACAGTCCAGTACCTCCAAGTTTTACCTTTACTGGGCTTGGTTAGTTCAGTAATACCTTCATTGTTGGTAATTGTGGGCACTACTACGGGCAGTTATGCCTTTTATCAAAAAAAAATTGTGGGCACTACTTAATATGTCACTGAGGTTTGTTCTTTGAAATCTTAGATACTTAGTAAGTTATCTGTAAGAAATTAAAATTATATCAATGAAATTAAACTATTCACTTTTCTTCTGATAAGTCATTTTTAATCTTTTCACATATAGCCTTCTAAAATTCAAAAATGATACAGGAACTGTTATTAAGAGAGTACAAGAGGCTCAACAAAATAAGAACTATCCTATGATGCTGCTCTTTCCAGGTTAATTACTGCTCCTTACTTTTTTCAATGTTTGCATGGTGATCTTGGATTGAATTTGCAGCTTATTGAGATGGTCTTAAATGTAAAATATTTTACATGATATACTTAACCGTTTTATAGGATATATCAGTTATTTTACAGGTTTTATGCAATAATTTTCATTCTATTTATTTTATAGGATGTTTTTTGCGGTGGATGTTCCTGCTATGAAAATCCATTATTACACCTCAGCTGGTGGTATTGGAGCATACATGGAATACCACTGGCACACCATGAGATTTTCTTTCCTGGAGGACTTGTGAGTGTTTGTTTTAAAAAAATTCTATGCAACCTTTTACATAATTGTTCAACTAGTTTTTCAGGATTCTTCCAATGATTTACAGGATTAGGACTTGAAGTTTTTATTAATTTGTTGATATCATTTTTTTTCTTTCAGCTAAACCAACTTGGAAAGATGTTGGTATTATTGAAGATGTATGCCCAAAGCAGGGAGAAAATTCAATGGACTGTGCAATTTTTATTTTGCGCTTTGTCTACAACCTGATCACCGAGATGCCTCTAACTTTCTCACAAGTAATTTTTACATCTACGAGTTTTACAGTATTAAAGTTTTATAGTTTGTACATGTTAGTTTTATAGTTTCAAGTGTTAATTTTACAGTATTGAAGTCTTATAGTTTGCATTTTAGTTTTACAGTTTACATTTGCGAGTTTTACAGTATTGAAGTTTTATAGTTTGTATATGTGATCAGAGTCAAAATAATGATGATTTACGTATGGTTTTGGCTTAGGTTTTGCATATTTTCTCACACTTATGTTTAATTAATTAGAGAAAAAGGCTACTGTCACCCTTCTTTGTGTTTTATTGCAGAAAACAGGTTTTGGCACTATTTTACACCAAATGGAGCTAGAATCGGGTCAATCGGATCAGCAACGCTCATCGACTAAGTCTCTGTTACGGTCCGTATTGCCTAATACGAACCAGGCCTAGCACAGACCAGAAGATAGCACTGGAAGCATTAAACCCTAACCGTCAAGGTCCTAATACGGACCGTATTGCCCAATACGGTCCGTAACCGAAGGCGCCTCTTGGAGAATAACTGCCGACAACTGTTTCCAGATCAGTTTCTTAGCCCCTACTCAACCTCCAGATGTCCCTCCACTCCTATATAAGGCCCCTGGGCAGGAGAATAACTTATCTTTGTAATTAGGGTTAGATTTGATTAAAGTGAGAAGAGAGGAGTGCTTGTAACAATGCCGTTCCTCGGCTAAGTTCCTTTTCTTAGGGCTAGGCAGTAAACCTTGTTACTCTTGATATTTTGATATATATATTTCTGTTGATTATGATTTCTTGTTGTTGAAACAAAATGCTTTTGTGAATTACTATCTCTTCATCTAACTTCAATGATCTAGTTTGAGTCCGTTAGGGTAGTGAAAGTATTTTAATGGCAAGAGAAACTATTTGTATGAATTAGCCTCGTTGAGATCTATTAGGTTTATGTGAAGAAAACCTTAGCGGGGAAACCATAAACCAGACCAACAAAACGCGTACCAAATTCCATCACTTGCGTAAGAAAAATCGCAGTGATCTGTGTAGTAATTTGGGGTATTTGAGAGATAAGACATTTGCGTAAGGAAAATCGCAGTGTCCTATGTAGAATCTCGGTGAAAGATCTGTCATTCTTGCGTAACATAAATCGCAGTGACCTATGTGGTGTATTTCATTAAACAACAACATAAAATCAGACGCAACAGGAATATATTGTCAAGGCGGATTGAGTGGCAATGGTGTGCCGAACCCCTAGGAATTCTCATCTCTATCTTTATTTTAATTACTTTTAATTGCTTCCTAATTTACATTGATCACAACAATATCTCTCAATTTTCAGATTTCGTCTAGCCTTTCGAAAGATTGTGATTCGATCGCTTAAAGCATTGAACTAATATTTCCTGTGGATCGACCTCGAATATACTACTCGATAGGATTGTGCGCTTGCAGTCCGAACCGATAGCATTTCTGAGTTTATAAATATTAAAAGAAACATTGTTTTCTTTTGAGTGATCAATATGTTAGTTTTATAGTTTCAGGTGTTAATTTTACAGTATTAAAGTCTCATATTTTGCATGTTAATTTTATAGTTTACATCTGCGAGTTTTACGTTATTGAAGTTTATGAAAACTTATATCCAATCTATAACCTTGTTTATTTTGTTTTTTTGCAGGATGATATTTCGAAAGAACGTGTGGTTTTAGCGATGAAGCTTCTCACTGATCCAAATAACGTTCACCAAAGGGTTATGAAGTAATTTCATTGTTTGTATGTTTGTGTGGAACAAATGTATTTGGTTGTTGAACAGATGTATTTGGTTGTGGAACATATGTATTTGGTTGCTGAACATATGTATTTGGTTGCGAATTTTAGAGTATTGAAGTTTTATAGTTTGTATATGTTAGTTTTATAGTTTCAGGTGTCAATTTTACAGTATTGGAGTCTTATAGTTTGCTTCTGTTAGTTTTATAGTTTACATCTGCGAGTTTTACAGTATTGAAGTCTTAATTTACATGATATAGTTGCATATATAAATATTAATAATTGAAGAAAAAAATAATGAAAAAAATAAATAAAATAAAATAAAATAATTTTGCATAATTGTAGGTGTTATTTGGAAATAACTGCAAGTTTGAGAAATGGTTCGGTTTTGAAATTTTCTAGAAACTGTCACTCTGAAAGTACAGTCAGTTGAAGTACATGAAGTTCAGGTAGTTTGGCAGTTGTGGAAGTTGCAAATGGTTAGCAACAAACTTAGGACCACTTGCAAGAGTCGCTGGTTGTTAGAATTTTGAATTACGTATTATATATGATTTGTCATTGAAGATACAGTATTGAGTATAGAATTTTACAGTATTCGTGCAAGTCAAATGACAGTTGGTTTGGGTAAAAACTGGATACAATTAGTGGCTTCCTTCAAAAAAAAATATTTTAGAATTAATTATATATGTTTTTTTTCTCTTGGCATTTAACAACGCGCGCAATATAATTTAAAACTGGTGCATGGTTCTAACAAATTAAAAACCGGTATGCCTTCTCGTTTAATCAAACATCAAAAACAACAGATAAATATTTTCTTAATTTAGAAAGGTAAGCCTTAGTGCCTAAGGATCCAGTGCAGTGAAAGTTTGAGTCCAAATCTTGAATTGGGCTCCGTGTTGTGCAGTGAAAGTTTGAGTTCGAAGTGGAACCCTGAAATTTCAATTAATATTGATAATGTTACCGACTAATGTCTCATGTCTGTCTGCTCACCAAATCATTTATATAAACCTCTCACCATGTATGTATGTATATGGAGTGTGTTTTTTAATTATTGGCAAGCATGGGGGAAGTATGATTAATTAATTAATTGAGAGCACAACATAGACTGCTGTGGGGATGCATATGCCAGGCTATCTATATATATAAGCAACCTTTTTTTATTTTTTAGATTCAAAATTTATTTTTAAATAACAAATATGATGTTTTATATATAGAGAGAGTGTGTGTGATGCTACAATGTTTTGGGAAATAAATAGGGTGTTTTATTTCCCGCTCATATCTCTATTTTCAAAGTTCAAATAGTCCATCCGAACTTCTCAACACAATCTTCATGTTGAAATGTACTTGGAGACCAAATTTTACATTTTTTAGAATTTTTGAAAATCAGTGGTTTTCAAAAAAATTTATTATTTTTCATTTAATGAAAAGATGTGATTTTCAAAAATTCTAAAAAATAGTAAAATATTTTCAAAAAATGTAAAATTTCATCTCCAAGCACATATCAGTATGAAGATCATATTGAGATATTCGGATCGACTGTTTGAACTTTAAAAATAGAGATATGAGCGAAAATTAAAACACTCTCTTTACTTCCCAAAGTATGATAGCATATATATATATATATATATATATATATATATATATATATATATATATATGAGGAGGGATCCACTACAACATTTGTAAGTTACAACATCTTACAACAATTCGGTTTTGTAATTTTAAAAGTCCAAACAATTGATCCAAACCGTTCAACATGATAGTAAAAAAAATTGTTGTTTTTCAGTGGTCCAGATGTCTAAAAACAACAGTTTTATAAAATACTTAATAAATAGTAAAATAAAAAAAATGTAAAATTTTATCTCCAAGCATATTTTAATATAGATATCATGTTGAACGGTTTGGATCGACTATTTGGACTTTTAAATTTACAAAATCGAATTGTTGTAAGATGTTGTAACTTACAAATGTTGTAAGTGGATTCCTCCTCTCTATATATATATAGAGAGAGAGAGAGAGAGAGAGAGAGAGAGTTGGGCTACGGTGCTTCACGAATTAAAGCGAGTGGTTTACTTCACACTCATATTTTGCGATTTTAAAGTTCAAAATGTCAATCTGATCCGTTCAAGTTGATCTCTATATTAAATTGTGCTTGGAGACCAAATTTTACATTTTTTTAAATTTATTACTATTTTTTTCGATTTTTTGAAAATCACTGATTTTTTATGGTTCAAAATTTTCTGAAAAACAATAATTTTAAAAAATTCTATAAAAATAGTAAAAAGTTTCTAAAAAATGTAAAATTTAGTCTCCAAGCTTATTTTAATACAGAGATAATTTTAAACGGTTCAGATCGACTTTTTGAACTTTAAAATTAAAAATATCAACGTGAAGTAAAACACTCGTTTATATTTCAATGCACTATTTGTTAAGGTTTCTTTAAAAATCTCCTAAGAAATTGTGGTAATGTTACGGTTCATTTAATGTTTATTAACCTCACACTATATCATTCCTTGCTTTTTGTCATTAATTATATATTCCCTTAACAAACAATAACATTGCTACGATTTTTTTAAATTTCAAATTTTTATTGCAAAATCATAAGAATAAATAAAAATTAGAAGAACTGGTTTCTTTAAAAGTTGTACAAAAATTATAACATCATCACTGTTTTTGTAGTACATTTAAAGATACGGTATTCTCATCCTGTATTAGAAATCAATATTTAAATTACTAAAATTAAAAAAAAAAAAACTGCTATCTATATGATGTCTCATATGCACACTTACATAAACTGCGCTTTATTCCCTCTCACTCTCACTGTCTCACACTCACGCACACACTCTCTCTCTCCTGAGTTTCTTAGATAGAGAAGAGAGAGATGCATGTCTGACTGCATCGAGAGTGATGAAAGCAGACGAAATTCAGATTCCCTGAGACAGTGACAGCTGAACAATTTATTAAACACTAGATAGATAGTAATACTATATGGATGCATTTCTTTTTTATTTTGGGCACCCGCTTCCGAATTCGTATCATTTGCATTAGCTCTAAAGAAAATTTTTTGAGTTAATAAATCTCAACGGTTTGATTTGTTTAAAGATTCGTATGGATTAGATCCGTTCTAATACTAAAAGACTTTCTATATTATAAACAGAAGTTAGATTAATTTTGTTTAAAATTTGAGATTCATTAACTCAAAAGAATTTGTTTGAGTAATGCAGAGAATACGCGTTCCCCGCTCCGTGCTTTCCTTTTGCTTTTCTCTCCCCCTCTCTCAGGCCCTCGTCTCCTTTATATATATTATTTTATATATATATATATATATATATATCGTATTATTGTATGTTAATTGTTTCTCACTGCATGTTCCTAAGCAGCTTCTTATTCCGAGTTGCTGAGCACTACTCTCCGGAGGACAAATTTACATTATTTTATTTACCTTTTTAATGTAATTATTACATGTAATATATGTGATGAATGATGATGATGTCTATCTATGATTCTATATCTATCTGAGAGGAAGAGCCAGAGGCAGTTCCATTTGCCTAAATATGTGTGAAACTTGCTGAAATATATATATATATATATATATATATATATATATATATATATAACCAACACATGTAAATGCGGGCTGAACACAATATTTATATAGGTAAATAATCTCTTAATTGTTGGTTCGAGGCATAATTAAACCACATCAAATCTGGCAAGCATATTCGCAAATAAAGTGCATGTCTCTTTGTCTCTCACATGCACCTGCAGCTACATAGTCTCCATATATATATACCATACATGTATACATGCCAGCAATATCAGTGCACTAATTAGTACAAGGGGGACCAGCACAGGGTCTCAAACCAAAAGTATATATTAGCTTGTTTGCCATTAGGCAATTAATGTGCATATTATATTACAGGCACTAAAAATAAATTACAAATTAAATTACCAAAATCATTTTAACTCAAATTAACCAATTTATTAAGATTCTTGACTTAATTAATAGCCTTTCATACTTCATGTCGGATTCCATAACCTCGTGATCAATACAAAAATTATTCAAATGAAATTGAACTTTGATTGCATAGCTATCCTTAATTACTCTAACTAATAATCTTTTCTTTCCTCTTTAATTAGATATCTATAGAGTGAAACATTTTTGACACTGTAAAGCACCAAAAATCATTACTATTTAACTAATCGAACCCATCCTCTTATAATTCGATCTATATAGGAGCAATAATATATAGTATTAGCAGTAACAATTCCCAACTTACAACTCATTATTGAGCAGCCTAATTAATTAAATAAAGTCAGGAACCAAAAAGCACTAATTAGAAGATATTTACATAGCTACAAATTAATAAGAAACTATTCTTTTTTAGTTCTATATTAATAGATTAATTATCTTTCTGAAATTGATATTATTTAACAAAATTATACTATCAACAACAAAGTGCTACTCTCTTTTTTTCTTTTGGAAGTATATATGATTCTAGCTATATATACTTGTTTAAGATTTTTTTGAAAAACAACGCAATCATAGCATGAATGATGCAAACCGACATAAAAATTTATGGAAATTTACTTAATACAATCATTGTTAGCATTCTAAGATCATTTGAGCATCGATTATACCAATCATTATGTATCTATGTAACTATATATTAATGTAAAATATACTCTTCCCTGACACTGACACGGTCAAGGGTAGGCTTCAAACCTCTAGAATTCTAAAGGAGCGTATAGCATAGCATAGCATAGCTTCCTCGAAATGCGCAGAAATTCTTTGAGTGCAACTAAGGAGATGGCCAATTATTTTTCTCTCCAACTGTCTCGGGTTATATTTATTTATTTATTTTATTTTTGGGGGTGCATCGTGCATGCTTCATTGCTTCTCTCTCTGCTCTCTGCCTACATATGTGGGGACAATGGCAATCGATGGCCGACGGTAACAAAGATTTCAAGTGCTTGGGAAAACTAAAAGGGGGTAAAAATAAATTTGAAGTAGCTAGAGTATGTTTCGGTAATTGTACCTGAATCCTGAGTGATTGATCTTTCAGTTGATCTCTTAAAAGAAGCGAAACTGTACTAGACAGTACATGTTTATATTAGTTATTTACTTGCATATATAACAAACAAACAAACACCTCTTTTTTTCTTTGAGAAAGTTGGGGTTACATACTTACACATATATGGTACTTTATATATAGGGAGAATTATATTAAGTTTAGAGCTCATTTATTTCCCTCTTCTAATTATATTGAGAAATTTTAAAGTTTCACATCCAGACTAAGTCGCAGAATAACTTAATTACAACTTAATTGTGCTATTAGATCATTTTTTTAGTAAAGATCAGAGATCAAGCCACTCAACTATTTAATATCCACAAAGGATTGTCCCTTCCGGATTTCGAACATGAAACCTCTCACACACAGAGCATGGTATTTGCCACTAAACCAAAGACTGGTTCTCTTGTGCTACTAGATCATGACGTGTTATTGTTGTTTCCTTATTTGTTGGATCGATTTTAGTTCATTGATGCTTGCTTGCACTAGATTTGCTTAAATTCCCGGGTCCAACAAATTGCACTATATATGTCATGGTGACATATCTGGAAATTAAATGAGGGATGAAACTTGACTGGAGAAAACGCAAACATAATTGATTATACAGTAATTTCTCAGCTTTTTAACCTTATTTGAATTATTATGTTTATGATTGATTGCGCACTTCGTGGTCGAAATATCAAATTAACCTTCAGACTTGTTAAGATCTAAAGCAAACTTAGCACTTCATCCTTTATTACCAATTTAGCAACTTTTATTGTTGAGTATATGGTTGATTAAAACATAATCAGTGTTTCATCTCTCCATCTCTCTCTCTCTCTCTCTCTTTATTCTAGCAAGTCATGGTGTGTCTACTAATTAACTACCCAGAGCTCTTTAGCACTGCTCCTTTTGCGTCAAATGTTAATTTCTCAGAAATAAGGTCAAAAAGAAAAAGGGCTTCATCAGGGATGCCAAAATAGTATCTTGATGCTGATGACATCTGTACATGGGAATGAGAAATATATAACAATTTCACTGTGTATATCTGTATATATACTCTATTAAGATATATATATATGACATATATGCAAAATATATAGCAGATATACATATGTATGCGAATGAGACATAAAAAATGGGAATGAAGATGAATCAAAGCTAAAATAGAGAGAAAAACACAGAAGGAATCCATCAACTTGGAAAAAGTTAAATTAACTAAGTGCTCGTGTCAGTAGAAGCTACTCATCTTAAAATAAAACTGGAGTACATTCTGATTTGAGTAACTGAGTTCACATGCTAACAACTATCTCCTCAAAGCTAATTAATCCTACTCTCCATAAAATCATAAAAAGTACCACATTACACCCACCATACTATAACATACAAAACGAAAGAAGAAAATTAAGATAACAAAAGAAAACAAATAATAGGATCATAAAGAAACATGCCTATCATAATAATATGTAACTAGCAATCTTCCATATTCAGTAGTCAGCCGGCCGGGTTTCGCTGTGCTCTTCCCACTCTGTGTAAAAGAAATGTACCTTTGATGAAGCCATTGCAAAAACTGAGCTTCAAGCTAGGCATAGGACTACCAACAAGTACACACTTCAAGTCGAAGAGCAACAAACAAACTAATAAATCATAATATATTGCCAGATGAAGTTGAATTGAAACCGGCAAGACCGGTTGCCCATCCAGCGCAACTACCACTTCCAGTATTTCCACCACCGTCTCCTGCTCCGGCACCTCCCCAGTACTGCTCATTACTAGACATGCCTAAATTAAATTCGCGTGAAGAATTCGCACCCTGCGACTGCGAGTGTGCATTGTCCTCCATCTTAACCGACGCCATCTGCGTAATCAATGCCGCACTGGTAACCTTTGGCAGCCCCGTGCCAGAGAAAACCCCTTCTCCACTAGCTTGATCTTCAAATTGATAGAGTCCGGGAACCGGCTGACCAGCTGTTGCCGGGGATGCTTCGACCCGACCCATGAACGGGAATTGTTGGATCTGCGGCAGTCTCCAATGCTCCAAACCCATACCAGAGCTGCCGCTTCCGAGTTGGTAGTCAACTGGCTCCAGAGTTTGCATCCCTGGAAACCCTAGACCGAGATTGGAAGCACCAGGGTAGTCACTCAGGCCCTGCAAGGAGGCCATGAACGGCAATTGGGACTGCGGAGCGAAGAGCGAGCTCGGGATGGAGCTCCTGCCGCCACCGCCGGTGGCTGTGGATGATGTAGATGAGGTGCCATCCTGGCGATTGGCCGCAGCAGATGATGCAGATTTTGAGGAGCTTGCGGAGGATTTGCTGCGCTTGTTGCGGCGGCATCCACCACCGACAGGGACATTGCGGAGCGCTCCGCCACGCGTCCAGTAGCGTCGGCAGGTCTTGCAGAAGTGACGTGGCTGGGTGAGAGAGTAATTGTTGAAGTAGCAAAACTTTGTGTTGGTAGACTCGCAACGAGGACACTTGAGGCCGGGTTCTGGCTGTGGTATCTTTGCCATACGGGCCCGTTCTGACATCGATCCAGGCCGGACCGAGCCCGGACTGCCTGACTCAGGCCGTGGTGCTGCAGCCAGTGCTTGTGGGGGCAGCTGGTGTGCCTCGATGCCACCAGTAACACTTGGAACTTGGAGGTTGGCTTGATATTGCTATAAATTAATTAATGATTCCAAATCAAGAAAAGAATTAATTAGACAATAAATAGATAAAGAAAATGATTTAAATCTTATATATGTAGTATATTCAAGAGGATTATAACCTGAGAAAGGAGCTAGGAATATTGTTTTCTTTTTCTTTTAATTAGCTTTTTGAGTGAAAGGAGCGCAAGATAGGAGAAGAAAATTAGTGAGGGAGAGAGAATTAGAGGGATAATTAATTAACAAATTACCTGGTTCCAATTGGGGGGATCTAGGTAGACCGGTACCGAAGAGAAAACCATTGTATTTGACCGATGAAGCGCGTGCTTATAATTTGTGATAAGATTCTTGAAGCACTAGTATGATATGGCGATTGGGAGAAGGTGGAGAATAAGATCCGCTAGCTAGAAGCACCTAAGAAAGAGAGAGATGGAGAGAGAGAAAGGAATGAAGAAGAAAAGGAGAGGTTTCTGGCATATATCATCAATTGCTTTTTTTTTTGCTGGTCTGAGTGGGGATTGGTGGCGTTTGTTATATTTTATGTGAAAGGAAAGGAGCAGTATGGATGGATGGATATATATGTTGGGGTACAACTAACTACAGGAGAGGAGATGAGAGGAGAGATAGGAAGAGATGAAGAGCAAGACAACATCAATTTCTTAAAGTCTAAGTAACAACTATGTGACTGTGAATATAATGTGAGACAGCGTGACTGAGCAATATGTGAATGATCGATGTGCCAACCTATATATATATATATATATATATATAGCTAAATGTACAGTTTGTAGAGGACAAAGAAACCCTAAGACCACCACTGCCACTCTTCCAAATAGTAACAAAGGCAGGAGACTGGAGTAAGCAAAGGCCTAATATAATTAAGGGGTCAAATACAAAAATAAAAAAGAAAAGTAAAGACCTAAGGGGACATGATTCTCACGTATATTGGCAAAAAGGAAGAAAAGATTGGTCTTGCCTCCTTTAGTAGCTCTCTCTCTCTCTCTCTCTCTCCCGTCTTAATCTCTCTCCTCTCTCGCTGATGTGTATCACTATCATATCATAGAGTATAGAGTACTGTAGTACTGTACAGCTAGCTTTGGGTCATCTAAGATCCTATTTCCTGTCAAACTCTCAAAACGTGTCAACTTTTTTAAGATTATTTATTTTACGCATGTAGGATATGTTTGGTTGGATTGAGAATAAGCTATTCCGAATAATCTATTACGTGTTTGATTAGATTAGAATAGTTAGAATAGTGAATTTAAACTTTTTTCTTATTAAAATAGACTATTTTTAGGAGTTTTGAGATTTGAATATTTTAATAAGACAAATAATAATTATTCTTAATTTGACTATTTTAACTTATTCTTATTTTGCAACCAAACATACCCAGAGAATAGCCACCAAAGACAACCTTCTATTATATCCTTAATTCATTGGAAGAGGATAGCACTAATTAATTCGATCCGTAATTAATAGTGACAATATTTTTTATATTGGCTAATTTTCTTTTTGTTCGTTTGACTGATGAAGAAGTGGTTAATATATTTGAGATTAGTGCATGGTCTTTCATTAGGAATCAGTACTGGTTCTAGTCGTCTCCAATTAGTACATCAATTTACAAGTTTTACTAGGCAAAAATTGACGACTGTTATGAATGGCATTTAGATAAATTAAATTCAATATATAGATAATACTCAGCTTTTGAATATTAATTAGTACTGATCATGTCTTTCGGGGTATTACGCGCTAAATGAATATTTTCTATTGGAATTAATGTTAGGGGTTTGTATACATCTAAAAGAAGAAGACTAGTTAGACCTATATTTTTTGTTAGATAATATTGATTTAGTTAGTCTACAACAATCTATATAGAAAATTTTAAAGATAGGACATTTGGAAATCTTAATCATGGTTTATTTTTAATTACCTTTGGAAGGGAGCTAAGGAGGTATTTTAGCCGAAATTTTCTTAGTTACCACCTGATTAATTTCAAATTAAACAACCACCACCCTAAGCTGAGCAATTCCTGAATTACCACCCACACTTTCTGGGGGCGCGCACCAAACTTGGTTGGTGCGCACCCTAGAGAAGGGTACCAATTTGGTGCTCTAGTTGAGGGCGCGCACCAGATTGGTGCCCCAGCTGGGGGTGTGCACCAACTGTGAATTTTTTTTTTGTTATGTTCTATTTTGTTTTGAAATTTTGGAATTCTAAATTTTGTTTCGAAATTCTGAATTCTATTTTGGAATTCTGAATTTTGTTTTGGATGCTGAATTTGTTTGCTTTACAATCAACAATTTTATTTTTAAATTTTTAAATTAGTAAATTTGATTGTAAAGCAAACAACAAAATTCAGAATTTCAAAACAAAATTCAAAAATTCAAAAATTTCAAAACAAAACATAACGGAACAAAAAAAAATTCACAGTTGGTGCGTACCCTGAGGAAGGGCACCAGTTGGTGCTCACCCCCAGCTGGGGCACCAATCTGGTGCACGCCCCCAGCTAGAGCACAAAATTGGTACCCTTCCCCAGAGTGCGCACCAGCCAAGTTTGGTGTGCGCCCCCAAGAAGCGTGGGTGGTAACTCTGGAATTGCTCAGCTTAGGGTGGTGGTTGTTTAATTTGGAATTAATCAGGTGGTAACTAAAAAAAATTCGGGTATTTTAGTCGGTATTTATGAAGATAAATTTGATATTCTTAATTTTGGATTAATGCTTTTTCAGTTTCTGTTCTTCCTAATTAAATATAAATCATTTAAGTGTATTTCAGTTTCTGTTCTTCTTGTTCACATCACTTAATTAAGAACCTTATTGTTTTGCTCTGAATTAATTAAGGAATAATACAACTCCCTGATGTGGTGGTTAATTTTTTATGATTTTAAGTTAGATTTCGTTGTGAAAATAAAGTTTCTACTTATAATCATACTATTAGCAAGAAGTTATAAGCCTTCCATTTCTGATTTGCAATTGCTAAATCTAAAGCCCAATTAAAGAGCAATTCCATCTTTCGCTCTTTTAAATAGGTATTATGTACAGATGATTGGGAGAGGGAATTTCCTTTTATTTGCAGTTAAAATTCTTCCTCAAGTACAATCATATCATAATGTTGTTTGAGCATAACTAGAGTGTTCTTAAGCTTACCAAGTTCTTGGTGAGGTTAACTCCAAAATCTATCAAATTGATTTTAATCGACAAACTCAAACTATTAAAAACCGATCTACTTCACAAGTGATGTGTTTACATGCAAAATTTATGAATTTTAAAATTAATTTAGTATAAAGTTAAGCGGTCAAAAACAAGAAGGTTTATAGGTTAATTTTAATACATTCAATTTTCATAATTTTTTTACCGTTTGATTTTATACTAAATTAATTTGAAGATTTGTAATTTTAACTGTAAATGCATCAGTCGTAAATTAAGTACATCGGTTTTAACGATTTAAATTTGTTGTTTGAAGTAAATACAGTAGCTTTTAGAGCTAAGCTCAACAAAGGGCTTGATGAACTTTAACTGCTGAACAACATAGTTCTACTTGTGTTATTTTGTTGTTACATAATAATCAGGTAGGACATGCTAAATTAATTAAATTTGAAAAGGTGTGGTTGACACAAGAAGGTTTAAAGAACCTTTGATACAGTGGTGGTTAATTTGTTGAATTTTCCACTCACAGGTGAATTAATTAGGTAATGATTGGAAGTTGAGGATGCAATATTTTAGAAAGAAATTGAGGGGTTGTATGGCATAGTATTTTAGGACAGATTAATAAAAACATAAGAAAAAGTTTATTAGAAGGATTGGAAATTTTAGAATTAATGCTCGCAGGAGGAAAGGAATTTTAATTTCATAGGTGATCTTTTTTCTTTTTTTTTTGAAATGCTTGATAGAGACTTATCAAGTTTGAAATTTTATAGGTGATCTATAGAATTAGAAAATATCTATGTAGATGAAGAAAATTTATTGGTGTATATCAAAGATCTAGATTGAAGGAATTCAGAGTAGGTCTGATGCTCATTGAACCTACGTACTTTGGTTCGATGGGTTCATTCAACATCCGATTTGTATTAAGATGTGAGCTCTGTTTTAATATTTGTGCGCGTCTGCTTCAATTTATGTGTGCACAGGTCTTAATACAGATCGGATGGTGTTAGAGCTAATTGGACTCAAAAATAGATCTGATGCCTATCAGACCTACTTCGTTCTGAGATTGAAGTGGTTATGGATCAAGTGAGCAAAACTAGCGTGTCATGGGCTCACTAAGATATATAGTTTGGTGAGCACAATTTCAAAAATCTATTGAACTGACTTCAAACAACTAATCCAAACTGTTGAAATCGATATACTTCACGAGTGATACGTATACATACAAAATTTTGGAATTTCATTTAGTACAAAGTCAAGCGGTCAAAAAAATAATAAAAAATGAATGCATTAAAATAACTTATAAAACTTTATTTTATTTTTTTACGTTGACTTTGTACTAAATGAATTCGAAATTTTTAAATTTTACATGTGCACGCATTACTCGTGAAGTACATCGGTTTCAACAGTTGAATTCGTCGTTTGAAGCCAATCAGCAGATATTTAGAGTTGTCCTCACCAATCTATAATCCACCAATAAAAAACTAACGCTACATTAAATTTATTATAAAATTCATAAGTAAAACGATCACAGATATCTTATTTTCTTACATTTTTTATTAAATAAAACAATCAAGATTTTCAATGTTAGACTTGAAATATATTGTATACTTTAAGAAATTAAGAGTTATAAGAAACAGATTTGCTACTGTTTCAGCATCTGCAAATTTGTTTATTTTTTTTCCTTATCAAATTACCAATTTCTTTAGGAAAATTCGTATGAACATATTTTTTTCATAATATGGAGTTCAGAAAGCTTATAAAAATATTTCTTCTCTGAGGCTTTAACAACAGACACAAGAGACAAATTTAATGGGCCTGTACAATATATTATTTTTTGGGCCCAATATTAACAGGAAATGAGCCACTTGCGGTCCATTAAAATTTGGAAAGTTCAGTTGTACGATTAATTTATCTGAGATTCACACAACCGAAATGTCAGTTAATTTCTGTTGAGTAAAAACACTTATAAAATGAAGTATAATCTTGTAAATAATAAAATGATCAAAATGCAGATGAATTTTTTGGTGGGTCCCTTGTGGGTCCGGGCACATATAATAGCTTAAAAGTAAAGTAAAAAAAAAAAAAAAAGCATATACGTGCTTGACGAGGTGACCAGGAATTAAGTGGTCCAGATGAGATGATAGGTAATTAATTTACTGATAGGGACACTGACACAGCTGCAGCTGAGGAGCATGTTAATTCTTAATAATTACATCTTGATACTTTGTTGTGCAAAAAGCAGCAATTAAATTACAAAATCGGAGACCGCGGAGTCCCACGCTGGAGGTGGAGGCCCATTCCTCTCTCTCAAGTCATTTTCATTTGCATACGTAATTTGTAAAGGTTAATTAATATACATACATACAAATACAATGCATACATAAATATGATAGCAACCATCATGCCACGTGGCATGTGCTATTGGTATGTACCGTACTTGATTAAAAATGTAATTTATTTTCAAATGTAGGCGAAGTCTACGCCGATTAAATTATTGGGAGTCTACGCCGATTAAATTATTGGGAGCGGAGCGACTAACAGTCCCCTCCATTTTGTTCTCTAAACGTCCCTTTGGCTAACTGATATATAAAGTACAACAGGGACCACTAACTATCTGAGGTGGGGCCACTAACTACTTGGAGGACCACTTATATTTGAAAAAAAATTACAACTGGCTCGCATTTATGAATACTTATGCGCACAAGTATTACTATATAATATATTAAGTATTCATACCTAAAACATCAATTATTTAAAAAAAAAAATTAACATCAACTTTCTTTTCTCTCTAATTACACACTCACCTTTTACACGTTTTTAGAAGTAGTTTTTTTTCTCCGTTTAATCTCGTCAATATTTCTGACAATCTGTGAGGAATTTTGCGAATCTAAAATCGCGAACGTCTTGTACGTAATTTTCTCTTTCAAATAAGATCCATGATGAAGTACTTTCGGGTTTTTCGTCGTTCAAGTATTCATACCTCGACGCGCAAGTATTCATACCTCGCCGAGTATTCATCTCTAAAATGTCGAGTATTTACACTTACGCAGTAAAGTGTGAATATTTATGTTGTAAAGTATTTATGAGAAATCCACAGACGTGTCTTAGACATTAAATACCCTGGGACCACTACCAACTTGGGGGGGGACCGCAAACGTTGCTTGAAAGCGACAACGACAGAGACCACACGCAGAAAACGAAGGACAAGCGAATGTGTAACATCATCGCAAGTGTCAGCGCTGTAATTATTGTAAACAATATTCATCTCTAAAATACCAAGTATACATATTGAAGTGTGAATTTTTATGTTATAAAGTATTCATGAGAAACCCCTAAACGTGCTCTGTGCATTAACTACCTGGGGAACCACTACCTATATGGGGGACCGCAGACGTCCCATGATAGTGACAACCACGGGGACCACAAGCGCAAAAGCGGATGCATAACCACCGCACAATCACCAACACCATAGTTTTAGTAAAATTATTAATATCTAAAATTTTAAGTATTCATACTTACGCATTGAAGTATAAATTGTTATGTTGTAAAGTAACTTAAATCAGTTAATCTGTTTGGTGTTTGAACGTATTGATAGGTACTCAAGAAAGTATTCATACTTATAACTGAACATATTGATAGGTACTAAAGAAATGTATTTTGTTACGAAACTCTTTTTGGAGATTGATGGTATTAACATGTAATCCGAGAAATATTCATACTTATACATGAAAATATGAATATTTATATGGTAAAATATATTATAAAATAATACTAATGTTTAACAAATCAAAGTTTCATACAAATACTAAACACATTTAATAACATAACATTAAAAAACATCTACTACAAACTTCATAACCATCAAATACAAAATTTCATACAAATTTACAAAACTAAATTTACACAACAATTTGTCTTATGCCTACCATATCTTATGCATATCAGATATTCATATCAAAAAAATCAGGTATTTACGTTGCACAAATCAAACATTTACACCTATACAACAGAAAATAAAGTTGTCTTATGCCTATCATATCAAATCAAAACTATCAAATATTCACACCTAAAAAATAAAACATGTACACCTTATAAAACAAAAATACACTAATCTTTAATCTTTATCAAGTATTCACACCTAAAAAATAAAACATGTATACCTTATAAAACAAAAATACACTAATCTTTATTATCGACTTCACTCTATAACTGAGGCCAAAAGAACAAAATATATATTGCTTGAAATTAAGGTTTTGACAAGTAAATTCACCACATAAAAAAAAAGCTATGACAAGCACCTAAATATGTAAGCTGCCACAATACTTCCTCCTTGAGTTCACTTACACTACGGATATTTGCCCACATTTGATTAATGATTTGTAGGTACAAAGTTTGTACCAGTACTTTGTCTTCCAGTATCAGTAGCTCATGCTGAGTATTGGTGGAGCCTGACTAGGTCCGTACCATACCAGTGCCGAGTTGAGTACGTATCAGTCCAATTTCCAACAATTTCTAATACCAGTACCGAGTTTTTCCATACTGGTTCATCAGTTTGTGTCTTTTCGATGTTGTTCCGGGTCAGAATCGCACCAGTACCGTAGAAGTAATGCCTGCAACACTCTTCAAATCAAGGAATTAAAACAAGAAGACCTTGATAATAGTAGAAACACCAAGTAACAAGGATTTTCAAAAATAAAATGAGTAAATGTTGTCTGATCAAGCTAAATTGTCAGAATTTGACAAATAATGAAATAATACCATATACATCACACTAATCTAAAGATAATATTTACAAGATCCAAGCTATTTTGGTCTATGTAGGAAGGATGAGTGTTATATGCAATATCACAAGAAAACAAGGTATACACATTGCACGATTAATTGTTTTTATCACAAGAAAATTAATTTTGTTACTGGTACAACAATTAATTGTTTTATTACAATTACACCGGTTTTCCCCGACCTGTCTTTACATCGTAAAATGCAACATGTAGCCATCTAAGTATATAATTGTAAGAACTTCAAAATGAAACTTAAATCCAGCATATGACTGATATGATACACTCTCATGCTAGAAGTTTAATTATTAATTGTTTGGTCTGACATGAGTCTGATTCACTGTTTAATACATAATGGTACGAGATATCATCATTCAAATGTAAACTAAATAGAATAGTCGTCAGATGGATCAATTAATTGGTACTGGTACATCATGTTTATATAGTTCTACAAGGTGAGATTCATTACCTACAAGTATACAACAGCAGTTCTACAGGGTATTATTAGGGTTTATACCAGTACCATACAAGCTGCCAGATCAACGGTCCAGAGTGCTTCTCAAGCTTGTTCTAGCCACACACACGTCGCCTGGAGGTACCTCATCGGATCAGAGACCTTGCTCCGTTCTCACCTTGAACTCCGCCTTGCGTTCCTTTACGCTTCTCGCCCAAGCCGGGAAGTTCAAAGGTGATCCAAGCAGATCGGATATGGGAAGTCCGAAGCTGATCTAGGCAGAGAGAGAGAGGAAGGGGGATCGAGCGGGCTAATGATGGGAGAGGTCTTAGAGCGAGAGAGAGGAGAGGCGGAGGTGCGGTGGCGCACTGATGCAAGAGAAGAGAGGATGGCTCTTAAAACGCTGAAAGAGAGCTGAGGTATAGAACTAGTGGGTGGCCTGGGACGATGATTGAGAGAGTGACGGGAGGGGAAAATCGTGAGAGATAAGGGAGGTGGAAGATAAAGAGTACTGGACGTTTCCAGTTATTGTTACAGAAGTACAGAAGGTTGGAAACTTGGGATAAAGACTAGTTAGATGGTTAGGGGGGCGTTTAGAGGACCAACTCACGGGAGATAAAATCTTTACTCTAAATTATTTACTCAAAAGCAGCGAACGGAGAAAACTGATAAAAATTAGGCTTTCCGTAGCGGGATTTATTTTTTGAGGATGTCTGTAGTACAGTAAATTGATTTTGGCTATAGTACAGTAAAATCAAACTAAATCACAATTGTTAATTTTATCTATCGAATGGTTCGGATTAGATAGTCTATTTAACTTTCATGATCGTATCTAGCGTTAAATTAAACATAAGTTTTTTTCAGAAGGGTAAAATAGTCAGTTTATTTCTAATTTTCTTACCCTCCTCCGTCTACGTCTCTTGCTCCTCTCCTCTGCTTCTCTCGTCCTTGCCGACTATCGCTCTTCACCATTGTCGAGCGCCCTCATGACGCCTCTCTCCCTCTCCTGAGCACCCAGACGCGATTTTCTTCCCAAGCCCACTGTATACGCGATTTCTGGCGCCTCTCCTCCCTCCACAGCTCCGCGTCTCTATTGGCTATGCACAATGCTAGAAGCCGACTATCGCTGACGAGGCAGGAAAAGCACGATTTTCCATCGAGGCTTGCGAATGACAGTATTCTTTCTCTCTTATTTTGTTTCTTACTCTTTACGGGTTTGCAACCCGGTAAGCCTTGAGGACTGATTTTTCTTATGTGTTGTGAAATGTTGGTGACTATTGGTTGGGTGTTTTGTGTGTGAAATTGAAATATGAATTTAAAACCGTATTTCTTTTCTTTCTGTTAAGCCCGGCCTCCTATTTCCTTGAGCTGTGTAGTACTACCCCTCCCTATTTGGGTTTAATTGTAACTGGTACCACTTTGATATCAGTTTTCTGTTAACTAGTACAACCAATACCAGGGAGTTTTGAGTACTAGTACGGACATGTGAGGACAGGGACCTTTTAATCATGTTTTATCACTCCCTTGACTGAGCACTAGACGGGCCTCTCACCCTCGTATGAGAGATTGCTAGATATAATAATAGGGTTAAGGAGAGGAGAGTTGCAGGTAATTGGAGCGACTTCCCCAGTAAGGTTGCATCTTAGTTTTTATATTTAAAGACTTTAGTGAGAATTTTGATTATAGATTGTCTTGAAAATTCTTGTTTGGTTTCTGTTGTGATGTCTCAATTCTCACTGATTGATCTGAGTTAAAGGAAGTAGGGCATGCATCTTAGTCTTAGATGACTTGATAGGGTTAGTTGGATGTAAAAAATTGTATTTTTGAGGCTTTATCAGAAGGAATTCTATTCTTGCTTCTGTGATACTAGACCAATCTATTCTTTCTTCCGATTTTACACTTGACTTATCAAAGTGAGTTCATCTGGTTATATATTTTTGTTGCTACTTTTAGTTGATACTGACACCTTTTTGTCCAGTGCAACTCACTAGTATGGTCTATACCAGTTTACCAGTTCTTTCTAATATTGCTATTTATCCATATATATTGGTGTCAAATATTCATTATTAAATTAGCCTTGATGTAGTGTTGAAATTTCCCAAAAATTACAATATTAAGAACAATTCTAGTTAACTTAGATCAAGAGAACTATAAAATGTAGAGAGCAACGTTAATTAAAGTTTTGCATTGCAAACTCAAATTAACTTCTTTTAAGCTAAATTGATGACTTGAATAATTGATTGGTTCATAACCAAGGCTCTGCACTATGAATTGATCTGTCATTTTTTACCTTTCTTAAAATGGCGTAGGATTAAAATAGGTACAGCTCTGGAAGAGGGGCTCACTTGAACCTAAAACGAGCAAAGAAAGCAAGAATTCTAGTTGCTAAAATTCCAGGTACATTTCTGCAAATTTCTGGATTTTCATAAAATAATGACCTAGCAATCAATGATTAATTAAGTTTTCTTTAATTTTCGCAGCTATTTTTATTCTTCTAATTTTTACAATGGCACTATTACAAAATGTAGTTACCAGTCTTGTTTTAAGCTCTGATTTGCTAACATTTTGCTCAACATTTACCAGAAAAAGATCAAAACTTAAAGAGAAATAATGGCTAGGAGATAAAAGACAGCGCCAATTGGAGCTGGAACTTACAAAGACCAGATAACTTCAGTTTAACCTTGAAATGGAAAGGGAGTTGGAGCAAGTTCAATCTATAGCTAGGCCAGAGAACTTTTATGTTGTGGATTTATGTGTGAAATTTGTACTGTTATGGGTGAAATTTTTACTGTTATGTGTGAAACTTTTAGTAGTGTAAATCTTGTTTGAATTATGCTTGATTGAAACCTGTTATATGTTTGTTTGGATTATGCTTGATTTTTACTTGATAGAATTATGCTTGATTGAAGCCTGTTATATTCTGGCCAACTTTGTTATTTCAAGTAATTGTGCTATTTGTTTTGCTATACGCAGATATATTCAAAGATCAACCCTTGTCTGGGTTAATTGATTTTTGCATTCCCGGGGATAATTTGATCAAGATTAGGACTTTAGGTTACTTTTATAATGTAATGAATGTCATATGCTTAAAATGATAGAATCCTTGCTTATTTTGGTCAAACTAGTCGACTTCACGATGTAATGAATAACGTATAACTAAAATGAGGTGTAGATGTTTAAATTGTTTTGTAGTCTGTTTGTTTACAATATGTGTCTAATTTAAGTTCTTATTTATTAGATTGATATATTTGCTCGCAATTATTTCGAAACTTGTCATGTATATGGGATGTACTCATTTTTTTTTTGCTTAGTGAATGTGTGTTGTAATTAACCTATGAAGTATCTGAGTTAAATTGAAATTAACTAGTTTGAATCTAACATAAATTGATACCAACCATCTAGAGTTATAGTTAAAAATGGTACCAACCATGTTGAGTTCATATTTGGCTCATATAAGCATCACATACCAGTGCAAAAATATTTTCAATAAATATAAGGACATGTTATGTAGGATTTTGCTGTACCCTTTGATTAGGTTAAGTATGCCGAAAGACCGTAAAACAAATTTTTTTACTTTAACTTAACCCGAGAATTAAAAGAGTTACGTCGGAAAGCCAAACAAAATTTATTCTTTTCCAGCATTTTCCTTAACGTAACAATTTAATCCTACGAGAATCTACTCCATGATTGATTTTCTAAAAACTTAAATCTATTTATTGGATTGAAGTCGCGTCTCGTAGCACCAGACGTCTGATGCCTCTATCGGTTATCCACCAGGAATAACCAGAGAGTGGTTATTTCTTTTGCCATAAATACTATAACCGCGTTATTCGCAAAATACACTATTCACAAAAGGCGTAAACACTATTCACGGTTCGCAAAAGATGATTCACGATCGACGGCAAAATACCGCGTACTTCGCAAAAAAACTATTCATGAATCCCGAGAACACTATTCAACAAACCCGCAAGATTATACGTGGATTACGTATAACTTTATTTTCTTACGAAAAAACTGATACGTCCTATCTCGGGAGATGAGGCCGTATGGGAAATTGGGCTGAGTTGGGTTCGCCCTGCCAGAGGATGGCAGGCCGAGGTATGGATCGAGTTGGGAACTCGGGGTGGATTGTGAGAGATTCGGACTCTGACCTGTATGATCTCTCTCTTGGTTAAAAATTGCCTCCCCCGTTTCATGGGGATTATGGCCTTATATAGTCTAGCCATAACTGCCATCTCGGACGTTTATGGTGAACGTGGACAGTTGTGTCAGCCGTTACTGGGACGTGGGCATTAAGCTAGCCATTACTGGGACATCGGCGTTAAGACAGCCGTTTCCCCGGCTATCCCGTATGTCGGTTGGTATGGGCCTATTTTAAGGCTTTGGTTTGGGGCCGGCATATTGGACCCCGGCTTAACAAGTTCTTGGGCTTTTCCTATGAATCGGGTTGGCCTTGTAAAAGTCCGAATCCCAGTCTTTCATGGCCCATTTTGGAACAAGTAAAAGGGCCTGTGGAACATGGCCCTATCATTAGCCCCCGAAGTCGGAATGCATTGGTGAGATGCTTTCGACTTGAAGGTGAATAACTCATAAAAATACAGTTGCTATTATAGACATTTGTAATAACTCGGGTAGCATATGTCGGGTAGATGTCTTGCTACAAATGACTGTGTTATTATATACCTATCTCGGTATACGTCCGATAGTGAATGTGTTAATATACCATATTATATACCTATCTCGGGTATATATATATATATATATATATATATATGTAGATATATATATTTTATTTTATTTTGATAAGAAGGTGTCCGACTTAGGCAAAAATCGTCAAAAGAAGTAAATCATAGGAATTAGAAGTCATTGATATCGTAAAAACAGAACAAGCCTAAATATATAAGAAAACATCGAAATCATACAACGCCTCGATCTAGTAAAATATCGAAATCATACAACGCCTAATTTAAACTAAACATGGGACAAGAAATATGTGGTGCTTGGAAGAATATTTCCACTACTATCGTCATGTCTGTCATTTCACGCCTTCCAAACACCACGGTGTCCATGTTCGGCAAAAAGACGGGTGTGATGTTGTTTCTAGGACAACACTTATACCCTCTCATTGTCGGTGTCTTCAAACCAATTATCGGCGTTGATTTCATCTTGGGTAGCGGTGTACAAACTCGGGCCTCCAGCATTGCGGGATAAACACCCCGGGCACTTCCAAAAACGACGGCGAGGGTCCGAACGGCCTTCAATGTCGTAGTGGGTGAAGCAGCTCCACTCATAACACATCCGACATTTCACCATTTCGTGCTTGGCCCATTGATCGTTGCATATGACACACCAACGCAACTTGGGTTCGAGGTCAAATTTGTAAATATCGTTTTCATCTTCCTTTGTGAACGAAGGTGCCCCTGCAAGGGTGAGGTCGATGAGGTCGCAAATTTGGAGGTCCTCGTTCTCGAGCATCCAATCCAAATCCTGCTCGGGAAAATGTTGGAGCAAAGTCCATCTCTCCGGCCGAGATAGGATTCGTCGCGGGATATGAGAGCGACGGTGGGTGGAGCGAGGTTGGTTGCGTTGACGTGTGGTAGTCTGGTCATGGCTACTCTGACCCCGATCGAGGGGTTTTTTGCCTTTAGAAGCCACTCTTTTGAAAGGCATCGCGGAAGTAGATGGGTGAAAAATGATAAGAGGTAAAGAGTTAAACGTGCCTTTTACCATATGGTGACTCTGGTATTTATAGCTGTTAGGGGGAAATGTTGCCATAAATAACGTGGGCCATATTGCCTAAATAGGTAGCCGTCAGCTACTAGCCATAAATGTCATTGGGCGTTGTGTAAGTTATACGAGATGACAGGCTTTCGGCGTTTTCGAGGTGGTCAAATTGACTCATATTAGACGGTATTAAGTAGTAATGAAATGCCTATGCAAAACATATATTAATCAAAGCAACACGAGGTAAAGACCTTGGCTGAATGGCACAAAAGTATATAAGTAAATTTAAAAAGTTGACATCTGACAAAAGGCGGGCTATTCCCGCGATATTCTATATATAGCTAAGGCTATTCATGGCGGGAGCGTTTGGCCCGGCGTTCTTGATCCAGGCATCTCCTGCAGGTGAAGGATGTGAAGCGGGGATCTCCATGGTTCCGAGGTGATCTGCGGGCGAGACACCCGGGGTGAAAGGCTTCTTTGCATCCGTCACAATGGAACATGTGACGATAGTTCCCTCTGGTTCGGCAAACAGCACATCTATCCCATGCTAATGGGTTGTCCTCTTCTTCCCTCAGGTTAATTGGGGGTGGCTCGGTGTTGATCTCGGATTTCCGATGTTGGGGAGATTGGTGTGGTAACGGAATGTCTTCCTTTGCCTCCTTAACCTCATCCTGCATATTTTTGTTAGTTGCCATCTTATTATAGTCCGAGTTGGAAAGTATAGTTGGGATCGCTGGATGTTCCGTTAAAGGGAGACGGAAATAGTATATATAGTATGTCCGCATTAATTACTTCGACACCTCGTCTTCCGTTAACTGCCATCAGCCATCAGATCAACCGTCAAATCAGCCAGAGGTACGAGGTTATGGCGCAATCTCCGTACGACACCTGGCATCCTTCAGCTCGTTTCGAGCCTGATGCGCCGAAATCGAGGCGTCGCCACGATGAAGGGTGGCAACGCGTCGCTTCGCGGCTGCTTTTCAAAATTCGCGCAAGTATTGAGCGGGAAAAATAGAGACCCTTATATATATACCTCATCCCGTCTCATTCACTCATTATCGTTTATTGTGAGGAAATTGGTCTCGGAGCCACAGAGCGAAAGTATTTTCGGTGATAGCGGAGCGAGTTCAGAGCATTCAGGAGACCTCGGAGAAGACATCCGAAGACTGCGTTGCAAAGAAGTCTCAACACAAGGTAATCTTTTACCATCTCGGTAGTCGGCCTTACATTGATTGGTCATGCATGTAGTTACCGGTATGTATTGCCGGGGTCGAGGGTAACTTAGTTAATGACCTAAGTTCGGTAATGCTGCTAAGGGCCTAATATGAACTGCGTAACCTCGGCAATCAATATACATCTGTTAAGTCAATAGTTGTAATTCTTTGGAAAAAGTGAGACCGGTTGCCTAAGCCAATCCTGTTTCTTCATTAATTTAGAAATGACCGAAGAACAAGGATCTCGGGATTCGTCACCTGCTATTTCAGGGGAACAGTCCCCGATACTGCAGGAGGTTTTCCGGCTGGGTAGGGGCAAGAGTATTCAGGGCATGATTCTCACCAATCCTGAAAATTCAGAGGAAACTGATGGTGAACAATGTAGCGAAGGAGACGGGGAAAACGAAGAAAATTCACCTCGGGGTGAACTTATTTTGGCCTCAGTTGGGACGTCGCACGGGTCTTCGGATCCCAAGAAGAAAAACAAAACGGCAAAGAAAGATGTCGTGCCCCGAGATAGTCACCGGGATGACCTGATTTTTCCAACATCTGCCGGTATTCCTCCAAAGCTGGTTGTTCGATGCGAAGCCTATGCTGACGCATTTTAAGAGGAACTTGTGGATGAAGCTGACAGAGGAGATTATCCGCGACATGCGCTTAAGCTGACAGCCCCGGGTATAAATGACCGAGCGCATGACTCGAATCGCGGGATGTGCATATATTGGAAAATGCCGAAATGTGGTTTTAAAGTGAGGGTATCTAAATTCGTTCGCGAGATATTACGACATCTCGACGTGGCCCCTGCACAGTTAACCGCACCAGCATGGTGCTACATAATGAGTTTTAAGTATTTGTTTGATTACATGCCCGAGTTAAAGTCATACTGGCCCAGTACGGGGTTGTTCTTTCATTATTTCACGGTATTATATAATAATGGGAGCCACCTTGCAGTTCGGAAGCGTTCTAAGGTTGTGCTTTTTGAAAAGCTGTCCAAGGCGGATGATTGGAACCATGGTTGGGTATACCTTGAGAATCCCAAGGAGTTGAAATGCTTCCAAGGGATACGGAGGAAGTGGCGTCCTCTAAATAAGGAAAGTTTGATTCCGACCTCTCCTCCATCGCTGACGTCCGATGAATTAAAAGTTATCAAAATTCTTGACAGTTATTTCACAAGTTAGTCCCCCTTTTTGTACCGATATCTCTTTACATCGCATTTGTTCATTAACCATACTATATTATACATAAATTGTTAATGCTGGTGTGCTTTTTGTGTCGTAGGACGCGGGTTTATGGCACTACCCTGGAAGGCTGCTCGTCCTGTTCTTGTTTTTGACACTCCGGAGGACGGCTTCACGAAAGGAAAAGAGGTTGTGACCTCTCAAAAACCGACTTTCTCTTCCAAGGGTCCTAAGACCGTAAAGTCGGGGTCTGCTAAAACTATAACAGCTCGCCCGGAGTCTACTACCAACACTGCAGTAACCACCAAAGGAGCTAAGGGCAGTGCTTCTGGTTCGTCCAAGCTCGGGGGTTCCCAGAAGAGGAAGGAAGTTTCGGTTGACCCCTCCGTGCATTTAACAAGGCGAGAGAAGGGGAAAGAAGTCCAGGCAGGAGAACTTGAGCCGAAAAGGCAAAAAGTTCATTCCGATATTGTGTTAGAGGTGTCTGGGATTGCCCCGAAGGAGACACCCCAATCTCGGGTTGAGGCTGCCGAGAAGGAGCTAGAGGGAATTATTGAAGAAGCAGCACGCGACGTTTGGGATCCCGCGAAGGAGCACACCGAACATCTCAAGTCTAGTATATCAGAACAGGGGTGACATACCGGATTCGTGTGGGGGACCCATATTTCACAGTGATTCCCTGATAGTATTTTGGCGTATCTCCCCGGATATTCTACCATGCAGGATGAGGAAGACCATCCCGAGGTTCGGGCCGCATTTTCTAGGGAAACCTTCAGGCTAAGGCCATGCAGGATGTTTCTATCTTACCTTGTGGTGGTGGAACTAACGTTCTTGAGTCGGATAAGGCTCCAACTTCTGTAAGTAAAAGACTTCTAATATCGTGATTGCCGAGATGTTGCTTTCACGCTTAATCTTATTACTTTTGTTTTGTTTGTAGGAAGGATGATGGCCAGCACTGGACGCGACCTTGGTCTTATGAAATTTCTGTGCCTCCGATAGTTTGAAGGATTTACCACTGTTGTTTTATTTGTGCCCCCGGGATGTGGGGGTTTAAACAAAAGTGTGTTGTAATGTAAATTTGATATCCCTGGGATGTGGGGATTTAACAGAATATTTAGTGTAACAAGGTTTTTACTTCTCTCGTTGCATTCGTTTTATCTTTTTCCGAGATTGTTTTTTTTTTGGAATATATCTCGGGGTATTCTTTGAATGTCTTTGTGAACGAGTGAAGGTATGTCGCAAAAATGGTCGATAGTATATCCTTTCCCCCTTTTTTTTTCTTTTTTTTTGACAAAAATGGTCAACATGGGGGGAAAGGTATGTCGCGAAAACGTATGCGTTACCCCGAGGGGTTTTCGATAAATGTTTCCGACAATAGTATTACTATTTTATCAGTCATCGTCATGTAGGACTACGTTAATTTATGTCGCGTATCTCGGGATTTTAACCAAGACATCTTTCGTTGCCTTAGATAGCTTTCGTTCATATATCTCGGACCCAATACACAAAACACAATTGTAAATAATATCATATATATTGATAAATGCTTAGAACCATACAAAAATTGTATCATGGTCTAAGTGAGTACATGAAAAGAAAAGAAAACAGAGGCTTATCTTGCCCTGAGCACACCGTATCTATTAAAAAGGCTAACAAAAACGACATACACTAAGTGTAGAATTTCCTCAAATGGCAAGTGTTCCACGGGAGAGTGAGTATGAAACCACTCGGATCTTCCAACTCGTAAGCGCCTTTACCTCGTGGACGAATGATCTTAAAAGGGCCTTCCCACTGAGGAGTAAGTTTGCTAACATGTTTGCCAGTTGCTTCCACGGTTTTGAGCACCAAATCGCCCGGCTGGAACTCTCGAGGTACCACATGTTTATCAAACGCACGTTTGACCCTGCGTTGATACTCCATGGTGCGGATGCGGGCCTTCTCCCGACCTTCTGTGATGAGGTCGATTTCCGTGGTGCGAGCATCGCGGTTGTTGTCAGTGGAATATGTCAAAGTACGGAGAGATGGTTCCATCATTTCAATTGGAGTGACTGCTTCCATGCCGAATACCAGAGAGTACGGAGTTTGCTGTGTGGCTTCTCTAGGTGTAGTGCGGTAGGCCCATAGAATGCCATCAAGTATGTCGGGCCAATTCTTTCTGTTTTCGGCAACTTTCTTCTTGAGGCCATCCAGAATAGTGCGGTTTGTGACCTCGGCTAAACCATTGCTAGCAGGGTGACTGACCGAGGTAAAGTTGTTCTGAATACCTAGGTTGGAGAGGAACGTCATGGTGCGTGCTGCGTTGAACTGCGTACCATTGTCCGAGATGAGAGCATGTGGTATGCCAAAACGACAAATGATGTTCCGTCAGATGAACTTCTCTGCTGTTGCGGCAGTGATAGTGGATAATGCTTCGGCTTCGACCCACTTAGTAAAATACTCGACGGCTACAATAATCCAACGGCGCTGTCCAACGGCTTTGGGAAAGGGCCCGACTATGTCTATTCCCCATAAGTCAAAAGGTCAGGCTCCCGAGATGGATATCTGATCGTAAGCCGGGATATTGCTCAACTTGCTGTGGTATTGGCATCGCTCACATTTGCGGACTAGGTTTGCCGCATTATGTTGCATGGTAGGCCAGTAAAAGCCGGCTCTGAGGATTCGTTTGGCAAGAGTTTTCGCACCTTGATGGCTTCCGCAGATGCCTTCATGTACCTCAGATAGCATTTTGGAGGCCATCTCCTCATTGATGCATTTAAGCCAAGGTCGCACGTATCCCCGTTTGTAGAGATGATTGTTGAATACAGAGTACATCGGTGCGATCCTTTTCAAACGTCGGGCTTCCAACTGATCGGAGGGGAGAAACCCGGTGTTAAGGAAATTCCACATCGGGGTGAACCAGGACTCACCGGGTTCATCGATGGCGAGTACGGTTACAGTATCAAGGTTGATGCTGGATTCTGGAACATCCATAACAATTACGGGCCGATCTTTATCAAGGTTGCCCGCGGTGCCAAGTTTGGACAAAGCATCGGCTTGGCAGTTCTTGTTTCGCGAGACATGTTGGATATCAACCTCGTCGAAATGGCTTTTTAGCAAGTGAAACTGCTGTCGGTACTTGCGCAACTTCTCGTCCATAACTCGGCATTCATCGTTTATCTGTTTGACCGCTAACTCGGAGTCACTATGTTGAGTATTTTAGATATAGAGATTTTGTACTCTTTTTGCCTTTAAATTTATAAACCTTCGTACTCAATAAATAGGTTAGTTGCAAGCGCACAACCTATCGATCGTAGTATTTAGGTGTCGATCCGCAAGGAGATAGGGAAATACTAATTTTTAATAAAGAAAACTACTTCTAACCTGAACAATAAAAGTAAAAAGGGGGGTTTTGTGTAATTTCGTTTTTAAAGGAAAATTAAAGTAAACTAAAAGTTCGTAACAAAAAGCAATAAAGTCGGGTGAAAATCAAGTTTGAGAAGTCTAGGGGTATTCGGTCCACAATCCCTTGCTAATTCTATCTACTCGGTTTGTTTAAATTCATGTTTGATTATGACGAGGTTTCTAACCTAAGTTAGCCTTTGGAACAAATATTAATACGAATAATTTGGGTGGACGGATTAATGTGCCTCGAATTCTAGGGCTGTCACTAACCTAGAGGGATATTTAATCACGTGCTTCAAATGTATATATCGATATTTGTTCTAAGGTGTCCTAATCAAGTTTTGACTTCACCGCTAAGTCATTCACCAAACCTTAACCTTAATTTCTGTTTTTCCAGATTTGAATACAAAAGTACGGTCGCTTATAATTCAAATCCTAAGGTATTTGCAATCACAATTTATACTATCCTATATGATCCTAATCTACTCTTAATCAAGAAGACTTAAGCGGGACGCTACAAGTCAAGCACAACAAGTCGCACTATCCTATATGATCCTAATCTACTTTGGGTCTAAATGATCAAAGCGGGACGCTACAATTCAAGTACAAATCATGGAATATCACAAATAATAAATCATAGAAATTAACATCAAATCAAACAATCATAATAAAAACTAAAATCCGAGTAAAATAGAATTAAACAAGTTCATGCTACATGACCTAAACCCCTAGAGAGAAACTAGCCTCTCATGGAGATGCAAGTATTCATCATGAATTCAAGTACAAAATAAGTAAAGACAAAGAGAAACTAACTAGAGAAATAGAATACACCTTTTCCCTAATCAAAACCTTCGCCTTCCTTGCAATTGCTGTGAGAATTCGCCTTCCTTCCTCTTGATTCGCTCCTGTGGTTGATGCTCTATCTCGTGAAAATCTCTCTTAGAATGATGATGCCTATGGAGAAGAAATTCCTTTCTTTTTATAATGGATCTGGAGCATATGGACGTGGGGAATCACTCTAAATCTGTCACAACGTGTCCCCACGTTTCCACCTTCTATTTTCCACCTTTTGAGACGTGGTCTGATGCGCCGAAAATAGAAAATCCTCAAAATGGCAGTTTTTAGGCTGAATGCGGCCCAAGTGCGCCCGCACTGCGGTCGCACGCGCTTCATTTTCTGTTCTGAATTCCACCCTAAGTGCTGAGTGCGTCCGCACTGCTTCCCAGTGCGCCCGCATTACTCTCGGACTTTTCTGTTCTTCTTTGGCTCAAGAGTGGAAAATTTCTCTAAGTAGAAAATGCGGGTCCCCTGCGGTCGCACTCTGGTCGCATTTTCTTCTAAGTTGCTGGATTTCTTCACCAAAATTCGGCTAAGTAGGAAATGCGTCCGCACCAATATTTAGTGCGTCCGCATTCCTCTCGGACTTTTCCCCTGGGGCTTGCTGGACCTTGGATTTTCTTCTAAGTGCTTAGTGCGGCCGCACTAAAGTTCAGTGCGTCCGCACTTTGGTCCTTTTTCTTGTTTTCCTGCGAATTTCACATAGACAAATGCAGTAACTTGATTCTAGGGGTATTTAATCCTAAGTTATACTAAAATACATGATATTTGGTGCTATTATGCGATGAAAACCTGATCGAACATATATATAAATTAAACCTATCACACTACAAAGATGAACCTCGCGGGCGCCCAATTCTTTAGCTAGTTTAAGGCCTGCTATCATGGCTTTATATTCCGCGGTGTTGTTTGTTACTGGGAATTGAAAATGGAGAGCATAATTCAAGGTTTCCCCGTGGGGACCTGTAAGGGATACCCCGGCTCCAGCCCCTTGTAACGAAGAGGCGCCATCGACATGGATAGTCCAACGTCCTTCGGACTCAGGAGGAACGCCGGAATACTCGGCGATGAAATCAGCAAAGATTTGCGACTTCAGAGCATTTTGCGGGTGGAAGGAAACATCGAACTCGGATAATTCGAGCGCCCAAGCTAACAATCGCCCGGATGAGTCAAAATTCGAGAATGCCTTTTTGAGCGAGATTCCGGTGTATACATTGATGGAGTGAGACTGAAAATAGGGCCGCAGTTTTCTAGCGGCGATGACGAGAGCATATGCTGCCTTCTCAATCTGGGAATACCTTGGGATTAGCGAGATATGCTTTAATTTTCTCGAAGGCCGTTGCACACTCCTCCTTCCATTCAAACCTGGCGGTTTTGCGCATGGCTTTGAAGAAAGGGAAACACACGTCCCCAGATCTCGCAATAAACCTATTGAGGGCGGCCAACTTGCCTGTGAGAGATTGCAGCTCTTTAAGGTTGCGCGGTGGCTTCATATCGAGGATGGCTTGCGATTTGGAAGGATGGATCTCAATGACTCGCATAGAAACCATGAAACCAAGGAACTTAACACCGGTTAGACCGAAAAAACTCTTCTTCGGGTTGAGTTTCATGTTGGTTGAATTCAGTGTCGCGAAGGTTTCTCTGAGATCTCGAACATGATCGAGGTCGGACATGCTCTTGACAAGCAAGTCATCCACGTATGCCTCTACATTTCACCCGATCTGGTCATGGAATACAGTGTTGACCATGCGCTGGAACGTGGCTCCAGCATTATGCAACCCGAAAGGCATAACCCGGTAACAGTATAGCCCTGAGTTAGTTGTGAGAGCAGTTTTCTTCTCGTCATCTTGGCTCATCAGGATTTGGTTATACCCGGAGAACGCATCCATGAAGCTGAGGTAGGCGTGACCCGAGGTGGAGTCGACCAGTTGGTCAATTTTGGGCAAAGGGAACGGATCCATGGGGCATGCTTTGTTGAGGTCAGTATAATCGATACACATACGCCAGTCGCCATTGGACTTCTTGACAAGAACGGGATTGGCTGTCCATTCAGGACATTCGACATTCCGGATAAAACCAGCATCGAGAAGTTTCTGTACTTCGCGTTTCACGGCCTGCTGCCGTTCTTCTCCCATGTTACGTTTCCGTTGCCTAACTGGTTTTGATCCCGACTTAATATGTAAGCGGTGCTCCGCTATTGATCTCGGAATGCCTGGCATGTCGGCTGCGGTCCAAGCAAAAACGGACTGGTTTTCTCGGAGAAACCTGATCAGTTCCTCCTTTGCTTCCCCCTGTACTGCTTTTCCAATATTGAGTGTCTTGCCATCACCCAAAACGAGTTGTTCGACTTCATCAGCGGGTTCAAGGGAAGTATTTGCCTCAGCTTTATCTACCGGATCTAGTGCCAGGTCGGTGTTTGGAGGTAGAAAGTCAGTGCTTGAACGCAACCGCTGTTGGTTGGTTTTGGCGTCGAATTGATCGACCTGGTGGACAGAGCCTCCTTGACCTTGAACAGACGTCATGTAGCATTCGCGGGCCACCTGTTGTTGGCCACTTTCTTCCCCTATGCCGTTATCAGTGTGGAATTTGATTTTCAGGTGTGAAGGGGAAATGACGGCGCCTATTTTGTTCAAGGTTGCTCTTCCCAGGATTGCATTGTATGCAGAAGGAGCATTGACGATGAGGAAGTCCACCATGACTTCTACTGTTCGAGGAAATGTGCCGAATGTCACTTTGAGCGGCATCATTCCCCGAGGTTGAAGGGCATCGCCCGTGAAACCTATCAAGGGTGAAATGTGTTGTTGGAGGGCGCGAGTGTTGAGGCCCATTTGTGTGAAGGCCGATAGGTACAGGATGTCTGCTGAACTTCCCGTATCAACTAACACCCTCTTAACCCTGTGAGTATTGATTTTGAGATTCAGTACCACGGGATCATCGTGTGGGCTGGAAATCTCACCTAGGTCCTTCTCGGAGAAAGATATCGCTTCCTCGGCCCGAGGTCGCTTTTTGTCGGTTTCGACCTGTAAAACAGTGGGGTATGGTTTTCGATTATCGCGAGGTAATATTCTTCTGATGGTCCCACGATGGCCACCACTGATCACGTTAATGACAGGGCTGCTCTGCCGTTCTTGGCGTCTAGTCTCGGGACCATCCCGGGTGTGAGGACCGGCCTCACCAACTCGGGGTCCCGTATAATCATTCCTGTAAGGAATAGGTTTCTTAAAAACCTTACCTTTACCGTTGTACTTCCTGGAGAACTTTCTGAAGAAATCGGGGTTGATGAACTCGATCAACTTACCCTCGCGGGCTAGTCTCTCCAGGATGTCTTTGAGTTGAAGGCAATCCGCAGTGGAGTGCCCATTGAATCCATGGTACTCACACTTCTGGGAGTTGTCTTGTACCGTGAAAATGCCTTCAGGCAATGGCGGAGGAAGGTCAAACATGCCCTCTATGATGTTGTACATCTCATGTCGCTTCTTGGTGAGAGGCGCATATCTGACGAAGTGCTGACGGTACCCCTCGGTGCCAGTTTTGTGTTCTTGCTCGGTCGGTCGGATGGGTTGGTTTCTTCGAGGTTCTCTTTGGTGGCGAAACCTGTCCTGAGCTGGCTGTTTGTTAGTTTGGTGTCGGGGAGATCGAGATCTAGGCCTCGTGGGGCTCCCATTATCATCCTCGGCACGGATGTAACCCTCCGCAAAGGTTACAAACTCCCTTAGAGTGGTCATTTTCTTCATGTGGGCTTCGTAACGCAAAGTTCCCGGACCCCCTTTACGGAGCCCTTTCTTGATGGCGGCTAAGGCGAATTCTTCATTGAGGTTCTGAATTCTCCGAGATGCCTGTATGAAACGGTTAACAAACGCACATGTTCTTTCGCACGGTCCCTGGACAATGTCTAGGAGCATCTCGCACGTGGCTGGCGGCGGCTTGATAATCGTGTACCTCTCTAGGAATAGTTTCGCGAAGTCCTCGAATTTTTTAATGGACCTCCGGGGTAGTGTCATGTACCAATCCCATGCTTCCCTAGTTAAGCAAGTGGTGAAGACACGACACATGATGGCATCGGTGGCTCCAAGGAGGCGGAGTCGTTCAAGGAATCCATACACAAAGTTGTGCGGATCCTGTGTGTCGCCGCTACCCCGAAAGCTTGGGAGGGTTGTCGGATACTTGAAATCCGTCATTGACTGGCGGTAAATGTCTCTGGACAGGGGGCCATCCTCGATTCCCATAGGCCGAGAGTAGGTGCCTGTCTTCTGGGATTCGAGTTCGGCTAGTTTGGCCGCAAGTCTGGTTTGGATCAGCTCTTCGACTTGAGCCATGTTAATGCCTCGGGGAGGGGTAGGTGATCGTCGATTCCTTCTTCGATCATCTCGGCGAGTCCTATCCCGACCTCGGGGTGGACTTCGTTCGCGTTCCCTGTGGGAGCGTGATTGTTCTCGGCGAGATGGTCTGGGCCCTCTACCATTATTGGCTGATTCTCGTTCGTTATTGTGGTGGACTATAGGACCTCCGGCATTGAGCTCTCTCTCGGGATCGGGTCCCCTATTCTCGTCTTGCCTTTCCGGCTGTCTTCCTTCGTCGGGATGGATCCCTGTTGGCGGGGTTGATGCGTTAGGAAGAGCTATCTAATTCTGTATGTTTGGTAGGTGGGGCCCCACGGTGGTTGATACGTCCTATCTCGGGAGATGAGGCCGTATGGGAAATTGGGCTGAGTTGGGTTCGCCCTGCCAGAGGATGGCAGGCCGAGGTATGGATCGAGTTGAGAACTCGAGGTGGATTGTGAGAGATTCGGACTCTGACTTGTATGATCTCTCTCTTGGTTAAAAATTGCGTCCCCCGTTTCATGGGGATTATGGCCTTATATAGTCTAGCCATAACTGCCATCTCGGACGTTTATGGTGAACGTGGGCAGTTATGTCAGCCGTTACTGGGACGTGGGCATTAAGCTAGCCATTACTGGGACATCGGCGTTAAGACAGCCGTTTCCCCGGCTATCCCATATGTCGGTTGGTATGGGCCTATTTTAAGGCTTTGGTTTGGGGCCGGCATATTGGACCCCGGCTTAACAAGTTCTTGGGCTTTTTCCTATGACATCGGGTTGGCCTTGTAAAGGTCTGAATCCCAGTCTTTCATGGCCCATTTTGGAACAAGTAAAAGGGCCTGTGGAACATGGCCCTATCAAACACTATTTGGGAGAGAACTCGATTCGATTCGATTCGATCCGATTTGGTTCAAATAGAATTATATATTTTCTCTCACCCCTTCACCCCTATTTATAGCATTTGGATATGGCCGAAATTACCAAAATACCCCTATAGGGCGGTTTGAATAGTGACACTATTCACTATTCATCAAAAATGACCAAAATGCCCTCGGCCAAAATGAATTGATTTAATTTGGGCTTTGACTTTGGGCTTTTAAATTTAATTAAGGCTTAAATTCTAATGGGCTTTAAGCCCAAAATATTAATCCATAATTAACATTTAAAATCCATTTGATATATGATAGGTGTAAATTATATACACCGTCGAACTAGTTTTTATCATAAAATCTCACCAAATATCTTGTATTTTGAATATAAAGTGAATAGAATACACCAGGAATCAAGTTACTGCGATCGCTCGATTTTACAATGCAGGAAAAGATGCAAAATGAAGAAAAGTCGCTCAGTGCGGACGCACTCACAGCCAGTACAGACGCACTCAGTACTTAGCCAATTTTCCAGCATCGCAGAACCTCACAGACAAAAAGTCCGAGCGCAGTGCGGACGCACTCACCTCCAGTGCGAGTGGGGTCATCCGCACTCACAACTTAGTCGATTTTTGATATCTTCAGATTCTTCCGAAAACAGAAATTTCCAATGCCAGTGCGGACGCACTCAGAGAAAATTTGCAGAAAATCCAGAAAAGAAACTTGGAACCAAATGAGAGTTGGAGCTAGTGCGACCCAGACCACCCGCACTCATCACCAGTGCAGACGCACTGGACTCGCAGATAGCCAGAAATTCGCATTTTCAAGAGCTTTTCTATTTTGGGCCAACAAGGAACACGTTTTAGAAGGCCAAAAATAGCCGTGGCAGTCTGAGGAGTGCACCCACTAACTCCACTTCTATCTTCTAAATTGGGCAAGGCCTTTGGCTATAAAAGAAGAAGAATTTCATCTCTCTCATCATCCATTATTACATATCCACTTTCCACAAATTAAGAGAGAGATCCTGCAGAAATTCTAGAAGCTTTTCTAGGAAGGAGAAGAAGAAGATTCAAGCAAGTAGTCGGCAAGATCGAGGTTTTTGGATCTAAGAAAGGGTGTAATCATTTCTTTATTTCATTTCTTATTGTTTTTGCCAAACTTTGTTATGGATCTCTCCAAGAGAGAGTAGTTCTCTTTCTAGGGGTTTAGGTCAATGCATGAACTTGTTTAATTCTAGCTTATTCGGATATTTGTTTTTATTATGATTATGTTATCGGATTTGATTGTTAATTTCTGTGATTTATTATTTATAAATTTCATTAGTACTTAGCCTTTTAGTTCACCTGGTTAGGGTTTATTGAATTGAAGTAGCTTGAAATCGCGTTGATCATGTCTTTCCGCTTTAAGTTTATTAAATTCTTAGCATTGGTCAAGGTAAGGAGAGTACTAATTGAAACCATAAAGACACACCTTAGGATTAGATTAGAAGCGACCGTACTTTGATATCCAATCCGGAACTATAGAAATTAAGGTTAGGGTTTTGGTGAAGGACTTAACGGTGAAGTCAAATCCTAATTAGGACACCTTAGAACAAATATCGATACATGCTTTGAAGCATGTGATTAAATATCCCTCTAGGTTAGTGACAGCCCTAGAATTCGAGGCACATTAATCCATCCACCCAAAGTATTTGTATTAATATTTGTTCCAAAGGCTAACATAGGTTAGAAACCTCATCAAATCAAACATGAATTCAAACAAACCGAATAAATAGAATTAGCAAGGAATTGTAGACCGAATGCCCCTAGATCTCCTCAAACTTGAAAACAAACCAATCTTTCTTTCCTTTATTTTATTTATATTTATTGTTTGAAACTCCTCTCTTTCGGGTATTGAACCCAACCTTAGGATTTTAGAACAAAACCCCCCCTTTTACTTTTATTGTTTAATTTTAGAAGTAGTTTTCTTTATTAGAAATTGGTATTTCCCTATCTCCCTGCGGATCGACACCTAAATACTACAATCGATAGGTTGTGCGCTTGCAACTAACCTATTCATTGAGTACGAAGGTTTATAAATATTAAAGGCAAAAGAGTACAAAATTCTTATATCTAAAATACTCAACAATATATATATAATTGTTCTGAACAATTATATTTCTTACGGTCGTTGTTTCGGTAAATTCATACAACGTGTCGTACACGCTTATAAATTTACTATGTTTATGTTTGTCATCTAAATGACATTTATAATTTAATTATATCACGTATAATTAATTATAACCTTCTTATTATTAATTATAATCAATTTATAATTAACAATAAGATTCTCTGATTACTTCCTATACGGTGTGACCCGATAGGATCTGTGTTATGTTGATAAATAGAAATTAAAACTATTTTAACTTCTACAAATCATAAGAGGCACCTAGCAAAACGCATTATGACCATCCAATTACACAGATGATTTTGTACTTTACAATATCACGATCCAGTAAACTATTTACTCGTCATAGCTATCAGATCAGTTTCAAGGTAGGTGTATGTCATCCTTGCAAACTTAATCTTTTCTTGATCCTTAGTAGATTATCAAATATGATTACTCTTGTAATCATACTGCTAGCAGATAACCTTACTCTATCAAGGGGTCCGGTGATACTATTACTCGTACAGAAATACGAGGGACAATAGTACTTTTGGTGAACATCTATTCCTCCGCATAAGTTATGTATACCGAATGCTACCGTTATGGCTACTTTTTTACGGACAACGTTAGACAACACTCACACATATACATCTCTTATGTAGGAAAGATGAATACCTCATACTTTAGAAGTTAACACTGAATGAAAACATTAATGACACGAACACAATTCCATTTAATGTTTCATTCGGGGTCTGTCTAATACCATGTTTTAGGAACATGTATCTATGCGATTAAAATGACATCTCTTGTCTATGGTTTGTAAAACTTAACGATCTTTTAATCCACATACTAACCTTGTAGCGGTTAATTAGTGTTCCTGCTAATTACCTCGGTTAGAGACTCTTAAGAGTATATATCATCTATATTATGAAGTTTCACAATTCCAGTCATTGACTCGAAATAATTCATAAATGCAATAATACTCAAGGCAACAAAATAACATTTTATTAATCATTCAATTCATGAACAAAGCTTATATGATAAATTTATCGTATTATTGACTTCTAGATTATTACATGCTAACATGTTAGACATACGAAAGCATACAAATACAACATTCGAATTCGTATCCTATGCATTAACTCAAAAAATAATCTTTTGAGTTAATACATCTGTACCATCCGATTAGCTTTAAGATTTGTGCCGGCCAGATTTGCACTAATATTAAGGGCTCCCTGCTTTATAGGCAAGTGCTAGATTGACTCCGTTTAAAATCAGACGGTCGAGATGTGTTAACTCAAAAGATGCTTTTTCAGTTAATGTAGATGATGCGGACTCATACAACATTCAGTATGAAAAACAATAATCCATTTGAAAGACTTCTTTACATGCATTGAAATTACAAAAAAAACGACACCATCATTGACAACAAAAAAGTATCAATCTGAACTCTTGCATTCAAGCACAATAGCTTCTAACCTCACTATATTCTTAAATTAAATTCAAACTTCTTTTGCTCATTCCATCAATTGAGCTTAAGCTACTGTTTCAGATTGATAGGCTTGAAAAAACTTCATCACAGATGAAAAAGCTTCTTTTTCTGCAAGATCATGAAGTTCAAATAAAAAAAAAACAGAAATAAGTTAGGAAAAAGATAGAAAGAAATTTAACCAAAATTAGGTATGGAAATGCTCAATACCGTATTGCATATATTCTTTTGGCAAATTAGCCCGTAGACATTCATTAAAAACACAGTGCAAAATACAACAGTGACCACGGTTGCTGTACCCATGCAACCCTCTACATCCCTGTACCATAAGACTTATCAGCATACCCATTATGCCGCAACATGTTATTAATTAATGCAGCGCAAAGCTGTGTTTCCCCGAACAAGCTAAACTAACTCCCCTGAGTTGCCTGGAGTCTTGCATAGCTTTCATAGCTACCAGAACTCCCCCTTCATCTAACTAATACAAGATTCCCATTATTACAAAGTACATACCGTAGCAGGAAATACCCATTAACAAAAACCACAGGAGATACCCATTTACCAAAAAAAAAAGAAACAACATCAGGAAACATCCTTCTGACAGCAAGGATGATTGAGAAACAGAAAAAACAGCAAAGACCAATATAGAGAACCTATATACATTATATCGCACAACACAAAACAGGAGACCTTGTCAGACCTCCGTAGAACCTCCAGAAACTGGCAAGACAGTTAGGTACATGCAGCCTTCACACGAGAATCTGTTCGTCCGTGCTGCCCTTGCAAGCAGGTCTGCCTCACTGTTGAAATTCCTGGGAGTATATTTGCATATATGTGCACTAGTATCATGGGAAGGAATATATTATTATAATAGTAATAGATATGATTTGAAAAAACGTGAGTTGAATTTTTTGCCATTTTAGTATCGGTATGGTATCAACACATGATTAGAAAAAATGTGAGTTGAATTTTTTGCTATTTTAATTAGTATCGGTATGCAATGGTATCAACACATGATATTTATTAGATTTGATGTACCAGTGCTATGACATCACACGTGGCCATGAAAGCTATGCCAGCACATGATGGCCGGTTGGTACATGGTGGTGCCGCATCCACAGCCGCTTTGGCTCTAATCGAAGAATTGGTATCTTTGGCTCTAATCCACACCCGGCTGGTACATGACTTCATATATATATATATATATATATATATATATAGGAGGGATCAAGTTATAACAACCATTTTTTTCATTTTCAAAGTCCAAATTGTCAATCCAAACCATTCAACATGATCTCCACAATAAAATGTGCTTGCAGATCAAATTTAAGATTTTTTGAATTTTTTTACTATTTATTAAGTATTTTACAAAAAATATTCATATTCAGACTATTGAATTTTGTACCCATCTTAATAAAAAATTTCAAAAAATTCAAAAAAATGTAAAATTTAATCTGCAAGCACATTTTATTTAGATAATCATGTTGAACGGTTTGGATCGACAATTTGGACTTTGAAAATGAAAAAAATGGTTGTTGTAACTTGATCCATATATATATATATATATAGAGTATGGCTAATTTGCTGCTGGCAACATTTCGGCCAGCTGCTGCCGGGACTATATTCAGCCATACGATGTTCAAACAACAAATCCAAACCGTTAGATGTGATCTCTATATTAAAATCTACTTGGAGACCAAATTTTACATTTTTTTTAATTTTTTTTAATTTTTTTACTATTTATTAAGCCACTTTGAAAATTCCAGATCATATGGTCCATACTGTTTTTACTGTTCACCCGGATCAGCAATTTTCAAAGTGGCTTAATAAATAGTAAAAAAATTCCAAAAAATGTAAAATTTGGTCTCCAAGTAGATTTTAATATAGAGATCACATATAACGGTTTGGATTTGTTGTTTGAACATCGTATGGCTAAATATAACCCCGGCAGCAGCTGGCCGTAATGCTGCCAGCAGCAACTTAGCCATACTCTATATATATATATATATATTCATGTAAAAAACTATTTTGGGTCTCTTTTGTTCGATTAACAACTACTAATTGATTAAAGTTGCACAGAGAAAAATATGAGCTTTTCTTCTTGTATTACTGGTATAAGATATGCATCAAGCAGTTTGTGAATCAGTGCACCTAATAGAGTAAAAAAAATGCATGGATATACCAGAAACATCAAGCAAACCATATCAGAAGGCGCATGGACAATAAGGAACAAAGTATCTGGACTGAAACTTTGCCTCCTAATTATATCATGCTAATTAGATAATAATTTCAATTCCTTTTAAATTTCTAAAAGAGAGAAAAAGTGGGTACCTTCATTTCTATCAGAAGCGGTCTAGGATTTCGCCAAAAAAAAGTACCAACGAAGAGAGGAATTTTGAACCACACGGAGGTGGAGATTGTCGGAGTCGGAGCAACCGGCGGAGTCGCGCGAATTCCTTTCATTTTCGTCGACTCCGCTTCCGATCAGATATGCGACTTGAATTGTCTTACGGAGTTTAAAAAAGGAGATAACGGAGTCGAGAAAAAGACAGTTTTGTCCCTAAACAAATTAAAGGTTAGATTTAAATTAAAATGAATTACTGTACTATAACAAATATCAGTTTGCTGTACTATAGACAAACCCTTATTTTTTTTTTTTAGAGCAGTCATGAGCAATAAATCTACAGAACTGCACGAACGAAACTATTTTAAATAAATTTAAATTGGTTTCTAACAAGCGCAATAGGAAATTAAAAGTCAGAATGGAATCCCTTTCGCGAACACCCGAAATTTTTTTAATTGACACCCCCAAAAATCAAATTAAATGAATACCACAAGTTTGGTCTTATTTCCATTTCTACCACCCTCGCTAACCAAGTTCGCGCACCAGATTGGCAGGTGCGCGGACTGGGTTGGCGCACCCAGGTGTTCTACCTATTAAATTACCACCAAAGGTAACTGTGCTCATTTCAATAGATGCAAGGCAGCAGGCAGCCAAAGAGCATTCTCGCAAAGACCAAAGAGTAAGTTTTTTCACTCTAGTCCTTTATATTTTTTTAATTATTTTAATTGTTTGTAAATTTATTAAATGTTAGGTTTGTTCTGTAATTCAGGTAACTATGATTGGAATTGCTTGTTATTTTGGTGGTGAAGTATTACAAGGGCCCAATGGTGTTTATTACAGTATCCAACCCCAGAAAATGTTCAATATCGGCCCGGATTTAGATTTCAGAGGTATAACTAGGGAAGTGTACCAGGAACTTGGTATTGACCCGAATTATTACGAACTGGTAATTTCTGCAAAGATCAATATTAGTCAAGGCAACCAAACATGGTTCCAATAGCTCCCTGTGCTAGACGATAACAGTTGGGGGTTGTATACCCAAATGACATTGACTTTGACAACACCTTTCAAGTTCCTAGAGTTATATGTGGTTGCCAACCCCAGACAGAACCCTAGACAAAACAGTAGACAGAACCCTAGTGGGGGCATTGATCATTTAGTGACGGGTCCTACTCGGGCCCTAACTTTAGCGGGTACTAGTCGGTCCCCATCCGTGGGGGCTGGTCCTAGTCGATCCCCATCCGTGGAGACTGGTTCTAGTCAGGACCGATCTCGGGTTCCATTCTCCAGCTCTAGCCGGGACCGATCTGAAACCCCAGAACCACGTTATTATACTGACAATACAGACGAGGATTCCGAAGAACGGAAGGCAGAGGAAAATTGGGATGCTAGTGACGACGGTGGGCAGACAGTAGATCATAGTGACGAGGAAGACACCTGTCCCGTGCTGGGTATACGAAAGTGGCCGATATCGGGTCGTGGAGAGAGACACCCGTTTCCAGCTTTTCATGACACTTCGGGGTTTCAAGAGGCTGACATTTTTTTTGCTGGTTCAGAGGTTCGTTTTTGAATTTATATGAATTTTTTATTTCTTTGAAAATTTAATAATTTAAAATTTTTGAATTTAAAATTAGGTTGGAGAAAGATCAGAAATTTCTAAGGGGATGACGTACAACGACAATGATCAATTGAAAGAAAAAATTCACCACTGGCACATAAAGAAAAATATCGAGATCAAACAGACACACAGCGACATAAGAAGGATGAGGTATAAGTGCCAGAGTGACAAGTGCAAGTGGGGGTTGGTTGCGAGGGCCACAAGCTTTGGTAATGCCTGGGCCATCACGAAGAATGAGGTAAAGCACACATGCCACGCAGATGCATCCAGGTCAGATCATGCGCAGTCGACGTCCTCTATGGTCGCCAACTGCATAAAACTGTCTTTGGAAAAAAAAATGCTGATATTAGTATCAGAGCTATCAGTGACCTGGTTGCTGAAAAGTACGAGGGCATCGTCCCAAAATACAACAAATTGTGGCGTGGTAGAGAGTTAGCGATTGTCCGGGCATTTGGTAGTTGGGAGGGGTCTTACGGGCTTATTGTCCCTTTGTTGGAGTTGTTTCCAAGCCTTCAGAAAAGACAGGGTACCGGTATTTCATGAGGTTGGCATGGGCATGGGGACCGTGTATAAAAACAGTAGGTCACCTTAGACCCGTTATCAGTATCGATGCTTGTTTCTTGTCAGGTAAATACAAGGGCAAGTTGTTGATTGTCACCGGATATGATGCAGAGAACCAGTTAATCCCACTAGCATTTGGATTGGTAGAGAGCGAAGAGTTTGAGAATTGGGGGTAGTTTATGAAGTGGGTGCGGGAGTTTGTAATTGGTCCGAATAGGTTCATGTGTGTGGTCTCTGACCGGCACAAGGGCATAAAAAAGGTGTTCATTCAAGATGATCTGGGTTGGTCAGAGGAGAACGGGCAGTGTGTCCACCGGTACTGCTCTCAACACGTGTTTGAGAATTTTGGAAAACACAGTCAGGATAAAGTTGCTTCTAAATTCTTCAAGATGATGATTAAAAAGAAGAAACAAAGAAGATTACAAGATGGCATTGATGCAATCGGAAGGCGAAATCCTGATTGGTTGACATACTTGGATACATGTGGCAAGTATAATGAGAATAACGAGGAAGCCATGGAAGGTTTATCAAGCTATGGACGACGGGAGTCGTTGGGCCATAATGACCAGCAATGGTTTCGAATCGCTGAACAATGTCTTCAAAACTTCTCGCAGGTTTGTTATTCACAATTTTCATAGCTTACAATTAATGAAATATTTTAGGTTATCTTTATTTTAATTGTAAATTGTAATTCTCGTAGGTTACCGGTTGCTGCAATTATTGAGGAGACGTTTTACAAGTGTGTCACATGGTTCGTTGAAAGAAGAAAGAAGGCCGTGCAATGCCAAGAAGAGGATCAACTTTTCTCCACTCATACGCACTTGAAGCTGAACAAGCACATCCAGAAGACTAGCAAAATGAGCGCGGTTGCATTCAATAGATCCGGGAAATTTATGGTGACATCATATGGTGAGAAAATCCCATTTGACATTGAGGCAGGCAAATGGGTGTACACATCCCAAGACTGTATGTACAAGGTCGTTGTGAAGAACGACCATGAGGTGGAATGCTCTTGCCAAAAGCCTCAGCTCACCGGAATACCATGTGTTCATGTGATGTCAGTGTGTCGTATAAAGTACGAATATGTGTTAAAATTTCATAATAATCCTAGATGATGAAACTTACAAATGTGTGAAAAATGTAAGAACTACGATCCAAATGTCTTCGTAAATTACTATTACAACATTCAAATGCTTATCGACACATGGAGTGGAGAATTCCACGTGTATGACAAATCAAGGTGATTGGTCGCTGCACGAAGGGGAGATCTTAATGCCAGAGCACCGGTTAGTGAAGTTGGGTCGGAGAAGACACAACCGGGTCCTAATGTGGATGGACATACTGGAAGGAAGGAGAAAGGGTCACCAGACCAAGAGAGCTACCCTCGAAAGGAATGCGAGAAGGAGAAGAGATGCTAGGAATCGTACTCAATAATGTAATGGTTAGGGTTTTCTGTTTATGTATTAAGGTTAGGGTTTTCGGTTATGTATTATGGTTAGGGCTTTCGGTTTTGTATTAAGGTTAGGACTTTCGGTAAATGTTTTATGTATTGTGTGTTATGTTTTAATGCACTATGACTGCGGATAGAGTAAAAAAAACGTGCCGTGCCGTGCTGTGACTTTGGTCTCGTGCCATGCTGTGCCGTGACCAAGTTAATTTTTCACGTGCCGTCCTGTGCCGTGACCAAAATGTCAAGGGGTAGTCACGGCACGCGAATGGTCACGCTGTGCCTAACGTGCCGTGACCATTTAATCATAATTTATGTTAGTTTATTCAAGATTCACCATTAAATCAATAGTTAATGGTCCTAATTACACGTGACTCGCGTGACTACGTGACGTGCCATGCCGTGACTAAATCTTTCACGTGCCATGCCGTGCCAAAGTTTCAAAAGATGAGCACGGCAAGCGAATGGTGACGGCACGGGACACGCAAGTCACGGCACGTAACTGACACGCGTGCCATGCCATTCTGTGACGGAGCGGGCTCCGCCGTGCCATTTTTCCCACTCTAACTGCGGAATATGTATTATTGTGTGTTTTGTGTTATATTTTATGTATTGTGTGTTGTTATGTTTTAATGTATTATATATTACAGAATATAAGATCTAAAATACGCAACAAAAGAACTAATATCTAAATAATATCTAAATAACATAAGAACTAATATCGAAATAAAGATCCAAATAGCATCAGAACTACACCACATAAGATAGGCCTTATGCCGAGAAGAGGTGGGTGCGCCAACCAGTCCGCGCACCTGTTAATCTAGTGCACAAACTGAGTTAGCAAAAGTGGTATAATTGAAAATAAGACCAAACCAGTGGTATTCATTTAATTTAATTTGATTTTCGTCGGAGGAGAGGGGGTTGGGGGGGTTCGGCGCGAACACAACGGCGGATGAGCGCAGAAAAAATGACAGATATACAAGTGCACAAATGTAAGTTGCTTTGTTAATTATTTGTGACCAGAAGAACGCCTAACCTGAAATTAGCTACATATATTATTTAAACTGCGGTAAATTTGGTACACTTTAAATTATAACCACGTGATATATGATATACATAGTCTGCCAGTGGAAATATGAAACTAATACCAGTCACATCATGCAAACAATCATCTCAACAACACATAAAAAAACATCGAGCAAAAAATAAATTGCAGTACGAAGTTAACGGTCTGTAATAAGAGAGAAGCAATCGTCTAAACTCACAAACAGATATTAGCACAGGATAGGATACCTGAAAGCAGCTAATAAGGATACCGTGTAGCATCAGCAACTAAACAAAAAATCTTAATCAAAACAAGTTAACAAAAATCACAAAGTCGAAATAATAACACCTTTAACATGGCCGTCACTACACTAACCATGAACCCAAAACCTAACTAAAACATAAATAGATAAACTGAACCTCATCCAAGTCCAGGCAGTAACAGCTGTCTGAATTCAAAAACCAACCGACAAGCAACCAAAACAAGAGAAATTACTTAGTCGACCTCCTCGATTTTGGGACCAGCACCGCTGCCACCTGCTGGTGCAGGGCCATCCTCCTCCATTCCACCAGCCATGTCAGCACCGGCACCTTGATACATCTTGGCAATGATGGGATTGCAGATACCCTCAAGCTCCTTCATCTTGTCCTCAAACTCGTCAGACTCAGCCAGCTGATTGCCGTCTAGCCACTGGATGGCCGCCTCAATAGCATCCTCAATCTTCTTCTTGTCAGCAGCATCGAGCTTGGACGATATCTTGTCGTCTTTGATGGTGTTCCTCATGTTGTAGGCGTAGTTCTCAAGGGCATTCTTGGACTCAACCTTCTTCTTGTGCTCCTCGTCCTCCGACTTGTACTTCTCAGCATCCTGGACCATCTTCTCAATCTCATCCTTGCTCAGTCTTCCCTTGTCATTGGTAATGGTGATCTTGTTCTTCTGCCCTGTGGTCTTGTCCTCGGCTGACACGTTCAGGATACCATTGGCATCAATGTCAAAGCAGACTGTGATCTGGGGCACACCTCTTGGGGCAGGGGGGATGCCAGAGAGCTCAAACTTGCCAAGGAGGTTGTTATCCCTGGTGCGGGTTCTCTCACCCTCGTACACCTGGATGAGCACGCCGGGCTGGTTGTCAGAGTAGGTGGAGAAGACCTGCTCTTTCTTGGTGGGGATGGTGGTGTTTCTGGGGATCAGAACAGTCATGACACCTCCAGCAGTTTCCAGACCAAGGGAGAGAGGTGTCACATCCAAAAGGAGCAGATCCTGCACCTTCTCATTGCCTTCCCCACTCAGGATGGCAGCCTGGACAGCAGCACCATATGCAACAGCCTCATCAGGGTTGATGCTCTTGCACAACTCCTTGCCATTGAAGAAGTCCTGCAGCAGCTGTTGCACTCTGGGGATACGGGTCGATCCGCCGACGAGCACAACATCATGAATAGTGCTCTTGTCCATCTTGGCATCCCGCAAGCACTTCTCCACAGGCTCCATACACTTGCGGAACAGATCCATGTTAAGCTCCTCGAACCTGGCACGGGTGATGGTTGAGTAGAAATCAATACCCTCATAGAGAGAGTCGATCTCGATTGTTGTCTGGGCAGTGGAAGAAAGGGTGCGCTTCGCCCTCTCGCACGCAGTTCTGAGCCTCCTGAGAGCCCTCGGGTTGCCGCTGATGTCCTTCTTGTTCTTCCTCTTGAACTCTTGAACAAAGTGGTTGACCATGCGGTTGTCAAAGTCCTCACCACCAAGGTGAGTGTCACCGGCAGTGGCCTTGACCTCAAAAATACCCTCCTCAATGGTCAGGAGTGACACATCAAAGGTGCCCCCACCAAGGTCAAAGATGAGCACATTCTTCTCGCCAACACTTGTAGCCTTCTTGTCGAGACCGTAAGCAATGGCAGCCGCAGTCGGCTCATTGATGATACGCATGACATTAAGGCCAGCAATCACACCAGCATCCTTGGTAGCCTGTCTCTGGGAATCATTGAAGTAGGCAGGCACAGTGACCACAGCATTCTTTATTTGTGAACCGAGATAAGCCTCGGCAATCTCGCGCATCTTCATGAGGACCATGGATGAAATCTCCTCTGCTGCAAATTCCTTCTCCTCACCCTTGTACTGCACAATAATCATGGGCTTGTCACCTGGTCCAGGAATGATCTTGAAGGGCCATAGCTTCATGTCACTCTGGACTGAGGCATCAGAGAAACGCCGGCCAATAAGACGCTTGGCATCTGCATGAGATGCAATGTTTTGTAAGTAAGGATTCATATATGATTGTACTGACAAGAAGTACATTAAATAATATGCAAAATATTTCTCAAGTACAAAAAATTGAAGTACAGGCAATACAGTTTAGACCACCAAAGCAACACCATCAGGCTAGCTTATTGTTGCTGAGTGCTGACATAGCCACACTACAGATGCACCATTGATACAAAATTCAAACAATGTTACAACCCAAAATTGGTTACAGTACTGGCTCATGGTTGTCTAGGCATATGTAGGTAGAATAATTTCAGCAGAGAACCTTTCTGTTACTTTCTATATTATTAGAAAAATTGTTCAGTATAGACATTACCATATCATAAATAGCAAATCAAGGCTATTGAAGTGTTTATAATGGTAAGGAATGTTGCACAACGGAAAAGAAACAACTACTCTGTTTCTACCTACAAATTTAAGCGAGATTACAACAACCAGATCCACTGGACACGATTGAAAAACACGCGTATATAGGTAGCCTATAATCCAAAAGCGCCAACGTACAACAGATCTAAGCATTTAGAAAACCTACGAGAGGTTCAAGCTTAAACGGTACAGATCTAAACTAGCAGCGGACAGATCTACATCCAGATAAATAAAAGAAAAACAACATGAACACTCACCGAAAACAGTATTGGTCGGGTTCATGGCGACCTGATTCTTGGCGGCATCTCCGATGAGCCTCTCGGAGTCAGTAAAGGCGACATAGGAGGGAGTGGTACGGTTTCCCTGGTCATTGGCTATGATCTCGACACGATCGTGTTGCCACACGCCAACGCACGAGTAAGTGGTGCCGAGATCGATACCGATCGCAGGTCCTTCACCCTTTCCGGCCATCCCTAATGGTTTCTATGTAGATCTAGATTATCTAAGGAAGAGAAAGAAAGAGCGCAGAGGTTGAGATCTGGTTGCAAACACTAGCGCGGCTAGGGTTTGAGAGAGAAGGAACTAGGAGGGAAGAGCGAACTATAAAAAGAGTTTTCGAGATTCCAGAAGGTTCTGGCTGCTTAGTCACCACCATTGGATGTAATCCGAAGGTACAGATTCCCTTCACGACCCGCAAAACTGCACGATTTCAAACTGAAAAGAAGTTAAAATGGAGAAGCCGGTTTATGTGGGTCCCACCTAAATATCTATTACAAGAGCATCTACATCTATCAGATTTTCTAATCTGATGTGGCAGTTTCTAAACCAGTTTCAGGAATGTAGATCATTTTCTTATTTAGCAACTGTGCTCAACAATTTCTTAATAAGAAATCGTTTATAAACTGTGAGTTGGCAAAATAATTGGCCGGTGTTCGCTTAATTTTTTTCTTTATTTTATTTTATTGCTGATGTGTCATTTTAGAAACTCTTAAATTAATTTCAGGGATGTGAACCCTTAGAAACTCCATAGCCTATAATTTCTGAAAATTAGTTAGTAGTTACTTAGAAACTCTAAGAATTTTAGGGATGTAGATGCTCTAAAAAATTCTGGGCTCGCGGGTCCCACGCCGACGTGGAAATATCTAGGACGAAACATGGTATCAGACTACCAGGCGAAGCAACCGAGTCTCGAAATCGTATCCTCTGCATCAACTCAAAAAGATATCTTTTAAGTTTATGCATCTGGATCATCCAACCTGTTGAGATTCATGTTGATTAGATCCGTACTAATATTGAAAGACCTGTTATAGGTAAGAGCCGGACTGACTCAGTTTAAAATCAGACGGTTGATATTCATTAACTCAAAAAATTTCCTTTTCAATTATTGCAGAGAATACGCGTTCACCTAGTCCCTGGGTCAACTCTGGCAGACTTGCAGTGCAAACGGATTGGATGTGGATCCATTTTCGCAATATGAATATCCGTATCCGCTAAAATCTAAATACGGCTCCTAATAATTGCAACTCTGGCCGGCTCGGCGTCATAATTAAAGAGTAATTTGTCAGTGTGATAAATTAAGAGACATTTTTACAAAATTATCCATATCTAAATTTAAATCATGTTCGTTTATTTTAGGAAAAAACTCCATATCATGATTATATTTATCGTTGCCATCATAGTTTAGTATTTTACTGTTACGAATTAATTTACAGTTTAAGAATATGATAGTATGTTTCAATTTATGAGAATGGCTCGAACCAGAAATAGTGTTGTTTTTCTTATTTGAATGCACATAAAATGCAGTTTTCTTCCTTTTTTTATCAATTCAAACATATCCTAACTTCTGAAACCACTGAATGAAAAAATGAGTAGAACTAGGGTGCTCCTAAGCTCACCAAGCCCTTCGTGAGCGCGACTCTAAAACCTATCAAATTGACTTCAAACGATATTTTCAAACCGTTAGATGTTCAATCTATATTAAAATGTGCTTGGAGACCAAATTTTACATTTTTTGGAATTTTTTTACTATTTATTAAGATAGTTTAAAAATCGCTGTTTTTATTAAAATTCTGCATCATTGGAAAACAGCAATTTTCAAACCATCTTAATAAATAGTAAAAAAATTCCAAAAAATGTAAAATTTGGTCTCCAAGCACATTTTAATATAGATTGAACATCTAACGGTTTGAAAATGTCGTTTAAAGTCAATTTGATAGGTTTTAGAGTCGCGCTCACGGAAGGGCTTGATGAGCTTAGGAGCACCCTAGTTCTACTCTGAAAAAATAATTACAAAAGGTTCAAAACATTACAAAAAAATTAATACAAATGGATCTTAAACCAGTTTCGACCAGACAGAATAATATACAATACTTAAGATTTAGGCGATCTAAATATTGCTACTTGTTTGAACTAGGGAAAAACTAACAAAAATTAATAGCAAAGAAATAAAAATCAAATAATTCAACACAGAAGAATTAAATTGATTCTGAGTTTCTGCTTGAACAAAAATATATATACAGTACACTATTGTTTCCGTTTAGCATGAGTTACTATTTTTTTATTCTATAAGATTTTGTATCTTTCAGTTGAAATTAATTGTGGTCTTGTTAGAGATTCAAGTGTATTTAAGAATTTGCTGGATAGGTAAGGTTCTTGTAGAAATTCACTGAAAGTTTGGCCCATTGAGAATATTTTTCTCATCTGATGCTCCGAACATTTTCTCAGATTCTATTTGGACTAAATTTTTAATTCCAACCATCATTTCAGTTGCATCTTCGTGGAAAAATTAAAATGCATTCACACTCAATATATTGTTTTTTCGAAAAGCTCGAAAGGAGATGAAGGAAATTGGCATTTAGAAAAATAATGAGAATTATTTACAAGTTTGATAATTATATTTCTTAACTCCAACACCAGTCTTTTGTATTAAAAAGCTACCTATAAGATTTAATAGGTATTACCAATAATTCTCCTTAAGAAAAAAATATATAAGTATTGAAAAACGAATTGTAGTATTAATTTGAAGTTTTCTGGATTTATACTATTCATCTCGTACAGTACGCATCGTTATAAAATTAAAATCAACATAACATTATACTTAATCATCTAAAATTTATTCTACAACATATTTGGTAGACAAACAAAATGTATTATGGATCATCGACCTTGCTGACTGATTTCTAACCCATCTCCTTTGCATTCACATAGAGAATCGAATGAGAAGAACATGTTGATTCCAAAAATATCAAATTTAAGAACTCTTAGATAGATTTTATCGAATTATCTCACCAAACGATTGCATACCAGTACTAATTGTAGCTCTGCTACACCACTAATAGAATACCAATGGGCAATGTTTTTCATTATGACCAACTGTGTAGAGAAACCTTGCAACAAGCTCATGAATGTCAACATGTCTTGTTGGCATAAGACCACCTATTTCTCCAACAAAAAACATAAGTTGAGGAAAGAGCGGGCATCCATTCGAACTATGTCAAGACATTGTCCACGTACCATGAACCGGCCTATACATTATATCTCTTTCACGATCACAGTTTGCTTTCAACTCTCGTTGAACTCAGTTTTCTCCCTCATCCGTTAAATCATTAATTAGTAGACATGAAGACAATTGTATCCAACTTGATAATTGATTGAACTTGATAATTTGTTCTGCCTAGGTACCTTAGTCAAACCTGATAATTTGTTATGCTTAGGTACTTTAGTCAAACATGATAATTGATTGAACCAGGGACTTGACATGCCTACAAACCATATTGAATTACATGGCATGACCTAACAAAGCTCAGTTCAAATCATTTTTCATTTCATTTGTAAAACAACCTTAATGAGTCCAAACTCGAATGATACAAAAACGAATCAATATAACCTAAGAGAACTGAAGCAACCTGAAATTGATCTAACCGCAAACTTGAGAATTCTTTGAATGACTTGTACATAAAATTAACCCAAATCGGTCACTCAATATCTCCATTTATGATCTATCTACCTATCTGATACTTTAGACAAATGATACAATCATTTTGAAAATACGACCTTGACCCTTGACAATTTCATTAAAATAAATAGATGAAAATTCTTGTTGAATATCAGGTTTGCTTTACTTGAAAAGTAAGCATCAAGGAAGGTATGATGTCAATTTAGATATCAAATTGTCCCTTGATATGAAATGCCACCATCTTCTATCGCGATAATTTAACTGTGTGAGAAATACGATCTTCTCTTTATTTCACCAAAGTATAACGACCAAAAAAATTTTGCTTCAGAATTTACCCGTTCGGCAACAAATACCCCAAAAACGGAGACAAAACACCACCCTTGTGAGAAATCGATCCGAGAAGAACAAAAGCAAAGAGAAAACAAAAATGGAGATCGGAATCACGGAGGAAAAAGATAACTCAGTAAATTAGCAATGTGGATCCTCTTTTCCTTTGGCTACACCTCGGATCAGGGCTGACAAATTTTGTCTGTCTAGAGTAAGAGCGTTGCTTTGGATGTCTTTCCCTTTCTTCCATTTCTGAGTTGTGAAGCAAGGAAATTTCCAATTTTTTACCCACCCTCGCTTTCCCTCCTCTTAGTTTCCTCCAATTGAAGCAAATCTTAGTTACTCAAATTAAAATATATTAATAACTTTTAGTAAGAAGATCGATGTTATATCTAGATATTTAGAAAAGATCTCACAATTTGTATTACAGTACAATTTAATTGTCATCCTTGCACATTTCTAGACTTTTATTGTGCAATCTCACAATTTGTATTGCAGTACAATCTAATTGTCATCCTGATGGCTTCTCATTTCTATTCTATCAAACTTTCTGGGACACAATAAAATCTGACTTGATTACATTATGCTCTCACTTCTATAATCATACTCTAGACTTACATAAAATTAATAAATGAGTGATATGTTTAATTCCTAAAGAGAAAGATGCACATGTTATTAGCAAATTTAGACCAATTAGTTTAGTGAATTGTAGTTTTAAAATTATCTCAAAGATATTGAATAATAGATTAGACCCTATTATGAGTAGAATTATTGGCATTAGTCAATCTGCATTTATTAAGCAGAGGTATATTTTGGATAATGTCATTCTAAGTCAAGAATTAATTCACCATAGTAAAACTAATAATGAATCTGGAGTTGTCATTAAGGTAGATTTTGAAAAGGCGTATGATAAGATTCATTGGGCATACATTTTAGAAATTCTTCATAGTAGGGGCTTTGGTTCTAAGTGGTTGATAGGTGTATTTTATATACACCGTCGATCTAGTTTTTATCATAAAATAACACCAAATATCTTGTATTTTGGATATAAAGCGAATATAATACACCAAGAATCAAGTTACTGCGTTCGCTCGATGTTTCAATGCAGGAAACAGTGCAAAATGAAGAAAAACTGCCCAAGTGCGGACGCATTCTCCACCAGTGCGGACGCACTAGGTACTTAGCCGATTTTCCAGCAGCGCAGACCTCACAGACGAAAAGTCCGAGCGTAATGCGTCCGCACTCAGCTCCAGTGCGAGTGGGGTCATCCGCATTCGCTACTTAGCCGATTTTTGCGACTTTCAGAATCTTCCGAAATACAGAAGTTCAACTCCAGTGCGGACGCACTCACAGCCAGTGCGGACGCACTCAGTACTTAGACTATTTTTGAAATCTTCGGATTCTTTGGAAAACAGAAAACAACATGCCAGTGCGGACGCACTAAGATACAGTGCGGACGCACTCAGGAAATTTTGCAGAAAATCCAGAAAAGGAAACTTGGAACCAAAGGGGATTTGGAGTCGGTGCGACCAAGACCACCCGCACTCAACTCCAGTGCGGACGCACTGGACTCGCAGACAGCCAGAAATTCGCATTTTCAGGAGGTTTTCTATTTTTGGCCAACAAGGAACACGTTTTAGAATGCCAAAAATAGCCATAGCAGTCTGAGGAGTGCACCCACTAACCCCACTACTATCCTCTAAATTGGGCAAGGCATTTGGCTATAAAAGGAGAAGAATTTCATCTCTCTGATCATCCATTATTATATCCATCTTTCCATAAATTTAGAGAGGGAGATCCTGCAGAAATTCTCGAAGTTCCAAGGAAGGAGAAGAAGAAGATTCAAGCAAGGAGTCGGCAAGATCGAGGTTTTAGATCTAAGAAAGGGTGTAATCATTTTTTTATCTCATTTCTTATTGTTTTTGCCAATCTTTGTTATGGATCTCTCCAAGAGAGAGTAGTTCTCTTTCTAGGGGTTTAGGTCAATGCATGAACTTGTTTAATTCTAGATTATTCGGATATTTGTTTTTATTATGATTGTGTTATCGGATTTGATTGTTAATTTCTGTGATTTATTCTTTATGAATTTCATTAGTACTCGTTCCTTTGAGTTCACCTGGTTAGGGTTTATTGAATTGAAGTAGTTTTGAAATCGCGTTGATCGTGTTTTTTCGCTTTAAGTTTATTAAATTCCGGCATTGGTCAAGTAGGAGACTACTAATTGAAACCATAAAGACACACCTTAGGATTGGGTTAGAAGCGACCGTACTTTGATATCCAATCCGGAACTATAGAAATTAAGGTTAGGATTTTGGTGAAGGACCGAAAGGCGAAGGCAAATCCTAATTAGGACACCTTAGAACAAATATCGATATATGCTTTGAAGCATGAGATTAAATATCCCTCTAGGTTAGTGACAGCCCTAGAATTCGAGGCACATTAATCCATAAATCGCAAAGTATTTGTATTAATATTTGTTCCAAAGGCTAACATAGGTTAGAAACCTCATCAAATCAAACATGAATTTAAACAAACCGAATAAATAGAATTAGCAAGAAATTGTAGACCGAATACCCCTAGATCTCCTTAAACTTGAAAACAAACCAATCTTTCTTTCCTTTATTTTATTTACATTTATTGTTTGAAACTCCTCTCTTTCGGGTATTGAACCCAACCTTAGGATTTTAGAACAAACCCCCCACTTTACTTTTATTGTTTTGTTTTAGAAGTAGTTTTCTTATTTAAAAATTGGTATTTTCCTATCTCCCTGCGGATCGACACCTAAATACTACAATCGATAGGTTGTGCGCTTGCAACTAACTTATTCATTGAGTACGAGGGTTTTATCAATATTAAAGGCAAAAGAGTACAAAATTATTATATCTAAAATACTCAACAGTGGTGTAGATAGATTAAGGATTGGTTAGTTAGCTCTCAATCGTGTCTCAACTTTAATGGTGAACTTAAACAATATTTTTACTATAAAAGGGGAGTGAGACAAGGTGACCCTTTATCTCATTCTTGTTCATACTAGCAGCTGATACATTGTGTAAAATTTTCTATAAAGGTAGACAAGCTAACAAAATTATTGGGTTAGGTCCTCCATGCTTACAAGGCAAATCAATCACCAATTGCATTATGCTGATGACACTATTTTATTTAAAAGCTACTCATATTAATGTGACATCAGCATGGTGGGGGATGATTAGCTTTGAAGCTTTATCTGACATTAAAATGAACCTACTTAAGACAGAATTATACCCTATTCACACCACAGGGGAAGAGTTTGCTAGTACATTTAAATGTAAAGTAGGTAAATTTTATTTTCAATATTTAGGGCTCCCTTTATTAGACACTAAGCTAAGAGTAGCTGATTGGCAATTTATTGTAGATAAAGTAGGGAAACGATTACAAGGCTGGAAAGGACAGCTACTCTCATTAGGAGGTAGATTGACTCTTATAAATTCTATTTTATCTACTGTCCCAATACACTTTATCTATATACAAAGTCCCTAAACAAATAGTGAAATGATTAGATGCTATTCGTAATAAATTTTTATGGCAAGGTTCATATAAGTCTAGGAAAAAATATGCATTAGCTAAATGGTATAGGGCATGTTTAGCTAAAACTAATGGAGGGTTTGGCATAAGTACTATTCATTTACACCTATACAACATTCCCCATTCTGAAAATAAATTATGAAACTAGATCCATTAGGTAAGATGAGTGTTACATATGAACCAGATGTCCAATCTCACCTTGAATTCTGGCATACTCTGTGGTATGAGAATTGTACTCTTGCAACTAGATTTCCACAGCTTTACTCTATATGCTCAAACAAAACGATATCCATATCTGAAGTAACTCATTCTCAAGGCACTGTGATCTAATTCCGACGCAGCCTTAGTGGCATATTACTAGACGAATGGAATGAAGTTCTCTTTTTAATTAGTATATCTAGTTTTACCCATCACTATGATAAAATAGCTTGGAGATGGACTCCTTCATGAGTATTTACGGTTCGATCGATCTATAAAATTCTAAATTTTAGGGGTCTCAATGATAATAAGTTTGTCATTGTTTGGACCTGCCTATTCCTCTAAAAATTAGGATTTTTTTATGGCTTCTTTTGAATAATAGAATTCTTACAAAGACAAATTTACATGAAAGAGGTTGGACTGGTAATTTAAGTTGTCATTTCTGCACCGATATTGAAGATACTAACCATTTATTCCTTAATTGCCAACAAGCTCAGAAAAATTTGGTTTTGGTTAGGGAAGAGTCAAGATTATTTTGATAAATGGACCTCGATTACTGATATCTTTGAATTTGCAGCTCATTTTGGTGTTGTGCAACAACAATGCTTTTTGGTCATCTTAAGTGTCGTATGATGGACCATTTAGAAACATCGCAATGAAATGTGCTTTAATTCTTGTGCTACTAAGTCAATTAGATCCTTGATATTACTAATTATCTCTGTTTTTGAATATTGGACAGGAAATATGAACAAAAGAATTAAGGTGGTTGCTGCCGAATGGTTGCCTGACGAGATCAATGCTATACCTTTGAGGATGTGGGACCCAGCCAACCTTCAACTGGTCATTTTTCAGGATGATACCAGTACAGAGTCTCCCCGTCCCCTTCTCCTTGATAGTGGTGCTGGATCTCCAATTGATGAAGCATGAAGTATTTCACATCTTGTTATGATCCAAAGTTTGGATCTGCTACTTACCCTAGCCCTATCAAAGGTGGTTTAGCTTCAGGTCTTTTTGTTTTCTATAACTGTGTTTTGGTGGTTGATTAAGAGAAGAGCATTTGTATTTTGCTTAGTGTTAGCTTCTTTTGGTATTATTTTCGTTTTACAGTGAAGATGTTGTTAGTTTTGTCTTGTAAATTAACATCCGGTTTCAATATATTGGAACGGACATTTTATATGTCTTTTATCAAAAAAAAAAAAATTAAGTAAAAATTGTTTGTTGTTTTCTGTTGAAAGTTCTCTCCCACTCTCTTAATATGTCGTATCTCGCTGTTTATTTCGAAAGAAATAAATATTTTCTCATTATTTATCCACACTACACACGCTTTATACATGGGGAACTTTTTGCGTTCGGATTTATTTGGGTTGAAAGCTGTATTACGGTCCGAATCGGATTTTGACGTCGGGTCGGTGCTGCCGTGCTGGGAAGAGAGCCCTCCAGTGTTAACTAAAAAAGAGAGGAGTTAAGTTCCTTCACAAAAAGCGCGTCGGAACCAGATTCGGATTTTACTGGGAGAAGTCAATAGGAGACTAAATATTAATTATTCCTTTATTTATTTTGGGGAAAGGGAAGGGAAGGAAGGGAAGGGAAGGGAAGGGATTGGAAGGAAAGGGGGCAAAGAAAAAAAAAAAACGAAAAGCAAATAAGAGGAAAGCAGATAGACATAGTAGAGACAGAACAGAGAAAATAGAAGAAGAGAGTGGAGAGCTTGAATCCGGTTGATTCCTCCATTCAAGCGAATTTAAAGGACTCGAAGCGATTTCAAGATGAGTTTTCTCTTCGGCAAGAAGAAAACCCCTGCTGGTAACGCTTTAATCACCGATCTCCTTCAATCACTAGTCCGATTGTTACGATCTCTTTCTTCGTTACATTTTCTTTTTATACTGGGAGCATCCAAATTATTTGCTTGAAGACATGATCATTTCTCCAGGTTTTACTTGAAACTAGAACCGATTTTTGTCATCCATTACCATGTACTTGAATACCTCCTTTAGGGAGATTCCCATTCTAATACTGTAATTCATCGGATACCATACAAATTGACCTTCATAGAAAATACGAAAAGCAACTCTTGGAACTTAATTGAGTTGTTAAGCTTCAAGATGTTTCCTTGTTGTGTGATCGGATCGGTTGTTTGATTACATTAATTGTAGTATGGTATAACTTTGTCCTACTTCAGTCGGTGGTAATGTGTAATTGATTACTCAACTAGCTTCTGATTGGTTTCAGAAGTAAATTGGTATTGGTTATTTCGACATTTTCTCACTGGCATGCTTCTATGAACATTTTTCTTTCCTTTTCCCTTTTTTTAATGCAAATTTGAATTGTTTATCAAGTCAGTAAAATTTATCTGAACGATGAACAGTTATTGTAAATTCTATCAATAGTAAGTATGTAGATCGACTCCTGAACAGTGTCAAATTTTATGAGAGATGATGTTTACTGCTGTATTCTATGTACTATAGTGAAATTGTGTGTAGGCTGCCGGATAGTGTCAGTTTTATTAAATAAAATAATGCTGAATGTCACATATTATCCTTCCTACTGTTGATTGATCTATTGATTCTTATTTAATATTTATTGTGAGATTATTTAACTACCTGTTCTATTTAGGTTAATGAATCAATTTGTTTTGGTATTTTGGAACACTGGATATCTTTATTCATGCTTTAATTATTACAAATTTGCAAGTCCTGGTATGTAATGTTCATTTCTGCTGACATGCACTGATGTTAATATATAAAAAAAAAAAGACAATCGGTGTAGGTGATTAAACCAAATATCAGGTTTTAACAACAGATTTAAGGATGAGTTTTCAAACATCATTATTGAGCCATATCAGCAGCTTCTTTTTTCTTCTTATTTTTTGGTTCGATTTGTAGCAAACTAAGCACATTTTCTGTTTTTTGTCTGCACTGCAGAGTTACTAAGAGAGAATAAGAGGATGTTAGATAGATCCATTAGGGAAATAGAAAGGGAGAGGCAAGGACTGCAAACCCAAGAGAAAAAGCTTATAACAGAGATCAAGAAAACTGCTAAAGAAGGCCAAATGGTATTTTGTTTCTTTGATTTTGGACTCTTTTCTAATTGTTCATTGCTAACTTAATTAGAGTCTGATTTTAGTGCCACGCTGTTGCATATCAGTCTGTATTTGGCCCATGTTGTTTGGGTACCTAACCTATCTCTACTTCCACAGTTCCCTTTCATTTTTGCATGTTTTGTGTTTCAGCCGTAGGTACAAAACAATTCTAAAGACCTTGTACAAAAGCAATCTACTCGAGGATTTTAACAGTGCTAATTTCAGAACATCCAAATCAAACTATGTGGCGGCTTATTATATGTTGACTTATTTAGGATGCAAGGATAGAGTTATTACTTCATATTCTAACATTAGATACAACATTTTCACCGAATAACTCTTAGGAAATAGACCTAGGAAGCTTTTGTTCCTTCTGAGGTAACTAAGAAAGCAGCTTCATTCTCTTTTCTTTTTTTACTGTAGTTGGTACTGTTCAGGATTTACATGATATACCACAACCCATCTGGCTTATTCACAATTTTTTTTTTTTTTGTTTCTTTTAATTTTTTTTTGCTGAATGTTTAGGAATTCAACTAAACCCTACTTTCGGGCTAACAAGTCTACTAACAAAATTAAACCAACCAAAACTAAAATTTGTACCTTATGCAAAGCAAAACTATCTATCGTGCAAGTGGTGCTAAATCTTGTAAATTTCTCTGTTGATTTATGGTCTTGTAGGGGGCAGTTAAGGTAATGGCAAAGGACTTGATTCGCACAAGACATCAGATCACAAAGTTCTATGCACTCAAGTCACAGCTCCAAGGAGTGTCTCTGAGAATTCAGGTAAGTCCGCACCCCCATGCACCACCAATTCTCTTTTTAGTTTGATTCTCTGATTGAAAGAAGGAAATGAAATTCTTTTTTACATAAAATTAAATAGACACTGAAATCAACGCAAGCGATGGGGGAGGCAATGAAGGGAGTGACAAAGGCGATGTCACAGATGAACCGACAAATGAACCTGCCGGCACTGCAGCGCATAATGATGGAGTTTGAGCGGCAGAACGAGCGCATGGAGATGACGAGCGAGATGATGGCCGATGCTATTGACGACGCCCTTGAGGGTGATGAGGAGGAGGAGGAGACTGAGGAGCTCGTCAGCCAGGTCCTCGACGAGATTGGCATCGACATCAACTCGGAGCTCGTCAAGGCCCCCACCGCAGCTGTCAGCACACCAGCAGTTGCGAGCAAGGTTGCTCAACCCGAAGGCGCATCAGGTGCAGATAGTGGAATTGACGCCGACCTACAGGCACGGCTGGACAACCTGAGAAAGATGTAGTGTAATACGCACTTGTAGAATTTATTTTATGCACAATTATAATACACTTCAACTTCAACTTGAGAGAACATATCATTTTCTTGTAAATTTATGGATGCGATGGATATCCTTTTGACTGACATGCGTGGAGATTTTATGATGTTTCTGCTCTCACTTTGTTGGCTTTTGAGGGGTGTGAGAGAGGTTTAAGTTCTTGGACTTATATTATTTGTGTTCTACTAATATATATAACTTTAATGTGTGGTTAAATAAAATCAGAAATGCACGTGAGGACCTGACGTAAAATGACATAGTTTCCGTAATCGGCAAAAGCAACCGGGACAAAGCAACTAAGCAAGTAACAATTATTTTTACGTGCCATAAAGGCATAATCAATCATTGAAGTGAAGTCCTTACGGGCGTCAAATCAAAGAAAAAAAAAGTAAAAAATCCTCCCTTCGTATCGTGTCTCATTTTGCAAAAGAATGAATTAAAATGACGACCAACGCAACAATGGAACATGGATTGCTTGTAGAGTTGCAGTCCTTTCCTGTAGCGACTGCTCACATGAGTCTTGAGACTCATTTCTAATTACCCAATGTACGCAGATCCGGCAAACTAACACCATGAGACTGACAGATAGGACCCATCCCATCTGCATTATATTTATTGACGTCTTCTCGTGTGAACCAGGTCTTCTAACTTAATAAGTCTTCAAGCCAGCTAACCGATCCACCTAATTACTCGCTCTCTCTCTCTCTCTGTTTCTTTCTATTCGAGTAAATTTTTTATAGCCTCCAGTTACTTTTTCTTCTCTTCGCTTCGCTTCTCTTCCATAAAATAAAATAACCCATTAAATCGCCTGAAGGTTCCAGCATCAAATTCCTCTTCGGTTTTCACAGCGGTAAAGCAAATATTGAGCAAACTTAATTAGATGATCGTTCTTCTTCTATATTCAAATCTCAAATTTAGGTTCATTTTTGAAAAAAATAATTACTTGTTAGTTGCAAATTGGAAAAAAAATGTAAGTTCAAAATTACTTCTAATTGCGAATTCATTCTGCATCAAACTTTGTGTTATTGTTAAATCCCCGTGCTTTTGCTTTTGGCAGGGTCTAAACCCCAATTCTCAGGTTCAATTTTTGTTTCTTTACGGTGGCATCGCCTCTTTAATTTTTTTTTTGCTCCATTAGTCCAAGAACTTGTTGTAACTGGGCACTCAAATCTACCACTAATATAGTAGCTGGTTCGGATAGCAGTTGTCGTTGAATGAAGGGAACTGACTTTTGACGCGACCTAATCCCGCTCGCTATCTTATCTGCTTCTTGTTCGATTCAATTCTTAAGGGCAAAAAGTATACTAGACTTTTGGAGACTTAGGCACTATCATTTCATAAGAAAAAGTCCACCACTATCATTTCATAAGAAACAGTCCACTTATTATATCCATCAACAGCGGGTAAAATACATTCCTACACTGAAAGGGTGGAAGGTATAGTATAGCCCCCACATATGATATTACTCGATTACATATGATTTTCCTCGATTGTGAATAGTCTCTTATAGTTATAGCTGGTTAATTCATAGAAAAAGAAGCAGGGTCTAGATACATATACGACTGACTTCATTTTTAAACTCATATGTCAGTTCACTTGGGTTTTTTTGTCTGGATATCCCAAATAATTGAACTGGAGATAAACATTAAAATAGTAATCAGAACAAAATGTGGTTAAACTAGCAAAACTCGCAATTTAATTTGTATTTGTTTGCATCTAATTCTAGGTCCTACAGCCCTCAAGGCTTCAACTTTTAGTTTCATGTCTGTCAGTAAATGAGGACCTAATTGGAGCTAGGGCCTAGGGGCTAAATTGTCAATATCGCAATTCCTTCAGTTTTTGTTTACAAATGTGTCAAGAATTGTTAGGTGTTACTTGCACATACAAGAAATGTAGTTCGAGCAAGTATGAAATAGTACATATGGTTATTTGCAGTAAGACCTATTATCTTATTTTCATTATTCTTTCTTTTTCATATGGGAGCTAACTTCATTCCTTTATTTTAAAAAGCAGATTTGACATATAGACAAAACAACAGGAACTCAGAATGCCGCCCAAAATATAGCCTGTCTTGCACCAGATTGGCTTTCTGAATTTGCATCTGACTCGGGAATGGATAGATCGAGCAAAAGGAAGAACCTGCATACATCAATGAAAGCGTCAAATGAAAAGAAACCAACAATGGTTCTGGCGCCTCTGAAGCATGTACTGCCTTTGAGACAGCTGAAGCTGGGGACAGGAGCGAATGAGGCGGTTTGTTTCTTGGCAAAAGTGGCAGCCTTGGAGGCGGTGAGAAGGATCTCGAGCGCCCGGTGCCCCGTCATGTGGAATGCGGTACAGGCTCTACAACTTCTCAGCTACCCTCCTTTCAAGTGGGCTCAGCGCTGGGCTCCTCTTGGTTTTCTCATCAGAGGAATTCAGGTAAAAGAAACCAAACTTCTTCTCCTTTTGAGTGTGCTGGAATGTCTGTAAGTTTGAATTTGATTTTCGATTCTTCAGTCTCATTGTTTATCAGATTGGTATATGTTGTTGCCAGAAATCTCACTTAAGCCCTAATAAACCTCAGCTGCCCTAAATATTCTGCTCTTACTCACTGTCCCGATATCTCTTTCTTGTTGTGCATATTTGGTGGGTAAAATTTGATGTGCACTCCTAAAAGCACAAGATTATTATGCATATACTCTTGAAAAGAGAGGATAACTATATGTGCCTAAAAATATTGGAATGTCGGCCATGTTCCTCCTCTCCTGATTATTAGAAAAAGAGTACCTGAATTATCCCTCCACTCTCCCTCAGCATGTCATGAAAAAGAAAAAGAAAAAGTGGTAAATTGACTGCCCCTTGAAGAATTCGGGTAAGCGAGGAACATCAATGTTCATATTTTTGTAAGCGTAGAATGCATCTTATTTTCCTCGTTTTTTAAGGTCTGCATGACCTCTCGTGAAAGGTCTCCATATCATATTTTGATACTTTTGAGAGGCAGAAGAGATGGCTTTTCAGTAATTAATACTTTCAATGCTGTCGGACTTGTATGTATGCAGAATATTTCAAAGCCTCTATTGCTTATCTCTGTTACAACTGCTTTAGTTGATCACTCAAAACATGTTGACCAACCTAACGACACGGGAGATAATGCTACTTCAACTTCAGCTACTTCATTACATTTAGACAAAGAAGGGTAAGCAATCTCATTTCTATGAATTCTTGTGATAATATACTGATTTTTGAACAATGCTTCACGTTATCATGAGCCTAATAAATCTGTATTCATATCAAAATCTGATTGGAATATTAGTGGCATGGTAGGATTAGTTTTCAATTCTTGTAGGGTCATTTTAGGTATAAAAGATGGATTTCATAAATAGATCTTAAGAGAATGTTGATCATTGCTTTCGGAAAACTTAGTATAGATGAAATGTACTCTTTTCTCTATCCAGATCTGAGGAAACTATTGAGAATACGGTAGCTGTAAATTGGTTGGTGCAGCTTTTCAAAGCGCTAGAGAAAGAATGCATTACTTTGCCAGAAAGGTACTAAATTTCTTCTTGTACACAAAACAATTAGATTTGCAAACATTATGGTACTAAACAATGCATTGTGCTATAGAAGGATAAGTTGCCTGTCTGTAAGATCCAAAATATAAAAATTACAAATATCAATAAAAATATTAGTACAGTGCTATAGCTCATGAGGTATCAGTTTTACTAGTATGATATCAGCTCGAGTGCGCAGTTTACTCTTTTCGTTTTCTTTTTTACTATCTTCTGTAGGTTTAGATGTTGATGTTAAGGCGTCAATAAATTAATGATCAAAAGGCTCACAAGAAAGTCGAACCCCAATAAGAAAATCAAAATTTGAACTTGCACTCAACAAAATTTAGATGTTAACCTTAACAATTTAGATGTTAACGTTAAGGTCTCAATAAAAATTCAGGTTTGACAAGGGTGAACTTGAGAGATTTTACAGTGCAGCTAATGGCGACCTTTCAGTTTTGCTGTCATCACTCAAGAAGACAATTCGTTGGAGGGAGACTTACCACATACTTTCGCTTGAAGAGCTGGAGAGGTGGTCCCACCTTGTATTTTGGCATGGTTGTGATGTCATGTTGCGGCCATGTCTTGTCATTAGATTTGGATTTGCATGCTCTCATTTGGCCCCCAAGGACCGGCCGCATTTTGCCCAAGCAATTGGTATATTCTGTTTTGTCATTATTGTTTTCTGAATTATCTTAGTAATTTTTTATTTTCTGAACTTCTGTATTATTTTTTTCCCTCTAGTTTGTGGTTGTCTACGTAATTAGGATGTATTAAGGCTTTAATATTTAGGTATGAGATAGATAGTTGATTCCATGATAACTAGCTCAATGTTTCTTAGTCAAGACTTTTCTTTTTCGGCCAAGCTATCTGTTTCATTAACGAAACAATGGTCGAGTACAATGATCTGATCTACTACCCCATCCCTTACATCAGTATAGAAGAAAGGAAAAAGTTGAATATCTAGTCTCGGCTTAATTGCTTAGAGACTTAATTGCTCTGAAGCATACTCAAAAGATGTCTTTACCTGTTTCACAGTTTCCCAGATTGAACATGGGGTCACGCATTTAGTGAAAGAAGATGAACCAACAATCTCAGTTCTGATGGATTGCAAAGGGGTGTCTCCATTCAGGTTCCCAATGCAGATGCTGAGATCTGTGACGACTCTTGTACAGGAGAACTACCCCAACCGACTCAGCCGATTACTCATCGTTCGTCTCCCTCCTGTTGTTCGAGTTATTGCTCAGACTTTCATGCAGGTAAAATCCTGAGAAGGCCCCCTCCTTTTTTGTTTGTTTTTGGGTTTACATGTCTATCCGTCATTAGTTACTGTGTTATATGAAGCAGGTGGAGATGGTAACGATTCTGTTTGGTTTTAGCATCATAGAATTTCTCAAAAGAAATAAATTTGAATACTTGAATTTAAGGCCATAAGTTAGGCCACCAAAGAAAGCAATCTTATCTAAAGGTGTGTGGTGCTGCTACAGCCTTGAAATGACCATTTGATATGTGGTTTTTATTTTATTTTTAAAAGGTGCACATTTGTGCAACTGTTGCTGAAACTCAGTAATTATTTCATTTGCCGTCTGTTCTGTATGTACTTTCTTTTGCTCACTTATTGTAGTATTCTCATTCTTATATGCCATGTTTATTGGTAGATTTTGAAGCCAGCAACTAGGCAAAAGATGAGGTTAGAAGGAGAAGGATACCAGAATGCCCTAAGCGAATTTCTCCAAACAATACCAGCGTTTCTTGGGGGGGATTGCAATTGCACGCAATGCCGTAAGATTCTAGGGAAGGTTGAAACCAAGATAGAAGAAATCTGCACTAGTAGCAAAATGCAACCTCGTCAGAAAGAGCTGCTGTTGGAGCTTGACGGCACAGCGTGTATTGACCTGATTGAAACTGAACTTCCTGCGGTTAATGATTCCAACCATGTGTTGAGGGCTTTTATAATAGGGCTTCTGATGCTGTGGATTGTGATTGCTTTTCTTGCCGGTATAAATGAACCTGATGCGCTATATTAGCCTCAGTGAGGTGATTACTGATCAGTTTTGTTGAGCCTGTATAATATGTAGTTTATGTTCTTAGCAATTACATTTCCGTGTTGTGATTCATCTAGAATTTTGGTATGTGACTTGTATTTTTTTTTTTTTTTGAATGCGTGTACAAGTATTCAATAAAAGTTGTAAAAGCTTTGTAAGTATAGTTGTTTGGTTCATAGAAATTTTGGTATGAGATGAAGTGGCATATGGCACGTAATCCGGTGCAGAGAGATTCTGTTTTATATTAGGTCAAAGAGAGTATTTAGTCCTGCTCTTGGTGGTGCAAGCCGGAAATTTGATAATGACCACTGGAGCAATTAGAAAGGGAAGGTAGGATGAATTCATATCCTCTCAGGTTACCTGACTCAACACAGTTGAATCGGGCGGTCTAAAATTGTTCATTTTCACTTAGCACGAAGTCTTAGGACAATTGGTTATCTAAAAGTTTCGATTCCCTCTCATAATTTCACAGTTAAAAAACCACTGGAGCAATTAAATTCACATCTAATGCTAAATCAATTGTCAATTTTTAAAACCACTGGAGCAATTAAATTCACATCTAATGCTAAATTAATTGTCAAATTGACTCGCGATGGTAGGTTGGTTTGTTAGATGCAGAGTGATAGAGGTACAAGGACTAAGGAGGTAAGAGTGGAAAAATGGGCCGGGCCCAAAATAAAATTTGTATCTGCAGGCATTGGCCCACTGGACTGGGCTGGGCTGCTTCCTTCCATGCTTGTTTGCTTCGTTGTTTACTTCCAGTGCCAGGGGGAGAGGCGTGGCGAAGCAAAGAGGAAAGAGATCAGTCGCATCGCATCCCATTCAAATTCAAATCCAAATTTAATTTTTGAAAGAAATCATAGCAGCATGAAATGAAGTCCTTCGCGGGTAGCACTTCCCAAGCAGCATCCATCAAGTTCCGCATGTGCGGTTTTCCCCTTTTCCCTCTCCCTTCTCTAATCACACCTTCACCTTTTTTTTACCTGCTTAATCCACCCTAATTAAATTAAATTAATTAATTGGGAGCAGGCCGACAAGAGAAAGTCTAATACCGATACGTCTGGACCTTGATGTCGATGGCCATCGTTATAAAGATGCCTTCACTTGGAATCCTGATGGTATTTGCATCCCTTTTCTTTCCTTTCTTTATTTTTTTATTTACTATTTATTTTTCAGAATGAATTCATACCACAAGTATTGCTCACTACTGGTACCATTATGGTACTGATACTCTTTGGATATTAGGTAGGACCAGTAGTAGAGTTCGCTACTGGTACTGTTTTGGTACCAATACCAGCCAAATTTTGTTCATGTAGGTCATGACTCTGTGGATATTTTAATATATGAGCGGCTCATGTGCCCAATAAGCTATCCTGTATAATATTGTTTCGACTTTTGTTCTTTCATTGGGATTAAGATCCAGATTCAGAAGTTCTGACTTTTGCTAAACGGACTGTGAAGGATTTGAAATTACCTCCGACATTTGTTACCCAGATTTCCCAATCTATTCAGGTAAGAACAAATAATTAATATATGTTATTGATCATCAATAAATTTTATGTTTTCTATGTTTTTTTTATAGTGTTCATTGTTTCTTATGGTTTCATTTTCTTTTGAATAATGCTTCTGTATTTTCCTTGGTTTTAAGTCCCAATTGGCAGAATTCCGTTCTTATGGAGGTCAAGATATGTATATTAGGGAGAAAATTGTGCCACTCAAGGTTCTCTCTCTCTCTCTCTCTCTCTCTCTCTCCCTACATGTGTCAATTTTGTAAGAATTAACAAATATCGTCTTGTAGGTAGATCTGCGGGTAAATAACACAGTAATAAGAGATTCTTTCTTATGGGTACGTGCACTTGACTTTAAAGTTCCCCAATGGCGAAGTAAGATTCTCTTTCAACAACTTTTACATTTTGATGCATGTGCCATTTTTTTTTTAGGACATAAGCAATTTTGAAAGCGACCCAGAAGGGTTCGCCAGAACCTTATGCAATGATTTGGATGTTGCAGATCCTGAAGTGGCGGTATGATATTCATAAGTAACCTATTTTTTCCTGTAGTTTTTTTGCTCTTAATTTTATGTTCGTTGTAACTTCCAAAAATCCTGATTCATTTGCAGTTAGATTGACTGAGTCGGTCTAGGTAGGTACCATGTTTTGGAGATATTTGGATTGGTAGTGATAAGTAAAACCGTGGTTGTTTGTAAAAACTTGTTGCTGTTTTTGAAGAAAAGAAATCAGTGGCTTTCCACTTTTTTAAGGAAAAAAATAATGAACCTTCTATCATACAATAACATTGCAAGCCGGCATAATGCTGATTTATTGGTTTTGTTTGTATTTTTTAACAGCCAGCAATCGCTGTCTCTATCAGAGAGCAACTGTTTGAGGTCAGTTTGCTGTTTTATGCCTCTACTTAAAAATTAGCTTAATTTCTGAAATATGTTCACACTTTGCAGTAGTGCTTGTTGTTATTGTATTTTTTTTATTAATATAATAATTAAAAAACAGATAGCAGCCCAGAGTGTCTCTGCTGTAAGGGAAGCTAAACTCGGTAAGAAGGGGCGCCGCACATATGATTTGAGGTACCTCTCTGGATCAACTGTTGTCCTGTTGCTATATTTTTGTTCCAAAATCTCTCGAACTGTTGAAACACCCATAATAGAATAATATTCTTATATTTAAATGACTCAAATAACATGAGTTCTCATAAAAAGGTATGATAAATATATTATGAGCATGTAGGCTACATGCTCATTTGGCTCCTTGAGTAAATAATATGAGCATGTGGGCTGAAACACCCATCATTGGTGCTTCAGCCTACATGCTCATTTAGCTCTTTTTAATGATAACCTTTAATTTGGCATTTTGGCCGATCATAGCCATATATGTACAATACTGTGTTTTTTTGTTCTTTCTTGTTCTAATATTTACATTTTCTTTTAAAACAAATTGTACTTCAGCAAAGGAGGTAACAATGCCCTGGATGTGTCCAAGTACTTTGGGAGCAAAGGAAGTGGTGTAATTCGGTATTTTTTTAATCTTACTGTTATATCAGCATTATTCTCGCAAGTATTGTTGAATTCACATGGAGTTGTTTATTTACTATAATCATATCAGAAAAAGGAAGGACTGGTACATGAATGGGCCAACTGTGGATATTCTGTCAAATGAGGAAGTTGGGACTCTTGAAGAGCTTAATTCACGGTAACTGCATATGGTTCAAAGTTTTTTCATATTAAATGTTTAGGATATCAGCGCAACTTTAAGCTCGGAACATAGAGATAACTATCAAATTACTTCTATGATATATGTAACATGACCTAAGAAAATTTCTTGTATGTTTTGTTTATTAATTTTATACAAGAAATTTATACCTACTTGAAAAAGTTCATTTTTATTGTTGACGTGGTATTCAGCTGTCTTATTTTCAGAAGAAATTAAAACAAGGCATTAACTGGTCGGCTTTGACTGGACCGACCAGCACATCAGCATTTATGGTCCATACCTGAACCGATAATTATATTATGGGTCAGTTTTAAACGGGTCAGGCTGGCTTCAAACCTTAAATTAGTTAAGAGTATAAAAGCGAATGGAATAAAACTTGGTGCAATTCCTTTTAATAACAATTTTAAAAGAATGTTTAGGTCAACCTTCATATCCGGTGCTTCAGTAAATATCTTTGCTTTTTTAACAACAGGTTGAAAAGGAAGCTTGATGAGAAAGAAGACAGCTTTTAGTAGGGATGGAGAAGCTTGAACCTCTCTTTAGTTGATTAACATCTATTCTATTATATTTTCCACCTGCCTTGTTCAGCTTAAATGACTGTCTTTGTGATGCTTACTGTTACGTGTTGGAGTAACAGAATTGTAGACATTTGCTTAATTGCTGTTTTAGTAAATTCAAAGTAAAATGATTTTTTGCTACTACTGCTAAGGTCACCTTCATACGTTGCCGTCATTGTTATTTTATTTTTCCCCTTTCATTTCTGATATAAACGAGTAAGCTTTATCAATGTCTAAAAGTCTAAACTTACTGACTTAAGTGAAGCTTGAACTGCACTACTCGTCCACTACACAATTTTCATCCTATTCTCTACAATTAAAGTACACAAACTTATAATACATAAAAAAATTATTCTTCCAAATTATTCAACTATATCACATCATCTAAACTCTCATTTGTCTATGAGGAGGGTTCAAATGCCTCCATTTTTGTGTCTCTATCATGCTTCCATTTTTAAAAATTTTAATAACTCAAAATTTAAAACTTAAAAGTCAAAATAAACTATTGGATATGATTTACATTATTTTATCTATGCACATGTAAAAAATTATGATATTTCAACTTTGTTTTAGTTGTCATTAAGAGCTTGTAAAAACGTACTAATGTGGATAGTTTCTAGACGTTGATTTTTCAACTTATTGATTCACATAAAAACAAAACCGAAACGTAATAATTTTTTATGAGCACATAGAGAAAATAACGTAAATCACGTCTAACAATTTTATATGAAATTTATGATTTAAATTTTGAGTCATTAACGTTTTAAAAATAGAAACACGGTGGAGACATAAAAAATGGAGGCATTTGAACCCTCTATCTATAATTTGTTTCTTTTGCCGTTCATGTTAATCAGATGATTTATGTATCATTCTTCTCTACATTTAAAATGACACTAGGAGATCACTGGACAATTTTAACTCTCTTACAAAGTAAATTTTTTGAAATCCAACATTAAAGACATGATCCAACACATATCATGGCTATAACAAAATGTATTTGATATACCAAGATAGAAAAGTGCAATTTACAATCCCGCGTATTTTTAGCATTTGATATCATTATACACATTAGAATTAAAAAAACGCAATTACTAATATTACATCAATATATTCTGACAGGTAACAAAAGGTTTGATTGGAACTTGCTGAGTTTACTTAACTATGTCAATTAAATGGTTCAGACTAATAAGCAAAATAAAGAAAATAAACAAACACAGCATGCAAAGTTGCAATTTGCAAATATATTAGCCCGCTCAAACTCATAAATACACCCACTGGAATCATTGACGCATAGCAAATGAAATTTCAGAAAATGAGTATCATATATGAAACAAAACTAAAAAGTAATGTGCACTAAGTACCCATTAATTATTTTGCGTTCAAGAAAGTAACTCGGTTGCCAAATCAAGGCACATATCAACTCTAATTTGCAAAAGTAAAAACAAAAAAAAAAACTGAATTGCCAAATTTATTAAATCATGCACAGCTCATCCATAGCTGCCACACTCAGTTCACCTGCAACAACAGAAGTTGATGAAAATTACTTTGAGGTAAGTGTTTACAGGTAAAAATGAATACATGCACAAGAGACATGCAATACAGTTTTGTTCCGCATAGTATATAGTTTGTGAATAGGTACCGAAATACCTCACAATAATCACTGGGTGTGTTAACTTTATGATGACCACAGCTATTTCGCAAACTTCAAAGATCTTATAGATTTAACATAATACTTAAAGACTCCAAAAAGTTTGCACATAATACTTGATTGTATGCAATCAGCTCAATCACCAAAAAGTGAATTTAACCAATATACAGGAAGGACAATTTCAGCAAAGACGCAAACAAAGGGTTCCCCAAAATATCCACCAGAAAGCACATTAAAATATTGATGGTGCTTAATGATAAATAGGTAAATACCATTCAAAACCCTAAAAAAAAAAGTTTTGTAAGGTTGCTATTTTCACCTGATATATATAACTATGGATCCTCATTCCATGAGAAATTTGCTTTATTTCCCTGATGATGTCTAACTACTTTTGAGTAACCAGTGTAATGCACATTTGTACTACAAAGTGTTGAACATAATGTTGATGCAGAAAAGAGAAAAATTAAATGAAAAGATAAAACAGAAGAAATGAGAGTCTAACTTTTTGTGATACTGCACGAACTTGGAGTTCTTGGCATCCTCCTCTGCAATCATGTCAAAAAAATTAATGGTTATTATCATACAAAACTGCGCAGGTACCCTTTGTTTGGGGCATAGTTTATATTAGAAAATAAAATTCAGTACAATACTTTGGCAAAAATTCAAAGGGTGTCAATGCAGTGATATCAGAATAAATCATTGTATTGTAATTCACAACATTAAAGAAGTAATAAATGAAAGAGTAATTTTAATACAACGGCAATATGACTTTTGTGTCAATAGAGATGCTTAACGACTCTAGATTAGAAAACAGATGCTACGCACAATTGTGGCAAAGAGAATTAGAAGTCAATCAGGATAATCAGATCCAAGCACAGGAATTGATTCATCAGAGTATTGATCTGACAGGCCATAGTATTGTTGCAAGAGCAATCCGAATCGGAGATGAAGTTACGAATAGCGATTGATTGCGGGGCGGGGGAATAAAGAGACAATCAACGACCATCGCGGATCTGATCTAATCGAAATCGAATGGAGAGAAAGAAAAGGGGGCGGGGGTTTAGATTGAGAGAGAGTACCGGTTAGACTGGCGGTGAACTTGGTGATGAGAGTGCCGGTGACGGCGAATCCGACGAGGAAAGGCCATGTCCGTTTGAACTCACGCTTGAAGAACACCGGCCATGGATCGAACAGCCTCATCTCTATCTCTTTCTCTTTTCTTTCTTTCTGCTGCGAAAACTTAAAAAGAAAAGAAAGGCAGGAAGAAGAAGCTGGGTTGAGATTCTAGGGTTAGAGAGAAAATTGATTGATGTGCGTTTGGTTTCTCTGTAACTATTACCTCTGTGCCGCTCCCTGTGCCTAAGCCTGCTAATGAGCTGAACAGGTTCATGATTCAATGAGATCAATAAATTATATCGAATAATTTATATCAAGTTAGGTTCTAAACTAAATAAAGTTCAAACTCAACTCGACTCATATTTTATCACTCAATCTGAGCCGAGTCGAGTAGCCTATCGAATCTCTTTATCTTCAGGAACAGCTTGGGTTCGATGCCCATCAGACTCAAATTTGGGTCCGATGGGTTTAGGAACCGTCTGATCTACTTTAAGATACGTGCGCATGAATTTTAAAGCAGATGTGAAAGTTGTGAGCGCGAATCTTAAAGCAGATCGGACGGGCATCGAACCCATTGAACTTGGATATTGCCTAGTCAGTGAATATTGTGTACAGTACCATCTTTCTTTCCAGAGCCACTTTCATATTTCATTGTTCCTATTGTAAGCTCAAATACATGTTTTTATTAGTACGCTGTTGCACATGTAATGTCTTTTTACTGGTATTTTGGTCTGAGCATCAAGCATAAAAGCAAAAAAATTACAATCTAACCTTACATATGATGAAAGAAAAATACACTAATTCAGTAGAGTATAGTTCCTTCTGATTCTCATAATTAAATGAGTGTTTTACTCTCATCACACTACTGCTAATGAGCTGAGTTTGAGGCGAGCTGAAGGCTCAAACTCAATAAACTGAGCCGGGCTTTTTTCTTCAAAACCGAGCTGAGTCTGAGTTGGATCTGTTTAGTTATATATCAAGCTTAGAGGTGCTATCGGGTCGGGTCGGGTCCGGATACTATTATATTTGGATCCGTATCCTAAAAGTGTTCGGGTCCAAATTTCGATCCATATACTTATTTGTTTCAAATCGGGTCGGGTCCGGATCCGGATACCTATCTACCCGTAGATATTTCGGGTCCAATCTTTCGGTTCCGGATAGATAGATATGCATAACTTGTTTGTGGATTATCGGGTCCGGTCCGGATATGGGCGGTTCCGGATCCGAAGCGGGTATATGTCACAACTCCCAAGAATTTGAGAAAGTAAAATATTAGATATGGTGATTTCCTTTTCTTTGATTCAAAAAATTCATGAATGGAATATTAATACTAATTTTTTAATAGAGAACTAAATTTATGGAAGATATTTGATTTCAATGAAATTTATTGCAAATGACATATCAATGAGAGCAATAAATTTTCATGATTATGCAGAGGATATATAAGGCAAATATTGAAAGATATATTCAGAGCAATAAATTTTAATGATTATGCAGAGAATATAGAAGGTAGATATTGAAAGATATATTCAGAGCAATAAATTTCATGATTATGCAGATGATATATAAGGCAGATATTGAAAGATATATTCAGAGCAATAAATTTTATTAAAAAGTTAATATGCAAAATGTGATTACTGGCGTGACATTTGTTCATTTGATTATATGTAAAATTGTATTTTCATAGTTATTAATATATGTTTTATCGGGTATTTATGTGGGTATCGGGTCGGATTCGGTTATGGGTCGGATAACTAATTCAAACCCATATCCTATCCATTACAATATCGGTTTCGGTTCGGATCTGAATCGGATATTAAATTATTAATTTTGTAACCGTACTCATAATTTAACCGGTTATATTTTTTAAACCATACCCTACCCAAATTAACCGGATCCAGGTCGGTTCCGGGTCGGATCCGGTTCAGTTCCGGATCGGATCCGGGTAATCGGATAAAAGTAGCACCTCTAATCAAGCTGGGCTGAGTTTTGAGCTGAGCTAGGCTCATTAGCAGGTCTACCTGTGCCTGCGCGCCTTTTCTTTTCTTTTCTTTTTTTTTTGAAAACTTGATAGTGACTATCAAGGATGTAATAGTAAATTTGTTTACAACCACATGTATAAATTATTACACAGCTTTTGTTACCCCGTAACTGCTCTGTTTTGATCTATTCCCCTAGTTACTGCAGCCCCTGAAAGCTTCCTGTTATTTCAAAACCGCAGCCACAAATATGCATCTTCCTGTGCTCTACTTGCCACAATTCGAGGTGGTAGCTTCGTGTCCCGAAAAATGAATTCATTGCGTTGCCTCCAGATCGACCATAGAACTGCCATGAATAACACCATCCACACCTGCCTTTGGTAAAGGACTATGATGAATTATCTTAACATCCAAACTTCAAGATGTCATTGAGAATTGCTATAAACCAAAATACAACAATTCTACCGAAAGTGATACCAAGGTTGAAACACCAGCATCTACCGAATTAAAGAAAATAAATAATCTTGCCGTTAATGCAATATATAATGCGGTAAGTGAATCGGTTGCATTGATCTTTGGTAACACAACCAATGCAAAAGAAATGTGGGATGCTCTTGTTGACCGATACGAAGGTAACACCCAAATCAAACGAACCAAAATAGCCGGTCTAGACACCAAATTTGAAACTTTCAAAATTGAAAATGGTGAAAATGTAGAGGATATGTATAATAGACTTATGCATATTCAAAATGAATTCATTGAACTAGGAGAACCACTTTCTAACGATAAAATTGTAGGAAAGCTTCTTCGAGTAATGCTTATGAGGCCTAGGTGGGACGGATTGGTAAGCGCCCTAGAAGCACTTCATGGGACACAAAAATCATTCACACTGGATGAACTCTATGCTCATTTCTGAAGTTTTGAAGAAAAGCTCATACAAGCCGGTGAACTCAAGCAAGAGTCAAAAACAAAAACCGTGGCTTTTCCGGCTCAAAACCACCGAAACCACCCAAGCTCCTCAAACAACCGTCAATCAAGTGACTCATTCATGAACCAACTAGGACATTAAACCTCTTGTGATACCGCCACCATAACCAAAATGTTTCAATCTATGCTTAACTTCGAACGAAAATACAACAAGGAACGTGAAGAAGGAAACAAACGGGTAGTTTGTTTTGCATGTGAAAGAGAAGGCCATACCATCCAAACTTGCTTCAAAATATTTCCCAACTTGAAGAACAAGGATAGTGAAGGGCAACATGACCGAAGGCCTAAGCAAAAATACGAAGGGTACAAAAGCAAGAAGAAAGCCAAGGCAATGCAAGCCTCTTTTTGCATCGATTCCGATGAAAGTAGTAGAGAAGAATCCGACTCGGAATCAGGCGATGAACAAGAGATCAACCTTGCCTTGATGGCAATAGTGAATGAAGATTCGGCAACCATTGACGTGGATACAATCATTGCAAACAAAAACATAACCGATGAGATCACCATCGAATTCCTCAAGAATCTCATCAACCCAAGTATCAACAAGGAATCGGAGGATTCTACCAAAGCCACCACAAGCTCCATCATTGATGTAGTGGTTGATCCCATCAAAGCCTCAACTAACACCATTATCGAGGTAGAGGATGCATCTATAGAAGATGTAACAAACTCCCTAAATAAGGTACATCTTATCTCTTCTCCTAACCGGTACATGTCTACCATTGATTTGACCAATCCCGACTACTATTTGAATAGTTACCAAGTTAGGAAAGATGAATCCAAAATCGACATAAATAACAACTATATAAAGACAAATGAAACAAGCATGTTCATGGATGAGGCTCTAATTAATTATAATGCACCTAGGTTGCTTGAGGAATCTAAAAAGGCCATGCTTGAAAAGGAAGGTACCATACAAAAATTGAAATCTCAACTTCTTGAATTTGAATCAAAAATTAAAAACTTAGAGTTGGAATTACTTAAATCACATTCTTGTCAATCACACATAGGGGATATAGAAATTTTAAAAGTGAAAATCCAAACTCTAGAGACCGAAAATAGGGCTTTAAGATCGCCTAGTGAATTCTCAAAAGTCACTAGTCTCGATCCCTACTATGTAGAAAATTTGATCAATGCCAATTTGAATCGAAAAATCGGTAAAATGGGCATTGGATACAAGAAGGGTCAATCCTCATTTGAATCAAATTATTCACAAAGCCCAAAAGAAAATGGGGAACTTACTCAAAACTTAAACAAAGTCAAGTTCAATCGCAAAAAGTATTTAGATTACCAATTTTATTCCAAACATGGTAAAACACCCTTGATAAAGGAGTCAAATAAAGGGACAACTCCTCCAACCACAAATGCAAAACAAAACCAAAAGTCTCAAAATTATGCATTCAAGTACAAATTTTCTAACAAAAACCACAAAAATGAAAACAAGTTTCAAAATAATGATAGGAACACATTCACTCCAAAAAGGTCAAATAAAACTTATTTCAAAGGACCGGATGGATGGTTTTACGAAATTCACAATAAAAATGCTTTACAAAACAAAAATCAAAGAAATGGTTTGACTAGAGATGTTCCCCAACATTACAACAAATTTGACTCAAACAAAAATAAGTCTTATCCATCTAAAGTTACAAATCATAGGAACCAAATTCAAGAAGTGAAAGATAAATATCAAAGCACCTTCAAGCATGGCTCAACAAATGTCAAGCAATCGGTCACATTTTGTAACTATTGTTGTAGAATTGGCCACACCTCATTAGAGTGTAGATTTAGGAAAGGAAGCAACAAATCAAATGTTGTTTGGATTCCCAAAGCTAAATTAGTTTAAAGTTGTAATTAAAATCTCCCCAACCTAAAAACAAAAATCATTAAGGAAGGGGGAGATTCCAACAAAGTATATGTTAATTGCAAATATATATACTCCTGTAGGTGTGTTTGATTACAACTCATAAAGAAAATGCTATGTTATCTTTTGTTGTGCTATGAACTTTTACTATTTCTATGTTGTATGCCTTGACCTTCTATTACTTTGCTAGGTGTATGGTTGCATGCTTACTTCTAAATTGTTCATCTTTCATGATTCCATGATTAATTTTCTAAATTTATGTCACATATTCTCAAATTGAGGGGGAGTGCATATTTTGAGGGGGAGCACTCTTAATTGTGCTATTTGATGTTATTTTATCTCCCTTTCGTCGATTTTCAAAAAGGGGGAGAAAATGCAAGACATGCAAACACCGATTATTTGGAAAATTGAAATTTTGGAAAAATCGATATATGCACTTACTTGCGTTGTATGTTTTGCAAATCGTCAAAAGGGGGAGATTGTTGTTTCAAGCAATTCTCTTTTAGTCTATTTGACTAATTTGCAAAACATACAATTATTGAATTTTACGTTTTTCTCTATGTTAGAAAGAATGCAGGTTCAAGGAAATTGGAATTGCAATTTAGAGCACTTGGACTGAAGAAATCATCAAGTTATTTATCAAGAATTTAAACTGTAAATTAATAATTGGTAAAGTAGCTTTGATGTTGAAAAACAGGGATAAAACGTTGGAACGATTAACAAAACGTTCAGACGTTTTTCTATGTGAAAAATCTGGAGATTAATCGATTAAAAAGCTGGAAAAACATTCTAAAACGTCCCAGACGATTGTCAAAACGTCTGGACGATTTAAATAAATTCTCAGACTTCAAATTGCATTTTGATCGATAAATCTCCAGAGGAAAACGTCCTGAGACGTTTGTTAACCGTCTGAGACGTTTGTTAACCGTCTGAGACGTTTTAGCAAATCTCACAGAAATTTGAATTTTTGACCTAAGTTGAACTAAAACGTTTTCATCGTTTTACAAAACGTTGGGAATCCTCGGAGAATCTGTGGATGACCCATTAGCTTGGGATAGATGTGCCGTTTGTCAAACCCGAGGAAATTATCGGCACATGTTCCATTGTGATGGATGCGAAGAAGCTTTTCATCCCGGATGTCTAGCCCGCAGATCACCTCGGAACCATGGTGATCCCCGTTTCACATCCTTCACCTGCAGGAGATGTCTGGATCAAGAACGCCGGGCTAAGCGCTCCCGTCATGAATAGGATTAGCTTTATAAATTATCGCGGGACTAGCCCGCCTTTTGTTTTAATTCTATGTCAACTTTATAACTTTACATTTATGTTCATGTAGTAAACTTAGTCGAGGTTTCTATCTCGTGCTGTTTTGATTCTTATATGTTTTGCATAAGCATTTTATTACTTAATGCTACCTAATGCGAGTCAATTTAACCGTCTCGGGAATGCCGAAAGCCTGTCATCTCATTAACGAGGCACACTGCCCAATGACATTTATGGCTAGTAGCTGGCGGCTACCTATTTAGGCAATATGGCCCACGCTTATTTATGGCAATATTTCCCCTAACGACTATAAATACCAGCGTCACCATACGGTAAAGGGCACATTTCACTCTTTACCTCTTATCATTTTTCACCTATCTACTTCCGAGATGCCTTTCAAGAGAGTTGCTTCCAAAAACAAAACACCCCTTGATCGTGGTCATAGTCGCGATGTCCAACCATCAAGGCAAGGCCACAACTCACCTCCCCCTAATCCTCGATATTCTCGGGACACAATACGGGCCCTATCTCGGCCTGAGCGATGGACCCTCCTCCAACATTTTCCCGAGAAAGATTTGGATTGGATGCTCACGAATGAGGACCTCCAAATCGGTGACCTTCTTGACCTCACCCTTGCTAACGCACCCTCGTTCACCAAGGAAGACGAGAACAACATTTATAAATTCAATCTCGAGCCCAAGATGCGTAGGTGCATTATCTGCCGTTACAAAGAAGACAAGCACGAGATGGTGAAATGTCGGGGGTGCCATGAGTGGAGTTGCTTCACCCATTATGACATCCAAGGTCGGTCAGACCCTCGTCGCCGGTTTTGGAAATGTCCCGGGTGTTTATCACGCAATACCGGAGGTCCAACGTTGTACACCGCCACTGAACCCGAGCTCACATCGGATAACCTCTTCGAGGATACCGACAATGAGATGGTGTAAGTGTGATTTTCAACTTAGAAAAACGACATCACACTCGTCTTTTAGCTGAACATGGCTATCACGGTGCATGGAAGGCGTGACATGACAGACAGCGCCCATGGTGGAAATATTCTTCCAGGCACTTTATAATATCATGTCTCATGTTTAGTCTAATTAGGCGTTGTATGATTTCGATGTTTTACTAGATCGAGGCGTTGTATGATTTCGATGTTTTCTTATATTCCGACTTGTTCTATTCTTGAAATATCAATGATTACGTATAACTTCTATGTTTCACTTCTTTCATTTTTTGACTAACTCGGATACCATTTTCCTTGTCAAATTCTAACTCGTACACCATCTTACTTGTTCCACGGTGGGCACCTAAAAAAAATGGTAAGTATATTAATACATTAACTGTCGGAGGTATACCGAGATAGGTATATGATAACACATTATCGCTCGTAACAAGACATGTATCCGACATATGCCGCACCCTTGTTATTACAGCTCGACTAATATACAAATGTCGGTAATAGAAACCGTGTTTTACGAGTTATTCACCTTCAAGTCGAAAGCATCTCGCCGATGCATTCCGACTTCGGGGGCTAATGATAGGGCCATGTTCCACAGGCCCTTTTACTTGTTCCAAACTGGGCCATGAAAGACTGGGATTCGGACCTTTACAAGGCCAACCCGACGTCATATGAAAAAGCCCAAAGATCCACTAAACCGAGGCCCAACTCGATATACGGGATAGCCGTGGAAACTGCTAGCTTAATGCCCACGTCCCAGAAACGGCTGGTTTAATGCCCACGTCCCAATAACGGACGACATAACTGCCCACGTTCCCCCATAAACGTCCGAGATGGCGGTTATGGCTGGACTATATAAGGCAGGAAGCCCCAGGAAACAGGGGACGCAACTTTTAACCAAGAGAGAGATCATACAGGTCAGAGTCCGAATCTCTCACAATCCACCCCGAGTTCCTAACTCGATCTTTACTTCGGCCTGCCATCTTTTGGCAGAGCGAACCCAACTCAGTCCAATCTCCCATACGGCCTCATCTCCCGAGATAGGACGTATCACACATGTAATAAAAGATTTCTATAACTTCAATAGATTGAGAGAAGAAGTCAGACAACAAGTTTAGGGAGCAAGGATCTTACTATGTTATACACCATTAGTAATAGAAGGGAACGAGAAAGTACACAGTGAGCAGCTCCAATTTCTCAAGCTAAGCTAGAGAGATATAACCCTAGCTAGCGATATGAAAAAGGACGGACTCAAACAGAAATTTCGACATAGAAGAAAGTGAAAAGTGAGCGGTGAAAGAAGTAAAAAGTAAAATATCTCAAAGAATAGGAACAGACTTAAACAAAGATTATATTTTTATTCTATTTAATTGAGCTGCTACTAACTTGAAAAAATGAACTATTTAACAGTTTTTCTTTGAATTTAAGATAATGAAGAAGAAGAATCAGCAGAATTTTATGTAACAAAATATGTGATGAGAAATATAAGGCTTTACTATTTACGGGTCAAAGAAATAAAGTGAATTACTGTGGTGGTTAGAGGAGAACCATTGGATATTTTATTTTATGTGCCACCACTACCAATAAGACACCACTTTGGAGCGTGGATATTACTGGTCATGATGATATTCATTTATATATATATAAAAAAAAATCGGTGGTGCTTTGTGCACCATGACTTGCATTTTATATTCTATCACAAAAGTTATTTCTTATTTTGATTTTAGAACATTACTTATGATCTGGAAAGTCAGTGATGGATCGTCAAAACCTATCTGATTAACTCTTTCTACAAGTCTTGAATAATGAATACAAGTCAATGGATATTCATTCTAACAAAGTAAAAATACTCTAAAAAAATATATATATGAAATCAGTCTTCAGTTAAGAATTCAATATTTATATCACAATTAGCGGCTCGGATTTGATCGTTCAAATTTCAGAAGTCGAGATTTGAATGCAAAAATATAGGGACTTCTTTTTTTTTCCTTTTTTTTGGAGTAAGGTGGCAATGCTATCTTACGATTTTCATTGATTAAAGAAAAATATTTACATCTCTTTTTAATAAATTATGAATATGTACACATAATTTTAATGAAAACGATTAATTGGCCGCATAATTCTGATTAATCGACCGCATACCAATTAATCGCTTGACGGTACCCCATCCGTCCGACGAGCGCATATCGTATTTACGATTAAAAATAACAGAAAAAACTAAAAAAGGGAAAAGGCCGTTACTATAAGCCGTTTAACAATAAGTTTGGGACGCTTTTTTGGGCTACGAAGCAAAGAACACTAATAGAGGTTGAGTCTGAGGCACTACCAAAAGAAACCAATTTTTTTGGGCCCACCACTCTCTCAAGAAACAGCCCATATATCTCCTACACTATACCGTTACAAGCTTCCTTTATTTGTTGAAAATTAGAAGGAAACATAAGAAATATATTAAATGAGCAATTACATAAAAACTTTGTTCATGCACTGTTAGTGTGAACCTTTTCTTGTTTTTACTCTCTATTTATTATTTTTTTTGTGTGTGTGGGGAGCAATAAAATCAACGGCTCATGTTACTCCATTTGATGCTATAAATTATCCTGTGTCTTAAAACAACATATTTCAACCAATCTCTCCTCCTCAATTCTCAAACAACATAATTAATTCAAGTCAAATTAAACCAATTATATATTTCATTATGGTGGTACCTGGTGAGGTGAAGATTGGGCATGTAGACGATATTCAAGAACTAAGACGGGCTCAGCCGAGCGTGGTACCAAAGAGATACGTGCGAGAGGATGACGAACAACCTGTTCGATCTAGGGTTCGCACGTCTTTAGAGGTGCCCATGATCAACATGGAAAAGTTAGACGGAGATCATGGCGACGAGTTGGTCAGACTAACTGTTGCTTGTCAGGATTGGGGCTTCTTTCAGGCAAGTATTAATTATTTTGTTTATTGAAACATATATTATGGAAATTGATTGAAAACTTATGCTTTATTAATGATTAGGTGGTGAACCACGGGATTGAGGAAGGTTTGCTTGATGCAATGGAGGCGGTAACGAGGGAGTTCTTCATGCTACCTCTAGAAGAGAAAGAGAAATATCCAATGGCACCCGGTACCATCCAAGGTTACGGTCACGCATTTGTTTTCTCAGAAGAGCAGAAGCTTGACTGGTGCAACATGCTGGCACTCGGTGTGGAGCCCGCCTTCCTACGCAACCCTAAGCTCTGGCCCACAAAACCAGAGAAATTTAGGTATCCATATCTACCTTTGGTTTGGTGTTCATTTATAATATCAATAATTAAAGGTGCTGCTACTATATATAGGTAACTTTTTCATAAATAAAGCGATTGAGCTGGTAACATTTATATCAACCGCAGTGAAACTTTGGAGCTGTACTCATCCAAAGTAAGAATTCTTTGCCAAAAGCTACTAACACACATGGCCCGCACTCTCGGCATTTCATCGGACACATTCAACCAGATGTTCGGCGAAGCGGTACAAGCTGTGAGAATGAACTACTACCCGCCGTGTGCACGGTCCGACTCGGTGCTTGGGCTGAGTTCTCACTCTGATGGCAGCGCTATAACCATACTGCAACAGGACACGGCATGTGTCGGACTCCAAGTGCTGAACAATGACATGTGGGTCCCAGTGAAACCGCTCCCTCATGCCTTGGTCATTAACATAGGAGACACTCTTGAGGTGAGGTCCAAGTCTTACTGAATTGGAAAATTTAATACAGTAATTAAAAGCCTTGCAAATATAATGTATAGATAATAATAATTTGAATGAACAGGTGATGACAAATGGGAAATACAAGAGTGTGGAGCACAGAGCAGTGACAAACGAAGACGAGGAGAGGTTGTCAATCGTCACATTCTACGCACCGAGCTACGATGTGGTGTTGGGTCCACTGTCAGAGCTAGTGACACATGATGAAGGCAGCAAGTACAAAACATACAATCATGGAGAGTACAGTCGCCACTATGTGACCAACAGGCTTCAAGGAAAGAAGACCCTTGAATTTGCTAAGATTGGGCCTACCACCTAGCATTAGTGCATTAGTCCATTACCATTAATTTAATTTAATTCTTGCTCCCTCAGTGCCGATGCTTTAAATTATTACATGCGAAATGCTCATTCTCTTATCTTCGTATATCATATTGTATCATATATGGGGGTTGGTGGATAATTATGATATTGTTATTTATAGCCTTATAGGTGTCTAAGAAGTGCTTCCTCCGCTTTGGTTGTTGACTTAATTAATTGCTGTACAATAAAAAACTTACAGTGTGTCATGTCAGTGTGATAAAGTAATTAGTGCTTGAAGAGAGAAGCAGTTTTGTCTTTTTGTTAATTAGTGTATTTATTAAATTATAACGACCTTCGCTACTACTAAAGGCAACCAAAATTCAAAAAAATATTAATCATTCCAAAATCTGGCGCGTCTTGGGCGAAACGGGCTGGGTAATAATTATTGGGCCGGATAATTACAGCTTGAATTTGAAACGAAATGGGCTGGGTAATAATTATTGGTCCGGATAATTACATTTTGAATTTGAAACGAAACGGCCTATAATTAAGCATTGCAGTATATTAAGCCTTGCTTCTCTGATCCATCTTTCACTGAAAGAGGTGCTACTTTTACCCGATTATCCGGATTTGATCCAGAACCGAACCGGATACGAACTGGAACTGACCCGGATCCGATTAATTTGGATAGGGTATGGTTTAAAAAATATAATTGGCCAAATTATGGGTACGGTTACAAAATTAATAATTTAATATCCGATCTGAATCCAAACCGGAACCGCTACTGTAATGGATAGGATATGAGTTTGATTTAATTATCCGACCCATAACCGAACCCGACCCAATACCCGTATAAATACCCGATAAAATAATAATACCATTTCTTTATAATTATTTAATATAAAAACATATATTAATAACTATGAAAAGACAATTATTTGTAGTTTTTTTTTAATTTCTTAAATGAAATTTATTGCTCTTTTCACACAGATCATTGAAATCAAATGTCACGTTCATCTTTTACCTATAAACTTTCAAAGCTAATTAATTCTTTTCTTGATCTCTTTGTCTATCATATATCTTTTTTTCTACACGGATCATTGAAATTTATTGCTCTCTTTCCCGATTAAAACAAATTGGTATTAATATTCTATCATGAATTTTTGGAACCATAGAATGAAATCACCATTTCTAATATTTTACTTTCTAAAATTATCTCACATTCAATATTTTAGAGCAGATTTTAATTTATATTATAATGATATATTATGTGAGATATTTAGAAAATTATAATTATATTTAAAACGTAAAGGGTTTCTCAAATTCTTCTGAGTTGCGACATGTACCCGCTCCGGATCCGGACCCGTTCTGAATCCGAACCGGACCCGATAACCACAAACAAGTTATGGGTATCTATCTACTCGGAACCGAAAGAATGAATCCAAAATATCTACGAGTAGATAGGTATTCGGATCCGGACCCAACCCGTTTGAAACTAATAAGTATATAGATCGAAATTCAGATCCGAACACTTTTAGAGTACGGATCCAAATATAATAGTACCCGGACCCTACCCGACCCGATAACACCTCTATTCACTGTCATATCTTGACCTGGTACAAGTTGAGTTGCATTTTGTACTAGAAAGAAACAGAACGATGTTGTCACCTGTATTGAAAGAAAACTGATCTTTCCTGTTTATATTATTATATATCGATGGCCTTGAAATTATTCTTGGATGAAGAATTTAAGATCAAAGAAAATTATCAGGTAATTTAAAGTCAACCACATATCACCATCTGTCTGGCTGCTATGAAATCAATTGTACAACCTGTTCCTGTTCCTGTGTTTAATTGCTTGTACAGTCAGGGGCGGAACCCACATATCACCATCAGTCTGGCTGCTATGAAATCAATTGTACAACCTGTTCCTGTGTCAATTGCTTGTACAGTCAGGGACGGAACTAAATTTTTTTAATAAAGGGGGCTGAAAATTAAAATATACAATGTGGTGAGTGAGATTTGAACTCAAGACATCTCAACTATAAAATAGAGCTCAACCACTAGACTACAAGTAAACATTTGATTATTATTGAGAGATAGTAGACTATATAGAAAGTTCTAAAAAAATTAAATTTAATTAAATTTCAATATAAATAACTAAAATTTTCAAATAATAAAAATGACTTAACCACTTTTCCAATGCATTGAGATCCGCCCCCGTGTACACAGTTGTACATCAAGACTCAGAAACTTGTGACATTGCCGCTATGTCAATATTTATTCTTCTCCGGGTTCAATTTTTCAGTAGCAGTGATGTCAAGCTGCCATTTGTTGTTTTGCACACGTATATATATAAACAAATATATCACAATGCTGGCTGCTATGAAATCAGGTTTGAACGCCACTTTGTCATATTGGTTCTTTGATTGCTTATATATCAAGGTTGCCAAATGCCAATTGTCAATTGCTGCGCGCATCAGTTTTCGTCACATCGATTATAAAATTTCTGCTAATTTAGAATCGAACACATATCACAATGCTGACTGCTATGAAATCAGGTTTTAAGCCACTATGTCAATATTGGTTCTTCATTGCTTCTGCGTCATATTTCGCCACGCAGATTAGAAAATTTCTGCTAAAAGAGTGGACTCAATCAAAATTGATGGTTATTTTTTTTTTTAAAAGAGGCATAAGAGCCCATTTCATTTCTGAAATATTTAATTACAAAAATCAGTTCCACTAGCCAGAAGCTAGGCTGAGACATCCAGATTCATAACAAGGAAAGAAATATAATGGGTTTTGAGGAGATTTAAAGAAATGATGAACTTAACAATTTTATTGAAAAAATTCTAATCTTTACATATCCTGTACATGGATATTTATAGCCTAACATTCCTATGTACCTCTATTAGCCGTTGGGCTCATTCCTATTTTACAATGGCTGGATCTGTTGCCTAATTACATCATGATTATATCCTATTTACATAAATCAAGCTAGGTACCATATATGGATGCTAGCTGATTTGTTGCCTATCTATGCCTATGATGATTATTCTGAGGCTGATATTCTAATTTATCAACACTCCCCCTCAAGTTGGACTCGAACAAATTAATTGAGCCCAACTTGCTAAGTATATTATTGAATGTTGATTTTTCGAGCGCCTTGGTGAAGATATCAGCAAGTTGCTCTTGACTTTTGACAAATGGTGTCTCAATTTCTCCTGATTGCACTTTGTCTCGAATAAAGTGACAATCAACTTCTATGTGTTTCGTTCTTTCATGGAAGACCAGATTTGATGCAATGTGCCGTGCTGCTTGGTTATCACAGTACATTTGCATAGCTTCTTTGCACTCCACCTTCATGTCTTGAAGTAACTGTTTGATCCAAGTAAGCTCGCTTGCTGTGGATGCCATAGCTCGGTATTCTGCTTCCGCACTTGATCTTGCCACAACGTTCTGCTTCTTGCTTTTCCAAGTTACTAAGTTGCCACCTACAAATGTACAAAATCCTGTGGTTGATTTTCTGTCACAGCTTCTGGCTCAATCTGCATCAGAATAACCAACCACATTGTTATTATTATTATTTTTCTTCATCCAGATTCCTTGACCCGGAGTACCTTTGAGATATCTTAATACTCTATCAATGGCACTCAAGTGACTGGTACGTGGAGCATGCATGAATTGGCTTACAACACTAATTGCAAATGCAATATCAGGTCTAGTGACTGTAAGATATATTAATTTTCCTACTAACCTCTGATACTGTCCTATGTCAGGTAGTGGTTCACCATCTAGTGGTCCAAGTTTAATGTTGGTTTCCATTGGAGTACTAGTTGGTTTTGCTCCTATTTTACCAGTCTCTTTTAACAGGTCAAGGACATATTTTCTTTGAGATAAAAATAGGCATTTGCTTGAGTGGGCTATTTCTATTCCAAGAAAATATGAGAGTTGGCCAAGATCCTTGATATCAAATTCATCTTTCAAGGATTGCTTAACTCTTTTGATTTCTTCATTGTCATTTCCAGTAATTATGATATCATCTACATAAACAAGGATGATGGTGGTAGAATTTTGTGTATGTTTGATAAACATGGAATGATCTGCTGAACTTTTAACAAAATTATTTTTTTGAAGGGAAAAGCTTAGTTTGGCATACCATGCTCTTGGAGATTGCTTTAGGCCGTAAATTACTTTCCTTAGTTTACATACCAGTGATGGATTCGATGTACTTTTGTGGCCTGGAGGAAGGGTCATGTAGACTTGTTCTTCCAGAGTTCCTTGGAGAAATGTATTTTTTACATCCATTTGAAATAGGTTCCACCCTAGGTTGGTAGCTACTGATAATAGAATTCTAACTGTGCTCATTTTGGCTACTGGTGCAAAAGTCTCTTGATAATCAATACCATAAGTTTGGGTGTATCATTTAGCTACTAACCTAGCTTTATATCTTTCAATTGTGCCATTACTATTGTATTTAATTTTGTAGACCCATCTACATCCTACTGGTTTTTTTCCTTTTGGTAAATGTACAATATCCCATGTGTTATTTTTTTCTAAGGCTAAAAGCTCTTCTTTCATAGCTTTATACCAGATTGGATCTAGGTTGGCTTCCTCAAAACTATTTGGTTCGGTTTGGTTAGTTATCTTACCCAAGTAGGCCTGATATTCAGGAGATACCTTTTTGTAAGAAATGGAATCTTGAATTGGATACATCACCTGATGTGACACATAGTCCCTGAATTTGATGGGTGGTTGAGTTTGTTGTGGGGACCTTCTCAAGGCAATTCCTTCTTGAGTTGGTTGAGTTGGTTCCTCATTTGATGAATGAACTGTTTCCTCATTTGACTCTTGAATTTGTTCCTCATTTTCTCCCCCTGAAGGGATTGCACTTGATTCTCCAATTTGTCCTTCATTCACAACCTGTTCTTGATTTGTCTCTTCAGGAAACACAAAATTATTTGGAGATAACAGAATTGGTTGTCTTGGTGTATTTGTTTGTTCATTTGTGTGATTATAGGGTTTGTTTTCGAAAAATGACACATCTCTTGAAAAATAAAGTTTATGGTTTTTGGGATCATAACACTTATACCCTTTTTTCTCGGAAGAGTATCCTAAAAATATGGCTTTAACTGAATTTTTATCTAATTTGTCATGTCTTTTTATGTGCACAAAACATGTACACCCAAATACTCGAATATGGTCAAGGTCAATTTTTCTACCATTGAGAATTTCTAAGGGACTCATATTTTTTAATTTTGCACTTGGTAATCTATTTATAAGGTAGGCTGCTGTTAGTACTGCATCTGACCAATAATTTTTTGGAACATTATTTTGAAACAAAAGTGATCTAGTGACTTCAAGAAGATGACGGTTTTTCCGTTCTGAAACTCCGTTTTGTTCAGGAGTATTTATGCATGTGGTTTGATGTAGAATTCCTTTTAATTTAAAAAATTCTATAAAATTTTTGTTTACATATTCTGTCCCATTATCCGATCTAAAAATCTTTATTTTTTCATTATATTGATTTTCAATGAAATTGAAAAATTCCTGAAAACATGAAAAAACTTCATCTTTTCCTTTTAAAAGATAGATCCAAGTTGTACGAGAATAATCATCAATAAATGTAACAAAGTACTTAAAATTGTTATAGGAATTAATAGGAGCTGGACCCCATACATCTGAATGAATTAAATCAAAACATTTTTCTGATACGCTAGTAGATAAAGAAAATGGTAATCTAGTTTGTTTTGCAAACTTACAAATATCACAATTACTTGAGTCTAGATTATAACAAAAAAGTTTACTTAAAATTCGATCAGACGGATGCCCAAATCTCCAATGTAATAACTTGTCACGATCTATCGAACCTAGTGACACAAGACATTTATTTGTGGTTTCTTCAAGATAATAAAGACCGTTTTGTAAAAAAACCCTCACCAATCTTCTTCCATGATTCTCGGTCCTGAAATATCACTTTATTTGGTGAGAATATTACATCACAATTCAAATCTTGGGTAATTTTGCTAATAGATAATAGATTTGAATTAAAATTAGGCAAGTATAAAATATTTTCTACATCCTTTGTAAAAAAATTTGTGTTTCCAGTTCCACCAATTTGGACTTTATCTCCATTTGCTATAATTACGTGTTGTGGTTCCTTAGGTTGTTTAATATTTTTTAATTTATTTTGGTCCCATGTCATATGGTCGGTAGCACCTAAGTCAATAATCCATTTACTTGGGTTATTTCATAAATTTGCAAATTTTGAATTATCACAACTGTTGGAACAAATTAAATTAGAATTATAGAATACTAAACCTGTCTGTTGCTGCAACAAACCATTTAACTGAGTAAGCAACTAAGTCAGCTGCGTAGTTGATGCCACAGAGGATCCTGAGGGATCTGTTGAGACATTGCTTGGAGTATTCGCGAACCCTCCCTGTTCAATTTCATTTGAATCGACAACTTTGTTTATTTCACCGAAATTAGCAAACTTTGCTCCCTTTTTTCCGCCGCCCCAGTTCCCCTTTTCTCCTTTATTGCGGTTCGGCCGGAGGTGAGGATGAAGCACCCAGCAGCCTTTGCGGTTGTGCCCTGTGCGTTTGCATTCGTCGCACCAGTCGGTAGCTGAGGTCCCTCTCGTCACCTTGGCCGGATCCCTAGGGTTAGGGTTTGAGTACTGCACCTTGAAAACTCGGTTGCTCTCTGACTCGGCTGGCGGTTGAGGGTTCATGAGAGCTCACCTAGATTGTTCTTGGTCGATTCTTGCTACCACATCATTGAAGCTCGGCATGTTGGCCGACGCCAAGATTTGAGATCTAATCGGTTCATAGCTTTGATCGAGGGCCCCTAGGTAAGTGAAAATTAAGTCTAGCTCGGATCTTTTTTGGGTTTCAGTCGGGTCTGTTGTTGGTGGGAGGTAGACATTGAGCTCCTCCCATTTTGAGAGGATTTCGGTTACTAATTCATTGTTACTTTGGGTACCCTGTTTAATTTGGGCAAGCTTTTGTTTAACGCTGAAAATATGCGCAAAGTTTTTTTGTTGGCCATACCTTCTTTTAGCTTTTTCCCAAACTTCTTTTGATGTGTCGGAATACATGAGCACATTCGAAATCTTGGATTCCATGGTGCTGAGTAGCCATGACATGATCATTTGATCGGTGGTCACCCATTCTTCTATTTTTGCGCTTTCTTCAGGGGTTGGCTCGTTTAGTTTGGCTGCTTCAGGTTTTCCTTTGGTTCCAGTGACAAAATTTAGTTTTCCTTTGCCACCGAGACCGATTGTTACGGATCTGGACCAGGGAATATAATTCCTGTTGCCGTTGAGGATGATGTTTGTGATTTTGGTGTTGTCGGATTGAGACATGGTGATTTTTGAGTTGTTTGTATGCTTGAGGTTTCTGTTGTTGCGGAATTTCTTGAGTCAGGAATTGTCATGCTCTGATACCATAATGGGTTTTGAGGAGATTTAAGGAAATGATGAACTTAACAATTTTATTGAAAAAATTCTAATCTTTACATATCATGTACATGGATATTTATAGCCTAACATTCCTATGTACCTCTATTAGCCGTTGGGCTCATTCCTATTTTACAATGGCTGGATCTGTTGCCTAATTACATCATGATTATATCCTATTTACATAAATCAAGCTAGGTACCATATATGGATGCTAGCTGATTTGTTGCCTATCTATGCCTATGATGATTATTCTGAGGCTGATATTCTAATTTATCAACAAAATATATCAAAACTAACAGCCAAACACAGGAGCTGTCTAAACACCAAAAGTAGGATAAAGTAGAGCTAACTAAGCCACATAGTAATGGGCTAAGGAAGTATATTGCCAAAACAAAACAAAAGCAATTGTGAGTCTTCATGCAGGAGGTATCTGCTCATCAGGGTCCTGGTAGAGCACCATTTCCAAAGGCATATAACTTGCTAATGGTATTGCATCCTCCGTCACTGGGAGCCATTCACCAGCAGCAGCCTGTAGACTAGAGTTTAGGTGACCTGTCCAATAGAGCACCATAGATTTGATCAGTAATATTAGATATCTAGCTGTTTGAGGTGATTTATTATTAAAGCAAAGATCATTTCTGTGTTTCCATAGATTCCAGCATAGGGCACTGAAAACAATTAAAAAACTAGTTTTTGGCACAGCAGATAAATGACAAGCAAAACTAATGATATCAGTGAAATTATCCCAAGTATGCATGATTTCTTGAATTTGTCCTAACCAGAACCAAATTTGTTGAGTCAGAGGGCATTTAAGGAACAAATGGGTGACAGTTTCAATTTCAGGGCAAAGTAAACATTGTTGGTCTCCATTCCACCCTTTGTTAACTAAGTTGCTTTTAGTAAGAATTTTATTATGTTGGGTAAGCCACATGAACACCCTAATTTTAGGTGGTACTGGTAATGTCCACCATAGCAAGGGTAATATGGGTATAATTCCTCTAAAATTAAGAAATTTGTATAAATATTGGGTAGAAAACTTCCCTGATGTTTCCCATCTCCATGACAATGTATCATTATAATGAGTGAAGGATGTAACACTAATTATTTGTAGAATTTCTAACCAATCCTTGAGATTTGCCCCAGTTAGAGTGCTGTTGTATTGTATTCTAGCCCCCTGAGAATGAATGACCTCCTCTAATAATATATTTTTATTCCTACAAAGTTGGTATACAAATGGATATCTGGTAGCTAAAGAACAATTTAGATACCAAATGTCAGTCCAGAATTTAGCTTGTGAATGTCCCCCTAGTAAATATGTCACACTAAGATTGCCTATATGTTCTAATTTAACAATGCTAGCCCAAAAAGGAGATAAAGGGGTGGAGGGGTGATTATCATACTTAAATTGTATCATAGATTTCCACATCCCTTGATATTCAGCATTTTTATATTTCCACCACCATTTTAATAGTAATGCTATGTTCATTTCATTTCCAAATTGTTTTGCTACACATATAGTCTCCCAATTCATCAGTGCATATTTAAACTTATTTTCAGAACCTTGCCATAGGAACCTACGTCTAATTTTGTCTATGTCTTTAAGTACAGTAGCAAGGATTCTAAAAACTGACAATGCATATAAAGGAATGGAAGTTAAAACTGAATTGAGGAGAGTAACCCTACCACCTATTGATAATAATTGTCATTGCCAACTAGGTAATCTTTTTTCTATTTTGTCTATTAAAAAGGTCCAATCTGCAACAAAGAGTTTACTCCTATGTAAAGAAAGACCTAAGTACTTAATTGGGAAATTTCCTTGCTGACATCTAAACATCTGATGTATATTTTCAGATTCAGGGCTATTTAAAGTGTACAGTTCAGTTTTTTCATAGTTTATTTTGATGCCAGACAAAGCTTCAAAAGCAAGCATGGCCCACCATGCATTTTCTACATTGGTTTCATTGGCTGCTAGGAATAGAATGGTATCATCTACATAATGGCAATTGGTAACTGCTAAATTATCTATACAAGCTGGACCTAAACCTTGAAGAACATTGGCATTTCTACCTTTATGAAAAATCTTACTAAGTGTATCTGCTGCTAAAATGTATAAGAAAGGTGACAAAGGATCACCCTGTCTAACACATCTCTTACAATAGAAATACTATGTGAGTTCACCATTTATAGTAAGACATGATTGGGAACTGTGTAACTACAGAGTAATCCATTGTATTCATTTTTTGCCAAAATTTCTACTAGTGAATACTTCTAAGAGGTAATCCCAATGTATCTTATCATAAGCTTTTTCAAAATCTACCTTAATTATTACTCCAGGTTGATTACTAAGTTGACAGGAATGTATGATTTCCTGACTAAGAATCATATTATCTAAGATGTATATATTTTTGAGAAATGCTGATTGGCTGTGATCAATTAACCTTGGCATTACTTGTTCCATTCTAATAGTGAGTAATTTGGAAAGGATTTTAAAGCTACAGTTAACTAAACTAATATGCCTAAATTTTTTAATGAGAGTAGCACCTTTTTCTTTTGGGATAAGGCAGATACAAGACTTGTTTAGTTTATGTAAATCCAACTTATGGTCATAGAAATAATGCAAGAGAAGCATCAAATCAGATTTAATCAACTCCCAAAAGAATTGGTAAAAAACTTAAAACTAAATCCATCAGGACCTGGAGCCCCATTAGGTTCTGAAGAAAAAAACAGCTTGTTTAAGCTCTATTTCTGTGAATGGTCTCTCTAATTTTCACTGTTCAAAGTCTAGTAGTATATCACTAGGTTCCCAAATTTTTTTTATCTAAATGTCCATATTTAAAACCATATGTCCCTAATAAGTCTTTATAGTAATCCAAAGCATGTTGTTTAATGTCATTCATATTATAGTTAAGGGAACCATTAATCTCTAAAGCATGAATCATATTTTTTCTAGATCTGTGGGTGGCAATGGTGTGAAAAAATTTAGTATTTGAATCCCCTTGTTCCAACCATTGTTGTCTAGATTTAGTTTTCCAATGTGTTTCCTCTTCCTGATAAATTGTATCTAATCTAGTTTTACTATATACCCATTGGTCTTCTTCTAAAGGTGTGAACTCCTATTTTCTTTAATGATTTCTAAATCATGTATAATATCATTTAATTGGGATTTTTCTTTTTTCTTTTGACCATAAAAACTCCTAGACCAACCTTGAATTTTTTTCCTAACATGTTTAAGTTTCCTATTCCAGCTAGCAGCAATATCTACCACTGTCAAATGTTTTTCAGACCACCATTTTGGCATTAACCTAATAAACTCTTCTTGTTCAGTCCAAATTGGATCAAATCTAAATTTATGAGGTTTAGAATGTGTATTGTTAGAGGTTTGGAACAGCAAAGGGCAATGGTCAGAACCAGTGCTATTAAGGTCAGAAATGGAACTAAAAGGGTATTGTTGGTCCCAAGCTAAAGAAGTGAAAATTCTATCTAACAGAACAAAATGTCTACCATTATTCCAAGTATATTTTCTAGTTTGTAATTTATGTTCTATCAGGTGATGTGAATTTACAAAGGAGTTAAAATGTCTACTTAGTGGAACATCAAAATTTGGTCAAGATTTTTCCTCCTTTTTTCTATTGGAATTAAAATCTCCACACACTAACCACGTATCTCTATTGGAGTCTTTAACTTGAGAAAGCTCCTCCCAAAAGGATTGTTTAAGGTTTCTTAAGACTGGCCCATATACTATAGTAATTTTCCATTTTGTGTTATCTCTTTTGTGTTCAACTATCACATCTAGACAAAATGTATGAACTGTATAGTGTAATAGAGTTACTTTATTACTATCACAACCAAAAAGGATGCCCCCTGACCTGTCTCTAGATGGAACCCAGACCCACTGATCTATTCTATTGGACAAAGATCTCAAAGTTCTGTTTGAAAAATCCTCCTTCTTAGTTTCTTGAATAGCTACCAAGTCTACATGATGCTTTACTAATAATTCTCTAAGTATCTGTTTTTTCCTATTATAATTTAATCCTCTACAGTTCCAGTTCAAAAGATTTATATTCATGAGGGAAAGGTATTTACTCTACTAGGTGAACTAATATCTACATTATTATCTACATTATTATAATGACCTAAATCTTCTAAAGTGAGAGTAGCTAATTGAGAGTTTGTCCTAGGAGAACTAAGTAAATTCCTAACTACTATTTCAAATTGTGATCTATCCATCTGTTGAATACTAGCTATGATTAATGGTCTATCTTCAGCACAATGTCCTAAATTTATTTGATAAACTAAGAAAAGATCTATTATTTGTGCTAAAGTCAAAAGGTATTGATTAGACTTATACCTGTAGAGCTGCTACCAGCTTCAACCTTTCTTTTTTGAGCCTTACTCATGGTGGAAGTTGGATCAGCTTGTACAGTCACTCTAAGGCTCCTCCTAGGCTCTGCCAACTTGTTTCTCCTTGGGTTGCTGTCAATCACAGTAGGGGTAGTGACTATTTCTGAGTCTGATATATAGATGGCTTTTGCTGGGGATAAACCTCCAGCACTTCTAAGTCTCCTCCCTATTCCACAAGGTGTTCCAGCATTTTTTTCCTACCCATACCACTGGAGGAACCAGCAGAGGGCTTCCCAGATTTTTTGATGGCCTTGGTAGGTACTTTGATAGATAAAGGTTTTGGTTTTTTTCTCCCCCAAGTGAACTTCGTTTTTGGGACAGGGGTACGATGGGCTGGGTTATTAATAGGGTCATACACCCATTTGGCTGTAGGTTTAGCAGGTGCACTGCTCTGGCCCTTGGTAAGAAGGTTAAATTTTTCAACTTTGTCTAAGATTGTTTCAGTTTCATCTTCATCATCACTATTTTGTGATGTCTCAACAGTGACTGACATGGGGGAAGAATGGATAGGTGAGGAAGGGTCAACAGGTATCTGATGATCTATGTCAGTTACTGGTACACTAGTTGTGTCTATTGCTGGTACAGAATGAGGATCTGTGTTAGCAGATAGAATGGGTGCTGATGCTGTACCAGGGAATGAAGAGGTATTATCTAGTTGAGAAAAAGATGGAACAGATCCTGTAACTAATGTGTGAGGAGGGCTGGCTACCTGGCTTGTCCCAGCCCCCTGATCTCCAGAGGTTTCTCTCCTTTTTGCAGCCCAGGTAAGGAGCTCCATCACCTCATCAACAAGCTCTTCTTCAATTGCCATGTCTAAAGGGTCTTTCCCTCTATTTGCACCCTCTTTTACCAGAATAGGACCTTCAAATCTCAGAGGAGGCTGGTTTGGGAAGGGGTTACCAGCAGGAGTGTCATTCAAATTTACCATACGAACACTCCCTCCTCCCTGCCCAGAGTTATTGTTGTTTTCAGTTGTCATTCTCCTTGTGGTTGGCCCAATGCCCTGTCCCCTCCTTTCACTAGCTCCAAATTCAGTGCCATTAGGGTAAGGTCTCCCTTGTTTACGTCTAGCCCAAGCATTTAGTCCCTCAGTTTTTTCAGTTTCCACCTCTATGTCTATGCTATACTGAGACATAACACCAGCTGGGTCACGATAAGGGACCAGATGGTTTTTAGGAAGTAATTTGAGGTCACAAACTGCAAGTTTCACCCTTACAAACCTAACATCGTATCCACTTTGTGTAGCTGGATCAATCTCTTGTACAAATGCCCCAAACGGGTTAAAAACCCGATCATAATCCCCAAATTCATCCATGAAAATCGGGAAATTATAAATTCTTACCCAAACAGTTTGAAGCGGAATACCTTGGCCAAATTCTCTCTCCCATGCGATGATTGGGAATTGGACATCGACAAGTCGTAGGTATCCGCGAGATGCCACCGAGTCCAACCAGGTCGGATTTAGAGCCTTAATCAGGTATTTAAACTCATCAAACACCGAGGCTACCCATCTGTGTTGATCAAACTGACTTTGGAGTACGTTCTCAACCTTCTCGGGTCCCCAAGCTGCAATGTCGTCTAGCATGAAACTGAGCATCAGATTGGCCTCGATTGCCTGAGATCTGGGGGTGGCGACTAAAGTAACTAGAGGTGGTTTGATCGACATCGAAGTAGCTTCTTCAGATCGGGGGCGAATCACAGCTGAAGGCACTGTTCTAGGTTTAGGAATGGAGGAGAAAGGAGAATGAAGCGGCTCTGTGTGACACTCCGTGGCTTTATGCCCTAGCGATTACACGCAAAACAAATTTGTTTATTTCTACATTGTCTAGCCAGATGTCCGTGATCGCCACATTTCATACAGATTTAGCAGTGGATTTCCTCCGTATCTCAGTGATTTTCCTTCGAACAATCGCTGAATTGGATCTGGGCTGTGTCACGGGGATTGTCTGACGCTTGTGTTCTGGAGGAAGTTGTGCAATCGCGCTATATGTAGGTCGAAATGGGCCTGGAAAGCCCGATGTTGGATATTCCGCCATTAATGGCGCAGAAGATCCAGATACAACTGTAGACATGAATTTGGCACGGAAACGATCAGATAAAAGGCCCATCCGAGCCTTTTGGGCTTGCGCCATCTTTCCCTTTTTTTGTAATTTTTCTTTTTTACTATTTTTTTTCGATTTTTCCTCTCTTTTTTCCTATTTTTTTTTCGATTTTCCTCTCTTTTTACAATCGCCCTAAAATCGCTTTTCAATAGTATCGAATGTCCCAAATTGATGGTTATTTACTTATTTACATATATTCTAGCCAACCTAGCTAATTAATTAAGAACCAGTGCTTTCAAAGCCAACCTAAGGGCTTGCTGAGTAGCTGACACAATTATTAATTGATTAATTAATGATCTTTTATCTACTTCAAAAAAAATTAATGATCTTTTATTGTAAAGAGAATAAGCTAACATGCCACATCAGCAAAAAAGAGAGATTGAATGTTAAAAAATAAAAATAGAACAACAATGAACAAACTCATTTCACTTGTATCACTTGTATTGATCATTAATTACAAAATTTCATCATTAATCAAAGCCTCCACATTTGCTTCCAAAAGAAACGAAGTATATCAGGAGAGAGATTGGTTCAGAAGTTGCGCCAGTCTGACGGCCAAACTGCACTTTGCTGCGGGAGAGACACCGTGCTTCCCGATTATAGAGTCAAACACAGCCAGGCAAAGAGCCTTGTTTTTTATCACTGTGTCGCACTGTTCGGGCACAGAATTGCCCTCCGAGAAGGCAATCTGCATCGTTAAATATTATTCAGATTTACAGGAAATTACCATAAAAAACAAGTAAAGGAGGATAATTTTTTTTAATTATAAACAAAAATTATGCTTACAGATATAGCACCAGATGCAGAGAAAGCGAATAGGAGGGATGCACCGGGAGGAAAGTTGCGAGACTTGAACACCTCCTTGAACTAGGCAACAACAACAGCCTCAGCCTCTGCATCAGTGTAGATGTCAGTCTCCTTCCAGTGGTTGACGCAGTTTTTTGCCATGTTGTCGGAGTATTGCAGTAGGCAGTTGCCTACCCCTGGATTTTGTTTTTTAATTTATATTTTGCCTACCCTGAGTTGGGACTCAACTCTCTGTCAATTAGTCGGGGACGATTAAATAAGAAACTTTATTAGAAGGTCTAGGTTTACAATTTGAGACAAAACATCGAAGTGTTTTGGAGGTGGCGGCGTGCTGTTGAGGAAGAAAGAGTATGATTCATTTGATTTTTGAGTAGACTTGTTTCACTATATTATTCCTTCAACACTTTTAAATATGTTGCATGGTTCATGATAGACCAAGTTCGGTTATATAAACCGAGTACATTTATTTTCCTATTATTTACATATGTCTATCTCTGAACTGTGGTGCCTAGGCGCTCCCAACGTAGCGGGTCAATTTCATATGTTTTCATGATTTTCCACATAAGTGGTCATAAAAACACACCATGCAAAACATAATATAAACTAGCGGTGGGCCTCGCTTTGCTTCGGCCCCAGTTGTCGAGACTGACAGAGAAGCATATAGAGATTTTGAATAAGCAAGTACATGGGAAGAATATAGTGAAGTATACAAAGTTATTATACATGAAATTATACAAAAGTTAATAGTTTTGGTATATTAGAATCTTGTATTACATCAGTGTTTCAATCTAACTGATGATCTTTCATGCCAGCAACAGTTCTTATAATTGCTATAGCTTCCTACAAAGGTACATAAGTCGGTTAAAATTACCCAAGAATTGAGGAACAACTCATTAACATTTTTCCAATATCTTTCTTGGTTGAGAGGAGGCTGCATAAAAGACATTTCGATAGAACACCGATGACAGACACTATGAATTTTTCTACAGAACAATTAAGAATTTCAATAAAAATGGTTTTCTTACTGTCAAGTATATCATGTTAGCAACAACCCCAATTCACAATCCATTTAAAGCATATGTAACAGTGAAGTAGATTTGGTTAACAGATGTTGGATTGACCCCCTTCTTTATTTTATTTACCTAAAATTTAGATGAAGGTACAATGCAATATTACAAACCACAGTTTGTAGAAACCGTATAATGATTTGTTGGATGAATGATGATCCAGAATTTTAGTATAATATGAACTGACGGTATTACCTATAATTCCATTAGTAAGAAAAATAAAAATAGGTTTGTACATACCAGTACATGTAACATTCCAAACTCATTATTTTTTTTTTTATATATTTAACTTTACCAATACTAATCAACAATATAAATTTTAATAGTTTTTTTTCACTTAAGGAGACTTACTATCCGAACGCCATGCTTAATTTCATGATTTATATACATAAAAAAGGTTGATATGATAACAGACAATTAGGGGTGCAATCATTGTGACCCATAACAATTTTCTTGGCTTCTTCCCCTGTAATTTATTGAACATTAAAATTAATTAGAAAATATGTACAACATAAAAGCATATAAAAGCACCGTTGGCAAAGAGAAATGATGGGGCATAGTGCCATAAAAATATAGGATGAAAAACAGATAATCGATATTCCTCATCTCTAACCAGGCTGGATATTTCTCATTTTTCAGGGTTGAAAATGCTAATTTGAGAGCTTTCAGGGGCCTATAAAAATTTCACAACAAAATTTTCTTCCATCTTGAAAGAGAAAAAGTTTTACTTAGCAGGTATCTTGTAACCAAAAGGAATTCCAGAAAAGATGCTAATATTAGTACCATTTGCCAATTCCACTGAAAAAATGTAAAGACAAACTATAATGTGGTCTAAATTTGCCAAGACCTCATGCATGATATCAGAAATCACGCGACTTGCATACCATTTTTAAAATGGTATTTTTTTTACCTTGGCATAAATTGTACTTATCTCTGAATCATTTTGTGACATCAAGGGCTTAAGTTTGTTAATTGTTTCGAGTGGTCCCTTCTCTTAAATTTATTTTTCTCTTCCCACTATGGCCATTTCAAAATTCACGAGTTTTTTCATATTTATTCAATTCATGACTAATTTTAGTCTAGCAAGAAAAAACTGAAGTTTAAGTAAGCATCTGCCAAACTAATTAGAATACCTCATGCTTAGCTGAGTTCTGCACCGACTTCATGACAGATATGGTGTCACTCTTTTTGGTGAACTTTTTTTATTTCAAGAAAGCCCTTGAGTTGTACTCCAATGGTTATGGCTGCACCACCCATGAACACAACAAATAGCAGCACAGGAGAGAAAATCTATCAAAAATCCCAACCTGGAAGTTTATATCATAAATAAGGGTTAAAATATGTTGGTGTTGTACCAGTCATGGCCTAAATTGGTAATTTTGGTACGGAAACATAGGCTCCTTTTTATGCATTTCCTAGTTTACAAAATATAAGTGATTTTAGTAGGCAGTGCAGCATCTTTTGCAATTTCAGAAAAGTACAATAAGAAACGAAGTGAACCACTAATATAAAAATTCACATCACCAAACGATAAATTAATAAAAAAAAAAGATTGTGCAACAACAGTTATATTTCAAAATGACATATTATGGATTGCAGATTTCATTATTAAATTTTGGAGGAATTATTCTTAGAGAAATTTCATAACTTGATATAGTACCTGATAAAACCGAGGGCTGCTTGAGTACCGGATTTCATTTTTAAGGGATCCAGACCCGGGTCAGGGAGTTGATGAGCGTCATGAATGGAAGGAGGGTAGCAGCTGAACTTGTCACTGTTGAAGAAACCGGATGCCAAACGAACCTCCTCCCATCTCACTAATTCCCTTCTAGTCGGCATCTGCAGCGATGTGCTCCTCCTCAGGTACTGGTACGACCTCCAAGACTCTGCCCCATGTACTGGAGAAAACTATAGCAGTACCGTAGACTTAACAATAAAGCGATCATCCAAAATTTATAAGATTAAAATGTAGTATTTGTTAAAAAGAAAGACAAGTTACCAGAGCAGTCTTTAAGCCCACAGCTTTTCCCATGGTCATGATTCTCTCACTATCATCTCGAAATAGCTGACTTAAAGAAACAGAGTAAAAAAAATGTAATGTTAATTCTTGTTTAGAATAGCCACAACAGAGAGCAATTTGTATTACTTTGTGAAGTTATTGCAAAATACTGACCGAGTTAATTGAAACCAAAAATAATAAAAGCAAAACCAATTTTTTTTCAGTTGTTTTATTATTCACTTTTTCCACTATTATGCAGGAATCAAAATTGTAATTGTATGAATAAAAGTAAACTCAACTTGTAATTGTTTAAAAAAATGCAAACTTCAGCTGTAATGAATCATTGTGATCCCATTATTTACCTCCAAAATTGAGCAAATATTTGAATCACACAATATTATGCCATTTTTTTAGTTTAAAGAATAATACATAACAACGATTCCTGAGGCTACGAAATACTCTGGAAAGAATGTGAAATAAACCAGTGGGGTATTGGTGTAGTCAGTGTATGTCGACCGGTAAGATATTGGTATATATTCACCAACTGATGGACCAATTGTTCTGTCTAACTTTTATTTCCGTAAACTTCTTTCTTTAATTGATTTCCTTTTGCAATCAAATACAAAGTTCGAATCAATTAAATCCAGATTTAGGTCCAATTGTGGCTTCCTTTAACAAATAAGAGCCAATAATGGGCTTTTGCAGTACTGAGCAAATTGTTTGTAAAGTACCTTACTTGAATTAACTTTCTACCTTAGCAAACAACAATCTATTGTTGCCACCATGGTTTGGGGCGATTTCAACTGGCTATGAACACATTATTAGTTCTGAAAAGAAATCGAAGAAGAAAGTACCTTTACGCAGACGAGCAATAATTAATATCGTAGAGCAAAAATAGCTTAATTGAAGAAGAATGTACTCGGCGAAGAAAGCTTAGACAGACAGAGTAGCGATTTCAACTGGCTATGAATACATTATCAATTCTGAAAAGAAATCGAAGAAGAAAGCACCTTAGCGCAGACGAGCAATAATTAATATCGTAGAGCAAAAATAGCTTGATTGAAGAAGAATGTACCTCGGCGAAGAAAGCTTCGACAAACAGAGAGAAAAACCCTAACCCTGGACTCGCAGCAGTTAAGTCACGGACGGAGATCGCGGCTAAGGAGAGTGTTCAGGGAAAAGGAGTTAGTTGGTTGTGTCGGGCGAGATAGAGAGAAGAGAGAGACAGGAAGGAAGCGAAGGAGATCGCGGCAGCATACGATTTTGTTTTTAAGAGGAAGAAAACGGTAGAAGGAGAGGAGGCGGGACGGACCGCTCAAGGAGAAGAAGCTCGGGTGCGAGGTGAAGTGAGGGGAGGGTTTAGGGTTTCGTGGAGGAGAGAAGGTGTGCCCGTGGTAGGAGACGATCGAAAGAGAAGAAGGTCGGCGGAGAGAGAAGGAGAGGAGCCTCGGACAAGACGAGGAGAGAGGAGCTGCAGCGAAAAAGCACTACGGGTCGGATCGACACGTAGCAAAGAAGAGGAGAGGTGTAAGCGCGAGAGAGAGTTCTATCTTCAACCATGCGATCCGGATCAGACGGTGCAGAGGGTCGGTGTTACTATTGGAGTACTGTAGCTCCGCGACGCGGATTATATAGATATAATAGATTAGTGGATTCTTACATATGTCCACCGAGTTACTGACTTCTTCTTCTTTTTTCCCCTGTAGTTTTGCTTTAAATTAGAATGTTATATTGTTATGTATATGTTATATATTACATATCGATTAATTAGTATAATATTTCGTACGCTTGTATTTAATTATACTAGTGTGGATTATGTAAGTGATATTTTTGTCTTAATATATTTCAACATAGAAAAATGCTAAACACAACATAAATATAACTTAAATCAATATTTCACTTATTGATACAGGGTTTCGGTTTTAGTATTGTTTGTTATTTCCCTCTGGTTCACTTACTGGTACCAGTTCACATACTGGTTTCTAATTTATAGTTGTTTTTACTTTTTTCTAGAATTGTTACTATCTACTATCTACTGTTAGACTAGCTGACATATAATAATCATACAAATACAAATAAGTACAGAGTACATTTTAGCCTCATTTGGGCAATATATACAAATAAGAATTTGTAATTTAGAATATGGACCAATTTATCATTTGTAATTTAGAAAGTGTTTTGAACCCGAACTCGTTTTAAAAAAATACTGAACCCGATTTCTGCCTACGATTTCTGCCTACTCATGACTCAAATTCTGGCTTCGCCACTGAGTATTGCTCTCCTGTCAACGGCACCACCATCGTCACCCTCACAAACTTGTCAAATGGACCTGCATGCATCATGCACATATTTATTAATTTTATTTACCTAGTTTTTGCGTTAATTAATTGAAAACTTAGTACATATCTCAACAAAGATACTGGCATATCTTTATAAAGAAGTCCAGTCATATAATTTGCTCAATCTAGATTATTTGATATTTGCTCTTCTTTCTTGAATTAAAATGGTCAAACTGAACTCTAATATAATACCAACTTTGCTGTGATCTAACCTAGCTTAGGACAAATAATATATCCTCATCACCAACTAATTCCCTAAAAGATATGATAAAAAATAATGATGACACGATGATGTAAAGCAAAGCTCATTAGTCATTATAGACAAACAAATCTGCACCTAAATCTTTTGAAACAACTACAACCGTATAAGTTGGTCCGACTAATTAGCATCCCTTAAATTAGAAATGTTTGTTTTGCCATTTTGTAATTGTAGCCGCCACAGGTGGTTTAACAATACACTCCACCCCTGTATATATTGAGTAGAACTAGGGTGTTCTTAAGCTCACCAAGCCGGGCAAGCTCCTTTGTGAGCTTAATTCAAAAATATATTGAATTGGCTTCAAACGATACAACCAAACTGTTCAAATCGATCTATTTCACGAGTGATGTGTTTACATGTCAAATTTATAAATTTTGGAACTAATTTAGTATAAAGTCAAGCGGTCAAAAAAAGATGGATTATATGTTAATTTTAATGTGTTCATTTTCATCATTTTTTTACCGCTTGAAATTATATTAAATTAGTTTGAAAATTTATAAATTTGACATGTAAACTCATCACTCGTGAAGTAGATCGGTAATCGGTTTCAACGGTTTAGATGCGTTTGAAGCCAATCCGATGAATTTTTTAGTTAAGCTCACAAAGAGACTTGGTGAGCTTAAGAACACCCGGTTCTACTTGTATATATTTCTATCTATTATATCTAATGTAACATGCCTGTATCAAAAAGAGAGACAACTAGAATAGCTAAGCGCTTTCACGTATTATACATATCTACAATATTTTCTTTTTGTCTTTTTGTTTTAAATAAGGATATATATAAAGAAATATTATACTGTGGGCAAAGTCAGACTTTATGACTATGGGGTTAAAGGTGAATGAGAATCACTCATATAAAATTTTGATATTGCCAATGATGATCAATTTTACAGTACTAGTAGCATTTTACTCTAAACTATATAAAAAATGTACAAAAAGTTTGAAAAAAAAATTTGAGGTCAATTGACTCCTATTTTCTCTTACTAGCTCCGTCTCTGATACCGTCCATTCCTAATTAAAAAGTTATATTATTGTAGAAAGAAAACTATTATTATCATCAGATCAATATAGAAAGAATATATATAAATCAAAAGCGAACATGTGAAATATAATATTAATTAGTACATTACCATTGATGATATCCTCATAGAAATCGGGTGCGACCGAGAGCTCGTCGGCAGTCTTGCCAGTCCTCGTGGCAGCGAGTGATTCGATGGCTGATTCCTCCAAATATACACCGATCGTTGTGAACTTGACGAACCTGCCTTCTATTTCTAGTCCCCTTATTTCTGTAAACCAATGAAATTATCATATCGACATTTATATAATTAATTTGTAATTAACTAATAAATAGAGAAAAGAATATCAAACCTGCTCCTGCTAGGAATAAGGATTTATTGGAGGCCGGTGGTGTAACAGGTGAGCGAAAGAGATTGCCATCAATGTCAAGGTATGGCAATGAGAAAGCAGCCTTGCCCATTTTAACTTAATCTAAGTACTGAATGCTACAAATTCGACTAAATTGATTAAAATCAGTTAAAAGAAGGCTTGTTTTTCTCTATTTTTTTATCTACAATAAATGATGCTAAACTTTTTGTTGCTATACTTTATAAATTTGAAAATGAAATATTCGAAATAAGTTATAAAAGATTTTACTAGATGTTTTAATTATGAAAATAAAATAAATAATCAATAACCATTAATAAAGAAAGTGCATCCTATAAAAGATATGGCATCTAGAGAGAATTTAAGCAAGGACAAATTTGTCCATACAAATAAAAAATTTAAAGTTGTTGTGTGAATAAAAGAAATTATTGTGTTAATATCATCACCCGACATAAAGAGATCGTAATTAATAAATGGAAGCAGAGACACACATAACAGAAAAAACTGATTAATTGTGCGCATGATCGAGCAACTGATATTAGCAAGGCAGCAACTGCACATGCCTAATTGGACTAACATTTCCAATTCAATTACATAGATAATTATAGTTAATTACCAACTTGTCCTCACAAGTTTTGCCAATATTTTTTTAAACTATTTTCCAGAAAGAAAACAGAATTGCATCACTGTCTTAATTTTCAAAAAAAAAAAATGTGTATTCAACATATGAGAATTGCATCACTGTCTTTTCAAACATGTGTATTCAACAAATGCCGAAATTTTTATTAATATCCAAAATTATTAATTAATTTCACATTATGTATCCTTTTCGTTCGGATTTCAAAAAATAACCAAACTAGAGACTTTGTTTCCGGTTTCAAGCTCTCTTTCCGCAAACAAAGACTCTGATCCCAAGCTCTCTAAAACTGACAAAATTTCCGATTTCAGAAACCGGAGACTAAATTTCCAGTTTTATCAATACAAACTGGGAACAAAATTTGCGGTCGTAAAACCGGAAACAAAATTTGCGGTCTCAGAATGGGATGGTTGGCTACTTGGCTTTTTATACACCATTTAAATTCTGACAATAGATATCCGATAGGTAGCCACCAAAAAATAACAAACTGGGACCAGGTACATTGAATTATTAAATATCATATATAGTATCATCTTCACAATCTCTACAATTGAGGAATTTACATCTCTGACATCTCTGACGGCCGCGAAAGAATATTTAAATAACTTACAGTTTTAGTTTTTTTTTCAAAAATAGAAATATCACAATATTTTTTGTATTTATGTAGAAGTAACTTTTGAAAGGGATCAATAACTCAGATTCAAAATATTTTTATTTTTTCCAATAACACACAAAGAAATATTTAATTTTTGTTACAGCCGTGAAAAATCTGGTCTGAAAAATGTTGATCCGGGTTATTTGTCGCAGTCTTTCTAATAAATCAAATTATATAGTATTCCATCTATTTTCAAAGAATTATATAAAATATTTCTAAATTTCAATACAAAAAATAAATAAATTATAACATTTTCTGTTTTGAAAAACATACAACTGGAAACATAATTCCAAATTTATGTTTTTTAATAAAAATAAAAAAAATAAACATAGAGCCGGAAATTTTTTTCCAGAAAGGAGACTTAAAACCGGAAACTTTGTTTCCGGTTTGGACATTTTTCGAATTCTATTGAGTCAGGATGTAGATTGTAAAATTGTTTAATTATTTTGGATATTAATAAAAATTTCGGCAACAAATGTTTATAAAATATTTGAAGCCCGTACGTAGTACTTTTTTTTTTTTTTTGATTGTTTAAAAGCCCGTAGGCTGCGTACGTAGTACTTTGAACAATGTGTTATTGGTGAATAAGAGTTCAATGATCGATGTCAGAGACTTGTCGTAAATATAAAAATATAAATTGAATTGATGAGGAATAGTTATTGGAGCTGTCACTTTATTTTTTGAGTACAAGTCTCCACTTACACGTCATACTCAATTACCTCCTTTTCAAGTTAAAGTTTTAATAAAGTATATGTTAAATTTTTATTCTATATTTCTACGATAGGAGCTATATTATAACTATTACACCGTGTCCTTCGTTACTTGTAAAATGAAAATTTGGAAATAAATATGAGCGGAGTCAGATTTTTAAGTTATAAGAGTTAAATGTGAATAAGAATTAATTATATAAAATTTTTATAACACAAATAAGAATCAATTTTACAGTATCTATAGCATTTTACTCTAAAATATATAAAAAGTTTGAAAATAAATAATTGATCCCTATTTCTTAAAAGTACCACAGTTTCTGATTCTACACTTGAACACAACACAACTTGTATGGGTATGAGCACAGCACGGTCACGACATGAGCACTACATGGATCCTTGCACGTGCCATGCCGACGTGTTTACATGCCATATCGGATGCACATGTTAGAAGAGAGGTGTTGTAGAGCATAGAATGACACGACGACTAAGTGCCAGATATAACATGACATGCATGAAAAAAAAACATGATCAGTCATGCAAAAAACACGTCAGATACTTGCAGTTTTTTTTTTATATAAAATTGGAATTTTAAAAATAAAAAGTTTACATAATATAATTTTTAAATTCAATTTTTTTTTGTCATAATGATATTTGTCTTTTTATTGTTTCCTAATGTTAAGCTCTTTTCGTTAATTTTTTCGTTTTTTTAACGATCTTTTTTCTGGATTTAAAAAAAAAGCACTTCTAGACAAGTGTTGTGTTCAATTTATGTAATTTTTTATGCAATTTGACACGATATTTGTAATTCGTAACACATACACTAGTACAAAAAACTCCTTCACCGACTGTTAAAAAACCCTTATACCGACTGTTATTGAGGCGTCGGTGATGGCGGCGACGGTATAGATAAATCTTTACTGACGGGTGAATAACAGTCAGTGTAGGCACCCAACACCGACTGTTTTTTTGAAAAAACAGTCGGTGTAGGCGCCCAACACCGACTGTTTATTGGAAAAAACAGTCGGTGTAGGCGCCCAACACCGACTGTTTTTTTGAAAAAACCGTCGGTGTAGGTGCCCAACACCGAATTTTTTTTTTTTTTAATTTGCACCTGTAGACGTGACAACTGGCAAGCCAAAATTTGGGTCATCTTACATTTTAATTACTCAGCTAAGAAGTTCAGAACTACATAAGCCAGGATAGATAAATTGATTTTCGTGGTAAGAACAGAAACCAATATAGTGTAACCATTTCATCTACAAATTAAAAACAAAACAAAAAAATAAACATTGCAATCAGTATTATGCCCACATCGGAGTAATAACATAAAAGCTAAAACTAGCCAACTGAGGAGATCATGAGAAATGCTCTATACCTAAATAACCAAAATCAAGCACCATAAATTGAACAGCCAAGTATACAGGGCAAATTTCAAAAGAGGTAAAGCCAACAACCATCCACAACAATTGCAAAACAACTTTCAAAAGAAAAACCATGTTGAAAAGGCACCATATCGAGATCATAATCACCAAATCCTCCTGAAATGAGCAGTAAACAAAAACATGACTTGGGGAACTTATATTTAATCTCAACATTATTTTATGTTGCTTTCTGTCTTTCCTTCTGTCTGTGACTCGGTCGTCATTACTATTTTTTTTTTTTTTGGATTGCAAGGGATGTATGAGGCGACAATTGAATTTAATGATTACCTCCATGCTTTGTAGGCTCAGGAGAAAAATTTCAGTATATAAACTGTATGAATTTATTCATGTGTATCATAAAACTCAAGCAAACTGTTAGATCCTTGTTGCAATTATCTTCAAAATATGGGTTATAACTTGCGATACATAAATGCTGGTTGTTATTTGAAAAAAGAATACATGTCTACTGTATGTTTTCTGCAAATTATGAACCTAAAAGTAAATGCTATGGTCTAACCTGCATTGTATAATCAAGCTTTAACATGTTATAGATGACCATCATCATAGTAGCATATGATACCGACTTCTCTTTTACATCTAACGGCTCTGCTTCATCCTATCACACTACTAGAATCTGAGTTTTTTGCATGGTAAGAAAAATGGCTTGTTGCAAGGAAATACGCTTGCAACAAGCCCAAAAATACTTGTTGCATTGAAATACCCTTGCAACTCTGCCCTTGCAACAAGCTTCCTTGCAACTACTAAGTATTTGCATGAGCAATCATGCAACAAGTTTTTTCTGACTTGTTGCAAGGAATTACGCTTGCAACAACTAACCATGCAACTACTTTTACATCTGACCCCGTTCGGAGTATTTGCAAGGGGAGACAGCATGGGCCCCATCTAGTTATTTGCAAGGGGAGCGAACGTGGGTCCCACCTGACTATTTGCAAGGCTAGGGAACGTGGGTCCTACCTGACTATATGCAAGGCTAACACACGTGGGTCCCACCCTAACTATTTGCAAGGATATCATTAGTACTTTTTGCATGCTCTATAGTTCTTAATATTTTCATATATATACGGTATACCAACACAAATAATGACCATAATATTTATGAATATATTAGCATGCTCTAATTCTACCATCCTCCCTCCTCTGTACCAATCTGGTACCAATCCGGTACCAATCCAATAATCTATTACATTTCTCATTGAACCAAATAGTATAAAACATTGAAATATAGAGATAAAACATGTAATAAGCATTAATCAAAATAGTATAATCATCATACATTATATCAAAATACCAAAAAACATTACAACAAAAGTGCTAAAGGAAACTTCTATATATACCCAAAATATGCCCTAATTCAAGACAACAAACAAAATAATATTTAGAATAGACAAAAATTGCAAAAATATTTTTACGGGAACGATGCAATCACTCTTTCTTTTCTCTTGCTATGTTGTCCTCACTGCAATACAAATGAGAAATGAGTTAGTTTGTTTTGGAGAGTTTGGAGTATTGTTGATTATTGGATACTTGTATATCAAGTGAGGGTTTAACAGTACCACCAGTTTTGAAGAATCTATCATCAGTGAATGATTCCTTAGTAGTCTAAAGCCAAAGCATACAAAGATTAAAATACTACAACACTAAAACAATAGCCTAATCAGAACAGATGAGATTTCATTATTTTACCCTTTCTATTAAGAGTATGGTTGTGCTCTTTACTGATTTCTAATATCATAAACTTATAATCAATCTACCTCAAGGGGTTAATGCTTAAATGAGGACTTAAATCAGGCTTAACTGCATAGAAGGGCTTATTGGGGCTGATTTGCAGAAGCAAGAAACTCAGGATATCATACTTGCAATAAAAAATAAAATTTATAACTTACTGTTTCCTTTTTCCAGTATTCCTTAAACAGGGTTTGTTTATTGGGGCTGATTTGCAGAAGCAAGAAACCCATGCGATGTCCTTTCCTCTGTGGAGTGTGATTAACATTAGAATGGCATATCTAAGCAAATGTTTTAAGGTCTTATTTTGCAATTATGTAACAATTGTCTGTAACTTCAAAGTTCAAACACTACAAAGTTAAAAAACTAGACTAGGAGAAAGTAAGGCAAAAATATACAGCTTCTAAAAAACAATGAACTAAGCTAAAGCTTGGCATTAAAAGTAAGTTACCTTTGAAGTTGCATCAATGACAAACTTCTCAACCTATACAAGTACATACATGCAGATATTAGAAAAGTACTCACTAATACAACATTTTTCCTTAACAGACCTTCCGACAACAGAAAAAACTAGGAAACAGGGTGTTTTTGTCCACAACTAAAAAACAGAAAAGAAAAGTTATGTTCAAAACGTTGTGGGAGGAAATGAGCTAGAAAGAGTAATTCAAAAGAACAGAAACATCTTAGGATCACTACAGAGTCAATTAGGATCAGTACAGGTATGTACCAGTTGACTAAAAATCATAGTATTGATCATAAAAGTATTGGTCTAGTCTGGATCTTAGTAGTTAGTAAGTGATCTCGAGTGCCGATACCAGTCAGGTCCTTCACTGGTACAAATAAATTGTACTGCTATGAAAGAAAAATGTACCTGCGGCTAACAATCCGCAGTGAGAAGAATATTAGCAGCTTTGATGTCTCGGTGTATTATACGTCTCGGGCACCCCTCATGAAGGTACTCATGACCCTTTGCAGTGCCCACCGCAACTTTGAATCTCGATTCCCAGTTTAACTTCTCCTTTGAACCTTGAATTTTTAGAAATTGCAAAAAGAACACAGCAAATAAGTTGGCAACTAATAGGGGATTATTTCAAAAGGGACAAATTTGAAATAATGATGAAAGTAAAAGTATCGAATGTCAATTCTGACAGTCATTGGCAGATCTCATTTTCTTTGGTTTAATCTGTCTAAGTAAAACTGCTTCCTTGAGGAGAGGTATTAAATACAGAAATTATACATTGAAAATAAATAAAGCTGTGACTAATGTCTTCAATTTCACACTATAACCCTTGCTAAGTACTAATTTACTCCATCTGTTTAGAATGTTTATAATATTAATAGCAATTAAAAGACACCTTCCAGTAGTGCAATATTTCTGGGGTAAAATTGTGAAGGCACATATACAAAAGGGAATTCCTGGCCCTATAAGAGAAGAGAAGCTAAATTGCATGCCTCGGTTGCATTGAATTAGCTGGCTCTGGATTGTCAGCTCAGAAATACTCAATTTGGTACTTGAGTATTACTGAGTGAAGAACACCAGTTGTTACACCTATAATTAGGCTATAGTAAATATTGAAATATAATTATAACTCTTAATCAAATTCATTATTGAATGAGAAAACCTATTGTTAAGGCACAATCATTACTGTTCTTAACCAAATTCCTTGAATTAAATAGGAATGAGATAGAGATACCTTAGCGCATGCAAAAATTTGGGTGTAGCTTGCTGGGGAGCCTAAATTTTGAAATTTGTATTGTTGTCAATCTACTTGAATATTGAAATTAGAAAACTATTATTGGGGCACCTTTGTTATTGTACTATTGTTAACCTAATTTAGCAAAATAAATAGTAATTGGAGAAATAGTACACATGTTTGTTACTAAGAGCCCCATTTGGGTGATTTCATCATCAGAGATTAATTAACTTTGTAAAATTGACAGCACATTCAATTATGTGACAACTTTGATGGTTTCTAATCCAAATGGGAAAAAATTGAGATCTCTTATATAATCTTGACATGTGTAAAGAGCCTGAATTCTAGACATGTTTGCCAAGATCCAGTTTCCAAAAAAACTCAGACTCAAGTGTTGTGCGCCAGTAATTGAAAAATTAGCAACTTGTTTAAAAGTTGTAGTAAATCAACAGCCTTACCTCACTTCTAATAGCAGCCACCACAGGCGTCGTAATCCTCCTCAATCTTCTTGGTGAGATACACAGGAGGGAACTGAAACTCAGTCTTTTCGGCCGTCAACTTTTCCACGTCCGCCTTCTTGAGCACCATGCGCTTCACCGGAGGGCGGTTGCGTTGGCCGTTGCGGGGCAACTATTTAATGTCGTAGATCATCGTCTCGGGGTCGGATGTGGGGACTATCGCCTGGGAGGCGGCGTTGGCGCGGTAGTGTCGGCGGTACTCTACGGCTAGAGGCACGGCGTCGCGGTACTCCGGATGTATGCAGGGCCCGGTGATCTCCCATGGATTGGAGAGGATTCTAGAAAATTTGAGTGAGGGGAGAGTGGACAATTTTCAGAGAGAAGGGGAAGGTACGGAGAGAGAGCGAGAGGAGAAGAGAGAACTTTCGAGAAGGAAGGCGGAAGAGATCTCTCTAATAAGGTTAGGGTTCTTTTGTTTGGGTTCGATTTCCCTAAAGTAACTCGAATTTTGAGTTTAGAGCTGGACTGTCCGATCAGAATCCGGTCCGACGTGGAATGCAGAGATCTCTCTAATATTCGTGCTTTGAAAGATCGAATGGGCCGGATCTAAACTCACAATTTGAGTTACCTTATGGGATCCGAATTGGTAAGGGGTCAAAGTGGAAGAGAAATCAAAATTTTGAAAACTGATGAGAAAAATATAAGAGGGAAGTTATCAAAATTTTGGAGGGAATTCAATTAAGGTAAAATAAAGAGATAAAAGTTGTCAAATTTTAGGAAGAAAATCAATTACGTAATTTGTATATATTATGTACCTCACGTGAAAAATTAGGAGGAAGGTCCAAAATACAATATGTATTCAAAGTTTTATCTTTAATAATAAAATTAATTTGTACTGCAAAATTTCATCTTAAATAGAATTTCTAATATTATTTTAAATTTTGATTCCAAATTAAAGAAGTATGAAGGTGAACTATTTATAGTTGCAACATATACTTTGCTAAAATTTAAGAAAGAATTGAAAATTTTGACAAATTAAGTTGGACATTTAAAATTAATTAATTAAGATTGATTTTTTTATTTTTTATTTTAGTTTGTTTCATTATACATTTTATTTTTCATTTTTATATGTACATAATTTTCATGTGAATCAAAATAATTTTTATGCCTTACATATGTACAACAATTAGTAACTTATAAGTTATTAGCTAAATTTAGACAATTAACGAATAATTAGAACTTTAAATTTATTAAAAAAAATGCAAATGAAATATGAAATTAACACAATAATAAATGAAATAACATGTTTATAAATTACTAAATGATTTGTACAAAAAAATATATATATAGCATAACATGCTTGTTGCATCAATAACCCACATCCTTCAAACATCAACATAGAACATAAACTCTCGTAGTGTGAGTTAATGAAGACCAACAAGTATACACTGTCCGATAGCCGATCAAGACCGTTCAAATTGAAGAGTATCACATTGATTTCATTGTATGTAAGTTTGATGAAATTTTACGTTAATTTACCTATCCATCAAGCCGACAGAATATGCAAACATCGTAGAGCCACAAACACTTCACGTTGGATCGAAGCTTCAACATATCAAAATCACAGTTTTTTTTTGTTGGTTACATTCAATGTTTTCCCTTGATCATTTAAAAGCTAATTTGGAATTATTTCATTGCAGATCGACCGTCGATTACTCGTATGAAAATGAACGGTCCGCAATTATTAGCTCAATTTTAAGGGATAAATATTGATGAAATTATATAAAATTGACAATTACAAACATTATTTGGTCACAGAGTATGTATAAATGTAGAAAATATTTTTTAAGGAATTTATTCATATTATTTGCTGTACAAAAATCACCAATTCGATCATCTGTTGATATGAGCCATTTGATGGGCAATGAAAGGTCATGTTTACCAATGGATGTCTCCATTGGGGGAGCTGTGGGCAGGAGGTCTAGTTTTTAATGCCTAATTTTCGACTATGTTTCTGGTTAATGTCTCTATGGCAACTGGGTCCCACTTTGTCTTCTCCTCTCTATCTCTCTGCGTATCCTCTCTAAATTTTTTTGGAAATGCAAACCGCCTCCCCACACAAATCACTCAATTTAATTCCCTCCCAAAATTTGACAATTTCCCTCCTAATTTTCATCAATTGAACCCCGATGTTTCATTTCCCTCCTAATTTTCATCTCTCCCTCCCACTATTTCCTTTCACTTTAGTCCTCTCCTAATTTTTCCCTCTTGCCGCCAGAAAAAGCATTTCTGCCATCTAAGTGTTTGTTACTTTGCCTCAGAGAAGAAAAACAACCGATGTTACTTTGACAAAATTTCTTGACTTCGTTTGTGGTTTCGTTTATTAGGTTACAAAATTATGTCATCTGGGCTCAAGAGATGGTGTATGTGCAGTACAATGGACAAGGGAGGGATCATACCAGAGAGTTCACCGCCCTCCGCTGAGCAAATCTCTCACTCCGATTTTTCCTTCTTGCTGTCTCGAAAGTTCTACCCGTCCTTTACCGATCTTCACAAAGGCTTCCGCTCCAGGCGCTCTCTTTCCTCCATGTTGTCTCCCACCTCTCCGCCAGTCTCTTCCCCCGCCGCTTACGAGCTCGCCCTCACTCACCTCCTCCACAGCCGGTACTTTCTCTCTCTAATTTTTTGAGTCCGTTCTTCTATACACTGATATCAATTGATTTTCGTTTAATGGAGGCTTTTAATTGAATTAAGGTTTTACCAGATCTCAGTTTAGCTGAACAGGCTGTGATTAGCTGCTTACACTTATAATTAGATCACTGTTTAAACAATCATGTAGTTCCTGTACTCGAATTAATTAAAAAGGGGAGATAATACATTATACATGTATGTCCATGTGAGCTTCTTCAACCTTTTAGTGTGATATATATTATTTCAATTATGGGTTCCTAGGACTAAGCACAGTATCTCTTACTGATATATGCTTTCTCTGTGTCTTTGTTGCTAATTGAGTCAAGTACCTTTAATGTTATACTTCTTTACATACTCAATTCTTTAGTGTTCGTTTTGAACGAGCAATTCATAACGCAAATTGATTAGTGGCTAAGGAAAAATTAACCACAACTCTTTCTATATATCACTTTTGAATTGTTAGTTTCCAATATTATATGAGTTTCAAATAATACTGACAGTTGGCAATGGTGTCCAGTGCCTAAATTGAAAGTAGCTACTTTGCTTAATCTGAATTTTTAAAAGTATTGGTCTCTTATGTGATTTGTTTACCATTTAAGTTGCTATAAAGCTCACACTAGAAGGAACAAGTCAAGTAGCTATAAAGCTCCCACTTGGCTTTTTGTGATAGTGTCTATTGTTTTTGTTGTCTATCATTAGATCATTTGAGCTCTTTGGTTATGGGAATGGTAAATGATAAAATAATTATAGACTTGGTAAATGATAAAATAATATGTACATAGTGCCTATTGTTTGTTGTCCATTTGACTGCATTAGAATTTAGAAAAAATAGTAGTATAACTTTGGAACTGAGGATGTCTAAGAACTGAGGATGCGTTAGATCATTTGACTGCCTATTGTTTGTTGTCCATTTAACTTTGTCCATCTGGTACGATGTACCAACCGGTACCAATACAATTTTATCTTCAATCATCAGGCATGGGGTACTGGTAAAGCAAGGTGCATACCAATAATGGTACACAATCAGAATTACATACGATACGTTTGATCTTTGCTATGAGATTGGATTTTACCACTATTAAAATGCATCTTTTAATATTTTTTGGGAAGAACAATAACAGGTTTCATTGGTTGTCTAGGAACATTGTTGCAAGAGTTTTGATTGTTCAAAAGTTCGTAACTTATGTACAGTTTTTGTTTCACATGTAAACTAATACTTACCTGATATGTACATTTTTTTTTGGTCTGTAGTTCATGTACGTTGTAAATTAATGCTTGAATGTTATAATTTTTTTTTCTATTATTCTTTCATATGTAAACTAACATTTGCATGATATATGTTTTTTTGTTTCTGTTATATCACTGACAACTCAGTATAATACATCTTAATTATCACTGCCGAAGCAAAGCGAGGTATTTTGCTAGTTAATTAGAAACTCAAACAAATGTACTAATCATGCAAAAATCTAACTACATTTTACCCAAATTCATCCATAACTATGAAATGCCAGAAGCAAATATGTTTTATCTGGCACCAATTTATGCAGTTGCAACTCTTAGATGCAGGTGGAGTAATGACATCCAGGAGCAAAAGGGGTTAGCTGCAAGGTTTGTTCCCTTGTCTAGACCACCGGGTGCTCACAGAAGTGAATAGGGTTCTTTGTGGATCGAGAGCTCAGTCAAGAAGAGGAATCAAAACAAACATTCAATTTCCACTACAGTACAAACATCACATTTAAAGAATTGAATAAAACAAATTTTTAATTCCCACGGCAACGCGTGGCCAGCACTTAACTAGTTTATTTCTATATGCGTATGAAGCACATGTTGAGTCTGCCTATGATTTGTTAATAATTTTGTGCACGGCTTTTAAATGTCTAGGAACATCACGCAGGAAATATAAGTTGAAGGATTGCTAAGGGTAAAATTGTCTTTTAAATATTTAATGAATACTGATTTTATATTTTCTGTTGAAATTTTTACAAATGGGTATATTAATAAATAGATTATGTTTAGATGAGAAAATAACTAATTTTCAATTTTGAATGGGTAAATATCTAATTAAAGAAATTATGATGGGTATATATATCTAAATTTCTCTACTATTTATTTGGTTCTAGTTATCCAGAGAGAATTATAATTGCAAATACTTAACCATGTATTTTCCATTACACTAGAAACTGTGGAGGTGTTGTTTGCTAGCAACAGAAAGAACATTGTTGTTGGTTAATTAAATATTAATTCTTGGGATCAAAGTTGCAAACAATGCAAAAGATAGGATTTAATCTGCAATAAGATTCTACTTTAGTGGACCTCCAATTAATTATAATATCTCACATTCATAAAGTATTTGCAAGAGGAGATAGATGAGTTGTTGCATGGACCTCCAATTAATTATAATATCTCACATTCATAAAGTATTTGCAAGGGGAGATAGATGAGTTGTTGCATGGACCTCCAATTAATTATAATATCTCACATTCATAAAGTACTTGCAAGGGGAGATAGATGAGTTGTTGCATGGAACTCCAATTAATTATAATATCTGACCTTCATAAAGTATTTGCAAGGGGAGATAGAAAACAGTTGCATGGTTGCACATCACACAGTTGCATGGCAGACATGTTGCATGGGCTTAGCCTTGCAACAACTCTGACGAATTCAGAAAAGCCATTTATTTTGCATGGGCCGTCATTACCTTGCAACAAACTAGTTCTAACCATGCAATAAACTCAGATTCTAGTAGTGTCATTAGTTGAATTACACAAATCAGACCACAAATTTAGTATCAAGTACTTGAATTAAAAATATCCAAATTGCAATACATGAAATCTGATGTGGTTTTCCTGATAATAACTACAAAATTATGGGGAACTTGTGAGCTTAATAGTATAATGGGCCAAATAATAAACCCCTTATTTAAAATATTTCTATTAATTTCTTAACAGATAATGGAGGTACACAGATGAACTGTAACCAACTTCATCAGGAAATTACACAACAAAAGTAAAAGAAAAGAATATTTTCATGTGCCGGCTTTCATTCAGAATTGGAAATTTGCAAAAAAAAAAAATATAACAATTTTATATTAGAATTCTGTTTAAATTAACAATTTAAATTACAGCACTTGAAAATTTCAATTAATTAAAATCAAGTAAAGATATGTACCTCTACACATTTTCTTAGGGTAAAATCAAGGTCACATCCATGAACAAGATCATTCTACAATAAAGTGGTTTCATAATATTGAAGACAAACTATGATGACATTTAAAAATAACAGAAACAATGGTAGCATTTAGCAAGTAATATAATTCAACAAATAATGGAATTAGGCATAAGAATACCTGAATCATGTGCCATACACATCTCCAAGCATCTTTAGAGAATACAAGCGCCATTATCTCAATGAATCTATGATTTATCATAGATATATAGAAGAACAAAGTTGATAATTAAAGAACTACTGCCATTTCTATGAAAGTATAATAAAGAGAAAGTAATTACGTACTCTGTGTTTGGAGGTTGATTCAGGTCGCCATGAATACCCTGAATATGCTCAGTTCTTCAGTTCTTATTGGACTCAAGTCCGGGTTGAGAGATCTCCAACCCATATTTCTTCACCAACTTTATGTATCTAAAATTAAAAATGTCTAATTATTTGAGATAACTTCCCCTCAAGATAATAAAAGATCCTATCAAACTTCATATAGTTAAAAACATTGAGTGCCTCAATAATCAGGGTTTGTCTTAATAAACATTGAGATCCTATCAAACTTTACATTAAAAAAATGCCTAATTATTAATTTAGAGAAACCACATGCAGTATTAATTTGCATAATTTATCCAGTAACATCACCTTAATCATAAAGTTCAGAATGATGCATGTTTTGCACAACAACCCGGTTAATAAAATTTGCACTACTTTTAAGTGTAATTAATATAACCTGTTCATCAGAAAGCCTCTGAATCTGAGGCTCGAGAGAATTGACTGAACTAACAAGCCTGTAGTAATCACGCACCACCCAGCTATTCAAGTTCAAAACATCTTTCCACTTTATCTCCTAAAAACATAACACACTAAATGTCAATATTGAATGCTTCATACAGCTAATCAAAAGTTGTAATTCATGTCTCGGTACCATTGTCGGTCAGAGCATACCTACCAGACTGAAAATGGCAGATCTCATCATGTGAGTCAGTCAGTGAGTATGCGTGCATGTGTGTGTGAGTTGTGAGTGCTGGATGTGCTTGTGTGCTGTTGTGGCATATAGTTCGAGTGAGTGTGACAATACCTGAATTCGGTATAAGGACTGAAAGGCTATTACCAGATTTCACAAGGACAAAAGTGAAATAAATAGAGACAAGATATATGTGCCTTTGGAGAAGGATCAGAAATACCAATTTGCATAAAGAAATAACATATAGGAGGATCAGAAACCTAGTTCTAAAGAAATAATATATAGGAGGATCAGAAATACCAATATGCATGTGAGAGGAACGGTTGGAGTTAGTTTCCACATGCTTTCTTGAACGGTGGCGGCCGCGGTTGATGTGCCGCTCACAGTATTTCTGGTCAGCTACTGCATCCCTTGAGCACCTCCCTGGTTCTTCTGGTCACAGTATTTCTTGCCATCTGTTCTTCTGCACCTCCCTGGTTCTGGGTCGCCGGCCCCACCCGTCATTGTTAGAGCATATCCCATTGTGTATGGATGGCCTCCCCACCCCGCTAACCAAAGAAAAATCAAAAGATTAGTAAATAATTGACAGAGTAAAAGCAGAAGAAAAAAAGGAAGTAAAAAAAAAGCAATATTCTGTAAACGTTATTTCAGACTCTAATTTCAAATTTAACAGTGAGGGATCCAATGCCGATTGGGAAGGTGTGAACGGTCCCTTCACTCTTCCCATTGCCCCTTGCATACTTGCATATCCAGCCCCTGAAAATATCATAAATTATTACAAACACTACTTGGCATTTGGCACTGTAAATAATCTACAAATATAAGAATAAGTACTGCAATCATCGGTCTATATCAAATCTGAGAATCAGCGGCCACACCACAGAAGAAGTGAGCAACCATAACTCGTCTCCAATTCGTCTTGCAAAAAAAAACCTGAATTAGAATAGGTCTTGCAAAAGAAACCTGAAATTCTTCACGCTATTGACTTGAATTAGAATAGGTCTTGCAAAAAAAAACCTGAAATTCTTCACGCTATTGACCTGAATTTGAATAGGTCTTGCAAAAAAAAGCTGCTATTGACCACTATTTGCAAAGATGTAGCATAATTTATAGTTTAGAAAACAAGAACAACAACCGAGCCTTGACTCCCAAACAAGCTAGAAATGAAACTTTAGAAAAAATAATTAAACAAAAAGAAGAATCAGGCGGGGCGGGGCGAGGCAGCAAGGCGCTCCAGCGGGGCGAGGCAGCAAGGCGCTCCAAACTTGACTGACGAGAAGGACAGCAAGGCGGGGTTTTTGCTCAGGTGCTCGGGTGCGGGATGAGGCAGCAAGGTGGGTGCTCGGGTGCTCGGCGGAGGCTGAGGCAGATCGCGATTTTGGGAGAGGGAAATGAATTTGGGAGATGAATTGGGAACGAAGAGGGAAATGAATTTGGGAGATCGAGGCTGACTCAAATTTTGGGGTTTATGGGAGATCGCGATCGCTAAAAGAAGAGGAAATGAATTTTAGAAGTGAAAATGAAAAATTTCGCGGCAGATCGAAAGTGATAAACCGGGAACGTAAAAAATCAGCGCCGGTTAAAAAAAAACAGTCAGTAAATCACTGCTCAACACCGACTGTTTTTTAAAAAAAACAGTCCGTGTAAGGTATGAGCAACACCGACTGTTTTTTAAAAAAACAGTCAGTGTTGGTGACTGCTCAACACTGACTTTTTTTTCTAAAAAACAGTCGGTGCTGGTTCACTGACGGTTTTTTGTAATAGAACAGTCAGTGTAGAGGTTCTTCTTATTTACGATTTTACTAGCAGTCTCTACACCGACTGTTAAATATTAAAACAGTCGGTGGTTGAGGGTCGGTGAAGGGGTTTTTTGTACTAGTGATACTTACATGAACTGACATATTTGATAAACATTTGAATAGCCGGCATGTACGGACACGACACAAAATTTACATATTTAGTAATCTAGAGCTAATATCATGCTGGAAATTATTTGATAAGAACAACTTTCAAAATCATAATATTATTTATTTGAGAGAAAAATAGAAGTTACGCCTCTAAATTTTATTAATGATGGACACCAGAAATTACAAATACAAATTGTTCCTTCAGAAATACTCTTTGAAGAAGCCATCTTATCCTTGAGCAAACCAGTCTCTAAATCTCTGAGTTATCTCTATTTGCATCGCATTCAATGATTTGCTCTTCTCAGTAAACACAGATCTCCTGCGTCTCTCTCCATATTATTTACTTGTGACTATTTACGAGAGTAGATGTGGAGTCTTCTTTTTGTTAGGTGGAATCTTATTATGGTGTGTATTCCCACTTTATGATTTGCTCATTGCAACACCAACCGGCTCCAATTTGATGAAAACTGCCTTCCTATATTCTAATTAGGAAGCACCTAGCTATTCCTGTAACATATTTTCATTTCTTTCTCAGTTATTAACTATTTGAGTAACTACTAATTAATTGGGAGAACCACTTACTATTTGGAGACCGCCTTATATTTGAAAGATTTTACAACTGACATGTGCAAGTATTCATATATAAATCAAATTATCCGGTCGTGTCGTCGTGACTTTTTTAAATCCTTATCTGCTACTTCGTTATGATTCATCTAGAGAAAAATATTATATTTTTGTCAATATTTTGCACATACTTCTAACCGAAATCTTGAATCCACCCCTGCATATACCTAGGGTTCTAGGGTGATAAGGATTATATATTTCAACTAAACATTAAATTGATTTGATCTGATTGAAATTATTCTATGCGGTCAGATACCTTAGAGGATACCGCATCCATGGTCTTTAGTACAGTGAGTTGTCAGTCTCATGCTATATCCATTGGTGTGGTGTGCTAAATGGATCGTGCGTTTTCTGGTGTAGCGAGTCTTGCTGCTTTTATATTATTTTTTGGGTTAATTTATCACATACCCTTGAAGAGTTCTCTAATTCTTATTAATCCCTCAACATGGCATAGTTCAAATTTCCAAAAAATAAACAAGGATAGAGCTTACTCATAGAACCCTGGGTCAAAGTCAGGAGAGATGTCCATTTCATTACGATTTCTCACAAGTTGCTTCCAATTCTTTCAGTAGTTTGAACCTTTGAATCTCTGAATAATAAGTAAAGTAATTAACCAATTGACGATGAATGAAGAATTAATTATGATTTTTTAATGTCAAACACTAATTCTACCATACTAAACTTTATACGACTTATCGGAGCAGGATCCATCTGAGAACTGCTGAGCCTTTTGAAAACAACTTGTGACAATAAAAAAGTTTAAGAAATACTTGGACCCTAAAACAGTCAGATATCCATATTATAGGAATTTACTCAAAACAGTTAGATCCATATATTGTTTACCAGAAAAATATGATCATCTTCTCATTTTAAAACATAGATAAATTTCTGTTGGTTTTAATTTAAATCTCTAAATTTCGGCTGCATATATAGCAGATAACAGGGAAGCATTTCCACAAATTTCAACTCAATCTAATAATCCCACTGGGAGGATTTGAATTTGCAATAAGGCATCCTAAACAGACTCTAAAAAACTGAAATTAGGGTTTAAATTAAGCTTTATTTTCTGAAAACCAGAAAACTGTGGTCATCTTGACCTTTTTCAAACAAAACTGCTCTTTAATGCTTATGATTTGAAATTTAAAAATTACTTTTCCTTTTAGAACAATTTGCTGAGCTTCTGCTTTAACTCGTTTCATATAGATTCAATAAACCTATAACAAGATATAGACTCATAAATCATCACACTTGATTATATAAGGCCAATAGTATAGTTTTATCATACAAATAGAAAAGGGTATTTTTGTCTTTATTATTTTAATTAGAGATTTAACTATGGTTAACTCCATAGTAACATTTCTCTATTTTTTCTCCAGTTATTAACTACTTGAGTAACTACTAACTACTTGGGGGGACCATTTATTATTTGAGGACCGCCTTATATTTGAAAGATTTTACAACTGACGCGCGCAAGTATTCATATATAATACATCAAGTATTCATATATAAATCAAATTATCCGGTCGTGTCGTGACTTTTTTAGATTCTTATCTGCTACTTCGTTATGATTCATCTGAAGAAAAAAATTATACTTTTGTCAATATTTTGCACCTACCTCTGATCAAAATTTTGAATCTGCCCCTGCATATACCTAGAGTGCTAGGGTGATAAGGATTATATATTTCAACTAAACATTAAATTGATTTAATCTGATTGAAATTATTTTATGTAGTCAGATACCTTAGAGGATACCGCATCCATGGTCTTTAGTATAGTGAGTCGTCAGTCTCATGCTATATCCATTGGTGTGGTGTGGTGTGCTAAATGGATCGTGCGTTTTCTGGTGTAGCGAGTCTTGCTGCTTTTATATTATTTTTTTGTCTTAATTCTATGGCATTGCAATAATTTCAGTTCCTTTTGTCTCTTTATCCGTCTTTCTGCTCCTCTATATGTACTCTTTTTATTTGATTTAATGAAATATAGTGAGTAGAAGCCTACAACTTGAAAAAAAAATATACAATTGAATTATTATAACAGTTGAGATGGAATTGTTGAACATGAAAAATAATAATTATATTATTTTTTACCACTTGCTTAACCGCCCAAGAGGACTTGATCAGTCAACTATGCATGGCATTAATCAGGCATCAATAATCGGTCATTTAGTCAATGATAATTGAATCTGTACTATAATAGATAATATACCAAATAAAGTATGAAAAAATATCAAAAGGAGGGAGAGGATTATTTGTTCTAGCTACAATTGTCACCATTATTTTTAATTCCAATATCTTTTGGGGTATTTTCGCACTCAAAAAGTTTGATTGTATTTTTCAAGTGGAGTGAACCTGTAATTTATAAAATAAAAAAAATGTATCAAAGTATCTGTAATTTGGAGGGATGAGTTGACAATTATTGTCCTGATAATTTTGATAATTTTTTTAAAACAATAATTAAGCTTAAAAAATACATGAAGATATATTGTTAAATATATAGGTAAATTTCAACAATTTTTCATGTAATTTGGACATAGTTTGTTGATGAATTAAATATAATTAATTATGTATTATAGAAAATTTAAATCACTTGATGAACAAAAAGATACACCAAACCCTTATCATTTTTATATGCATAATATGTGCACCATTATATCATATATTAGAATATCAGATTTAGAAATTAAATTTTATTTTTTACAATAATTAAAATTATTAAAACAAGTGATCATCTACTTTAAGTAAACCTCTTACTCCACACTTAAGTAGTCAAACAAAAAGTAAAAGAAGAGGAGTAAGGTGGAGTAAGAGGTGAGTTAATCTGGAGTAAGTTATTCCACCTCTCCAAGTGGATTAACTTAATTACTCCACACTTACTCCGCTTGTAGGGTTCACTATCATAGATAAAAGCTAATTTTTCAACATCTTACTCCTCTAGGCAGATTAAAAAGTCATAAGCTAAACTATCAAACGAGATAAAAAAAAATATATGAAGTAAGGTAAAATAAGTCATTTAATCCTCGTGAACTTTACCCACAACTAAACATGACCTATGTTTTTAACATAATTTAATAAATTTTCAGCATTGGAAAATGCATAGATGTATCTGAAACTAACCTACTAGACCAACTGAAATTCAAACAAGGGACTCCATATATTTTTTTTCAATATAAATTAGGAGGAGGGCTCAAACAAGGGACTCCATAGATGTGCCGGTCACGTGCCATGGTTCGCATGTCCCGTGACGTGATCATTCACATGACAGGACCATCTTTCGAAAATTTGATACAACACGTCACGTCACGCGGAGGTTTTGGTCACGACACAGCACATGATCATGTGAGTCACGTGTAATTGGGACTGTTATATCTTGATCGAATGGTGAATCTTGAATAAACTAACCTAAATTATGAAAAAAAAAATAGTTAAACGTGACCATATGTGTGATCACAGTGTGCTTTGGTCATGGCGTGGCTAACGTGTTGTGACCATTCACGTGTCATGACCATCTTTCCAAATTTGATCATGACACGATACAACACATATAAATCTGACTTGGTCATAACACCACACGTGATCCAAGTCACGGCATGACTAGTTATGGGATGGTACATATTAGGTGTAGCGAATCATATCTCTTTTTTCTCCTGGAGAATCAACAATTCTTCTAAGTGGAGTAGCGAATCAGACCACGTCTTTTTTTCTTTCTTTCTTTTACGCGAATTAGTCTGGACTGACTTTCTTTTCCGCATAATTTTTTTCTACTGAATCGTGAATTAAATCTAAGGGTAGGCATGTGACCATCCCTGACCCTTCTTAGATCAGCCAGTAGGTACATGAGGTGCTAGTGTTAAATCCTAAGTTCTTTTAACTCGGCACAAATCTCAAAGCAGCTCCCCTACAGTCACAATAGGCACCAGATTGAGTTTGATCTGGCTGGAATTAATCTGGGCCGTTCATATTTTAAATTGTAATTCCTGGGGAACATAAACTCTGACGTATAAGGGGTCAGTTTGAGATTTGTGTCAGACTAAAACTGACGACCCATTACACGAGAGAAGGCTTAAACGAGAGAAGGCTTAAATATAGTTGCAGAGGATCTACTGTGATGATCTCGTCTCCCCATGATGTTTGTGCCTAACATGAATTTTTAAATCTTTAACAATAATATTTTAAAAGATTTAGGATTTAGGGTGGTAAAATAGATTTTAAAAGACCTAAGGGCCTTGTAATCACACAAAAATGAGTATTAATAAAAGGTAAAATATATACTTTATACATTTAAACGAGTTTTAAGTAAAAAGTTCAATAAATTAGGTAAATTTGTGATTATTTAAAATCTACAAGGGTAATTGGGATATTATGAATTTTAGAGGGTGAAATACGTAATTTTGAGATTTTTTGATGGGTATGCATGAAATTCTTTCTATCCTTTTATCTTTAATTTAAAATAGTTGATAATATTATGTCTACTTCATGAAAATATGTATTTACAAGTCTGATTGAACACACACATACGTTTAGAAAACAAATAAAAAATGTTGAAACAAATTTCAAGTACAAAACGAAACAGAGTGAATGCAGGGGCCTAAATGCATGCGGCACCAATTTATTCTGAATGTATGCGCTCAACTTCTATATTCGCTCCGCTTTATTGAATCCATGTATTTAGAAACTGTGCGTGAAGTTGTCAACCTTTTAAAAAATATATATATATTGTTGTGAGGAACTGCAGTCTTAGTTCGATCTCAAATTTGAGTTTAGATTCCAACCGTCCGTTCAGAATTCGGGCTAATTTAGTCCGAGGTAGAGTGCATGAGTCTCTTTAATATTCGTGCTAAACCACGGTCCGGATTCAAACTCAAAAATTTGAATTAACTCAAGTCAAATGACATAATTTCTAAAAAAAAAGTAGATGTCGATATTTACTGTAGTTCATGATTTGATTTAATTAAGTGGGCCGTGTACGACACGGTAGAGGGATGATGTGAATTTTCTTGAATGAACATTTGCAACTACTGAATATTATTTGACAAGGTAAGGGTAAATATCACATCATCTACACTTGATTGAAAGATATATATATATTTTTGAGTGAGGCTATGGTGCTATGCATAGCACGGATGGCTAGTGTACTACGGCTCAATATGGTACTTTTTAAAATCCTAACGGTCGATCCGAACCGTTCAATGTGATAATCATATGAATATGTACTTGTAAACTAAATTTTATATTTTTTCGAATTTTTTTACTATTTTTTTAGATAGGTAGAATTTTGATGGTCCAGAATTTTCAGAAAACACTGATTTTTCTACCTATCTAACAAAATAGTAAAAAAATTCAAAAAAATATAAAATTTAGTTTGCAAGTACATATTCATATGGATATCACATTGAACGGTTCGGATCGACCGTTAGGATTTTAAAAAGTACCATATTGAGCCGTAGTACACTAGCCATCCGTGCTATGCATAGCACCATAGCCTCACTCTATATTTTTTAAGGTTGGCGGCAAAGTGCCGTCAACAATTGGATATGTATATATAAAAAAGTTATTTACAAAAGTAAACCCAATGTTCAAAAAGAAAAAGGACGGAAAGAAACGTAAACAACACCGCAATAAACACTTATAATCCTAATAACCGTAATAGGGATTCCCTAGCTATCCATGAGCGCTTCCAGGAGGGCACAATATGCACCACCGTGGCCCCTCATGCACCTGCCGCCGTGTCTATGGGTTTTGCCTCCAAAAAAGAATATCAAGTACCGTATCATTGATTAATAAAGCCACAAGTTTCCTTTTGCTGGAGAAGAATCACATATTTCTCTCCCGCCACAATGCCCATACGCCCGCTGCCCAAACCACATTATTCCTATCCCGAATGTCTCTCATGATATTTGGCTGTCCCAGTCTCCAGCTCCGTCGGATACTACCTCTATCCACGAGCCGAATGTTGTGATGTGCGAGAAAGCCTTGCCAAAAGCATTTTGCATAAGAGCACGACCACATGATGTGGTGAGATGTTTCCATTGAGATGGAGTCACAGAAATGACAGCCCAGTTGGACCACACATCTCCTTTTGGACAGTACATCCTGGATTAGGATTTTATTAGCCATCAATAGCCACACAAAAATCCTGATCTTCATTGGGGCCCGAATCTTCCAAAGGAATTGATAATCCGTAGATAATATTCCTTGATGATGGATTAACCTGTACGCTGAGGGGCAAGTGTAGAGGTTTGAGGCTGACCCTCGCCACAGTAATCCAGTGACCGATCTTTCTACTCCGCACGAGAATAATGGAGATAGTGACGACAAGGTTCTTAGAAAGGGTGAATCCTCCGCATATGCTGTTAGTTGGGATATGGTAGAGATACCATATAGGTTTCGGAGGGTGGTTGTTGAGTATTTTAGATATAGGGATTTCGTACTCTTTTTTCCTTTAAATTTATAAACCTTCGTACTCAATAAATAGGTTAGTTGCAAGCGCACAACCTATCGATCATAGTATTTAGGTGTCGATCCGCAGGGAGATAGGGAAATACCAATTTTTAATAAAGAAAACTACTTCTAAACTGAACAATAAAAGTAAAGGGGGGTTTTGTGTAAAATCGTTGTTTGAATGAAAATTAAAGTAATTAAAAGTTCGTAACAAAAAGCAATAAAATCGGGTGACAATCAAGTTTGAGAAGTCTAGGGGTATTCAGTCCACAATCCCTTGCTAATTCTATCTACTCGGTTTGTTTAAATTCATGTTTTGATTATGACGAGGTTTCTAACCTAAGTTAGCCTTTGGAACAAATATTAATACGAATACTTTGGGTGGACGGATTAATGTGCCTCGAATTCTAGGGCTGTCACTAACCTAGAGGGATATTTAATCACATGCTTCAAAGTATATATCGATATTTGTTCTAAGGTGTCATAATTAGGTTTTGACTTCACCGCTAAGTCCTTCACCAAACCCTAATTTTAATTTCTATATTTCCAGATTTGAATATCAAAGTACGGTCGCTTCTCATCCAAATCCTAAGGTATTTGCAATCACAATTTATACTATCCTATATGATCATAATCTACTTTTAATCAAGAAGACTTAAGCAGGACAACTACAATTCAAGCACAACAAGTTGCACTATCCTATATGATCCTAATCTACTTTGGGTCTCAAAGATCAAAGCGGGACGACTACAATTCAAGCACAAATCATGAAATATCGTAAATAATAAATAACAGAAATTAACATCAAATCAAACAATCATAATAAAAACTAAAATCCGAGTAAAATAGAATTAAACAAGTTCATGCTACATGACCTAAACCCCTAGAGAGAAACTAGCATCTCATGGAGAAGCAAGCATCCACAAGAAAATACAAGATAAATGATAAGCCAAAATTATATCTATTGAAACCTAGGGTTTGTTATGTGAATTAAGCCAAGTTTTGGTTAGATTAGGTTTGATTAGGTTAGAAATGTCCGAAAGTTCAAGTTACTGCCCTAGTTATGTTTGTTTTACAGGTAATCAAGTGTTTGGAGCTTAACGGAGCAAAACGGGTGATTTGTAGCAAGTCAGCACGAAGATTGGAGAATCTGTCAATGTTGTTGCGGCCCGAAGTGAAATTCATTGCGGCCCGAAACGAAACAAGTCAGAACCTCATCATTCCTGCACATCCATTGCGGCCCGCAATGAACTCATTGCGGCCCGCAATGACTTTCACAATTTTCTCCACGGCAAAACATAACTGCCTCCACTCATTGCGGCCCGCAAGAGACTTATTGCGGCCCGCAATATGTCGGTTCAGCGCCCGAATTTGCTATTTTTAGTGTTTTATTTTGAGATTTTGTGAGGGGTATAAAAAGGAAACTTGTAAAACAGATGAGGGACGTTTTTTAGAGAGAATTTCTGGTTTTAACAAGGAGAAGAAGGAAGAGAGAAGAAGAGAGAAGAAGGAAGAAGAAGAACATCATCGATCAACCGGTTTTATTATTTTCTTTCCTTTGGAACTCTTCGAACTCTTTTAATTTCATTTGTGCTTTAGCCATGACTGGCTAAAGGTTTTTCTAGGGTTAATTAGGGCTGTACTTGAAACTTTTGTTATGATTTAGTTGGTTTATTCTATATGTTCTTGTTCTTTGTTATGATCTATTCTTTATTTTAATTGATTGTGAAGACTTAATCGAAATCGTATGAAATCTTAGGATTTGGTATTTGCAATTGAGAAATTGAATATTAAGTCCTGACCATAAAGAATAGGGTATTTGATAGGCTAAGTACCGAGAGGTGACGCTTGTCTTATACGGGCTTTGCCTAATAGTTTAGACAAATTGTGCCAAGTACCGAGAGGTGAAAGACGGTTTTCTAGATTAATTGGGACAGTAAGAACTTAATGACTTTAGATTAGCATAGCCAAGTACCGAGAGGTGACGTTTATTCTAATTTGAAGATGGTATTAATATAGAAATATCACTTTGTACCTACAATCTCCAACTGTGCCTTCATAATTAAAAGAACAAATTTAATAAACCAATTAGTCATAACACTAGTGGATAGGAACCCTAAGAAACCCTAATTTCTCATATTTGTTAAAAATCAGATTTTGCTTTAAAACTTTAGTTTAATTCAGTTTAATCAAAACCAAACCAACCTTTTGAACAAACAAAAACCTTTTTATTCTCTTTTACTAAATTAAATTGTTAGGTTAGAAAAGATATTCCAACTTGTCCCTGTGGAGACGATCCCTAAGTACTACTTGACAATGTTGTACACTTGCAACCAAATTGAGTATAAATTAGGATTTATTACTTGTATTGCAAAATTTACATCAAGTATTTGAAAATATAAATCATTGCGGGTCGCAATAGTTGAAAATTAGGTTTGGGCTGAGCTGGGTTCGTCCTGCCAAGGAATGGCAGGCCGAGGTGTAGACCGAGTTAGGAACTCGTGGTGATTGATGAGAGATTCGGACTCTGACCTGTATGATCTCTCTCTTAGTGAAATTGCGTCCCCTGTTTCCTGGGGCTTCCTGCCTTATATAGTCCAGCCATAACCGCCATCTCGGGCGTTTATGGGGGAACGTGGGCAGTTATGTCGTCTGTTATTGGGACGTGGGCATTAAACCAGCCGTTTCTGGGACATGGGCATTAAGCTAGCCGTTTCCACGGCTATCCCGTATATCGGTTGGCCTTAACCTCTATTCGGGCCATATATTTTTGAGGCCTCCGAGTTGGGCCTCGGTTTAGTGAATCTTTGGGCTTTTTCATATGACGTCGGGTTGGCCTTGTAAAGGTCCGAATCCCAGTCTTTCATGGCCCAGTTTGGAACAAGTAAAAGGGCCTGTGGAACATGGCCCTATCATTAGCCCCCGAAGTCGGAATGCATCGGCGAGATGCTTTCGACTTGAAGGTGAATAACTCGTAAAACACATTTTATTAATGTTACCTATGTGTCGGTGATGTAACATCTTAGGTTTGGGTCATGTCAGGTACCTATCTCAAATACGTATTGTGTCGAGTGCCTATCTCGGGTATGTAACATGTCGGGTGTCTACCCCCGAGATGTGGGGATTTTAACAGAATTGTGTCGTAACATGATATTTTGCACCCCAGGAATGTGGGGTTTTAGCATAACATTTCAATGTAACTCGTTTCCTTTATTCGCAGCTTTTTCCGAGTTGTTTCTTTCAAAATTTATCTCGGTTCATGCTTTGAATGCATTTGTAAACGAGCAAAATGTGCTTGATGGTATATCCTTTTCCCTCTTTTTTTCTTTATTTTTGACAAAAATGGTCAACATTGGGGAAAAGGTATGTCGCGAAAACGTATGCGTTACCCCGAGGGATTTTCGATAAATGTTTCCGACATAATAACAATGAAATCCATTTTCTTTATTTTTGACAAAAATGGTCAACATTGGGGAAAATATATGTCGCGAAAACGTATGCGTTACCCCGAGGGGTTTTCGATAAATGTTTCCGACATAATAACAATGAAATCCATTTTCTTTATTTTTGACAAAAATGGTCAATATTGGGGAAAATGTATGTCGCGAAAACGTATGCGTTACCCCGAGGGGTTTTCGATAAATGTTTCCGACATAATAACAATGAAATCCATTTTCTTTATTTTTGACAAAAATGGTCAACATTGGGGAAAATGTATGTCGCGAAAACGTATGCGTTACCCCGAGGGGTTTTCGATAAATGTTTCCGACATAATAACAATGAAATCCATGTTACTGGTTTAACATTCGTCGTCCCTTAGGACGACATTAATTTATGTTGTGTATCTCGGGAATATTAACCAAGATGCATTTCGTTGCCTTAAAAGGCTTTCGTTCATATATCTCGGACCCAATAAATGAGGCACAATCATAAATAATATCATATATATAGCGATAAAAGCTTAGAACCATACAAAAACTTGTATCTCGGCCTAAGTAAAATACATGGAATAAAAAATGAACAACAAGGCCTACCTCGCCAAGAGCACGTCGTGCTCTGTATGAGGTGTAACCCCTTTAAAATAAAATTAAATATCACATACATTAAGTGTAGAATTTCCGAAGATGACAGGCGTTCCACGGGCGAGCAAGTATGAAACCGCTCGGGTCTTTTAACTCGTAGGCGTCGTTTCCTCGTGGACGAACAACCTTGAAGGGGCCTTCCCATTGGGGAGCGAGTTTGCTAACATGTTTGCCAGTTGCTTCCACAGTTTTTAGCACCAAATCGCCCGGTTGGAATGCCCGAGGTACCACGTGTTTGTCAAATGCACGTTTAACCCGGCGTTGATATTCCATGGTGCGGACACGAGCTTTTTCCCGAGCCTCCGTGATGAGCTCTAGCTCGGCGGCACGCGCAGCATTGTTTTCCTCAGGGGAGGATGTCATGGTGCGAAGTGAGGGTTCCACTAATTCAATAGGGGTAACCGCTTTCATCCCGAACACCAGAGAGTATGGTGTTTGTTGGGTGACGGGGAGATCGAGATCTAGGTCTCGTGGGGCTCCCGTTGTCGTCCTCGGCACGGATGTAACCCTCCGCAAAGGTTACAAACTCCCTCAGAGTATTCATTTTCTTCATGTGGGCTTCGTAACGCAAGGTTCCTGGACCCCCTTTGCGGAGTCCTTTCTTGATTGCGGCTAGGGCGAATTCCTCATTGAGGTTCTGAATTCGCCGAGATGCTTGTATGAAACGGTTGACAAACGCACCTGTTCTTTCTCGCTGTCCCTGGACTATGTCCAGAAGCATCTCGCACGTGGCTTGCGGTGGTTTGATTATTGTATATCTTTCCAAGAACAGTTTCGCGAAGTCCTCGAATTTGTTGATGGACCTCCGGGGTAGCGTCATGTACCAGTCACATGCTTCTCCAGTTAAGCAAGTGGTGAAGACTCGGCACATGATGGCATCGGTGGCTCCAAGAAGGCGGAGTCGCTCAAGGAACCCGTACACGAAGTTGTGTGGATCCTGAGTATCCCCACTACCTCGGAAGCTGGGAAGGGTTGTTGGGTATTTGAAGTCCGTCATTGATTGGCGGTAGATGTCTCTGGACAGGGGGCCGTCCTCGATTCCCACAGGCCGAGAGTAAGTGCCTGCCTTCTGGGATTCGAGTTCGGCTAGTTTGGCCGCGAGTCTGGTTTGGATCAGCTCTTCTACTTGGGCCATGTTGATACCTCGGGTTGGGGTTGGTGATCGCCGGTTCCTTCTTCGGTCATCGTGGCGAACTCTTTCCCGACCTCGGGGTGGGCTTCGTTCGCGCTCTCTACGGGAGCGAGATTGATCTCTGCGGGATGGTCTGGACCCTCTGCCGTGGTTAGCTGATTCTCGCTTGTTGTTAAGGTGGGCTCTGGGATTTTCGGTATGTGGTCCTTCCGCAGGGTGTGGCCCCCTATTCTCATCCTGACCTTCCGGGCGTCTTCCTACATCGGGGTGTACCCCTGTAGGCAGGACATTTTGGTCCCTACGTTCGGATTGGGCCTGTTGGTCGGGTAGTGATGGGGTATCCGTCTCATTGCCTGTTCGGACCTGTACGAACTCTCGCTCCAGATTTCTTGGCGAAAGATTTGCTGGTCGACTGTGGACACGGTTTGCAGACAAAGGTCGCGGTACAGCTACGGCGGGTGGTACGGTCTGGTGGACAGGTCGCAATGGTATTTGCTGGGAATACTGTGTTGGACCTGTCATGGGATACGTCCCGTGAGCGCCTCCCGGGCCCCATTGCACAGGTGGTGCGGCATAAGGATACTGGGGGCCCGTGGGGGTGTAAGGTGTGTAAGGAGTCGCACCGTAGTGATACAGCGGCGTTTGCTGAGGGTAATACGGTATGTAGGGTATCTGATATGCACCAGTTACCTGATTGTGCTCGACGTAGAGTGGCCTGGTCGCGTTCCCTTCAGCGAATGAGGGTCGAGTAACGTCGGGGCGAGGTTGAACAGGTTGAGGACCCGGAGGTCGTACCATTGAGTTATTAGGCCTCGGCCCTGGGAATTGACTGTGGGAAGGATTTGATGTGGGTGATGTTACCACTGGAGGTGGTGTGATTGTCACCCCGGGCGGGGTCGTCACCCCTGGTGGGAGCGGAGTTGATGTGGTCGGACGAGCCATCTAGTTCTGCGTTTGAGCTAGGCGTGGCCCCACGGTGGTTGATACGTCCTATCTCGGGAGATGAGGCCGTATGGAGGTTTGGGCTGAGCTGGGTTCGTCCTGCCAAGGAATGGCAGGCCGAGGTGTAGACCGAGTTAGGAACTCGTGGTGATTGATGAGAGATTCGGACTCTGACCTGTATGATCTCTCTCTTAGTGAAATTGCGTCCCCTGTTTCCTGGGGCTTCCTGCCTTATATAGTCCAGCCATAACCGCCATCTCGGGCGTTTATGGGGGAACGTGGGCAGTTATGTCGTCCGTTATTGGGACGTGGGCATTAAACCAGCCGTTTCTGGGACATGGGCATTAAGCTAGCCGTTTCCACGGCTATCCCGTATATCGGTTGGCCTTAACCTCTATTCGGGCCATATATTTTTGAGGCCTCCGAGTTGGGCCTCGGTTTAGTGAATCTTTGGGCTTTTTCATATGACGTCGGGTTGGCCTTGTAAAGGTCCGAATCCCAGTCTTTCATGGCCCAGTTTGGAACAAGTAAAAGGGCCTGTGGAACATGGCCCTATCAATATTCAATTTCTCAATTGCAAATACCAAATCTTAAGATTTCATACGATTTCGATTAAGTCTTCACAATCAATTAAAATAAAGAATAGATCATAACAAAGAACAAGAACATATAGAATAAACCAACTAAATCATAACAAAAGTTTCAAGTACAGCCCTAATTAACCCTAGAAAAGCCTTTAGCCAGTCATGGCTAAAGCACAAATGAAATTAAAAGAGTTCGAAGAGTTCCAAAGGAAAGAAAATAATAAAACCGGTTGATCGATGATGTTCTTCTTCTTCCTTCTTCTCTCTTCTTCTCTCTTCCTTCTTCTCCTTGTTAAAACCAGAAATTCTCTCTAAAAAACGTCCCTCATCTGTTTTACAAGTTTCCTTTTTATACCCCTCACAAAATCTCAAAATAAAACACTAAAAATAGCAAATTCGGGCGCTGAACCGACATATTGCGGGCCGCAATAAGTCTCTTGCGGGCCGCAATGAGTGGAGGTAGTTATGTTTTGCCGTGGAGAAAATTGTGAAAGTCATTGCGGGCCGCAATGAGTTCATTGCGGGCCGCAATGGATGTGCAGGAATGATGAGGCTCTGACTTGTTTCGTTTCGGGCCGCAATGAATTTCACTTCGGGCCGCAACAACATTGACAGATTCTCCAATCTTCGTGCTGACTTGCTACAAATCACCCGTTTTGCTCCGTTAAGCTCCAAACACTTGATTACCTGTAAAACAAACATAACTAGGGCAGTAACTTGAACTTTCGGACATTTCTAACCTAATCAAACCTAATCTAACCAAAACTTGGCTTAATTCACATAACAAACCCTAGGTTTCAATAGATATAATTTTGGCTTATCAATAAACATGGTAAAAACTGAGAAAATACGTAAGAGAAAAGAATACAACCAATCTCCTAGTTACTGCCCAAGTTCTTTCCTTATCGCTCAAGCAAAACCTCGACTTCTTCCTTTTCTTTCTTCGCAACTTTGATCACCGCCGGAAAGTGGAGCAGAATAACTTCAATTGAGCAATGATGAGCAGTGATGATTTCTCCTTTGGTCTTCTTAGCCTTATATAATATTTTCTGAACTTGGAGATCAAGTCGTTTTATTTTCGGCGCCCACTAACTTAGTCATTTTCTGAACTTAGGGATCAAGTTGTTATATTTTCAGCACCCACTAAGCCTACTAACTTCTATATTTCTAATTCTGTGATTAATAACTTGGAGACCAAGTTATTCTACTTTTGGCACCCACTAAACCCACTAACTTTCCATATTTAGCAGTTTTTCAGGCTGATGCGGCCATTGATGCGGCTGTACAGAATTATACATTCCGAATTTGGATATGTTTTCTTCATGAAAGTTGTATATCTCTTTGTCCTGGTTCCTTCAAGCTTTGAATCACCCAAATCGGAGTTCGTATGACCAAGATATGGCCAAAATACAAACTGTGTGTCGCTGAGTGCGGATCGAGTGCGGCCTGAGTGCGTCCGCACTGCGCTCGGACATTTCTGTTTTCTGTGTCTGATGGCTGAGTGCGTCCGCACTCTGGGTCAGTGCGTCCGCACTGGGCTCGGTTTTCTCTGTGTTGTGCTCTGAATTTCTGAATTTCAAACGGGCATAACTCATGATTCGTAACTCCGTTTTCAGTGTTCTACCACTTTTCGGAAAGCTTGCGAGAATATCTACAATTTGCTCCATTTCCTATAACTTAAATAGACTTTGGCAGTAACTTGATTCTTGGATATATTTCATTCTATTCTCTACTAAAATACAAGATATTTGGTGTTATTATGTGATAAAAATCAGACCGAACATGTATATAATTTAGACCTATCAGTGGTCGCCTATAGACCCAAAGGTTTTGCTTCCAATTCCCATAACCATTTGGTTAGCAAAGCGTCATTTTGTGCCGATAGGTTAATAATTCTCAATCCCCCATTCTCTTTAAGTGTACACACCTTGTTCCAGTTGACAAGGCAATTAATTGCTTTGCAAGGGTTGTTGTTTTTCCATAGAAAATTCCTTGGCATTTTGTCTGTATGTTTCACCACCCCCGAGAGGATATATATTTTTTACTTCCATTTAAATCGTTTGATTTAAAATAAACGAATCGAAATTGATATGATTTGCCTAATGTTTTTCTTAAATTCATCTATAATAACGTCAAGTTAATTTAATATAATCATTTTATTTAAATTAGACAATTAAAAATAATAATAATAAAAGCAAGGTCATCCGATTTGTGTCAAAAATTAACAGCAGATATTAACTCCATAATTAAGAATCTACATAATTTTTTGATCTCTCTTATTAAGTTTCTGATCTCTAATAAAAAAAAAAGAATACAAATCAATATCGATTTATTGAGAAATACATAGTGTAACAAGGGCGAACACACTCGACAGTACAATGATACAGGATACATTCGTTATTCGTACAATACATCTCCTATAATTACCTCAATATGAAATGAATCCCTTTAATTTATTACATATCCTAAAATGACTACATGACACATTCAGTATTTCAAGCGTTGATGGTGACGGGGTTCTCCACATGCACCTCCTCTTGATTTGCGGCGCTCTGCGACTTGAAATGCTCGCAAAATCTGATCGCTAAGCTATGCTTAGCTGCTGGAGAAACACCATGCTCACCAATTATAGACTCCAGGACAGCACGGCAAAGCTTCCTGTTTTCTATGACCATTTTGTTGGTTTCGGGCACCGAATCGTCCTTGGAGAAGGCAATCTAAGATTCATTGGACCAATTAATGACAATATTTATTGATAGTGTTGTTGCATTAGAATCTAATTTAGTTGTGTAATTTAGAGATTTTAATTGTGCGTACCGATAAAGCGCCGGAGGTTGAGTGGGTGAAGAGAATGGAAGAACCGGGAGGGAATGTCTCGGGCTTAAAGACTTCCTTGAACTTGCTCACTGCATCGACCTCTGCTTCGGTTAAGATCCCGATTGCCTTCCAGTGGGCCATGCAGTTCTCTGACACCTTGTCGGAGTACTGCTCGCCGGTCAGGGGAAGTATCATGGTCACTCGAAGAAACTTCTCAAATGGACCTGAATATAATGCCACATTTCAATATTAATCAATTAATTTTATCAACTAATGATAGTAGTGATGGTGATGACGATGATGATGGTAATTGTCACACCCCCGGACAACCCGCCGCGCATTCAAACGCAAGGCGTGAAGCACATCACATGCATTATCAATAATACAACCAACAAGCCACTATATTAAACAAAAAGGAGTTCACAAACAAATAGAAAGGGAAATATGTCAGACATGGCTAGTCAAACAGTTACCGCCATGTCTACACAATATATAGTTCATACAAATATAAATTTAAAACAATTAGTGGCTACTTTAAAAACTTCCGCTGACTCCTCACTCACGGCCTTCCTCCATGTCTTCTTCTCCATTTCCTGGAACTCATATAAAAGGTGGTACGGTGAGAGATCGAACTATCTCTCAGTGCGGGATTTAGTTCCAGCCCGGTGTTTTTACAAATCAATGCATTTAATATCCCACATAACAATAAAGTAAAGATTTCAAAATTTTTCCCAAACTTCCTATCAATTCAGATATGCAATCATTTCAAAACAATTTTCATCCCCGCCTCTTTTAAATTCACGTTTAAGGTTTTTAAATTCCACACTCTGGAAATCCATGCCCGTACATAGAAATCCGGCGAATCGCCACACAAGGACGACCCGTTCAATCACACTCTAGATGGGCCATTGCGGGGACCCATCCGGCGAACCGCCACACAAGGACGACCCGTTCTGTTCACATTTCACACTTTGGGGTCTGCCACACACGGACAGCCTGATTTTCAAACACATGCTGAGCCGCCTCGCACGGACGGCCCTAATTTAAAGAAAACAATTCATTTACATTCCCCATTCCCAATTCACATTCACAATTCTTGTCAATTCAATCCCATGCATCAAGAACTCCTATCATGCAATTCTAAACAAAATCAAACGAATGTTCGACATCCACAACATGCAGTTTATCTACCAGATTTGAAAAAGGATTTCTTACCTCAATCCATGCATTTTTGTATTATTTGTAAAAAGACCAGGAACCCGCACCTGTATTCTCAGCGACTTCGTTTGAGCGTGTATTGAGATCTCGCGTATTCTCAGCGTCTCCTAAAGGCGCGCGGTTTGCTCCTAAGTTTCAACACGCTTGATTAGATTCTCATTTCTACTCAATCTACAGTATTTCTATTCAATTTAACAACCTTAATTTCGCATGACATTCGTAAAGAAATTCTTAATCCTATAGCCTTATTCACAATTTATATTTATTTCATGGCAACTGTCATCCAAGGGTCAAGTACAAGTATTTAATCCACACTAACCTACAAGTCTCGATTCATTTCCCCACAATTCAATTTAATTAACTAAACCACCACCCTCGATTCTTCCCACCAATTCAATTTGGTAATTAAATTTGAGTAATAACCTTGATTCTCGTATAACTAGACAAATTCTAAAATAGAAGAGGGTTCAATTTGTAAATTGGGTTATTGGGTCTAGGGTTTTCGGTTTTTGGGTTCAACCACAGGGGTTCGGGCCTTGGCATGGTTTCGGGTCTTGGCATAGGATTTCGGGTCTACGGTATTGGGTTCAGGTCTAGGGTATTGGGTTCGGTCTAGGGTTTGTGGTGGTGGTGGCCGGCGGCACAAGGGAAGGGAAAGGGTAGAGAGAAGGAGAGGCACGGCTAGAGGGGGAAGGCAACGAGGAGAGGAGGGGTTCGGTGGTGGGCTGTCGGCTAGCCAAGGAAGAAGAGGGGGCCGGTGGTGGGGCTGTCGGTTAGCCAAAGGAGAAAAGAGGGGGATGGCGGCACAAGAGGGAGAGAGGGGTGGTTCGGCTGGGCCTCTTGTGGCCGGCGGCAGCCAAGAAGAGAGGGGGAGGTTTCGGCCAAGAAGAGCAAAAGAGAGAGAGAGAGATGGAGAAAAAAACTTACAGAAATAATGAATGAGGGAGAGGAATGAGAAGAGAGGAGAGGGTTGGGTTAATTATATTATTGAATATGGGCTAAACTTAGAATTGCATATTCTAAATTGGGCTTACTAATTGGGCTAAGTAATGTATAATAAAAATTATATGCAGAATTTAGATACAACTTTCATGTAAATTTATAAAACGTTTTGCTATTCTTTGATTGCCTTTTTTTTTATAAATTATTTTCTGAACTATATATTATTTTTATTTTTATTTTGTTCTAAACTGCAATCTAAATTTAAAATATACCCGGATTTAGAAGCGTTACATCCTCCCCCCCTTGGAAATCCTGTTCAGTCCCCTGAACAGCCTCGGCGTCTATGTCTTCGAACAATTCTGGGTATGTGGCACGCATCGTTTCCTCCATTTCCCAAGTTGCTTCTCGGCTGGTGTGTCGTCCCCATTGTACTAAGACCTGTTTAATGGTCTTTCGCCGGAGACTTATTTCTTTGGTGTCCAGTATTTTCATGGGTCGCTCTTCATACACTAAGGTTTCATCTAACCCCAGATTTGAAAAGTCGAGGATGTGGGAGGGGTCTCGGATATATTTCCGTAGTTGAGATACGTGGAAGACTGGGTGTACTTTATCTAAGGTTGGAGGTAGCGCCAGTTCATATGCAAGGGGTCCGATTCTTCTAAGAACTTCAAATGGCCCCACATATCTAGGACTCAGTTTTCCCGTTACGCCAAATCGTCTCACTCCCCTCCTTGGAGAGACCTTCAACCAAACATGATCTCCGGTTTCGAACTCTAGTGGTCGTCTCCTCAAGTCTGCATACTTTTTCTGTCTGTCTCGAGCAGTGTCTAGTCGGTTTAGAATCAGTTGGGTGCTATCCGCGCAATCTTTTACCATTTCTGGCCCCGTTGGTAGTTGTTCCCCGTTGTTTCCCCACCACAAGGGGGTCTTCCAACGATGCCCACACCAAGCTTCAGATGGTGCCATGTCGATACTGGCATGGTAACTATTGTTGTATGCGAACTCGGCCATTGTCAGATGATCAGCCCATGACCCTTGAAAGTTAATGGCACAAGCCCTTAGCATGTCCTCTAAAGTTTGGATTGTTCGTTCCGACTGGCCGTCCGTCTGAGGGTGGTGAGCGGTACTGAAATTGAGTCGGGTCCCCATTGCCTCCTGAAAGCTTTTCCAGAAGTGCGAGGTGAATCGCGTATCCCGGTCCGATATGATAGTTTCAGGAATTCCATGATATTTAAACTGATATTGAAGAAATAATTCTGCTAATTCTCCACCCGATGTAGGGGTTCGCAGGGGTATAAAGTGGGCTACTTTGGTTAGTGTGTCTACAATGACCCAGATTGAGTCATACCTCTTTTGGGTACGTGGTAACCCAGTGATGAAATCCATAGTAATGATCTGGAACTTCATTTGTGCTCTGGAGTTTGGATACAACAATCCTGCTATCTTTCTCCGTTCGGCTTTCACTTGTTGGCAGGTGACGCACCTAGCCACAAATTCTGACACGTCTTTCTTCATGTTGGGCCACCAAAATTGGGTACGAAGATCCTTATACATCTTCACCTCTCCTGGGTGAATGGTATATCCCGACTCGTGGGCTTCTTGCAGAATTTCCTTTCTCAGTCCCCCCTGTTCTGGCACACACACCCGCTGGTTGAAATAGAGGAGTTCGTCCTCGTTTTCCTTAAAGGTCGACGTTGGATTGGTACGGGTCAATTCCCGGTATCTTTGGTGCTGCTCGTCGTCTTGGCCCGCGTCCCGTATTCGAGACTTTAATTCCGGTTGTACCGATATAGCTGCCAGGGTAAGTACCGCATTCGTCGCGTCTCCTTTGGTGTTGGTTTGCTCTTGGATCCAGCTGGTGGATACACACACTCCCAAATTCATGTGTCGCATCTCCTTGATCAATTCTGTTTCTTGGGTTATGACTTCTGCCAAATTTGTCGCCCCCTTCCTACTGAGTGCGTCTGCCACCACATTTGCCTTCCCGGCCAAGTATTGTATGTCTAAATCATAGTCCTTCATCAGTTCCAGCCACCTCCTTTGTCTCATGTTCAATTCTTTCTGGGTAAACACATACTTCAAGCTTGTAAACCGTTGTCGGAGTGCCTCTCTTGACATGGTGTCCATATAGCGGCGTTCGAACTGCCTTTCGAACTCAGTCCACCCCTTCGCATCAGCAGTTTCACCCCACCCACGTTTCACCTCTTGCCACCAGAATCGAGCATGACCCTCCAGCAATTGAGTAGCTAGCTCTACCCGGTGTTCCTCAGGGGCTCTCAAGATTTGAAGTTTATCCTTGATATTTGCGATCCAGTTCTCTGCTGCGGCAAAGTCACCTGTCCCATCGAAGGTCGGGGGGTGCAATGAGGTGAACGATCGGTAGTATTCAAAGAACGTGTCGGTCTCTCTAGGCTGTCGCTGTTCATATTCCATGGCTACCCTGGTCACCCTCTCTAGTCCCTGCAGTAGGGCATTCAGCTGAGGGTTCTCGAGTGGAATCCTAGTGCCGCCATCTGCGTCGCTCGTGGTTGAGTTAGTCCTGGTTCCTTTCGCCATCTCTAACTTCGCTGCGCAAAGGGTGCTTGATGTGAGTTTTTCATTCTTCCAAGTTTTATATATATATATATATATATATATATATATACTTGCATTGTTATTAGTTACCGAGTTCATCGCATGACTTATAGTTATTCAACTCAGGGCAAATAGACGCAATTTTAAAAAAGGGATTTAAAATTACGAATCAAACTTTAAATTTCTTTAGATTATAACTGCTCATTTAAAACATTCAACAAAATTTAAGATACATGTGAGGTTTATAACTATATCATTTCCTTTTTCCCTAAAGTGCCCTAATCGGTCTCAAAATATCCCTTAAGTATGTCCTTCCTAACGTGATACGTCCAGTCGTTCCGAACTTCTGACATTGTGAATGGTTCTGCTTCCATTTCCGCTCTTATAGCTGGGTCTTCTTCTTCCTTCTGGGGCTTTTCCCCGATGAGCTTGCTCTTATTTCCCGATATTCTCCGCATTTCTGTTCTGACTGGTTGTTCGTGAGGCGGCCAGAACACTAAGCTGCGGTGCGCGCAGTCTATCAGCACGTGGTGCTCTTTGAGCCAGTCCATTCCTAAGACCATTTCGTACGCTCCGGTGTCAGCCACGATTGGGTCCACCCGCCATTTTCCATTCTGCGTGTTCACCTGAAGATCTAGACAGTATTGCTCTTCCCCACTATGTTCGAGCCCTGCGAAGAAACGGCGTCTTCCTGTATTCTTCACCCTAAATCCGCTAGCCTCCACTACGTGTGGTGAGATGACGGAGTAAGGACAATTGACGGAGATTGCAGTATTGACAGTGATTCCGGTCAAGTCGACCCATCCGACCATTTCCTTGACTCTTGTGGTGGTTGCGAATGTCCTTAGCCAAGTGGGTTGTCCGTTAAATTGATTTGCCATCTAAGGAAAGAATCTATTTTGTTTATTTTCTACAAAATTAAATTAGTTCAATCTTCCAAAAAAAAAAATATCCTTGTCATACTTCAAAATAATTTGTACCGTTACTATCAGGCATAATTCGTCACTAAATATCATATACATTTGTTACTAATGGTACGCCTAGTTCATATAGTTTGGTCTATGACCTATTGCCGCATCCTATTGCTAGCGCTCTCTTAGCGGAAGTTTATTGATATTGTATGTGCTGGCTCTGATACCAACTTAGTTGTCACACCCCCGGACAACCCGCCGCGCATTCAAACGCAAGGCGTGAAGCACATCACATACATTATCAATAATACAACCAACAAGCCACTATATTAAACAAAAAGGAGTTCACAAACAAATAGAAAGGGAAATATGTCAGACATGGCTAGTCAAACAGTTACCGCCATGTCTACACAATATATAGTTCATACAAATATAAATTTAAAACAATTAGTGGCTACTTTAAAAACTTCCGCTGACTCCTCACTCACGGCCTTCCTCCATGTCTTCTTCTCCATTTCCTGGAACTCATATAAAAGGTGGTACGGTGAGAGATCGAACTATCTCTCAGTGCGGGATTTAGTTCCAGCCCGGTGTTTTTACAAATCAATGCATTTAATATCCCACATAACAATAAAGTAAAGATTTCAAAATTTTTCCCAAACTTCCTATCAATTCAGATATGCAATCATTTCAAAACAATTTTCATCCCCGCCTCTTTTAAATTCACGTTTAAGGTTTTTAAATTCCACACTCTGGAAATCCATGCCCGTACATAGAAATCCGGCGAATCGCCACACAAGGACGACCCGTTCAATCACACTCTAGATGGGCCATTGCGGGGACCCATCCGGCGAACCGCCACACACGGACAGCCTGATTTTCAAACACATGCTGAGCCGCCTCGCACAGACGGCCCTAATTTAAAGAAAACAATTCATTTACATTCCCCATTCCCAATTCACATTCACAATTCTTGTCAATTCAATCCCATGCATCAAGAACTCCTATCATGCAATTCTAAACAAAATCAAACGAATGTTCGACATCCACAACATGCAGTTTATCTACCAGATTTGAAAAAGGATTTCTTACCTCAATCCATGCATTTTTGTATTATTTGTAAAAAGACCAGGAACCCGCACCTGTATTCTCAGCGACTTCGTTTGAGCGTGTATTGAGATCTCGCGTATTATCAGCGTCTCCTAAAGGCGCGCGGTTTGCTCCTAAGTTTCAACACGCTTGATTAGATTCTCATTTCTACTCAATCTACAGTATTTCTATTCAATTTAACAACCTTAATTTCGCATGACATTCTGATGTCTCGTTATTTGACCTATAATTCCGACCAATTTCTGCACCAAACCTGTGTTTAAATCTATTAAATCAGTTGTATTTCATTGAATATCTTTAGAATGTGGTACTGCTGCTAGTTTATTCTTATTTTGCAGGATTCGGGCGAAATCGAGGAGAAATCTGGAATTCTGAAGTCTCTACACGGCCTGTGTCACATTCTACATGGCCCGTGTCAACCTCGACTCGACCACAGACACGACCAGGACACCAACTTAAAACAGTCATAACTTTTGACTCGTAACTCCGTTTTGAGTGTATGACCACTTTTCGAAAAGCTTGTGAGAAGATCTACAATTTGAGCTAAGTACACAGGTTACACGGGCCGGACAGATTTGGCACGGCCCGTGTCAAGCAATTCCGGAAACAGATCTAGAAATCTGGAAAGAAGGCTATTGAAGGAAGGTCGACCAATTAAGCATATAATCGGGATTTCTCTCCAGGAAAGGTCATTCTGGAACAGGAGAGCAAGTTCTAGGGTTCATCTTTGGCGGCTAAGCTTGAAGGCGAATTGGAGAAGCGAATTTCTTGCACTTTCGATTGATCTTCTTTGCACTTTGGGTTTTGTCATGATCAACTCTATCTTTATTTGTATTTGCTGTTTTAGAACCATGAGTGAGTAATTTACTTTGTTTCTAGGGTTTTGATGTAATCGAATGGTTTGTCTTGCATGCTAGTTATTGAATCTTTGTATTGAAGTTTGTGTTTGATTGATTGAGTAGTATTTTAATTGCTTAGATTGAAGTGTTTGACTTATATTGGTTTGCTACTAGATGAATGCGCACATCTAGAAGGCATTATAGCCCTTTAACGTCTCTCAACCAAACTAAGTACATGAGGTAGGATTTGTGATCCGAAAGGTGAAACCAAGTAGTAACCGGGAGGCGAAAATTACTCTCTATCGGCGGATAGGAGTTACCTTTAGTATACCAATCAAGCAACTAGGTAGTAGGGACCAACACACGGAAGTTGAGGTCTAGAACCCGACGAGGGCATATATTGCAGTTTCCGTACCAAGTTGATGAACCAACAAACGGCAGTTGAGGTCCAGAAACATTAGGTCCGGTCAGTAGAACCCTACACAAAGGAACGATACAAAGAAACAATAGCTGCTGCATTAACCCGAGACTGACACGGACCGTGTAGCGAAATGACACGGCCCGTGTAAACTGATACGGCCCGTGTAGGAAATGACACGGCCCGGACAGGATAGTCAGAGGGCAAAACTGAGATGAAGTCTTAACCCTAGGAACGCTTTTTATTATTGATTAAAACCAGTTTAATCTTCTTTCTTGCACTTTATTATTATCTTGAATCTGTAGGAAACATAAACAACCAAAATCAACCCTTCCAACTTCTAGTTTTTAATTAACCTAGGTAGAGTCCGGATAACACTTGAACCGTCCCTGTGATCGATACCCGACGATATACTACGCGGTAGGATTGTATACTTGCAGTCTGAACCAGAAGTGTATTTTAAGGTTAAAAAGTACAGCTTGCTGTACTGAAACTTTGTACTATACCTTTTTGGTGGTAACACATTCGTAAAGAAATTCTTAATCCTATAGCCTTATTCACAATTTATATTTATTTCATGGCAACTGTCATCCAAGGGTCAAGTACAAGTATTTAATCCACACTAACCTACAAGTCTCGATTCATTTCCCCACAATTCAATTTAATTAACTAAACCACCACCCTCGATTCTTCCCACCAATTCAATTTGGTAATTAAATTTGAGTAATAACCTTGATTCTCGTATAACTAGACAAATTCTAAAATAGAAGAGGGTTCAATTTGTAAATTGGGTTATTGGGTCTAGGGTTTTCGGTTTTTGGGTTCAACCACAGGGGTTCGGGCCTTGGCATAGGGTTTCGGGTCTTGGCATAGGATTTCGGGTCTACGGTATTGGGTTCGGGTCTAGGGTATTGGGTTCGGTCTAGGGTTTGTGGTGGTGGTGGCCGGCGGCACAAGGGAAGGGAAAGGGTAGAGAGAAGGAGAGGCACGGCTAGAGGGGGAAGGCAACGAGGAGAGGAGGGGTTCGGTGGTGGGCTGTCGGCTAGCCAAGGAAGAAGAGGGCGCCGGTGGTGGGGCTGTCGGTTAGCCAAAGGAGAAAAGAGGGGGATGGCGGCACAAGAGGGAGAGAGGGGTGGTTCGGCTGGGCCTCTTGTGGCCGGCGGCAGCCAAGAAGAGAGGGGGGGTTTCGGCCAAGAAGAGCAAAAGAGAGAGAGAGAGAGATGGAGAAAAAAACTTACAGAAATAATGAATGAGGGAGAGGAATGAGAAGAGAGGAGAGGGTTGGGTTAATTATATTATTGAATATGGGCTAAACTTAGAATTGCATATTCTAAATTGGGCTTACTAATTGGGCTAAGTAATGTATAATAAAAATTATATGCAGAATTTAGATACAACTTTCATGTAAATTTATAAAACGTTTTGCTATTCTTTGATTGCCCTTTTTTTTATAAATTATTTTCTGAACTATATATTATTTTTATTTTTATTTTGTTCTAAACTGCAATCTAAATTTAAAATATACCCGGATTTAGAAGCGTTACAGTAATGGTGGTGTTGGTAAGTGTTAAACATATTTCAATATTAATTAATTAATTAGTTAATTACTATCTGAAGAATGAAGTGGAAGTGTTAAACATATTTGTTTCAATTTTCTTTAATAGTAAATTTGGAAAATAAGATTGCGAATAAAACATCAGTTTGGTTATTATTGTTACTACTTTATTGTTATTAAGTTTGCTATATTTAATAATTTGCAATGACTTTGTAATTTGCACTATTATTCATTATACAGGCTGCAAACCCATTTTAGCTAGAACTAAACAAGGTTGCTGCAAAACAAAAAATTAGTAAACTACTACATTTACTTTAAAAAGATCTGAAGTTATAAACTCTAACAAACACAATATAATTAAGAATGAATTTGTGTGCATTTTCCATCATTCAATTTTAAGTTATATTGGAGTCAAGTACAGAGGTTGCATACGACTAACACAATAAATTAATTGAGAAAAACAAATAAAGGCTACGGAGACTGAGAGAAGATAGATTGAACTTTCTTGTTCAAGAGTTGAGACTCGTGTTATATAGTGACAACTCATTTTCTTTTTAGGTTAAAATAAATCCACATGCAGTACATATAATTAGCATAAAATAAGTTATATATTGTGACATTATTAATTAAACTTAGTAAGTATCCAACCACCGGATTTGTGACATCTACGCCGGGCAATTAAATGCCCATAGCAACGTATTTTTAATGTTGTGGGTCCCCCGATGGCTGCTTAAATTGATGTTTGTTTGATCTTTACAGACTTCCTAACTTCTACAGAGTAGTTTTGACTTCATGCAGTACACTAACTACAAAATCAAAACAGCAATTAACTGATTCGTGCGCTGCATGACGCCATAACTGCTCTGTTAATATCTTTACCCGATCTTATGGCCATACATATATTAAATAATTTTTCTTTTTCTTTAATATTAATATTAAGAGTAGAACTAGGGTTCCTAAGTTCATCAAGCATCTTTGTGAACTCAACTTTAAAATCTATCGGATTGACTTCAAATAACGAATCCAAATCATTGAAATCCGTTTACCTTACGAATGATGCGTCTACATGTGAAAATTTTAAATTTTTGAATTAATTTTGTATAGAGTCAAGCAGTCAAAATTAGAAGGTCTATAAATTAATTTTAGTGCATTCATTTTTTGAACGTTTGTTGACCACTTGACTCTATACAAAATTAATTCGAAAATTTAAAATTTTTGTATGTAGATGCATCACTCATAGAGTAGACGGGTTTCAACGGTTCGAATTCGTCATTTGAAGTCAATCCAATAGATTTTGGAGTTGAGTTCACAAAGAAACTTGGTGAACTTAGGAACACGCTAGTTCTACTCTTAATATTAATAATATATTATATTAAATTCCACATGGGAGGAATGGTGTAGGATGCATCCAGTGAACACGAAAAAAAACAAAAAGCAATTTACGAAGAAAGCATCAAAGGAAAGTCAACCGTTGATTATGTCGGCATAGAAATCTGGCGAGGCGGCCAATTCGTCGGCGGGTTTGGCGGTCCATTTTTCGGCCAGAGCTCCAAGAGAGGACTCCTCTAAATAAATGCCGATGGCAGTGAATTTGACGAATTTCCCTCCGATCTCCAGTCCCCTCACCCCTGTATTTGTACTTGTATTTATTTTTCCGATCCAAAATGAAAAACAGAGATAGAGAGAGAGTGACATAGAGAGATAGAGACCTGCTCCGGCGAGGAATAAGGGGGATTTAGAAGAGGAAGAGTATTCCGGGGGAGCGACGAAGGCGGGAAATGTGACGCCGTCGATGTGTAGAGGAGTGGGTGGCAGCGCAAAGGAAACCTCGCCCATTTTTCTCTTCTCTTCTCTTCTCTTCTCTGCAGCTCCTTTCACTCACTCCTTTTGTCTCCTCTTGTGTTCTGCTCTGTTTTGGTTTTTTGGGTCATAACCTTCCCTTCCTATATATAAATATAAATAAAGGAGGGCAACTGGGCAAGGGAAGGGGGTTGGAAAAGGTCCTGTTTTTGATTCCACACTTGTCAGTCAGTCAGACTTCAGTACTTCTGACTTCTCAAGGGAGGTCGAACTGAACGAAGGTAAGATATGCAGCTAGATTGGTTGGTGGAAACGTGATGCACCAATTTAATTCTCATGCCTTTTTTTCAGTATAAATAGGCTGGATGTAAATTCGTACCATGTCGTGATTTTTATGATGTACCGCATCATTAAATCAGATTATTATACACTTTATTGTGTTATGACTAAATTTAAAAAAATGATTACTTTAGTCACGCCATGATTATATATATATATAGAGTAGAACTAGGGTGCTCTCGAGTTCACCAAGCCCTTGGTGAACTCAAGTCCAAAACTCATCGGATCGGTTTCAAACGACGAATCCGACCGTTGAAACCCGTCTATCTTACGAGTGATGCGTCTACATGCAAAAATTTTAAATTTTGAAATTAATTTTGCATAGAGTCAAGTGGTCAAAAAACGTCAAAAAATGAATGCATTAAAATTAATTTATTAACCTTCTAATTTTGACCACTTGACTCTATGCAAAATTAATTTCAAAATTTAAAATATTTGCATGTAGACGCATCACTCGTAAGGTAGACGGGTTTTAACGGTCGGATTCGTCGTTTGAAGCCGATCCGATGAGTTTTGGACTTGAGTTCACCAAGGGCTTGGTGAACTCGAGAGCACCCTAGTTCTACTCTATATATATATATATATATATATATATATATATATATATAGTAGAACTAGGGTGCTCCTAAGCTCACCAAGCCCTTCCGTGAGCGCGACTCTAAAACCTATCAAATTGACTTCAAACGACATTTTCAAACCGTTAGATGTTCAATCTATATTAAAATGTGCTTGGAGACCAAATTTTACATTTTTTGAAATTTTTTTACTATTTATTAAGATGGTTTGAAAATCGCTGTTTTCCAATGGTGCAGAATTTTAATAAAAACAGCGATTTTCAAACCATCTTAATAAATAGTAAAAAAATTCCAAAAAATGTAAAATTTGGTCTCCAAGCACATTTTAATATAGATTGAACATCTAACGGTTTGAAAATGTCGTTTGAAGTCAATTTGATAGGTTTTAGAGTCGCGCTCACGAAGGGCTTGGTGAGCTTAGGAGCACCCTAGTTCTACTATATATATATATATATATATATATATATATATGTTGTCTTTAAACATTCAAACATGAATGATTACATTTGTCATAATTGATCACATGTAACTATTTTTTTTGAGTGATTTGAGTTAGTTTATTTAAGATTTATAATTCAATTAAAGATCTGACGGTGTTGATCACGCATGACTTATGTGATCAAGTGTCATGCTTTGATCAGATCTGTTCGTGTGTTGTGTTGTATCATACTAACTTTTAATAATAATCACGTCACACGAATAATTACGGTACGTAATCGACACACGTACTGTATCTTGATGTATCCATTCAGAGTGTTACTTTCTTTACATCCCTATAAAAAGGACACCAACTCGATTTTTCTAGGAAACTAACTCTATGTTGCATAATCATAGCATATCACAAAATTATCTTATTTTAATTTTCTAATGTGTACCTATATGTACACAGGCTCGCAGCCGAGATTTTTATTAATATCCAAAGTTTAATAGAAATTTATAGTTATGCCCAGAATCCTGGAGTTTCACCAAAAATGTTCAAACCGGCCATAAAATGGCTGGCTTACTCATTTTTTTTTTGTAGAGACACTATGAAGAGCAAAATAACAAAGTCTAACACTGAAAATTTGAATTTTTTGTTTAAATTATTTGTTAGATTACTTTTTTGATTTATAATTAGCATATTTATACTAAAATACACTAGATTACTTAAAATTATATTGAATTACACTATATTACAATAAATTATGTTGAATTGCACTAAATTACGTTAAATTACGCTAAATTACAATGACTTCGCTAATTATGCTGAAATACGGTAAATTACGCTAAAGTAGACTTTGTGTCATCTTTCATGAATCATAAAAAATAATAAAAAAATTCAAAAAATAGTAAAATTGGTATTCTACACATTCATTATATAACTAATTTACTGAGCTACTTAGATTGAATAATAGAAATAAAAATCTTAATCGGAAACTTCAACTCAAGTTTTGAGGCTCTTCCCTTAGTTTTTTGGCAATTTTGAATTTTTAAATCCGACATAGCAGGCACGGACACATGCGTCTTTTTACAAGCTTTCCGAAAAGTGGTCATTTGCTGAAATTGGACACTCGAGCGCCGTTTTATGACCGTTTGAAGTTTTTTCGTCGTTTTTTACCTTTTCAGTGAAGATATCGTCCCTATTCATATGTAATTTAGCGTAATGTAATGTAATTTAGTGTAATTTAACTTAATATAGTGTAATTCAACATAATTTCAAGTAATTTAGCGTATTTTAGTATAAATATGCTAATTATATATCAAAAGAAGTAATCTATCAAATAATTTAAACAAAAAATTCAAATTTTCAGTGTTAGAATTCATTATCTTGCTTTTCATAATATCTCAAAAAAAAAAAAGTAAGCCGGCCATTTTATGAAAAATGACCGGCTTGGACATTTTTAGCGAAACCTCATAATTCTGAGCATAAATATTAATTTCTATTAAACTTTGGATATTAATAAAAATCTCGGGGCTCACAGCAACGGCGCACACATACATAATTAATTATAAACAGTCCCGTATAAGTTAAGGCAGTTTACTATCTACTATAATTATAATCCACTACCTAATGCAACATAGAGCGTTCATATTCATACAAGCAATTGCTTTGACCTTGCACTTGCATTAAGATTTGTGGCGTGAGGCACAGCCGCGTATCATTTCCTGTGACATTAAGATTTACCAGTGTGGATGCTCTTTACACATCAACCGCTTATAACAACTGACTTGTTCTACTCAGTCAGGTAGCACAAATTAAAAAATTTCCCCATCAACCAGGCTGTTAGTCTGCTACCATACTTGCATTTAATTTTTTTTGTCATCATGTTTTTACTCATTCTTTGCTGTCGACAAAGTTTGTTTTATTCACTACCAAGCCTTTAATAAAAAAAAACGAACAACGTTGTTTTATGCCATTAATAGAAAGATGATATCATACACTTATGCTGTCCATTTCTTATAATATATTTTGCCCCCTCTTCTTTATTTTATTTATTTTTATTTTTTTAATTAAAGGTCCGTCCACCCAACATTTTCTAGATGTTATTTTCAAAAATTGAGCAAGGATCATCTTAGAAGAAGAGAGCCATCTCTTCTTTGTTATTTAACCAAAAATGCGTTACTTTATTATTGTTAGAATATATTCTTCTTGTTAAATGATGCCATAATTTTAATCACTTGACTGATTCTTTGTGGAAATGTAAATATGATAAATTGTAGGGCTCATTCAATAACTTAAGCTTAATAATATGAAACATAGGTACGATCTTGGTTAACTAGTTGCAGAGGTTAGGAAAATGATGTAATTAATGCACTGATTTAAACAAGCTGCATAACAATTGAAAATGCCAAGTGAAAAGGATTGATAGAGTTGACCGTGAAATCTCACCTAACGACATACCTCACCACAATTTAATATTAATTGTTATTATCAGATTGTCATTCGATCGCAAATTCGCAACTTGTCATCTACATTAATATAGTTTTCGTTATTTTCTGTGGCGGCTTTTGATTTTAGGGTAATTATAATTTCTCCCGGCTTCCCATTCCCCGTTTCATTCTCCGTGGCCGTTAATGATACAGTTAATTATAGTTAACTATTTTTACCGGTTAACCCACTTACCCGTTTCTCTAATTCTAATTACATTTCCTTTTTTGAATTTAGTTTTCTTTCTCTTCCCGCGCGCCGCTCTCTCTCTCTTTTCTCAAGCGATCGCAGCTGGGAGGAACTGCCGCTCAGATTCTCCAACGATCTTTCCCGCTCGGACGCTCCGACGATCTTCCCCGCTCCGACGCTCCTACGATCTTCCCCACTCGGACGCTCCTACGATCTCACCCACTGGGACTCTCCGACAATCTTTCTTGCTCGGACGCTCCGACGAACTTCCCCACTCAGGCCATCTGCGCTGAGGCTATTCTCTGATCAGGTAATGAAATGTTGATGCGATCTGATTTTATTTTTGATCTCTGATCTTCATGTTGTGATTTCTGTTGGTGACATCTGAAATCGCTATTTTATTACTGCAATTTGAAAATTTCATATGAATCTGACAACCTTATAAATGTGTTAAATACTGTGGGATGAATATTTCTTTTTATTTGGGTGAATACTTCTTACATTAAAAGTGAATTGATGTTAATTTCTGTGGATGAATACTTGAATCGTGAATGAATACTGTCAATATTTGTGATAAATACTTTCTACATTTCGGATGAATACTTTCTGTATTTGGGATTAATACTTCTAACATTTTGGGGTGAATACTTCTACATTTTTGGGTGAATACTTCTTACACTAGTTGTTAATTAATGTTAAATACTGTTGGATGAATACTTTGATCGTAAATGAATAATATCAACATTTGGTATACTTTCTTCATTTTGGATAAATACTTTCTGCATTAGGGATAAATACAACTGGGATAAATACTTTCTACATATTGTATGAATACTTCTTGTATTTGAGATGAATATTGCTTACATTATTTGTGAATTGATGTTAAATATTGTTGGATGAATTCTTGGGTCGTAAATCAATACTGTCAACATTTGGGATAAATACTGAGTATTACTGGATATATACTTTACAGTTCATGGATGAATGCTTTGTTTCACTTGGGTTTTTACTGTATAAATAGTACTGGGTATTACTGGAATGTATAACTTGGGTATTTTTGGAATGTGTACTTTAGATTTAATGGATGAATACTTGTTACACTTGGGATGTATACTCTTTTTCGTTTTTGTAATTTCTTTTATTACTGGGATATATACTTCACACTTACTGGATGAATACTTGTTGCAATTGGGATGTATACTTTTAATTTGTTTTATTAAAATTTCATTTACTAACTGACATTTTTTTGTGTTTAATTTTTGTAGGAAATGATCAGTGCTGAGCGTCTTCTGCTTGCATGTAGGATACTCACTGATGAGAGGAATGAGTTAAAATTTGCAATTTAGGTTACTCACTGATGTGATGACTTATTTGTTTTGTTAAAATTTTGATATGAAACAGTTTTGGTAACAGATATGAATTGATGTTAATATTGTTGATGTTATATAGTTTGATATGTTATATTCATCCTTCTCGTCGTAAGTATTCACCTTTTGCTGTATAATCGTGTTATTACTTGTTTATGTATTTCCGGTTTCGCTACTTGCATGTGGTCCCTCCCCTTGTCCGTTTCAAAAGATGTTAGCGGTCTGCAACGTATGTTGTTTGTGGTGATGAGTACCTTCATACAAATTGGTGAATACTAGTTGTGAAACAGATGAATACTTTACCGCAAATTCCTAATAATACAAGCTGACGGTTATGCGGTCCTCCCTCTTATCACTACTACAGAATTGCAAATCAGCACCGGTTTTTTTTACATTCAAAACCGGTTTTCCTACCGGTGTTGATCGGGCTGGTGCTGATTCCATGTTAGATTAGCACCGGTTTTAAACCGGTACTAAATTTAATATATAACACCAGTATTTTATGAAAAAACCGGTGCTAAAAGTAGTATACAACACCGGTTGTTGCATAAAAACTGGTGCTAAAAGTTACATTCAACACCGGTTTGTTCATAAAAATCGGTGCTAAAAGTTACATTCAACACCGGTTTTTGTTACTCAAACGGTGCTGATTTGTTACATTTAGCACCGGTTTGGTTAAATAACCAGTGCTGATTTTTTTTTATTGTTTGGAATTTGGTTTATATTAGGCTAGCCTCCAAATTTGCTAGCCATAAATTAAATATTCACATACACAAAATATAGAATGGACAAAACATTATACAAATGAAACAACACATAATTTAAAAGTATCATCTTTACTAACTTTGATAGTTTCAACAAAAACAAGCTAACTTTACAATATCTCTCACATTGCCTTAAATTTCATAGTATGCCAAATATTTTTCCAAAAAGAATTTAGCCCACATTGACTGAAATTGTTTAAGATCTTCCATCGAATACGGTGATGAACTTAAGCACTGCATGAAATTATATTGAACTCTTAATATAAACAAGAAATATAGCAATACAGTATGACTCCATATTTGGAAAGTTTGAGAAAGAGCTTGACTGGCTTTGCATATTACTGGAGAAATGCTATTGGAACCGAGCACAGATATTAAAAGTGACAACCAAAGATATTAAAAGTGCAGTAACTGTGTCATGAAATAGATTTATACCTGTATTGGAAAACCATCGAAAAATGTAGTAACTAGGGACAACATTAACTTCATCACATAGAATCCACATTTCTTATCGTCATTTTGCTGAGGGCACTGTATTGCACATTTCAAAAAAAAAATATTAGTATTGTGAAAATTGCAAGTAGCAAATATAGAATAAGGATTATAGTTTGAAGCATATTTTATCTGTTTAATTGAATATTTTATTTCCTTGGCTTTTTTATTGTGTTGTCCTCCTAAGGATTTATATGATGCAAAAATCCTGTAATTAACAAAAAATAATTAACAAAACTAATTTTTTTACTACATTCCAGCAGAGTAATTGACAGTACAACAACCAGTATGATGTTCGACATATACTATGATTCAATTTCCTGTACTTTAGAGCATAGTTCACGTGAATAGCAAGGTTCTAACAAGTCTTAGGGACATCTCAGAATTTTATATGATTTTTAGAGGGTTTGAAGTATTTATTTGGGAGCTCTACCTCACTCACTGTCCTGCAGTTTATTGAAAATTAATTCTGACAGCCAATTTTTAAGAATTAATTCTGAGCAATTGGCTAAACAGAAAATTTTGTTCTTTTTATGGAAGTGTAGAGGGAAGCCTAATTCAAATGCCTGCCAAGTTTCAAAATATTTATTATTTTCTAACTGTTCCTAATACTGTTTGGAATACAGGGGCAGATTTGTAAAATACTGGAGAAAAGCAACAGTTTTGTATTTCTGAGATGTGAACTTCAAAAATGCTTAGTAAATGCTCAGAAAATCGTAAAAATGAAAAGTTTTGGTCTAGATTGTGTGTTTTTTAGTCCTTTATTTACCAGTGTGGTTTGTTGCTTACTCTTTGAAATGCCTCGTGATATAATAGAATGGTATATCCTTGTCCTTTTCATTCGACGAGTCAAGGATATACACCATACCTTCGCGAGGAACAATTACGAGCAATATCTAATGTTCGCTGCCATGTATTTAATAAAAATCAATGATAAATGTATTTATTAAAATGTGTTAAATTGTATTAATGGAAGTAGCACGAATTAGGTAACTTACGATTGAAAATGCGGTGCAAGAATAAATTTCTTATCCTGATGCTTGAACATTGTTTCGGCCATGTAAGTACATGCGACTTTAGTATCGATCTTGAACTGAGTTGGACAGATTCTACCTGCGTCCATGAATCCAACTGAGATATTGCTTTCCCCTAACAAAAACCAAACAAGACTTTACTGGTACCATATATGCTTCACATGACCCTTTGTAAAAGATCAGTTAGTGCAGACTGATGCAAAGCCCAAATCAAAAGTTTAGTTACACAGTTAGATAAAGGACAGAAAAACAAACGGTTTAGAGCCAAACTTTGCATCATTCAGATTTTTTTACTATTTTCTAGCCATTTTCAAAGTTGGGCCTTAAAAATACAAAAACTGCATATTTTAATGCACACATGACTTCTTTGCCTCTAACTTTGCATGGTCATTAGGCATAAGAAGAAAATTCTTAAAATCATGAAAATTCACAGAGGTATAGATTGTATTACCCTATGTAAAACCATAAAAAGAACACAAAAATTGGTTTAGCCAATTGTGAGGAATTAATTTTCAAAGTTCAGAAAAAGAAACCAGAAACTGTTGTTTTTTACATCTTTTATGAATCTGTCCCTATGTTCAAGCATCTGTTAAAATAGTTAAAAAATTAAAAAAAATCTGAAATTCGGCAAGCAGATAGATTTGAATTTCTTCTACATTTCCATAAAAAGGACAAGAAATTAAGGACAAGCATGTAGATTTTGAATTTCTTCTACATATCCCTTCTGATTGGGTTCAAATAAAACGAAATTAAGGACAAGAAATTAAGGCTAATGTTGAAACTTATGATAGCCACCAAATATCATTTACTCCGTGGCGGCTCCTTCACGGTGGTGTGGCGGCTCCTCCAAATCAAGGCTAAGAATCGGCGGGTGGTGCGGCTCCTCCACCGCGGTTGTGCGGCTCCTCCACGACGGTGGTGCAGCGAAGAAGCGGTTGTGCGGCCTCCACGGCGCTGGCTCAGATCGGGCCCCTCTACGGCCGGTGCAGCGGCTCCAGAGGGAAAATTTGAAGGGATGGGGGGAGTCGCAAGTTCTTACTCGAATTTACACTAGATGGAGTGGAGAGAGGGTGGAGAGACAAATGAAACAATCAAATTTCGCACAGCTTTCTGGAACCGATCAGTTGAGAGAGAAAGAAAGAAGCTTCTAGGGTTTAAAACATTACACCAGATACATTCAGCACCGGTTATTTTAAAAACCGGTGCTAAATGTGTGACACTACAACACCGGTTATTAGTAATAAACCGGTGCAGAATGTTTAGCACCGGTTTTAGTAATAAACCGGTGCTAAATGTATGACATACAACACCGGTTATTAGTAATAAACCGATGCTGAATGTTTAGCACCGGTTTTAGCAAATAAACCGGTGTTGTATGTCAAACATTTAGCACCGGTGGTACTTTTAACCGGTGCTAAAATACATACAACACCGGTTTCATCAAATCTGGTGTTGTTTGACCGGTGCTGATTTGCAATTCTGTAGTAGTGTATTAACGCGTTTTCTTTTGTCGGTTATGCGGTCTCCGCACTTAACAACGCGTTTTCTTTTGTCGGTTGTGTGGTCCCCCACTTAACAACGCGTAATGAATGTTGTAATGAATCCTAATATGCTTCTATTGCAAATGTGAATACCTGCGTATAGCTGGATGAATACTTGTTGTGTCACAGATGAATACTTTACTGCCAATTCATAAAATGAGCTGACGGTTATGCGGTCCCCCCACTTAATAACACATTTTCTTTTGCGTTTATGCGGTCCCCCCACTTAATAACGCGTTTTCTTTTGTCGGTTGTGTGGTCCCCGCCCATTAATAACGCGTTTTCTATGTTTTTAACGCGTTTTCTTTTGTTTTTAGCAGACGCAGTTGTGGTCCCCCTCTATTTTATGCCTTATCCGAAGTCGGGGGATCAAACGGGGGATTGTTCACGAGGGAGAGCTAGGCGGACCCTTGATTTTAATCCCAGGAAAATTAAATTCTAATCGACAAGAATTATTACAATAATAACCCCGGCTGATCTCTTTCCAAATTAAAGACAAAAGTAAAGAAAAGAAAAAGAGTAAACATGAAGATGGGAAGGTAAAAGTAAAAAGAAAATAATTTAGATATGATTTATGATGAGGAAGGCTTATCTTGATAACAGAGATCTAAAATACAATGACTAGCTAAAGGTGATGTAAATACCAAATTTTTTCATGTCAATATATAGAATGCCTGTTAAGGCAAGGAAAACAATAGATCAATTAAGAAGGCGATTTTTGTGGTTTGGAGGAATTTCAATTAGAAAAAAAATGTTTTGGTTTCTTTCAGAATTGTTTGCTCAAGTAAGGACAAAGAAGGTTTAGGTGTTATGAAGTTATAATTTATGAATAAAGACCTGTTTACTAAGTGACTCTGGAGATTATTATGATTTTAATGCTAGCGGTTTATGGAAAGATATAATTCTCTATAGACACAAAGATAAAAAAAAAAAAAAAACTAAAAGAATATGCATGGTAAGGCCATGACTGAAATTAAGTTTATAACTACACCTAATTTGAAGAATTAATGTAAAATTGAACTAAAAGATGCATGGTAAAGAGAATTTGGATAAGAAACGATAAAACTGAGAAAATAAACAAATAGATTTTCATTTCATTTCTTCTTAGTTCAATATATACCAAAACATAAGAGACTATATTCTATATATAGATATTAATCTCTCTTGGAGAAGAAAGCAGCATAATTAACTATCATCTCCATTTCAGCCTTACTCATTCTCTCAATTACCTTTTTCTAATTCAAAGGAACAAACTAGCAGGCTCAGTCCATAAACCAAAACAAATGATATGGAAATAAGAAACAAACAGCCCAATTGCCAAGTATATTTCCATTCAGCCTATATACTTAAGCCCTATATTTGAACATAACAACATTCAAGGTTGACTTGTGCATCCTACTAGTGTATAACTAAAATTAGAGGCAGAGCCAGGAAATAGGATAGAGCGAGGCAAATCGGGTATGACATAATTATATAATTATTTAAACACAAACATATTTTTTGTGCGTAACTGCCACCCAATTGCCTATCATTTCTCAGCTTAACCTAACTAACTCTCTATATCAAAAGCTGAAATTACCTAAAAAAAAGAAAGAAAATCTAGAGATGCTCAGAATTATGCACAACAATAGATGGTGAATATTTAGATCAAACTTAGATATTACTGAAACTTTTTATCATGATAAGCCAAAAAATATATGGTATGAAGAAGGTTAAATTTTACCTGAAGAAGCAGCAGCTTTTCAAGAAGACTAACGAAACATAGTGCAGGCATAGAGATCAAAGCAGAAAACAAATTGCAGACAATGTAACTAACTGATCATATATATATGTTCACATGAAAGCAAAGCCAGGCACATGAATGGAGCGCGCACTAACAATGCAGAGGCGAAAATCAGACGGAGCCATAGTCTGATTGGGCTTTTCTATCGGGGAACGAAAAAGGCTGTGCTACTTTGCTTCGGCCTTTTCTTTTTCCAGCATAGTCTGATTGGGCTTTCAAATTCCGACCTTTCGTTTTCGTAATAGGACTATATATGAAACCCAGACCTTTTCTTTTCCTAGCAAACACTAATTGGGCTTTCAAGAGTAGGCAAAATTTACATATTCCTTTAGGACACTACGGGTATACATTTTGTCGAGTAGAACTACGGAACTTTTGAATCATATTTTAACTGTTTTTAGAAAATTATGCCGAAATTTTTATTGTTACAAAAAAAAAATGCAAATTAAATCGTTACCACTCTGTTGTGGCCCCTATCAATTCTACCACCATCGCTAACCCAGTATACTGTGCTCATTTCATTCGACCCAAGGCAGCAGGCAGCAAAGAACATTCTCGCAAAGACCAAAGAGTAAGTTTTTTTCACTCTAGTCCTTTATATTTTTTTAATTATTTAATTATTTTTTTAATTTTTTGTAAATTTATTAAATGTTGGGTTTGTTCTGTAATTTAGGTAACTATGATTGGAATTGCTTGTTATTTTGGTGGTGAAGTATTACAAGGGCCCAATGGTGCTTATTACAGTACCCAACCCCAGAAAATGTTCAATATCGGCCCGGATTTAGATTTCAGAGGTATAACTAGGGAAGTGTACCAGGAACTTGGTATTGACCCGAATTATTACGAACTGGTAATTTCTGCCAGAATTAATATTGGCCAAGGCAACCAAACATGGTTCCAACAACTCCCTGTACTAGACGATAGCAGTTGGGGGTTGTATACCCAAATGACATTGAATTTGACAACACCTTTCAAGTTTCTAGAGTTATATGTGGTTGGCAACCCCAGACAGAACCCTAGACAGAACCCTAGACAGAACCGTTCACAGAACCCTAGTCGGGGCATGGATCAGTCAGTGACGGGTCCTACTCGGGCCCTAAATTTAGCGGGTACTAGTCGGTCCCCATCCACGGGGGCTGGTACTAGTCGGTCCCCATCTACAGGGGCTGGTCCTAGTCGGTCCCCATCCACGGGGGCTGGTTCTAGTCGGGGCCGATCTCGGGTTCCATCCTCCAGCTCTAGCCGGAACCGATCTGAAACTCCAGAACCACGTTATTATACTGACAATACAGACGAGGATCCCGAAGAACGGGAGGCAGAGGAAAATTGGGATGCTAGTGACGACGGTGGGCAGACAGTAGATCACAGTGACGAGGAAGACACCCATCCCGTGCTGGGTATGCGAAAATGGCCGATATCGGGTCGTGGAGAGAGACACCCGTTTTCAGCTTTTCATGACACTTCGGGATTTGAAGAGGCTGACCACATTTTTTTTGCGGGTTCAGAGGTTCGTTTCTTTAACTTCTATGAATTTTTTATTTTTTTGAAAATATAATAATTTAAATTTTTTGAATTTTTAATTAGGTTGGAGAAAGAACAATGATTTCTGAGGGGATGACGTACAACGACAAGGATCAAATGAAAGAAAAAATCTACCACTGGCACATAGTGAAAAATACCGAGATCATACAGACACACAGCGACAGAACAAGGTTGAGGTTTAAGTGCCAGAGCAACAATTGCAAGTGGAGGTTGGTTGCGAGGGCCACAGGCTTTGGTAATACTTGGGCCATCACGAAGAATGAGGTACCGCACACATGCCACGCAGATGCATCCAGGTCAGATCATGCGCAGTTGACGTCCTCTATGGTCACCAACTGCATAAAACTTTCTTTAGAAAAAAATACTGATATTACTATCAGAGCTATAAGGGACCTGGTTGCTGAAAGGTTTGAGGGCATCGTCCCAAAATACAACAAATTGTGGCGTGGTAGAGAGTTAGCGATTGCCCGGGCATTTGGTAGTTGGGAGGGGTCTTACGGGCTTATTGTCCCTTTGTTGGAGGCAATAAAAAGGGCAAATCCGGGAACTGTGTATGAAGTTGTTTCGAAGCCTTCAGAAAAGGAACATTACCGATATTTCATGAGGTTGGCATGGGCATGGGGACCGTGTATACAAGCAGTAGGTCACCTCAGACCCGTCATCAGTATCGATGCTTGTTTCTTGTCAGGTAGATACAAGGGCAAGTTGTTGATTGTCACTGGATATGATGCGGAGAACCAGTTAATCCCACTAGCATTTGGATTGGTAGAGAGTGAAGAGTTTGAGAATTGGGGGTGTTTTATGAAGTGGGTGCGGGATAATGTAATTGGTCCGAATAGGTTCATGTGTGTGGTCTCTGACCGGCACAAGGGCATAAAAAAGGTGTTCATTCAAGATGATTTGGGTTGGTCAGAGGAGAACGGGCAGTGTGTCCACAGGTTCTGTTCTCAACACGTGTTTGAGAATTTTGGAAAACACACTCAGGATAAGGTTGCTTCTAAATTCTTCAAGATGATTGTTCGCGCAGAAGCGCAACGCAAGTTTCGGTACGCTTGAGGGCGTACCTTTTAAAACCGCGTTTACACTTCACGAGTAAGGGTCGCAAGTGCACAACCCCTATCGAGTAGTATAATCGGGTATCGATCCACAGGGACGGGCAATTACTAGGTTAGAATCTACCAAACTCAATTAAAAACTAGAAGTGAGAAGGTTTTGGTTTGGTATTTAAGTTCCTAAAAAGGTCAATTCAAGCAATGCAAACAGATGTAATAAAATGCTAGAAGAAATGTAAACTGTGTTTTGATTATGGATAAAAGGCGTTTCCAGGGTTTCAGATTTCATCTGTGATCTGCCTCTAGTGGTACGGCCCGTACCAAGTTGGTACGGCTACGCCGTACTCCACTTGGTAAGGCAAGGCCGCACCACTCTGGTAAGACCCGTACTGGCTTGCCAGAACAGAGCTTATCAGTTCGAGTTGATGCATTCCTTGCTGGTACCTTGTGCTAAACTCTTTAGAAAGGTTCAATTGACCATACCTAAGGTTCCTAAGCCTCAACCGTCGTGTGTTGGCTCAAGATTTAGGTTGGAATGCAATTGATTGCCTTTTAGGAATTTCTACACCTCAATTCTCATGTGTTGGTACAGATCTACCCTAGCTGGTCGATTGGAGACCTAAGGCACCCTCTAATCTGTCGATTAGAGGAGAATTCAACCTCTCGGCTTCAATTCGAACAAGTCTACCCTAAACAATTGATTTGGTTGAGAGATTGAGATGATCACATGACCTTGATAGGTTTGATCTAGACCTAGAGGTTCATCATACACAATCACAGCAATCAAAGCAAGAGATGGCAAAGAAAATCACAATCAATCAATCAAAAGAGTTCATACAAGATACAAGTCAAAGAAAGTCAAAGCAAATCAAGAATCCATCTCTAAACCCTAGAAACTGAAATAACTACTCACAGCACATGATCTGATCTAAAAATACAATAAAAGGGATAGAGATAGCCATGGATCGAAGGGATCGAGAGGAGGAAGCTAGATCCGTCGAGTTTCGCCTCTTTCCTCTTCCTTCCTTCTTGCTCCTAGCTCCTTAGCTCTCTTTCTCTCTCTTACTGTGCTCTCAAATAGATCTGGAATGGAATCAATGTCGAAATTGGAGAGTTCCCCGCTTTAAATAGCCTCTGCCAAAATTTGAATCTGTCAGGCCGCCTTTTGGTACGGCCCGTACCAAATTGGTACGGCCAGGCCGTACTAGGCGTGATGAGCTAAAAAATGGCTAAGTCCGGTAAGACCCGTACCAAACCTGGTAAGGGTCGTACCAGATCATCCCAAATCGTCGTTTCTTCGTGTGTTTTGCTCCAAGCCTGCAGAAAACAAACAAACACTCAGCAGTACCAAATTCTAAAGATATATCGATGAAATGCACATGATTCTGGTGAATTAGGGCACGAATCTGGTACTAAAACAGGCCTAAAATAGACTAAATATGCGAGGTATCAAATTCCCCCAAGCTGAACCTTTGCTTGTCCTCAAGCAAAAAGTTTCAAACTCGGGTAAAAGTGCTGGACAACTAAATCTAAATGCGGATACAAGTCTAAATGTGAAAACTTACATGATTGCTACAATAAAAGAACGCAAGAATCTTTTTGCTATGATTCGGACTTCCCTTGGTCAATTGTGATTCACCTCACAAATTGATTAATAAAACCTCAAACTCTAAATGTTTCAAGTCTTGCAAAGTTGATTACTCGAATTTATCAATTTATCATTCTTTCACTAAACTATGCCTTCGTTTGTAGAGATTTTTCCTTTTTCGCACCCCCAAGCTTGAATCAAGCTTAGGTCAGAAAGTTGCGGACTTCGTGTGTTGATATGTGCAAAAATTTTATTTTTTTCATTTCTAATTGGGAGACGAGCTCAAAGGCGCCCATTCAAGGCTTATTGCCAGTACTCTTATGTTCTCCATCTTTTCATCTTTTTTTTTTCCTTTTTTTTTCGCACATACCATGAATACACACATCCACTAGTGTTCATTCACACCAACGGATATCCCAACTTTTCTTTATTTGAAATCCCTATTTCCACATTTGAAAGGCACAATTCGGTTTCTAAATGCTATCTTGACATTCAAGTTTCCAATTTTACAAATCTCAAACCATTTGTTCGTAATCAGTTTTGTTTGGTCAATTATGAGGTTAGTTCTAATTTCCCAAGGTCATCCAACTCACAAACAAAAGTTTTCAAACAAGTCCCTAATCCTAGCAATCACACAAATTTATCACCTAAATGCAAAATTTTTGAAAAAGAAACATGTCTAAATGCAAATACAATTTTCTTCTATTCCACCCCCCCAAGCTTGAATGAAGCATTGTCCTCAATGCTTGAATCTACACAAGGCAAAAGTAAATAGAAGAAAATATGGAAACTTACTAGATGGTGAGCGAGGGATGAAGCGGGGGCGTCTCACTGGTTGGTGGGAGGTGGATCAGGTGGCACTGGTGGGAGCACCCACTTCTGAGGTACACGGACCGTGCGATCACACTCTTGCATCAGAAGAATCCGCAAGATTCCCATCAAGTTCTTGATCGAGCGCCCGATCGTGCTTTTGTGCGCTTCCAATTTCTCCAAGAGTGTAGCAGTCCGATCGGGTTCAAGATCTGCACTTATGATCACAGGACAACATCTATCTGGGTCTAGAAACTCATACCTGAGGTGAGCTGCTGGAGGCTTGAGCTCAGGAGTCAGCCGCTCTGTCTGGGTCTTGACGCGGGTCGCATCAAGTGGCGTGCGGGTCGCATCAAGTGAAATGGCATCGCGTGCTGACCAATCCGACTCGCGTCCCTCGGTTTCCAGGTCCTCAGACCACGGCATGCGGGTCGCATCAGGTGGCGTGCGGGTCGCATCCACATGCTCTTCAGGTGGAGATGCGGGTCGACTTGGCTCGATGCGCCCTGGGTTCACATGTTCTTCAGCAATGACTGCCGGTCGAGTCAGGACTGCCGGTCGAGTCAGGCTAGGGTTCTCTTCTTCAGGTGGTGAAGCGGGGCGCGAGTCCTTGATGCGGCTCGTGTGCAGTGCGGTCTGGTTTGTTGGCTGAGCTGGTCCTTCGCATTCTGGCTGAGCTGGCAGCTTTCCAAGTTGAGATTGGCGTGAGATGATGATGTGGCTCAATTGCTCCAACAACTTGTTTTGAGCGGCCATTTGTGTGGACATGTTTTGCATCTGTTCCCACATCATCTGGTTTATCTTCCCTTGCTCGTGTATGAATTCGATCTCAGCGGGATCAATGTACGGCTCGGGTGGATCGGGTTGGAATACGTAATTGTTCGAGTTATCAAACGGTGCTGTGTCGTAGCAATAGCCATCTTGCTCCTGTTCCTCATCCCAATCCGCCAGTGGGCAATACTCGTAAGAGTGTCTCCAGTCCCCACACATGACACAACTCTGCAGTTGTTGCTCGACTGCCTTCACACTCAGCTTGTCCATCGCCCTCTGCATGGCCTCCATCTTGGCGTTCATGGCAGTGAATTGATCGACCTCGAACTTGCCGCCACCTCTTGGTCGGGCATTGTCGCGGCCGGACCACTGTTGGTTCTGTGCCATGTTGTACATTCGATCCATGTTGTACATTCAGGTGCTTTGGTACGGGTCGGACCAGACTGGTGCGGCCTGGCCGTGCCTGAATCGGTGCGGGTCGGACCAGATTGGTGCGGCTTGGCCGTGCCTGAATTGGTACGGGCCGTACCAGAGGGTGGCTGAGCAGTCTCGGCTGAGTTTGGAGGAGTTTGATCGAACAGTGGGCCCTTGCTTCTCAGATGATATTTCAACCTGTATTGGCCTGCAGGGGGGGTTCAAAAGCCAGTTTTTTTTTTTTTTTTAGTGATTTTGAATAAGAAAAAGCAAGAAAGATACAAGATAAAATCTAGATTAACTAAGCAAGGTAAAATCTAACTAGGCAATTGGTTACCGTCCCCGGCAACGGCGCCAAAAACTTGTTCGCGCAGAAGCGCAACGCAAGTTTCGGTACGCTTGAGGGCGTACCTTTTAAAACCACGTTTACACTTCACGAGTAAGGGTCGCAAGTGCACAACCCCTATCGAGTAGTATAATCGGGTATCGATCCACAGGGACGGGCAATTACTAGGTTAGAATCTACCAAACTCAATTAAAAACTAGAAGTGAGAAGGTTTTGGTTTGGTATTTAAGTTCCTAAAAAGGTCAATTCAAGCAATGCAAACAGATGTAATAAAATGCTAGAAGAAATGTAAACTGTGTTTTGATTATGGATAAAAGGCGTTTCCAGGGTTTCAGATTTCATCTGTGATCTGCCTCTAGTGGTACGGCCTGTACCAAGTTGGTACGGCTAGGCCGTACTCCACTTGGTAAGGCAAGGCCGCACCACTCTGGTAAGACCCGTACTGGCTTGCCAGAACAGAGCTTACCAGTTCGAGTTGATGCATTCCTTGCTGGTACCTTGTGCTAAACTCTTTAGAAAGGTTCAATTGACCATACCTAAGGTTCCTAAGCCTCAACCGTCGTGTGTTGGCTCAAGATTTAGGTTGGAATGCAATTGATTGCCTTTTAGGGATTTCTACACCTCAATTCTCATGTGTTGGTACAGATCTACCCTAGCTGGTCGATTGGAGACCTAAGGCACCCTCTAATCTGTCGATTAGAGGAGAATTCAACCTCTCGGCTTCAATTCGAACAAGTCTACCCTAAACAATTGATTTGGTTGAGAGATTGAGATGATCACATGACCTTGATAGGTTTGATCTAGACCTAGAGGTTCATCATACACAATCACAGCAATCAAAGCAAGAGATGGCAAAGAAAATCACAATCAATCAATCAAAAGAGTTCATACAAGATACAAGTCAAAGAAAGTCAAAGCAAATCAAGAATCCATCTCTAAACCCTAGAAACTGAAATAACTACTCACAGCACATGATCTGATCTAAAAATACAATAAAAGGGATAGAGATAGCCATGGATCGAAGGGATCGAGAGGAGGAAGCTAGATCCGTCGAGTTTCGCCTCTTTCCTCTTCCTTCCTTCTTGCTCCTAGCTCCTTAGCTCTCTTTCTCTCTCTTACTGTGCTCTCAAATAGATCTGGAATGGAATCAATGTCGAAATTGGAGAGTTCCCCGCTTTAAATAGCCTCTGCCAAAATTTGAATCTGTCAGGCCGCCTTTAGGTACGGCCCGTACCAAATTGGTACGGCCAGGCCGTACTAGGCGTGATGAGCTGAAAAATGGCTAAGTCCGGTAAGACCCGTACCAAACCTGGTAAGGGTCGTACCAGATCATCCCAAATCGTCGTTTCTTCGTGTGTTTTGCTCCAAGCCTGCAGAAAACAAACAAACACTCAGCAGTACCAAATTCTAAAGATATATCGATGAAATGCACATGATTCTGGTGAATTAGGGCACGAATCTGGTACTAAAACAGGCCTAAAATAGACTAAATATGCGAGGTATCAATGATGGTTAAAAAGAAGAAGCGAAGAAGATTACAAGATGGCCTTGATGCAATCGGAAGGCGAAATCCTGATTGGCTGACATACTTGGATACATGTGGCAAGTATAATGAAAATGACGAGGAAGAACGAGCTAAGCCATGGAAGGTTTATCAAGCTATAGACGTCGGGAGTCGTTGGGAAATAATGACCAGCAATGGTTCTGAATCGCTGAACAATGTCTTCAAAACTTCTCGCAGGTTTGTTATTCACAATTTCCATAGTTTACTATTAATGAAATATTTTAGGTTATCTTTATTTTAACTGTAAATTGTAATTCTCGTAGGTTACCGGTTGCTGCAATTATTGAGGAGACGTTTTATAAGTGTGTCACATGGTTCATTCAAAGAAGAGAGATGGCCGTGCAATGCCAACAAGAGGGTCAACTATTCTCCACTCGTACGCACTTGAAGCTGAACAAGCACATCCGGAAGACTAACAAAATGACCGCGGTTCCATTCAATAGTTCTGGAGAATTCATGGTGACATCACATGGCGAGAAAATCCCATTTGACATATATAGAGGCAGGCAAATGGGTGTACACGTCCCGAGACTGTAGGTACAAGGTCGTTGTGCAGAACGACCATGAGGTGCAATGCTCTTGCCAAAAGCTGAGTGCTCACCGGAATACCATGTGTTCATGTTATGGCAGTGTGTCAAATAAGGTACGAATGTGTGTTAAAATTTTATAATTATCTTGGATGATGAAACTTACAAATGTGTGAAAAATATAGGAACTACGATCCAAATGTCTTCGTAAATTACTATTACAACATCCAAACGCTTATCGACACATGGAGTGGAGAATTCCACGTGTATGACAATCAAGGTGATTGGCCGCCGCACGAAGGGGATATCTTAACGCCAGAGCACCGGTTAGTGAAGTTGGGTCGGAGAAGACACAACAGGGTCCCAATGTGGATAGACATACTGGAAGGAAGGAGAAGGGGTCACGAGACCAACAGAGCTACCCTCAAAAGGAATGCGAGAAGGAGAAGGGATGCTAGGAACCGTACACAATAATGTCATGGTTAGGGATTTCTGTTTATGTATTAAGGTTAGGGTTTTCGGTTATGTATTATGGTACAAACTTTCGGTTTTGTATTAAAGTTAAGGCTTTCGGTAATATTTTATGTATTGTGTGTTATGTTTTAATATACTATGACTGCGGAATATGTATCGTTGTATGTAATGTTTTATCTATGGTGTGTTCTTATGTTTTAATGTATTATGTATTGCGGGATATGAGATCTAAAATACGCAACATAAGAAGTAATATGAAAATAATATCTAAATACGCAACATAAAACTAATCGAAATAACGATCTAAAATACGCAACATAAAAATAATACTGAGTTGGTGCCTTAATAGGCAGAAGAGGTTGGTGCGCCAACCCAGTCAGCGCACCACCTGGTGCGCCAACCCAGTCCGCGCACCAGCCTATTTGGTGCGCGAACTGGGTTAGCGAGGGTGGTAGAATTGATAGGGGCCTCAACAGGGTGGTAACGATTTAATTTGCATTTTTTTTTTTGGTAACAATAAAAATTTCGGAAAATTATGTAGGTGGAATGGAAATTCATTATTAATAAAGGACTTTGACTTCCTCAAAGTCTTCTCTCGCTCTCTCTCTCTTTGAAAAATTCTTGGCAGCCTGTTTTCTCTCTCTTTTTCTTTTCTTTTTTTTTTTTTGAGAAAGTTTTGCAAAAGCTGCGAAGTTGTGAGCGAGACTAGAATTCTTGATTTTTAAATAACTATAATTTTAAAATATTTTCTTCTAGCCAACTATGCTACTGTCCCATCTCAGATTCTCTCTCTTCAATCAAATTATCAAGTTATAGTTTGGTAGTCTGTCAAGGTTTTCGAAAATAGTTTGATATTTCAAGCCTTCAAGTTTCTCAGCACCCACCGTGGAATAGCTCGTGTCTTATTCGTATTTCATTATGCGAATATAAATATATATAGAATATGAATATTGAACAGTCCAAAATTCATAATTAAATGTGCCTTAAATAAATACGAATATAAGAACGAATAATTTACGGATTGAATACAAAAATATAGACATTACTAAAAAATAGTGCATATATAATAAAATAAGTATTTTACAATAAAAATAATAAATTGATTAAAAAACATACATATGTTAGTTGATATTCATAATAAGTATATGAGAGTGGCTAAGGTCAAAGTGGTATGACCAAGGCCTTGGTGCTACCAATTAGTTTTTGTAATTTTAAAGTTCAAATAGTCGATTCAAACTGTTAGATGTTCAATCTATATTAAAATCTGCTTGAAGACCAAATTTTACATTTTTTGGAATTTTTTTACTATTTTTTAAGCCACTTTAAAAATGGCAGATCCGGGTGAACAGTAAAAACAGTGCAACCAAATTCTGGACCATGTGATCAGCAATTTTCAAAGTGGCTTAAAAATAGTAAAAAAATTCCAAAAAATGTAAAATTTGGTCTCCAAGCAGATTTTAATATAGAGATCACATCTAACGGTTTAGATCGACCGTTTGGACTTTGAAAATCCAAAAACGATTTGGTAGCACCAAAGGCCTTGGTCATACCACTTTGATCTTAGCCACTCTCATAAGTATATGACAATTATATAAATATGACGGGTTTTCAACAAAAATTAAAAAGAGAAAATTAAAAGTGAAGATGCACAAATGATCTCCACACCGACCATGCATGCTGCCACACGCCGACACACAAGTAACTCGTGCGAAGGTCGATCCCAATTGCTGGATGCTCTTTGTGCGCCATCACTATATATGATTTCTGAGGAAACAATTGATGCTATAATCAAACACAACTAGCAGAATGCAACTAAACAGAGTTTTTAATTCTTTCTTCCCTTCTGATACTGATATAGAAAAGGAAATTCTATTCAAGAAAGGCGAGTTAAAAAATGCTTAATGTATTTTACCTGATATTATATATTTTTTTTTAATTAGGTCTTGAAACGTTGAAATTCAGAAATGCATATCAGTTGACAATGTTGAATAAACATGAGTGAGGCTACGGTACTATGCATAGCACAGATTGGTCCGTGCTACGGCTCAATATTTGAGTTTTCAAAATCTTAACGGTTGATCCAAACCGTTCAACATGATTATAAAATGAATATGTACTTGCAAACCAAATTTTACATTTTTTTTATTTTTTTACTATTTTTTTAGATAGGTAGAAAATCACTGTTTTTGGATGGTCCAGAATTTTCAGATCAAGTGTTTTCTACCTATCTAAAAAATAGTAAAAAAATTCGAAAAAATGTAAAATTTGGTTTGCAAGTACATATTCATTTTATAATCATGTTGAACGGTTCGGATCAACCGTTAGGATTTCGAAAACTCAAATATTAAACCGTAGCACGGACCAAACCGTGCTATGCATAGTACCGTAGCGTCACTCAATAAACATTGTCAATATTATATGCATGTATGTGTTTGATGATTTATCTAATTACAAAAATATTAGTTTATACTTTATCATCGAATATGTAGTATTCGATTATAAATGCATTTTTCATCGTTTATTTATTTTATGAAAAATATATCATTTTGTATGATATTTTTTTCTGTTATTTTATAATATGTCCACATTGCAACGCACGGGCACGATACTAGTTTTTAAATTATTTATGTAAGACTATATCTCATCTTCAGATAGTAGTATATTTTTGTAGTTAGTGCAATATGTCATTTTATACTCAGGTATATATTACAAAGGATATTTCGGTTATTTTTGTAATTGTTATATTTATATATAATTTTTTATATACTTTAATTAGAGTAAAATGTTATAGTAATTAAAATTGATTCTTATTTTTTGAAGAAAAAATTTGTATGCATGATAGATTCTATATGTATTTGATCTTCATAGTTCGAAAGTCTAACTCCATTCCGTTCGTAGATTAGGAGATATTGAGTTAATTATTCTTATACATATTGAGTTAGTTATGACAAGAAGTCAACCACAAGATACCACGTATTTTTAGCAGACAAGTTGGTTACATAGAGAAGTGAGAAAATAAAATGTCGTGATAAGTTCAAGTATTGAAGCTGAATATAAAATTAAAACATTAACCACAAGTGAACTAATTTGGTTTAAATAACGCGACATAGAAAATCCCTTGTCAATTTTTTTATGAAAAAAAAAATATAACTACCATATAGATTATAGACCGTGTACCTTGACAAGTTCATTACAATAATAACAATTAATAATAATAGATGAGTAGAACTAGGCTCCTCAGATTCTTTTCAAAAAAATTTTAATTACCACAGTAAAAAATATAAATTAACTGATTACCATCCGGTCCAAGCTATTTTTAATCCTACCACTCATGCGGATCCAGTTCGTGCATCAAATTGGGTTGGTGCGCGGACTGGGTTGGCGCACTAAAATTGGTGCAAAATTAGTGCTAAAACGGGATGAAATGCACCGAAGAGCAGTAAAAATTTCGGAACAGTTGGTGCTCTAACCCAGTTAGAGCACCAGTTGGTGCACCAACTCAGTCCGCGCACCAATCCATTTTGGTGCACGAATTGGGTACGCGTGGGTGGTAGGATTGGAAAAGTTTCAGTAATGGTGGTATTGATTTAATTTTGATTTTATGTTGTGGTAACTAAAAAGATTTCGGAGATTCTTTCAAGGATTCCAATCATGGCCAGGCCTTTGCGAGCTTTTGGGGTCATGTTTAAGCAATTAAAAAGAGCCTAAAAAATAGAGCTTTGGGAGGATTTATTTTCATTTTTATCTAAATAAACATACGGATATCAGTAGAAAACAGTAATGAGCTATGCATCACTGACCCATATATGACATAACTAAGCAGCAAGCACTATGAATTGGTGCCCATTTAATTGGATCATTCTGCCTTACCAGGATAACTAAATTAATTAAAAAAAAAAAAGTATTACAAAAAAAAAATTCAGCCTAATTGCTTGCATCATTGATGACCAAATTGCCCTTAAATGGCAATAACGTGATATGCAACAAGTGCAAGTGTACTAATAGAAAATTATAAATCATTAAACATAATTTCAGCAAATATAGTGGTCTCATCACTGCAACAAATCAGAATAGAATTTGAGCATTCAAGTGTTACATACATCTCAGAATTTGAGCAAATCAAAATAGAATTGAAGTGTTACATCCTTTCACAGCTGCCACAAATCAAAACCCTAACCCAGCCTATCACTAGCTTGTGCACATATAGCACTAACTACCACACTAATTGAGAGATTCATCACTAAAGCTCTCATCAATGATGTTGTCATCGTCCTCCCTTTTTCTCTTCCCTTAGCGTTATCTCATATCTGCTACAAAACAGACTATATATTGTCATGTCTGCATGAAATAAAATTAAAACCACACAATTGACCTATTTTACAAGGGAGGATGACATACCTTGGGACAAGTTTGGCAATTATGACACTCTTGCTCGTGGCAGTAGGTGACGACAAGTTCAGATTAAACTTCACTTTTTAATCTACCAAAAAGCAACCATAAAATTCCTAAAGCACTCCTTGTGCAATTAATTTCCTGAAAAGAAAAACAAAAAGTGTGTGTAATTACAAAGGGTATTATAAGGAGCGATGATTAGATGAAGTTTAGACAAACTTTTTTCTCTTCATCACTTTTGTAACCTATCTTTTATACAGAAAATATTTGTAAAATTGAAATGGAGTATGGATGAACACTAATTATAAAGGCATACAATTACGGAGAACTAATTGCTATCTCTACTGGCTATCTCTACTAAAACTTAATAACAAGAGCAAGTTTGAGTATTCGTAAAGAATGTATAAAAGGAATTAGACAGATGATATTTTCCATTTTGTTTGCATGTGAAATTATGTAGAGAACCTTACCGTGCATAATAGCCTCCTCTAGGTCATTACCCACATCATAGACAATAATAGACCGAGGGGTATCGGGTGGGATAATGTGGGCCCAGATTTTCTGAGGTGGCGCAAAGGGAGGGATAGTGATGGACCCTTCTTTGAAACATACATGATTTCTCTGACCAAATGTCTGTACAAGTGTGGCCCGCTAAAGTAAGGGGACAATAACTCTTTCAATTGCCTTCTCTTCCTAAATTAAACAAAAAAAAAATAAAAACATACTTGCTCTATTACAAATCTGTATTCATACTTGTGAAATCAGTTTCTGAAATTCTGTTCAGTGAGTTTTCGTTCCAAAAATATCCTTTGTTTATTTTGGATGTAGAGAATAATGGTTGAAATTTAAACAATTTGACAGTCAACCATACTAAATAGACAAGATAGTTAATTTGGGATAAATAAACTGGTTGGACTTATGCCTAATTGCAGAAATGATGTTTTTGATTGGATCTATTTTGGCAAGGATTGCAGATATGTAGCTTAATTTGATTGGTTGATTCTTAATTTCTCAAGTAAAATCAATTTTAAATTTCTGTCTAGTTTAGCTTAATTTCAGAAAGGGCACTTAATTGGGTTGTATTGAAGCTTAGAATATCTAAGAATCAAGCATACCAGAATGACAGAATAGGGGCACATACGGCAGTGAGTAAAATAGACTTTTAAATTCAAGAAAGCATGAAGAAAATTATCAATTTATATGACACAAAGTACTAGCCGTCTAAAGGTCACGCCCAAGGGATAATTACCATACTATTCATCAAGTGTCAGTTGATGCTATATATACCTAGAATTAAAGTATTCAAGTCAATGATACCACTGGTATGTACCGAAACCAATGGCAGTGCCGGTACTGATCCTGGTACATGCCAGGACCAGCAGCAGTGATGATACCGGTATCAGACACAACAACAGTGCTGTTACCATGTAGCTTACAGTAGTTTTGTTATTCCAATTAGAGAAAATTCTTCATTTTTACTGTTTAAATCAGTCTAAAATATATGTTTAGTTTAACAAATTAATATAGTTCTTTCAGTTTCAGTTTAGATTTTTGAAGTCAAAACCTTTTTAATTTTCAAGAGCAAAAAAAGAATATTTTGTTTGAATACAAAGGATATTATACGAAAAGAAAAATCATTATCAATTTGAAGACATAACAAATTCACCAGCAGTAATTTACTCTAATTTATACTTCAAAGTAGAAATATAAAACTACCTCGAGACCATCCTCATGGAAGCTATATCCTGAACCTTTTTTACAAAAAAAAAAAAGTTAGATCATCTACATTATAACTGAAAAGATTTCCATTATTGCAAGTACATAGACCAATATGAATTGCTAGCCTTCTTTGTATTTGGTTTGTTCTCGCAACCATATTGTTTCTCTTTTTCAAAACATCTCATTTCAAAATTCATCTCATATATCCTACAGAACACTTGAGTTGGATATAAAAATTCATATACCTTGATCAGAACTGATTGGAGGCTTGGAGCTGCGTAGGGCGAGGGAACGGTAATTTGAGAACGCGCACTCAGGTTTTTCCAAATCAACTCATGTCGACTTTGCCTTAAAAAATCATGGCCAAGCCCTCCAGTGACCATGAATGCCCCCGCCGCACCGCAACCGAGCTCCGCCTCTTCACCAAACACAACTTTGAGAACCGGATCCGGATAGCCCGTAACGGCGTCCGTTAATCTCCCTTCTCTCCTAGTTATCGCGCTGAGAGAAAGGATATATATATATAGAGAGAGAGAGAGAGGAGAAAGGAGAGATGACGGACGAAGAGCAGGAGACGGGGTGCTCGCTATTGGTGAAGTAGGCGGAGGTGGCAAGGACGAGAGAGGTGGATGAGAGGAGCACGAGACGGAGGGTAACAAAAATAAGAAAGAGACTGTCCATTTCAGAATGACTATTTTACCTTTCCGTTATAAACTTTTGTCAAACTTAACTGTATATGCGGTGATTTATTTAAAAATGTGAACCGTACGATCTAAAAAATGAACAGTTAACCTAAAAACAAATTATCCATAGAAGCATGTGCCAAAAAGCAATTATAAGAACGGTTTATGATATAGAGATGGGTTCGTTATTAGTTGGATTTTGTTCAGTTAACAAGGAACAAAAATACAACATTCAAAGCACGAACTTTCACCATCTTTATCTCTAAAGAAATTACAATAAAAAATACAGTATTCCTTTGAGATTTTGACAGGCTTTTATAGTGTTATTATATTAAAAGTTTCTTAAAAGATTGAAATAGCCCTTGTGATAAAAAAAAAAAGACTCTTGGCTTTTATATTGAAATAAAATTCTGAAGTTTACGCCAAGAAAGAAATCATAATAGCAGGGAAGAGATACATAATTTATTTAAAAGTTGCTTAAAATGGAGTTGAAGGATGGATTTTTTCCTCATAATTGTTTATAATTCGAGGAAAAGAAAATATTTTTTTTCCTTGAACAATAAAAAAATTCAGGTTCATTTATGTTTCTTTTGTAAAAAATAAAATTGGGACTGTAAAACAAATTAATCGGATTAAAATTAAGAAGCTGTTTCATATGGATTTGATCCTCTCGTTATAATCACATGATCTAAGAGCATCTACATCCCAACAACTCAAATTAGTTTCTAAATAACTACTTTTTAAAAATTGAGGTCTCTAAAATTTTTAACTCTCACATTCCTGAAATTAATTTTAGAGTTTCTATTATGTCACGTCAGTAATAAATTAAAAAAGAGAAATAATTTGAGCCCATCATTTGGCTAGCATGAAATTTATAAACAGTTTTTTAATAAAAAAAAATTCTATATAATTTCTAAATAAGAAACTCTCTCACATCTCTGAAACTGAATTAGAAACTACATATCAGATTTGAAAAGAAAAAATAGAGAATACCAACTGAAAAGTAGTTCCGGTAATTATGTGAAAGAAAAGATGGCTTGGTTTCATAAATGCTCACAAATGGGCCAAAAGTTAATATCTCGTATTGGGCCTATTGCTTCCAACTCTTTATAAAATCAAAATTTAATATCTCGTATAGTTTTCCTGGACTTCGCAATTTCAAGAAACTCAAAACTTCCATTGAAAGCTTCATGTATCATTCCCAAGATGCACTCAAGCAGGCCCATGGTAATTGGTAAATGAGAAAGATTGTATCAAATTTGGTGTGAGAAGTTGCTAAGCTGCCTTTTCACCACATAATGCATTGTAATTACGGTTTCTAATTATTAGACTCAATCAATGCCTAGGAGTTAACAAATATTCATGAAGAATTATATATGGATTTAAGTCTTAACTCAAAACCCAATGTTGCTGATTAGATCAATTTTAGTGCAAAAATATTGCTGAATTCATCGACAGAATGTTACATTTTTAATTGACGCCATGTTACTTAATTCAGTGCAAAAGAACAGAATAAATTTTGGACGTGGTCTTGTGAAACGGTGTGAAGTGTGATTTGGTGCAAATTAGTTTGGCAAACATTATTTTTATAACTTTTTCATCAATGAGAAGAAATATTAAAAAAAAACGAATAGAAGTTAGATGTTATCTGAGTAATCTAACAAAGAAAAAAGAAAGTCTTTCATGTCTTATCCTAAAACCCATAACCAGTCGTAGCTCTCATCCTATATTATAGCCTTGTTCTAATTTCTCATTTTCGCTATGGAAGGTCAAAAATTAATCAAAATGCGCAATAGACCAAAGAGATATCCCAAGTCTCTGAAAAATCTCATGGACAACTTCAAAAGAAGCACAGATTGTTTTTTCATATTTCACAAGTACAAATTCATCCTCTGCTGTAAGTTTTAACATCCAAAAGCACCATACTTAAAAAACTGTCCCTGTGTTAAAAGGATAACCTAACCAACTGTAAAACTAGACCTCTAAACCCGCCCCCCCCCCCCCCCCCCCCAAACCAAGAGGAACAAAAATGAATAATAACAATGATAGTAAAAAAACTAAAATGGAAAATAACAACTCATATAAAACTATCGTCTGACAAACCAGCAGTACTATTACTATTACCTGCTGCTCTATTCTCCGACTCGTCCAGCTCCTCACTCTGCAATCGACTCTCCAACAATTCAACCACATTACTCGGCGGGCACTCGTCTCTCTTATTCCTTGCATTCACTTGGCAAAAGCACTCCGGCCAAGAGTTCGTATAAAACGACTCAGGCCGGATCCTCTTGTGGGGCCCACCAAATTTTCCAGTACTAAACATGACCTTTCTAACCCTCTCCTCAAACTTGTCTCCCTTCCCCTCCTCTCTGTCCATAAAAACTGGCGCCAATGCCTTCCTATTTGGTGTAATCGTGGTTCTGAAACCGTAATACAACCTATGCCCCATTAAATTATTTGCAAAATTACTGGGCCCATCGTAGGTCGGTATGAAGATGTCTGACAGGAGGCATACCATGTAGTCCACAGCAGACCCAGCAAGACCACGTGCATTCTCTTCAAGTTTCTCGGGACCCACTGTGCTGTGGTTCTCCAAGTGGGGGAATAAGGCACGAAAGGGCATCATGAAGCGGTCCCCACCGAACAGTTCACCAGAGGCCAGGTAAATTCGTGTAGAGTTATCAAAGCCCATTGACCTTAGGATCAGGCCCACCTGCGGATGTGGCGAAGCAATAAAAATTATAGGTAAAAACAAAAATTGAAGCTAAAAGTCTCATGTTTACAGTTTAACCTTGCAAAAGGGGAGTGAATTGCAAAATCGTTATAGAAAGGAAATAATCTCCCAAAATTGAAAAATAATGCAGACCCTAAAAAGGTAAAAATCTTAAATCCAATAGAAAGGGAAACCATCACTCAAGTACCAGATCATCTCTCAATTCAAGTGAGGCTATGGTACTATGCATAGCGCATATTGGTCTGTACTATGGACCTATATCTTTGTTTCAAAGTCCAAACAGTCGGTCTGACCGTTCAACATGATCTCCATAGAAAAATATACTTGAAGACAATTCAGAATTTTTTTACTAATTTTTTAGATATGTAGAAAATCATTACTTTTTAATGGTTCGGAATCTTTAGATCAAGTGATTTCTACCTATCTAAAAGAATAGTAAAAAAAATTCTAAAAAATGTAAATTTTAATCTACAAGTACAGTTCCATATGAATATCATTTTGAACGGTTCGGATTTACTGTTTAGAATTTAAAGATGAAGATTTTGATCCATAGTATGGACCAGTATGAATTATGCATAGTACTGTAGCCTCACTCCCTTGTAAATACTGACACCACTGCATCAAAGGGTAGAATTGGTAACTAATACAAGTATCAAAAGAATAGTAAAATATATAAAATTGATCAAGATTACCTCTTCCGGTGTCAAGGGACATTTTCCAATGAGTCTCCTCTCTCTATATACAAGCTCCTTCTCAGCAAAATTTTCCTTCCGATATTTTATCAGAATTTTCTGTTCTGCAGGAGTAAATATGTCTATACACCTAAATAAATTTCAAAAGTTCATCAAAGTGAGATTTGACTCAAGAGTTAAACAGTGTATATAAGTATTTATTAGTATATACCCTCAAAAACATTTTTAGCCAACTACTTTCTATAGCTTCTTAGAAACTGGCATGAAAGAAAATTAATAGATAAAAAGGATTCAGTAATTACTAATCCTTTGATTGTGGTATAGGGAAGAAGAATAGGAGGCATATAGTTCATATTCCTCATTGATTGTATAGGTGTATAAGCGTGCAATATTTCTAATTTTGCAGCGGTAGACTATAGGTGATAGCATATATCTGTATACAAGCCCCATTAAACAAAGAGGACTCAAATAGAAATAACTCATATACCCAGCAAAAGCAAGCATGTCCATCTCAAACCGAAGGTGAATTGACATAAAATGCCCTTGAGATCTTAGCCTGTTCACAATCTCGCTGCTTATTTTCATGATATTCGGCTTAAAGCGCAATGCATGGTAATTTACACGACATCTCAGCCTTTGTAACTCAGGCTCGTCGATATCCTCAGCCAGACGATGTGAGAATGGGGTGAGGTAGATTGCTCCATGCTGTTTCATCTTCTCTAGTGCAAAGGTCGTGTACCAGCTCAGTGGTGCATCTCTTGGTGGCCTTATCTGAGAAATATATTACAAGAAAAGGTAGTTACTAAATGTGAGATGTCAACATTATATTAACCCAAATTAATCCTCATTTAAGCATGACTTCTATAACAAACACCAACTGCAACCCAATTTGCTAATTAAACTCAACTTTGAAATGGTACTCGATTACCAGCAATTGACAGTAAGGAACCTGACCAAAATGGTATCCAAAAAAAACCAAAGCACCCTTATGTGTGTCATCCCTAATATGAACATATATCATATCTTAATTAAGCATCACTGTTCGAAACCTGATGAGCTTTCAACTTCTTGGTCTTTCCTTTTGAAGTGACTTCTGGAAGGCTCTTAACAATGCGAATATCATACCTCAAGGTTTTGACGAAATGCTCAACATCATAGATACCTGGAAACCCACTGAGTGGTAGGTACAAAAAAATTTAAATTTAGTCAGCAAATGCAATAAAAAAAAATGGATTTGATAGAGAAATTTGGTTCATAAGCATTAGACAGTTTTGCCTTAAAAGATAAAAACAAAAATGTACCTCTCATCCCGCCAAAAAGAGTTTGTATCCAACTCGGGCAATACTAATGTGGCATTCATTATACGTGCAGCCACAACAGCATTACATATCTGCAATATTTGTGTGAAACAGTTGAGTACAAACTAGTGTGGCATTCATTATACTATGTTGTATGCAATTAATAATACAAAATTATACAAAAGAAAATACTATGTTGTATACAAAATTATACAAAGGAAAAGAAAATATCAATCTACAAAAGGACCAAGACAATAAAAAAATGTATAAGTTTATGATATAATGCTGATAAAACTCAAATGCATACAATATTTTTCAATTTTTTCAGAATATTCATACCGCACTTCTTTGTTGATTCAAGCCACCATTACACCGCACACGTAAAAATCCATTAGTCTCAGCTGGAGGGGCTGAAATCCAATAAAATAAATGTACTTGGACTCAGTATGACCCAATTTACGTCCTAAAAAATGAAACACTGTGATGTGTTTAAATTATTTGAAAAAATTATACGTACGAGGCCAATAGGATCGTGGGGCTGATGACGATCTCCAACCACCCGAATCAGCTGTTCTCCAGAGTTTATCAACATCAATATTCTGGCAAATAGGTAACAAATTTTATAGATACTGACTTGGTACTGATTACCTAAATTGTTTCAAGTCGAATTGATCGTTGATACCGAAATTTAGTCCAATCAAATGGTATTGTAATAAAATCTCAACAACTTGTCCCAAGTTTGTCTCAATTTTACCTAAGTTCAGAAATACGGACACTTTCAGAGTATATTAATTAATATAAGAGGAGAATAGAGATGAAAAGAATACAAACCTCCACATTGTAAGAAGAATTAGTAAATCCAACAGAATAGACGAAGGAAATAATGCATATGACAAGGACAACCGTTGCAATTCCTAGCCTCGTTGACAACCCTTTCAACCTATAGATTGAACAATGTGCAAATCACACAAGTAAAATGAATGCAAATTTAAACAAGCTAGTACAACATATTTAACAAGCAATTCAACCAAATTGTAAATGATATTTTCACTATTTCAAGCAGAATGAAAAAACAATTTTAGCTGTTGTGATGAAAAAAATAATGTGGTTGAGAAGAGGGTACAGTGGACTGTGCCTTTTTTTTTAAAAAAAAACTTAGTGTTAGTTTGCTTATAATTTATTTGTAATTTAGGAATGCAGCATATGTGAAGATGTAATGACTCACCAGGGATGCTGCTTGATGTGCCTGGATCCAACTCGCGGTCTCACCTATCAATCCGACAAGGATAAAATAAAAAAGAATTGAGGAAGATTAGAAGAAAAGAAGAAAAGAAAAACCCTAGATCTAGAAAAGGCGGGAGAGAGAGAGAGGGAACAAACAGGCATGGTGGTGATGGTTGGAGGAGAAGCTCCTCTCTTCTCTCTTGGCCTTCACCACGCCAGCTTTGTTTGTTGGAAGCGGAAGGGAAGTAGTAGAAAGAAAAGAAGTTGGGGAGCAGAGAGAGCAGTAAAATTGTTTGGAAATGGTGATCAGGAGAAGCAGATCGTCACTTAGATCACTGTCGTCCGGGGTGACAGAACAAACGAGATTTCGCGAGAGAGAGAGGATAGAGGAGTAGGTTTAGTAATTCACAACGGACGGCCGTGATCGGGCAGCTGTTATATCGAACGGATCTCGGTAACGGACGGACCAGATCGGTAGCTGATCATTTACGGTACAACTGCGGTAATTTCACCTTCTGGCCTTCTCCCATGAATTTGATATTATCCGTATTTAGAGTGGACAAATGGCACTGCTGAGCTGGCTCCATGGCGGAACTGCACAGTTACAGTACAGACTTGTGTGTTCCGTGCAGTGATCATTAGCGTGTTCACCGTAACTTGTATGTCGGTTATGTGTTGTGATTCGCGTGTTCCGTGTCATGACCATTCGCGTACTGTGATCATCTTTTAAAAATTTGACACGTCACGCGAAAGATCTAGTCACGGCACGGCACGTGGTCACGTGTAATTATGACCGTTAAATTTTGATCAATCTTTAATAAACTAACTTAAATTATGATAAAATGGTTACGCGGGTTACATTTGGTCACGGCACATTTGAACACGGCGTGACTCACGTGACGTGACCATTCGCGTACCGTGATCATCTCTTGACATTTTGGTCACGGCACGGCACGTGAAAAATTACTTTGGTCACGGTACGGCACGTTTTTTCGATTCTATCCGTATTGCCTACGTGTTTAAGATAAAAATATATATATATATATATATATATATATATATATATATATATATATTTCCCGTATTCAATTATCTGTGTATATGTATTCGTTGACCTTCGAATATATTTGTTTGCGTGAATCTGTTTCATATTTTTTTTATTAGTTTGTTTTAAAATTATATATCTATATATATATAAGAATAATTTTCTTTTTTTATATATTTTAAATAAAAATATAGTTATATTAGTGATTAATTTTTGTTAACGACGTATATATTTTTTTAATGACATGACTAGTTTAATATGAGAAAAAATATTTTGTTTACCGTAATAATAAGGGTTTGTCTCTAGTACAACAAAATTATTTTGACTATAGTACAGTAATTCATTTCAATTCTTTTACAGCCGTTGATCATTTAAGAGTAAAATTGGTATAATACATGTATGTTACTCTCCGTTAGTCCTCTCTGTTCTCTCTTCTTCCGATTCCGATCCATTCGCCTCTACCCTCGTATTTCCCTTCTGTAGGCGTAAATGGGTGGGTGAAGAATTATTGACTGCACTAGCATATGATGTGCCAATTCCTTGGTTTAATACAAAGAATACGAATAATTTGCGCTTGTGGGAGGCAAAGACTAGTGCTGATGATTTTAATTTGTTTCTGTTCAATGATGGCAAGTACGAGGATGCTTCTATTTCCACTCTAGAGCTCAGCAGGTGTCTATACCATTTTTTTAATTTGATTTAATTTTAGTTAATATTTGCAGTAGTTATATATTTTGTATCAAACAATAGACATGAAGTCTTGAAGCTTCTTGTTCCATTTTATAGCTTATTTTCCAATAAATACTCATTTTACTAACAAATAGCGACGGACTATGTATTTTAGATTTGTGCTATTCTTTATCCTAGTGATTCTACTGAAAATGGAAAGATATTGCGCTTGAAACAACAGCTTTTCCTCTACAGCGCATCATTTCAGGTTCTTAATCTCTACTTCAGAATTCAGAGATATTAACCCTATAGAAATTACTAGTTTGCAATTGATCTTTTCATCTTAAAAGACCCTTTGAATTTTGTTGAATTATGCTTCTCCGAAAATATTGTTAAAAGTGAGTATTCACCTTCTAGCCTTCTCCGAAAATATTGTTAAAATATTGTTGAATTATGTTAATCTCTACTGCGGTAATTTCACCTTCTAGCCTTCTCCCATGAATTTGATATTATCCGTATTTAGAGTGGAAAAATGGCACTGCTGAGCTGGCTCCGTCGCGGAACTGCACAGTTACGGCACAGACTCGCGTGTTTCGTGCCGTGATTATTCGCGTGTTCTGTGTCGTAACTTGTATGTCGGTTATGTGTTGTGACTCGCGTGTTTCGTGCACTGACTATTCACGTACTGTGACAATCTTTTGAAAATTTGGCACGTCACGCGAAAGATCTAGTCACGGCACGGCACGTAGTCACGTGTAATTATGACCGTTAGATTTTGATCAAATGGTGAATCTTTAATAAACTAACTTAAATTATGATAAAATGGTCACGCAGGTCACATTTGGTCACGGCACATTTAAACATAGCGTGACTCACGTGACGTGACCATTCGCATGCCGTGACCACCCCTTAACATTTTGGTCATGGCACGGCACGACACGTGAAAAATTAATTTGGTCACAGCACGACACGTTTTTTCGACTCTATCCGTATTGCCTACGTGTTTAAGATAAAAAATATATATATATATTACCCGTATTCAATTATCTGTGTATATGTATTCGTTGACTTTCGAATATATTTGTTTGCGTGAATCTGTTTCATATTTTTTTTATTAGTTTGTTTTAAAATTTTATATATATATATATATATATATATATATATATAGAGGTTGGCTATTCTACTTCCATAAGCATATGCCCACATATGCTTATAGCTCATTTTTACGTTTCCAATGTTCAAATGGTCGATCCGAACCGTTCATCTTGTTCTCCATATTAATATGTGCTTGGAGACCAAATTTTACATTTTTCTGAATTTTTTTACTATTTATTAAGCCACTTTGAAAATTGCTAATCATATGGTCCAGAATTTTGTTGCACTGTTTTTACTGTTCACCCGGATCAGCAATTTTACAAAGTGGCTTAATAAATAGTAAAAAAAATCCGAAAAATGTAAAATTTGATCTCCAAGCACATATTAATATGGAGAACAAGATGAACGGTTCGGATCGACCATTTGAACATTAGAAACGCAAAAATGAGTTATAAGCATATGTGGGCATATGCTTATGGAAGTAGAATAGCCAACCTCTATATATATACGAGAATAATTTTCTTTTTTTATATATTTTAAATAAAATATAGTTATATTAGTGATTAATTTTTTTTAACGACGTATATATTATTTTATTGACATAACTAGTTTAATATGAGAGAAAATATTTTGTTTACTGTAATAATAATTATCTGAATTATATTCATATTTTATATATTTTTTTAATAAAATAATAATTTATTAAATAATATATTAATTTTATTACACTATTAAATAGATATTCAAATTATATTTGATTTTGTGACTCCGGTTGGATTTCATTTCTGTCTACCTCAACTTACTTGCAATTAAAGACTTAGTTGTTATTGTTGGGTATATATCTGTTTAATCTGTATTTAATTTTAGACAGAGGCACACACAAATTGCAAATAGAGTCCACACAATTTTTACAACATGCATATAAATCACCTATTACTACCACGTCTAAAATTTAATCCCCGAAGTAAACCACTTGCGAAAGATGATCTACGAGATGGCCTAGCAGGTGGCTCTGGTTGCTCAGTAGATGGCCCGGCTTGGGTTCCAGATGGCCCTGCTTGGCTTGTAGATGCCCTTGTTGTGCGTCTAGTAGTGGACCTCCTCGGTTGGATCACAGATGGCTCCCCTTGCACCCCAACCGCCTCTCCTCCTATGTCAACCGCCTCTCCCATTGCTTCGGCATACATAGCAGTTGCATCTAAACGGCTCGTAGCTGTGCTACGCCGTGACCCTCCGGACCCACTTCCCGACGCCATTACTCGCTCATTTGCTGCGTTTCTTGCCTCTGCATTTGTATGTGTTACTTAGTAAGTTGGTATAAATTGAAAAGAAAAATAATTTTGGATGAATGTTACATACCTCTTCGTTGCCTATCAGAAGTGGAACGGCGAGCCTGATGCCCCCTTCGTCTACCTTCCATTTCATCCATCGTCATTACACGACGGGTGTGTTTTCGCCTCCCCTTCCTAATCCAACCACTACTCGGAAGGATTCTGTCTCCAACATTAGGAGGCCAGTCTCCCATATTGCCAATTGGAATGAACACATGGTTCCAAGTACTCACAAGATAGGGTGTTTTATACCAGTCTGCAACAAAACCGTCCTCTTGCCAGTTTCGGTCACGGCAAACAGCCAAGACATGAGCGCACGGAATAGAAGTTAATTGGATACCTCTGCAAGTGCATTCCATTTGTCTGTCGGGACCGCGCGTCACAATATACATGAACTCCCTGTGAGTGGGTGTTGAGTATTTTAGAGATAGAATTTTTGTACTCTTTTTGCCTTTAATATTTATAAACCTTCGTACCCAATGAATAGGTTAGTTGCAAGCGCACAACCTATCGATTGTAGTATTTAGGTATCGATCCACAGGGAGATAGGGAAATACCAATTTTTTATAAAGAAAACTACTTCTAAAACTAAACAATAAAAGTAAAAAGGGGGTTTTGTGTAATTTCGTTTTTAAAGAAAAATTAAAGTTTCGTAACAAAAAGCAATTAAAAGTCGGGTGAAAATCAAGTTGGAGAAGTCTAGGGGTATTCGGTCCACAATCCCTTGCTAATTCTATTTATTCGGTTTGTTTGAATTCATGTTTGATTTGATGAGGTTTCTAACCTAAAGTGTTAAAAAGGGTCACGGTCGTGAATAAATAACGTGCCTAGATAGTTTCGGACTTCACGGTCGTTCTTCACCCTAGCTATCTAGACCCATTAAGCTCTTGTTAGCCTTTGGAACAAATATTGATACAAATACTTTGGGTGGATGGATTAATGTTCCTCGAATTCAAGGGCTGTCACTAACCTAGAGGGATATTTAAGTCACATGCTCCAAAGTATATATCAATATTTGTTCTAAGGTGTCCTGATTATGGGTTTGACTCCACGGTCGTTCTTCACCAAACCCTAACCCTAATTTCTGTAGTTCCGGGTTGGATATCAAAGTACGGTCGCTTCTAATCCAAATCCTAGGGTATTTGTACTCATAATTTGGTACTCTCCTATCCCATCCTAACTACTTTGGTTCTTTCAAATCCAAAGCGGGACTTGTCCGATTCAAGTACTAAACTATGTAATTAGCACAAATGATAAAATCACAGAAATTAACAATCAAATCCGATAAAACAATCATAATAAAAACAAATATCCAAATAAGATAGAATTAAACAAGTTCATGCATTGACCTAAACCCCTAGAAAGATAACTAGTCTCTCATGGAGAAGCAAGCATCCACAAGAAAATACAAGATAAACATGGTAAAAACTGAGAAAATACGTAAGAGAAAAGAATACAACCAATCTCCTAGTTCCTGCCCAAGTTCTTCCCTTGTCGCTCAAACAAAACCTCGACTTCTTCTTTCTCTTCCTTTGAAATTTGTCGCAACCTTGATCACCGCCGGAAAGTGGAGCAGAGTAACTTCAATTGAGCAATGGTGAGCAGTGATTCTTTCTCCTGTGGTCTCCTTAGCCTTATATAATATTTTCTGAACTTGGAGATCAAGTCGTTTTATTTTCGGCGCCCACTAACTTAGTCATTTTCTGAACTTGGGGTCAAGTTGCTATATTTTCAGCACCCACTAAGCCTACTAACTTCTATATTTCTAATTCTGTGATTATGAACTTGGAGACCAAGTTATTCTAATTTTGGCGCCCACTAAGCCCACTAACTTTCCATATTTAGCAGTTTTTCAGGCTGATGCGGCCATTGATTCGGCTATAAAAAATTCTACATTCCGAATTTGGATTTGTTTCCTTCATGAAAGTTGTAGATCTCTTTGTCCTGGTTCCTTCAAGCTTTGAATCACCCAAATCGGAGTTCGTATGACCAAGATATGGCCAAATTATGAACTATGTGTCGCTGAGTACGGGTGCACCCATCCGCACTCCGGGTCAGTGCGTCCGCACTGCGCTCGGACTTTTCTGTTTTCATCTCCTGATGGCTGAGTGCGGGTGGCTGACCCGTACTGGAGGTCAGTGCGTCCGCACTGGGCTCTGTTTTCCCTGTTTTGCTCTGAAATTCAAACGGGCATAACTCATGATCCGTAACTCCGTTTTCAGTGTTCTACCACTTTTCGGAAAGCTTGCGAGAAGATCTACAATTTGCTCCATTTCCTGTAACTTAAATAGACTTTGGCAGTAACTTGATTCTTGGATATATTTCATTTTATTCTCTACTAAAATACAAGATATTTGGTGCTATTATGTGATAAAAACTAGATTGAATGTGTATATAATTTGGACCTATCAGTGGGTTCCATGTTGCCCATGTCGCTACGGGTGCAAGGAACGTACTCATTTGGGGAAACTTGGTACTGACCTTGGCCCTGCGTGTAATGCACCAACCGCATTTTTCCAGCTTTCTCCCAACGTTTTCTGATCTTCTGCAAAACCCGGTCAGACAGAACCTGTCCCTTGTCTTGTAATTCCATTGTTCGCTGACGCCGCTGAACAAACCATCTGTTGCATATGTAGAACGTATCCTCCACTATGGCACAAACAGGCAATCTACGACTTGTTCGGAAGACATTGTTGAGCGACTCGGAGCCGTTTGTTGTCATGATACCAAATCGGTATCCTCTGTCACAGGTTTGGAAAATTTTCTCATAATTAGACGGCTCCATCACATCATTAGGACGTACTTTGCCCACTCTCTTTAAATATGCATTACACTGCGGATTTAGCTGCACAAAAACAAAGGAGTGTTATTTCATTTTCATAAAATTCTTATAAGATAATTAAACGAAATGTTATAAGTTAGACATACATGAGCAAACTCTTCGAACATCTCTTTCAATCTTCTCGGCTTCTTCCTCTTTGCTCCTTTCCTGAACCTCCATCCGTACCACTTGTCTTTCCCATAGTTCTGAACCAGGTTGTCAGCAACATACTGCATACAATACCTGTGCACAAAAAGCTCGGGAGGCCATCCGTATTCAGCTGTCAGTGCAGCTTTGATCCCCTTGTGCTGGTCCGATATGACACATACAAATTTACACGGGCCGAGCACTTCATTCCTCAACCACTGCAAGAAAAAACCCCAATTCTCAGTATCCTCCTGCCGCATAATTGCAAATGCAATATGCAACAATTGGTTCTCGGCATCGTAGCCGCAAGCTATCAAAAGCCTCCCCTCATATCGCCCATACAAGAAGCAGGCATCGATGCTGATCACTGGTCTCAGGTACTGGAACGCTGCAATGCATGGACCAAACGCCCAGGCTATGGCTCTGAACTGGGCAACACCTGGCATGATTAGTCCTGTTTCCTTATTCCGTACCGGGCTGGTCAGAAATTGGTGGGTCGAGCCGAGATTGTTGTGGAAAATTGCAAGCAACAGTGGTCTCAGCAAGCTGTATAAAATCTCCCAACTCCCAAATTATCGGGCTATTGCCAGCTCACGGCCCCTCCACAGTCGGTTGTATTTAGGTGTCACATTGTTATACACAGCCAAAACAATGTCTGCCACCGTCTGGATGCTCATACACGGGTCCTTTTTAATGCTGTTCTCAATGACATCGGCAATGAGTGCTGCCGTCAGACATTCGTGGTCGTCCCTCGTACTCTCAGTCCTACATGTGTGAGGCCTGTCTTGCTTAGTTATAACCCATGCATCTCCACATCCCGTCGGCTTTGCCCTAAGCTTGTAACGGTAATTCTTGTCCTTGCACACCAGAGTAACCCGATCCCTGTCACTTTTCCAAAATCTGAACTCCTGATTCTTAGTTATACGGTGCTCTTTGATCTTCTTCATTAGGTCTTTTTTGCTTTTAAAATATTGGTTTGCAGTCAGCTCACCTTTGTACTCAATCCGTTGCCCATAATAACCAATATCTGCTTCTCTAAACTCAGAAACATCATTGAGGTCTGGGAACGGGTGCGTATCAGTTTGCCACTAAGCGGCCCCCCTCATCAGTACGACCCATGTGGTATTCAGCTGTTTCAACCGGCCCGTCTTCATCGCAACCTTCCATGTGATCTGAATCCCCCCACATTTCTCCCTCAAATTCATCCCCGCTCCTCAGATTGTCCTCCGTTATTTCATTAATATCTTCAAAGTCCGGGCAGCTTGCATCGTCTACTGGTGCAGGTCTGGGGTAAGGTGATACTGGAGGTAACGGTAAAGGAGCCGTATTTACGGATCTATGTGGGGTTGAAACTGAGTGTCTTGGTCTGCCTCGATTGTGTCTAGATGGGGATGCAACTGAGTGTCTTCGTTGAGGTGCTGGTGGAGTGACGTAGTTGTAGGGTTCTGGGTCAGGTTCGTTGAGGGGTAAGGTGGAGTCACGTCTATAGGTTTCTGGTTGTGGGGTATAATGTGGTGCCGCTGATCCAGAGCCCGAACTTCCAACCCCGGGCTTTACCGGAACTCTTCTAGCAAATATTTCTATTAGATAATTACCCTGGGACCTCAAATGACCAAACATGCCTCTCCACGTACTCTCATCTACCAGTTTCGCAACAATCCATTTCCCGTTGGAGGGATGGCAATATCGGGTTGCCAATTCTAGGTCCCACCTTTCTGGGTTGTAATCGGTGTGTGTGTAAACTATGGATTTCAGGTCCAAAAGTGAGATGTCATCTGGAATCATTAATGAATGAGCTGCATCTTTGTTGTAATACGCCCCTTGTGCACTATTAAGCATCTTCCCACCATAGTGTAATGAAATAAAGGCCATGGTAAACAAACTACATTTTAGAAAATGGTAAACATTATCAGGTTACTAAATGGTAAACATTTGTCAGGTAACTAAATAGTAAACAATTGACAGATTACTAAATAGTAAACAATTGACACATTTGTATAGGGTATAGGGTATAGGGTTTTGGGTATTGGGTATTGGGTATTGGGTTTAGGGTTTTGGGTTTTGGGTTTTGGGTATAGGGTTTAGGGTTTAGGGTTTAGGGTTTAGGGTATAGGGTATAGGGTTTAGGGTTTAGGGTATAGGGTTATAGGGTTTAGGGTTATAGGGTTTAGGGTTTTTTAATTAAATTTTAATTTTTTAATAATATAATTAATTATTCTATAAAATAAAAAATAATAATAAAAAAAATTGCCTTAACAGTATTGCGCTGCTGCCTCGGGCTGTGTGCCTTCATCCAAAGGGAGGGGTGCCCTTTTATAGAGTTTTTCGGGTTTAAAAAAAAAAAAAAAAAGTAAACCGGCCAGAAAATGGCCGGTTTAGGGGGGGAGTAAACCGGCCATTTTCTGGCCGGTTTGGGTATTTTTAGCGAAAGTTTGGAAATCTGGGCATAATTAATAATTTGTATTAAACTTTGGATATTAATAAAAATGTCGGTGGTAGCTTCTACCATGCCTTCCAAAAAACAAAATATATATCTAGAAACCAATTATTTATGGCTACGAACAAAAAATATCTATGAAAATAAATCTATTTAAATACCTCTCCGTCTCTTTTTATGACTATTTTATGTTCCGAGTATTCGAAAAATATGTTCTTTTAATTCACAATTTAAGGAACGTAACTTTTTGCTGTAAAATCTCGGTATTTTTTTTAATTACAGAATCACAAAAAAATATAATGTAATTGGAAAGACGAATTATTATTTTTTCTACTTACAAGATACTTTTTTAATAAGAAAAACTAATTAACTTTACATAAAAATAATGCTAAAAGTGGTTTGTTTGTAAGCATCAGATCAATATCCAATATACAAATATAAAAAAATTATAACTTTATAAATCATTATTCAATAATTTAGGCCATTAAAATGCAAATAAATTATATGAGTCATGGTAGTGTCCGCTCGACATTAATTTTGGGTAAAAACAAATAGAGTTAAATAAAAAGCATTTAACTTGTACGCTACGTCAAGCTAAATCAGTATTGTTAATATCTTCACTCATATCAACGTTTTGAAGGTACCCGATCACTTAATCAAATATAAAAATGTACGCTAGAATTACTGTAAAAAAATTCTATACGACTTAATTAAAAGCAGAAACCATACAAGGATTTTTTTCTCCAAGCAATATATATTATTTTTTTCGCTTGCAATACATACATTTATAAAAGCAGAAATGCGGACAACAAAATAAACATTTGTATTAACTTTGATCTAATGACAAAGATAATGTTCTCTCTCTGTGTGGGAAGTTTCAGGTTCGAAATCTGAAAAAGACAATTTTTCATGAATATATTAAATAGATGGGTGGCTTGACCTCCAATTTTTACTATTTTTTTTAAATAATATTCTCTAAGGCGAGAAATTAAAAATTAAGAACTTGTAAAATTTTTCTTATCAAATATACTTATTAGTAGTATTTAACCACTAACTCTCAAAACAAAAAATAGTCAATAGCAACCTTTATTTTATTTTTTCTACAATTTTAGACTCTTCGAACTGAAAAAATGTCAGTGAGTACAATATATACTTATTATGTCATATCATTAAAAAGTACGCAATGATTTTTTTTTGTATCATATTGTCATTGTTACAGCGTAAGTCAATACTAATCTTTAAAAAAAAATAATAATAATAATAATAATAATAATAACTACCCAGTGCTTACACCATCGGAATTTTTCATATTTTAAGGGTCTAAATGTCAAATTCCGAAAGAGCCACGTAAGATCTTCAGCATAATAGCGAAACATGTTCAAAACTTATTTTGTCCGTAGAGACCAGACAAATAAGTACGACAAAAATAAAATTCCTTTCAAATCTGTCGAATATTTATATTAAAATAATTCAGAGGGCTTAAACAAAAAGTGACGATACATCCGATATGTTGATGAATTCATATGAAAAATAACTCAAATTTATAAATTAGATCCAACGTCTCATCTACTATGGCACGAATATTAAAGAAGTTCCGTATATTTCATCTCAAACTAAATTGATCCGAATTATGATCAAACAATGAATTCGGATCCGCTGAAATCCAAATTCCATGAACAGTGTTCCTAGAATTCCTGAAATTCCGAATCCAGCCGTTCAACTTTTTCTGTGCACGCATCTCGAAACAGTTAGTTTTTCTGTGCACGTATCTCGAAACAGTTCAACGGCTGGATTCTGAATTTCAAGAATTTTAGAAACACTGTTCATGTACTGGAATTTCAGCAGATTTGGATCCTCAAACAATCTGGATCTAAACTCAAAATTTGTGTTACCTCATGAGATCCGGACTCTCCGTTGATGTAAATAATGTCCATCCTACACTTTTGTGCATGTCGTAAAAACAAGACAAATATTTTAATTCGAAAGATATAAGTACGAAAAAAAATTCCTGTGTTATTTATGGATTATTTTATATAAAATTTCGGGAGGGGCTTAAACAAAAAAGTGACGATACATCAAATCATCTGATGTCCATCCTAAACTTTGTGCATGCCGAAACAAAACACAGCCGTCCGATTAGAAGGTAACACGTGAAGATTTCGCATAAATACTTGATGGTGGTCTCTGAACGAGATCCCGCAAATTTAGAGCATCTCTAACCCAGCAATCCGTAAAAAATTAAAAACAGCTGTAAAACACTATTTAAAAATTAAATTTTTTTTAATTTCTTAACCCCTCCATTTCAGAAATTGAGTCAGAGCCAATAGGAAAGAGAGATAGAGTACCAGCATATTCAAAAGAAATCGTTTGCTTTATAAGCAAATTTATTTTTTTAGAAATTGACTTATAACCCAACAATTATATTAGCAATTGATACATATTAGCAATTTAAAAGAAATTTCCGTTATAAATGCTCTAAATGTGAAAAAAAATTGATGTGGGCCCGTGCACTTTCAAGAAGACAAGATACAACTTTACAAATTCGTTTGTCAGAATTTTTATGCCGAAACTTGGAATTCGTTTGTCAAAAGTTTTCTGTTTGAATCTGGACCGTCCAATTCGAATCAGCACGACTATCAAAGTGGTCCTGTGCGTTCCACCTAGGGATGAAAACGGAGCGAATACGGAGCGGATAGTGGCAAAACCATATTCATATTCCTTTTCAATTTTCCGAGTACGGATACGGATAGAATATCAGCTGGATCGAATCGAATATTTATTAAAATAATATTAAAAAATACTAAAGTTCATAATATTTATCTAATTTTAATGGTGAATAACAATATTTTTTCATAATATACATTAAAATATATGATAGCTACTATTCGAATACATATAATTGAACGTAAAACAATATCAATATCCATATCCACGCGAATATTTGAATATCGGATATCCACATCTAATTTTTTAAATACGGATCGAATACGGATCGGATATTATCCATACTGTTTTCACCCCTAGTTCCACCAAAAGCCGGATTGGCCCGGATTCTGATTGGACGGCTGTGATCGTAACAGAAATATTATGTTACCTCAGGAGATATGGATTCCAAAACTTCTAATATTGGGGTAAAAAACAACAACAGTATTTGACGAGAACTGAATCATACTTTTTCTTTCTCAATTTCTCTTCCAATCTTTTAGGCAATGAGAATTTTTATGAAAAATAATATTTTTCAATATAAATTCTTTAACTTCAATTTGTATTCGAATTGAAAGAATTTGAAGAAAAATTTAGAACTTAAAATATTTAGGAAGTTATTTTTTCCCTTTTACAATTTTTTTTTATATAAATGATGTTACATTAATATTAAACTCTTTTAAGTGCATTGATATTTAGTCCTGTTTTGATTATTATAATTATACATATTAGATTCTCAAAAACGTAATGTGCATTGGCACGTTGATACAGAAATACTGATCTCATCATACACGGGTCCGGAAACTCAATTTTTGGATTTTGGATCGAGACCGTCCGATTCGATTTCGTTGCTCGAGATCGTCTCAGGATTCGAATTCGTCGTTGGGATGTGTGCGCTCACTTTGAAGATGGATTTTCACGGATTCGAATCGGACAGTCTCGATCCAAAACCCAAAGATTGGGTTACTTCACTAGATCCGAATTCCTCCCCGTATCTTGATAAATCAAAGGTTTAAATAGCGCTTATCGCGTCATAGCGAAACGGCTGAAAAAACGGCGCTATGGCCATATAGCGCAAAATAACGCGCTATAGCGGCGCTATATGGCCACAACGTCATGTTTTTTTGGTCCGAAAACGCTATAGCGCGCTATTTAGAACATTCAGGTAAATTGATAAATGGACCAATAACTGCATAGATGATACGAATAAAGTAATCATCCGTAGAGTTGTATATATTTTTTTTTAAATTAATGATTTTAAATGTCTACTAACCATTTTATTGATAAAAAATATATTTACAATAGTAAAGTTGTATAGTTGTAAATGAGTATATGTGATCATACACTCCATAGTGATAAATAATCGTGACTGCTCTATTAAAAACAAAATAATCTTTCTTTTTAAGTTTGAAAATGCCAATATATAGATCACTCGTAACATATGCTTTTTACAACGTATAATAGATCATTTTCTTGTCATGTCATTTGCAAAGAGAAATATAATGGAACTTGTTTCATATCATACTTCCAGTGCGGATTCATAATTTTCGTCAAGGAGGCAAAAAAATATCGAATTGGGTTTAAATTCATTAACCAATTGGAATGCTCGATAAAAAATAATGCTTTAACTTATATTTTTCAATACTTTAATTTATAATTTCTGATACTCTGACTTATAATTCTAATTACCAATCAAAATTCAACAAATTTATTTCAATTTTAACTCTAAATTTAACTCGAATTACAAATCAAACGTTCAGAGGGGGACAAAAAAAATTCCGAGGGGGGCAAAGTCGGTCGGAACCGATAAATCTCCACTAAAACTCAAAATCCAGAGGGACCCAGCTGCCCCCCCCCGGAATACACTGGGTCCGCCACTGCATACTTCAATTCTCATTGAATCAATGCATGTAAAATGAACCAGATGATCAGGACTATCATTGTAAGCGAGAATATTGTATGGAATATTTTGTTTTCTGTGCATTAGTGAAGTTGTTGAGAGATAAAAAGTTACTTCATGATATTGAAGAACAAGTTTTTGTATTTCTACATATTCTTGTTAAAAATGCGAGCAAGCATTTTGCAAAAACGATTCCTACGACCGGGTAACACAATAAGTTGTTATTTTCATATTATAATATAGAGCAAAACTAGCCCGTGTTATGTTTAACAAGAAAGTTTGATGAACACAACTTTAAAATCTATCAGATTGACTTCACAAGTGATGCATATACATAAAAAAATTTTAATTTTAAATTCATTTAATACATAATCAAGTGATAAAAAAATAATGAAAAATAAATACACTAAAATAACTTATAGAATTTTCTAAAAAAAAACTTACAAAACTTCATTTTTTTTACCTCTTAATTTTGCACTATCAGCCAAAAATTATATTCATCTCTTGTCTTACACCGTGATTTCTACCTACCTTAATTTTTTAGATTGAGTGTATTTTGGCTTGAACTAATTAATCAATCAATACATTAAAAAAAATTAAGATCTGATTGCACATCATATTAGATCTACACATAGAATCAATCAGCAAATTCAAATAACATTTTTTTGTTAGTTAATTAACTAACACTACAGTTCAGCAATCAATAACCAGCTAAAATCAAGGAGCCTACTTGATTAATTCATCATATCAAAAAATAAATATAGCGGAGAGAGATTATATGTGAGGATATATGCATATATACATTGAGATCGAGATTTAGGCTTTTTGTAAGCGTCGAGGGGGAGATGGCGGAGATGGCGGAGATCGACAAGGCAGAGCTCGTACTCCAACCCCTTCTCGTTTAGCACCATGATCACTCGCACCGCGTTGTTCGACTGCGTCAACTCTTACATCTCAATTGCCATTTTCTTTCTTCATTATATTTTTCTCTTTCAGGGTGTGTTCGGCTGCAATCAAATTCATGGGAATTTTCAAGATTTTGCACCCGGTAAAAATTATTTCCTTCATTCTGTTCGGTTGCATATTTTTTTTAGATGGGATTGAAATATTTTCCTACACTTATTTCCATTTCTTTGTTATTTGGTGGGGAAAAAACAATTTGATCTGATTGAACAATTTTTTTCCCATTTGTTATTACTTGATGCTCTCTCTCCATTGGATAATATCAATACAATTAACCTACAAAAAATAAACTACCAATTGATTAATTATGTGATGGCACGTAATTGACTTTCATTTTATTTTTAGAGAAACAAGGTTGCTATTAAAACATGTATATAAAAACATTTTTGTCAGATAATCTCTATTGTTTTAACTTGTAACAAAAAATATCGTGTTAAGTCAACAACAACAACAATTATTTCATAATTTTTTTAAATATATATATTTATATCACTATTTTAGTAATTATTAATAATATAAAACGATGAAGTATTTTTTTCATTATATATGTATTTAAAAAAATCACAAAAAATTATATTATCGAATTGGTTATGAGTAAGAAACAAATTATTACCATTATGTCCTCTTATTTAATTTAATTTTTATATTAATAGAATATTTTTCAGTTATAAAAAATCATAATGATTTTCTATTTTTATTTATTTTTTCTAAATATTATTATATGCTAACTATTAGTTATTATTCAGAAAATTAGTTTCGATAATAAAGTATTTCTACATTTTAAAAATATCTTTTAGAACTTATTTTCATTCGTTTCATTTTTTCATCCATGTCATTAAATACACATTTATTTAATTATTAAAAAATAAATATTTTTATTTTGTGAAATAATAATTAATAAATATTGTTATGTTGTTTTAATCAGCGTTATTTAATTATAATAATTATTTTATTAATAGGGCTAATTATATAATATCATGTATTTTAGGTATAAAAATAAAATTTTCCACGACTATTTTCACAGTACAACCGAACATTCATTTCAACACATTTCCGTACATCCTACATTCATGGGTTCCCGTAAATTAAATAGTGGGTTCCCATTCCCGATAGATCCCATCCCGTGTAATCCCGAGACAACCGAACAGACCCTCAGTGTAGTCATCTTTTTCTCCTTTTAGCGAGCTCAACATTTGAAAAAAAAAAAACGGAGGTTTAAGTCAAGTTTTTTTTCCAAACAGTTAATGGAAAAAAAATAAAACCCCCTAAACTCATCTTTCTCAAAAATTCTCGTGAGAACACCTCTCACCGAAGAATTCGCATCCTCTAAGATATCTCATATTTTGCGTGACTTTTGAAAATCTCAACCGTTCAAATATGTTTTGCACGAACTCAAAGCTCAAATAATACTGGTCCCTTACGCTATCTCCGAACAGGCACTAGACACGTCGGTCACGCAAATTATGAGATATCTCAAGGATACACACTCCTCGGGATTCAACTCCTCTCCAATATCGTAGAGGATGGGCCTCACTTTACGGTTTGAGATTAAATCTCATTGCTTTGAGATTCGGGCTAGCGCATGGGCAGTATTATTGGGTTGTTAAAGATTCATACCAAGTTAAAAAGAACGGTCCGGATCCACAAATTGTAAAAGATTCCCTTTTCAGGTAATGAAGAGGATGTGAATTCCACTCGTCGCCGAACAGGTCTTGATTTCTTTTCTCTTATGCAAATTTTAACTTAAATCATCTCCCCCTATTTATTTTACGTTTAATTTTATTGAGCTATTATTAAATATGTTCTGAACAGAGGATTGGATTATTATGAAAAATAATATTGTTTTACACCTGGTTATGCTCGGCTTGACTTTACTGAGTCCGGAACTCCAGATTCTCATACTAAATAATTCAAATTTTGAGTTTAGATCCAAATCGTTCGATTAAAATTGAAACCAATTCGACCTGAGATGAAATGTACTGGGCATCTTTAATATCCGTGCTAAATCAAATTGGACGGTCCAGATCTGAATTCAAAACTTAACTCAGGTGATATGAACTCGACTTGACTTAGGCCAATGGTCCAATGGTCCGATCTGATCTACTGGACCCTGATTCGACCCAAGTTCAAAATTATCGAAAATTATCGAATCTTCCATTTAGGCGCTAACACCAATACACAAACCCCACACTTGTATCTAACTCACGTTAGGGTGGGGACCAGCTGTCAGTGGACGAAAGAGCGAGCCGTGAAATATGCTCTTCTAATTTTGAGAGGAGCAGATCGGAGCGGGATTTCAAATGAATATTTGCTTAAACATGGTTCGTAAATGTTAACAAAGTGGAACCCACATGTCACCGGGACGGATTTTCTACTTTTATTGTGAGCCTGGTGCATTTCTGATAATTTAAGAAGAAGCGGGGGTCTAAAAATACATTCGCCATTGTTCGATTGAGAACGTGAGAGAGAGAGAAAGTAGAGTGTTGTTTCTTGCCTCTCTTTCTATTTTCAAATTGTTCTCTTTTCCTCTCTCTCTTGCTCTCATATCTTGCTTCGATACCTCCACCGATCTCTCCCTCTCTCTCGATCGATCTTCTCTCTCTGATCGGGGCTTTGATCGAGAGTCGCCGTTCGCTTTTGATAAACAAGGTGAGTTTTTCCGATTTCTTTCAATTAAGCAAGGCCCTAGCTCTAAATTTTTAGATTCTTTATTTTCGATTTGGTCTCGGTGATGACCTAGATTACCTAGCTAGTCCGACGTAAAAAAAATCGGCGGATCTTTGTATATAGGGTTTTACGATTTCTCTTTCTTGAAATCCTTTTCTTGTTTTATGTCGTTGTTCCTGTGCTACGACCATATTTTACTTGGTTTTGAGGCACGCAATGATTAATACAACATAAATTTCTGAAAATTTTGTTTCTATATGGCTATTCTCAGGACCCATAAGATAATTTCCATTGTTTCAAAATTCACTTCAATTCCTTCTTCTTTGGGTTAGGGTTCTTAGTTTATTATAATTTTGGTTGCAGTTTCAGTGATTTTGTATATAAACAGGTATTTGCATAAACCCCTTATATATGTTACATCCTTTTGAGAGAATTTTCTCTGTATTTTATTGTTGTTTTAAGACCTGTTCGTTCTTTGTAATATGTTGGGTACTTAGGGTTTAAACCACCTGATCTGTTACTTTTGCACTTTTTTATTTTATTTTCAGTGCATCTCTCAATTGATTTTTTGGGAGGTTGTAAGTCTTGGCTAATTATATGGTCTTTGGTGTTTGGGATCCAAGCAGTGCATCTCTCTCTTTGATTTGTTACCTGATTTTGAAACTTTCACATGTGCACTGCATTGATTCCAATCTTGTAGTTTACTAAGAAACTTCTTCTTTTAAAAAAAATAAATAAAAAAGACGCAGCAAACTAATAAATTGTTCTTTTATTGGTAGTATTTTGTTGTCTTAATTTAAGCACATATTTAATCCCTTCTATTTCTTTCTCTTGCAGGTGTTCATTTTGTAAGCAACATCTTATATGTGCTACTGAGGCATGGAAGCTAAGGAGAATTCTTCTATTGCCGGTTTCCAACAGCACATTGGCCGCATCACGCGGTCCCGTGCTGCAGCTTCCTGTGCAAATGGTGGGGCCCCTCCTCTGGTCCCACTAATGAAACCTGATCCACCTAAAAGGAAAACTACTAGAGGAGTGTCTGATGAAAATCCCCCCCAAATCACGGTTTCTTCTAATCTGGGAATTCGAAAGGGAAAGCCCAAAAATGCAGTTTCTGATATCAAGGGCCAGCAAAAGGGGAGAGCAAAGAGACCAGCTTTAGCTGATATTAAATGCGATGTAGGAATGACATTGAATGTAAAGATGACTGATTTGTGTGCGGGAACCAAGAAAGCGAGGGGAAAAAGGCCTGCTACTGATGTAAATACCCACAATGGTGCTGGTACCACTCTCATCCTACCAAATAAGAGGCGCGCGACATTGAGAGAAGCATCAAATGTCTTATGTGATGGCGTGCTGATTGACTCTTCTTTCCCTGTACCAAAAGCACAGGTAGTGTTCATTTCTGGGATTATGGTTTTCAGTTTTAGACTGTAACAGTTTGCCTGGAACATGCCACATCCAGCATGTATAAACTGTTACAATTTTCCAGTGAGCATGTTACTTTACCACTATTAGTAGTATAATTTTCCTCTATTTATTTATGTTTTATGTTTCAGACCAAGGTCTTTCCTGAGGGCTATCTGGGTATTTTCAAGTCTATAGAAGAGGCTAAGTCTCCCGCTGAGCATAAAAAACCCGAGTCAAAGAATGTTGAAGACTTAAATTTGCACAAAAATGGGTCAAAAGAGGTTGCTTCTTCGGTGAGGCACTCAAATAAGGATGGAGAAAGCATTGGAAAGATCTTTCTAGAAGAAAGCAGTTCTGGGGCTCATGGTTTTTTTCTGAACGCTGACACTATGAATGGTAGGTAGTTTGCATTCTACCTTTATATTGCATGCCTCTTCACAATGAAAATATCATGCGACCACTAAAATTTGCATTTGTATAACATAACTTGCAAGATATATATGAAACTACTTCTATACCTCCTTGCTTCCCTAAACAGAAATAGGTGGCAATTATTATTCCACAAAATAACTAATTGAGGAAGGAAGAAAGTAACTTTTTCTGTTTAAGAAGGGTTTCTGTAACAATCTCTTATTTTTTTGGGGCACACATGCTGTTATTAATTTTAGACATTTATAAAATTATAGTGAACTGATTTTTTGCTCATGTAGGAGATACAACTAGCTCCGGAATTGTGAACATAGACTGTGAAAAGTCGAATGCTCGAATGTGCTCCATTTATGCATCTGACATTTACAGCAACTTCCGGGCTAATGAGGTAATGGGACCTAATTTTATAGAAGCTCTCTTTTGTTAGTTTTTTTCTCTTCATATCTGTTCCGTTAGCTTTGGAATGTTATGTTTGGTGTTTTAGAACTCTGGTCCTAAAGTAATTTTCATCAAATAGTAATGATGTATTGCAACGACTTACGTGCTATGATAGAAATTGTACTTTATCCTCGGCATGCTAAGATATATTCTTCAATCTATCTTCTTACACTTTTTTTTATTTTAAAAATTCTTACCAGCTTATCAGAAGGCCTTCTTCTGATTTTCTGGAGAGACTGCAGACTGATGTTACACAGAATATGCGTGCAGTCTTAGTCGATTGGCTAGTCGAGGTTCGCCTTGATTTTTTTTTCTTCTTGAAGACACAGTAGTTTGTTTATTCCCAACTCATTTTGTCTCTTCTTTATTGGAAGTAGTGATACTTTTTAATTATGGTTTGTTAACGGATTTGGCACAGGTCTGTGATGAGTACTGCCTAGTCCCTGATACCCTCTATTTGACAGTGTACCTTATCGACCGATTTCTCTCGATGAACAAAATTGAGAGGCAACGGCTTCAGCTTCTTGGAATAACGTGCATGTTGATAGCCTCGTAAGTCAATGTATCTCCAAAATTGAATATCATTTTGTGATGTAATGAGCAGCTACATAAAAATAATTACTTATAGGTGTATATATGCATGACTGGAATCATAATTTCCTAAATAAAACTTCTTTCTTTTCAGTAAGTATGAAGAGATATGCGCTCCTCGTGTGCAGGAGTTCTGCTTCATCACTGACAATTCATACAGCAAGGCTGAGGTAACTCCCCACCCCAATAGTAACCAACAATCCAACACACAAACATACAAAACCCCATATTCTTACTATTGTCATACTATTGCATCAGGTACTTAAAATGGAGAGGCAAGTGCTGTCATTGGTGGGCTATAATATATCCATTCCAACAACAAAGATATTTCTCAGGTTATTTATAACCTAGTGCTGTTTATTTTCATTTTAAGAGCTACTTTTAACTTGTCAAACCTTTGTACTGACTATCACTTGCATTGAATTTATCATTTCAGGAGATTTCTTCGAGCAGCGCAAGCCTCTACCAAGGTATTACAGTATGTCAATTTCTGAAAATGTTGTCTGCTGTGGTTGCTTAATCAAGTTTATAGTTGCTTGTGTGACTATGATAGTATTTGTTGTTTCCTAACTATGTCCCCAATTGGATATTTTTGTTCAGCCATGTAATTTATATCCCTTGCTGTACAAAATATATATGCAAAGCATTTTTTGCAAATGACACCTCATATCATTATAGTATTTGCATTGACTCCTACTAATTGTGTTTGTAATCATAATAGTAATCCTACTTCTGAGATTGTGCATAAACTGGCTAATTTGCCTCAAACATGTTGAATTAACTGAAAACTAACATGTCCACAAGCAGTTGATGTAAACTAGGAACTCACCATGTCCTGCTAGTGCTTGAGTCCATACGGTTGTAGTTAGCTTCATAGAAGAGATATTGATAAAGTAGTGGTTGTTATCCAGAATCCCTTGATGCATACTATTATTTTCTCTTTCCTGATACATTTGTGTAAAATTATGGCAGGCGCACCCTGCGCTGATGCATCTGACAAACTATCTGGCTGAGCTGACACTGGTAGAGTACAGCTTCCTCGAATTCTTGCCATCAGTGATTGCCTCAGCTGCTGTTTTTCTTGCTCGGTGGACCCTCGACCAGTCTACTAACCCCTGGGTAATTTCCTTCGCCTCCCCTCTCTCTCCAAATTTTTCTTTGCAAAATTACTGCCTCTTTGTTTTCACTTTCTAGTTCTCTCCTTATGTGCTTCAATTTTGCCGTTTCTTCCCCTTACAAGTCTGCAAGTTGTTGCTTTTTTTCCTTTTTTTTGTGCTCACCTTTTTGTCCTCTGTACTTACGGGTGGGGACAGGTGTACAGATATAGGAGGATTCAATGGGTGGTATTCTTGTGGTTGTCCAGTCCAGCTGGCTCCCTCACATGTGCCTTTTGACATGTGAGGGGGTGGCATTCTTGTGGTTTGTTTGCCTCTTAATTTAATTCACTTTTGCAGTTTTTTTATTTATATTTTGCTAAGTACATCTTACAATGATGCGTTTTATATTTAGTATGAATAATGAAGCAACCTATATTTCAACAAATCAGGAGCTAACACATGACACTTGGTTTTCAGTATTACAGAAGGAAGTTTTAAAATAATTTCCCTATATTACCTTGTTTATAAATTTATACATGCTGTATCAGAAGTTATAAGAGATGGATTTTCATAATACTGTTCTTGGATTTCATGGAAAAAACTTATTTCCAAATTTTGCTGTTCAAGAGTTTGTGCTTGGGGCACTCCCCTTTGCTTTAAAATTCTCTTCATGACTATAATATACTTCTATATTTCATTCATTCTTCGGAGTTATAACTCTCAATCTTCTATGTAGTCTCTTATGGCATATTGTTAAATTTGAATTCTGTAAATCTGTGTATTATAGGTCTATCTTTGCAATGTATTCTAGTTAGACCTTATATTTGTCATCTCTCAGTTGTTTTTATGCTCTTTTGGCCTGTGAATTCTGTGCACATGCTAGTTTTTACTTGAGATCAATCTTGATCTTTTCCACTTAGATAACATTCTTTAAGATATTTTCACTTGGCAATTAGAAGGTTGTTTTTCTTTTGTGTTCCTGCATATAAGACTTGACATTTCATGTACATATTTTCACTGAGCACTGAACTTTTCTTCTACCATTGTATTTACAAATAAGACCTTGCAAATAAAATCTACATATTTCCAACAAGCTTCCTTCATATTTTATTCGTCTTTGCAAATTATGCATTACTAAAATACAAAGTTTAGACAGACAATCATTAAACTCCAGGAAATTACCATATTACTCCTGTCAAGAGGGACTAGTTTACATTTCTCAGTTCATAATTAGATTCAGTTTCGTTATGGATATTCACATGTAACATTCAACAACTCAATTTAAGGTTCTGTCAGGCATAAAACCAATAATTTTCTTGTGATTCTATGTATTACTCAGTGTTTGTTATTCTTCCCTTTTGTTATCTGGTAATAGGATATTTTACTTAAAACATTTTTATTTGGTTTTTATATATGCAGAATATTACCCTTCAACATTATACCAGCTACAGGAGCTGTGACATAAAGAATTCTATTCTCGCACTGAGAGATTTGCAAGTCAACACCAAAAATTGCACTCTGAAAGCAATTCGACAAAAGTACCAGCAGGATAAGGTGCACATACATTCAAAGCTCTACCAATAATCAGTGGTGTTGTGTAAAATGAATTAATTAATCCGTTTTTGTGTTTTCTGTACAGTTTTCCTCGGTGGCGTGCCTCACATCACCCGAGGTACCTGACTCGTTATTCTGCTAGCGGGTGGTAGATGCATACAACCTCTATATTGACACTGAAAAGTTTTTTATTCTTTGCTATATATTTTCTTGGTTTGTGTTAGTAAATTCAATTTGATCATAAGTGGTCATGTTCTGTTTATGTCAGTAGTTTTTTTTTTTTGCGGTGTTTATCAGGCCATCTGATTGGCGAAACAAATGTTGTTTTTTTTATTTATGACAATCATTAATTGTTTGCTGTGTATGTGTTGGATGAACTTTGATGATGAGGTGTATGTTTTAATAAGCATTGAGATCAATTGACAAAAAACGAGCTTACATAAACCAAGATTCCTTTTCCTATAAATAGCATCCAAGTTAGATTGCTGAGTACATCGCCATCAATCAGAAAGAAATCAATCAAAGAATTAAATTCCTGATTTAAACAGTAGTTCAATCAATTCCAACTAATAATTAAACAAACACAATGTCTCTTATTAGGAGCAACATTTTCATTCCATTCTCACTCGATCTCTGGGACCCGTTCCAGGGCTTCCCTTTAAACAACTCTCACAACCTAGCCACATCAGACAAAACAACTTCCTTTGCTATTGTGTGCGTCGACTAGAAGGAGACCCTAGAAGCGCATGTGTTGGAGATGCAAGTTTTGGTTGCAATTAGCAAACCCAATGCAACTTTTATCAATTAAAACCCTATTCTCTCCACTAAACCAAAATGAAAAAATAAATTACCAAAATTGGAAAAATACAGTGCAACAGCTCTTTCAACAACTTTTCTAACAGTTCTTTGAGCTTTATAAACATTATAAATAGAACTTAGAGATGTATTGTAAAAGTATGATAAATTAATCAATGAAATTCCTCTTTCAGTCCTATCTGAAATTCTAACAGCACGTCTTCAAAGCCGACCGATCAAAGTCAAGGCGGCAATGGAGAATGGCGTGCTTACTGTCACTGTGCCTAAACAGTAGGTGGAGAAGCTTGAGGTCAAGGCCATTGAAATATCTGCCTAAACAGTACGGTTTGTGGTTTATCCTTGTTTATAAATCAGACTGGACCGATAAAAATTGAGCCTATAACTTAACATGGATTTTATTTCATGTTATATGGGTTATATTAACAATTGAGCCTTTCACATGCCGCAGTGCGACAGCAACTAATTACTCACAATGCAATCCACTTGGTACCAAGCTTTAAAAAAAAAAAAGTACTCACAATAATAATAGTTTATAATTATTAGATCGTTAATATGTGTTGATAATGAATACAATTTACTTTGATAATAAGTTAGTTTGGTGATTTTGACAGTTATTAAAAGTAGAATTTAGATTTATAAGCTTATAATGCAGAGAAGTATCTCTTAAACTAATTTGCTCCTCTAACATATATACTTGTTTAAAATCACAATTTTCAGGAACTAGAAAATTTAGATGGGGACTAAAATTTAAAATCTAAAATGCATAATGTATTGTCGGAATTTGAACTCAGATCTCCACAACAACAAATTAGAAATCAAGCACACATACAATAACTTATGAGGGGGATTGAGTATTAAATAAAAACTTAAAAAAAAAAAATCCAATTTATACATGATTGCAAATTATAAATTACAGAGTGACTAAGCACCCTTTAGCTTGACTTTAGATCCGCCCATGTAACTTCATACTATAATCAGAAAAACTAATCAAGTAGGAAGCAAAATATTTATAAGGAGAGCTAGTATAGTTAGTTGACAGTTGACACCATTGCATGAATTAAAAATCAAGTTACAAAGAAAAGAGCACGCATAAGAACATATCCATCTGAACGAACTATTAAAGGATAAAAAGTAAACAAACTAAAATTAATGCATATGTCAAACCCAACAAGACAACTCCAACGACATTTTATGTTTATATCAGCAAAATTAGTTATTATAAATAAGAGATAATTGTTGGTGTGTTCATCAAAATATTCTATTTTTTTCATCAAGACATTTAATTTTTTTTATTTTTTTCATAAATTTGAGGTTCTTTCTTATTTCTCTTTTTATTAAATTTTATATTTCCACATCAAAACATTCAAATTTCTTATTTTCTCATTCTAAATTGTGATCCTTTCTTATTTCTTGTTGTAACTATTAAATCTAAAATTTTAAGCTCAATTTATAATTTGATTTTATTTTGAAGTTGAAATGTATATATTGTCCCTTCTTCTTAAATGAAAAGAAAAATCATTGTGACGTGACACAATACATATATTGACACATACTTGATATGTTGTGTGATTTCTTGCTACTAATTATGCGAGATAGAGGCATTAGGAACTTTAGCAATCTGTAACACCCACATTTTGTGTCAAAATACAATACTTGACACGTTTAAATATAATGAAGATGATAGTGTAACACATTTTTTGAATGAATGAGTACATATTTTTTGTGATTAAGGTGTCAAAGCATTTATAAATTTGATGCGTTTATTTTTTATATACTTAACAGTGTTTTCAATCATATGATAACTAATTATTATAAAAGAACTTTTTTTTTTCTTATATATGATCCTAGTCTTTAATTCTAACTAAACAAAATATTGGAGGAAATTAAATTTTGCTTATCTTTTCTTTCATGCCAGTTTTGATCCGTACCTAGTTCAATTGAGACGAATTGACAAAATACGCTGGCAAATAATTGCAAAAGGAAAAATATGGAAATAAATATAAATAATGAGGAATTTTTTTAATATATTCAAGAACCTTGATCACACAACTTTCAATACAACTCATATGTAAAGAGAAAAAAAAAAAATCTCTCAATGGCATGCTTATTTGACTATTCCGTAGGTATTCACAGCTTCATAGCATTGATCTAACACTCTATTTAAATCCATACATTTATAAACCTTTGGCTACTGTTTTCAAACAACTCATATTTAATAAAAAAACCTAAGCATCCTATCTCTTCCCAAAACATTCCACAAACAATGCATGGAAAAGTATAACACATGATAAGCTAATCCAATAAAAACTCTGAAACAAATTCTTCTAGAAGCTCATCCTTTATACTCCTCTCGACTTCCCTCGCAATTAAATCAATCTGGTCTCCCAATTTAATCCATTTTAAATCAAACGCCTTCCACAGAGGATCTCCCTTTGGTAGCAATTCCTTTTCCCTTTCCACAATTTGCCACAATTTTTCAACAAGGCCCTCTTGACCCCACATGGGCCCCAGTTGTCTGTCAGCCTTAGACCACAGTCTCAACTCCATGCAAGGAGCGAGAATCTCAGCCAGGATTGAATTTACAAGATTGAAAAGAAGCTTTCTCTCTGATACAGACCATCCACCAATCTTTCTATACTTTTTCTCAAGATTTGAAAAAACCATGGGGCCCACAGGTGAGTGTCGATCGTAGCATATTCTGAGTAATCTCTTTTGGTCGACCACACCGTGGAAGCCAGAATCAATCAGCATGTCAAGCACGTACGAGAAATCTCTCTCTTCTTCGCATGTGAATTCCAGCTTTATGTCTTCAATCAAATGGAGAGGTTCTATTTTGATTTGCGGTTCGTCAACTCTGTCCAGCTCAAATTTAAGAAGGCCCAGTTGCTTTTGAAGCTCTGTGGTGTACAAATGATTTTAGAAACAAAGATAATATAAAGTAGTAGTTGCAAGTAACACTTTGAATGTGAATGTCAACACTTTTGCAATTTTATCCAATGGTTGTCAATTGGAAAGTATTAGAAGGCATGTAAGGATCTTCGATTAAGTCAAAAGGAAAAAATAAAAGCATATTAAGTTTCCTTATCAGAAAGTAAGCCCAAAGAAGGCACAAAATGTATCAACACCAACCAAAGCTGTAAGCGACTAAATGGTTCGGTTACTACTGCAACTGTAAGACCATTGCACAAAAAAGGAGAAATGTACAAAAATAAAAAAAGGGCTTAAAATTGCAGAATCACCATGAGGAAAGAATAATGTGCTCGTATGAGAAGTTTCAGAAAAGGGTACAATATTGATGCATTAATTACCATGAGGATCTGCAATGACTCGCTTGTAGCGCAACCTTTCTCGCTCTAATGGAGACTCCAGTACTGAAACTGGGCTTGGCTGCCTGGCCTCCAATGATTCTGACGGAGAGGCTGAGCCTGTGGTGTCTTCCATTCCAGTAAAGGAGTCCTGATTTCATAATTCAACAAACAAAACAGTAAGAAAAAGCAATTGACCAAACAGTAACTAATTACATGAGATCAACGAAATTTAATTTTATATAATCTTACTCGACCCAGTCACACAGGTTACATCTATAGATATGTACAAAAAGCTGACTGGCTTAAGAAATTAGAAAAATAGAAATATTTTACTCCAATTTAAGTTTCACAGCAAACAAATAATAAGTATTAAATCCAGCTGGTAGAATTAAATCCTTCTGTAAGGACTAACCTTTGGGTGGTTTGAAGCAACGTCTTCGCCTTTTGTTAAACCTCCCCCAATTTTCTCTTCAAAAAGTACCCCATCAAAGGCAAATGAATTATTGGGATCTAATGAGATGCCAACTTGATCAGCTGATATTATACTCCGTACGTATGGGATTTTTGCAATGTCCGCATTTAATAGACGAGTGCCTCGGACCTCAAAACCGGTCATACTATTTACCACAGAATTTAGGGGCAATACCAAAGTTTTTGTCAGTTTTTGAACTGTTTCACAAGAAGTGACCAGTCCATAGTTCTCTGTACAGTCATCCTTTGCAGATTCAGCCAATTTTCGTATTTCACCACTGTTACGTAGAATCAATGGGATTTCATCTTTTAAGTTGTGGATAGCTTGTGAAGAACTCGAGATGATTTCAGTCCTGTCTGTTGACTGCAACTTTTGTTTTTTGGCCTTTGGTTTCCCCAAATTTTGCAATCTCGACATGTTATTTATGAGAGAACGGTTGCTTCCTTTCATTGGTTGGCCAGATAACAATGCATTCACTAAGGCCTTATTTGTTTGGTGTTCTTCATCAAATCCAAGTTTTGCTGAGAGAGAGGTTCTTTTTCGGTGAATTACAAATATACCCTCGCCATAGTTCATGTTGTTGGAGGTCTCTCTTCTTGAGCTGTTGCTCATTCTTCTATTTCACACTTTCCCCAAGCAGGAGTAAAACTTTAAAAAATAAAAATAAAAAATTGAAGATCAGTATTGTCATCAACAAAACAGGCTTTGGCCTGGCTTAGAGACTAGACTTTGAAGAAATTTATAAAAGCTATTACACAAAAATTATGAGGAGCAATACACACCTAATTTGGACCTTGAATCATGAGAGATGACTCGTATTTCAACAAAATTATCAGCATTTGTGCTCTATGGGAGTTATCAAGACATATATTTGGTATTTCTAGCGGCACCTGTATAGTATCAGATGGATTTGGTCCCGATATAATGCTTTGAAGCTGTATTTACCATTTTAAGCTTCCGCACAATTCATAAGACACCAAGAAGAAAGAGAAAACATGATCGATTTGAACCAATGAAGAGAGAAGCCTGAATTGAAGGTAAGCTTCAATTACAAGGCAAACCCTAGTGAGGTTTATAGCAACACAGCTTCGGGGCAGCGACTCCAAAAATTAAAGCTGCCTCCTTTTTTCCAAGAAAAAAATGAGAGAAATCTGGAAAAAGAAAAGGAAGTTTCAGGGACATGCTAGTGCAATTACAATAAAGAACAATAAATCATTGCATATCTTGTGGTGGGAAATAATAGGTCAAGAATAACAATGTTTTTCTATGTATTTATTCTAAATTGTTTATTTGAATAAATTGTTTATTCAGATAAACAACAATATTGAGAAACAATGTTCCCATCAAGGGAATATGTCAATGCTTTGTCAAACTTAATAAGAAAGGAATTGAATTTTTCAAGCGCAAAGTCACATGATTTTCATGAAAAATTAATATGCACGTCATATTAAGAAACCAAAATGAAGTATTCTCACCTGCCTATTTGCAGTGCAGTGCTATAAATATTAGGGTTTTCAATAATATAAAGGACATAGTCTCTTGAAGTAGTCAAACTAAGGTGCACTAAGAAGGAGAAGTTGCTCAGAAACTGTATATATTTGAATTTTTTTGAAGATGGAACTAAAAATAATTTTTTAAATTGGAAGAAAGAGCAAAATCATATCAGAACTAAGTCTGATATCAGGTATTTCAATAAGAAACTTAAATTTAACTTCCCATGCATGATCCAGAGTTCTGATTACAGGAAATAATTGATCTCAATTCATTATCAGCAAACAAAGCAAAACAAATTCAAATTGAACCTCCCAGAAAACACCAGAAATCAAATTCAAATCACATGGCTTGAAGAATTTTCAAATTCCAATCTACGCGGTGATCAGCGATGGATCCCAAATCGAACAATTTTCAAGGTACGAATTTATCGTTGCAACAATATTACAACCAGAAAGTATTACGGAGGTATATGAAGCAGAAACTGAGAATGTTTTTCAGGTGCCTAATTGATACTTATTTAATCGTATTTTTCTTGTTGGGGAGAGAATTAATATTAGATTAGTCTCAAAATAAAACAATTAGCTAGCTGAATCACGAATTTCATATTCGTACCTTCTCCACCAGCTCCTCCAATCAAACTTGCGCGCTCCAATTGCAAACCAATCTCCGATCAGCAATCAAGTCGGAAAAAATAATCTCTCTTATTTTCGAATATCCAAAACGGATATAATAATGAACAGAAGAGATATTATAAAGAAACAAATTTAGAAAATAAAAATAAAAATAAAGAATGAATGAATGAATGGAATGGAATGCGGGGGGGGGGGGGGGGGGGGGGGGGGGGGGGGGTGGGGGGGGCGGGGGCAGGGAAGAGTCAAATTAAGGTTTTTAATAAATGGTAATCCCTTTCATCAAAGTTTGAAGTTTCAATTGATTGATTAGTTGTCTGTAATCTCTATCATTAAACACAGCACTCATCACTGTATCAGAGACGGTGCAATGGGTATCGGACCAAATTTGGTACGTTGCCAGTTCTAACTCGTCCGATTGGCATCATGATCGGGTAGACAACTTTAATTTCGTGTTGATCATGTGCACACGCATTTTAATGCAGATCGAACAGTACAACAGGGATCACCATCACTCCCTATGTATCAGCGTGTAGGTAACAAAACAAGGATCTTGTCCAACTGTGCATGGTCCAACTGGAGAGGAGAGAAGCCAATGCAAATTATTAAAGGAGGGGATTTTGCACACGCGCAAGTTAAGTTAAACTGCCCCGCGGAAGCTTCCATCCGGTTATTATGGAAAATATTTATCATGATTTATGATGCTCATTGTCTGTTTTTCAGCACATTACGATGTTCCACTGACATGTGGGACATGCTTAATGGGATATTGCTACGGGTGTACCAAATCAACCCAGTTTTGTTGGTACATTGAAATTTTGCACCCCAGGACAATCACTTGACAAAATTTGGATTTGTTAATTGTCTTGCACTCGAGAGCATTGGACCTACTCTGGTTCGATGGTTTAATCACCGTCGATTTGTTTTAAGATTCTTACGAAATGCTTTAAATTTCGTGCGTATTTGTTTCAATTTTCGTGTGCACAAATCTTAAATTAGATCGGACGGTCATAATGCTCGTTGAACCTAAAAGTAGGTCCGATGGACATCGGACCTACTCTGTTTTCACTGTCTTGACATCTCATGCTTTTCTAAAATAAAAAATTATAGACCAAGCAATAGATTTTCATTTACATGTTAGTATATATGACACGATATTTATTTAATATCATGACAGCCTTAACCATTGTTCATGATATTATGAATGTCTAAGTGTAGAAACTAAGAGGATGGAGATGCGGACCATTTCTATTATTTATATTTGTTGCCAGATCATATATAGTCGGCAATCTAATTCCAGGTACCTGTCTTTCGGAGCACCGTATTAATTAATTAATTAATTAAGTGTTGACATCTGAAAAGAAAACAATATGAATGTGTCATTAATAATGTCATTAGTATGTAATAAAAGAAGGATCAAATGTTTTGCATGTCACATTTTTATTTATACATCGGATTTATTGATTTAAAAGTCAAATTAAGGGGCAAATCGAGTCCTTAAGAAACTTGTGATTTTTCTCTATTAAATTGTTTAAATGGAAATAATTTTGAAAAGGTTCAAAATATGTGTAATAAAAAAGGCAAATTCTTCTATGGGCATAAGGACCTATTTGTAAAATGAGCATATTTTCATTTTCAAAGTTCAAACAGTTGATCTGACCGTTCAACATTTTCTCCATATTACAATGTACTTGGAGGTCAAATTTTACATTTTTTTGAATTTTTTACTATTTATTAAGATGGGTACAAAATTCAATGGTCTGAATTTGACTAGTTTTGTAAAATACTTAATAAATAGTTAAAAAATTCAGAAAAATGTAAAATTTGACCTCCAAGTACATTCTAATATGGAGATAATGTTGAACGGTCGGATTGACTGTTTGAACTTTAAAAATAAAAAATATGCTCATTTTACAAATAGGTCCTTATGCCCATAGAAGCATCCCTCAATAAAAAAACAACACAATCAACACCATTAATAATCTTATAGAAAACACAAAATAGTTGTATTTTTTAAATTTTATATTGTACCTCAGGTACATTGAACAATGTTTTTTATGTTAAATGAGAATAGAGAAGCACAATCGTCTAGACAAGTACAATTCTTCAGTAACTAGTAGAAGCTAGAAAATAAATCTGCTGTGATTCTCGGGGAATCACAGGATCTGCGATTCAATCTGAACTATTGGTTTTTCGTGAGATGCCTGCATAAAAAATTACTTTTCCTAGAATGTTTCCGAGATCCGCTCACGGAAAAGTTTCAACCGTTGATCTCAGAATTTCAGGATCCTGCGATCCCACTCGGAATCGCAGCAGATTCGGACTCGTAGAAGCTATACTTAATTCTAAACGTTATCCAAGAAAGAAAAGTTGTCATTAACAGGAGCATGAAATTATTCATGATTAACAAAATCTGAGGTAATTAAGCAGGTTTTATGACAGACATGGCACTAGGTGTGTCCACATAAGCCACAATCAGGAGGAGCGGAGATAATAAATATTTAATAAATACAATAATAATAGTACGGTCAAGAAAAGGGGGCCTGGCTAGTTGGGTTCATGGCTTGGATCCTTTTAATTAGTCCCACAAGTAGAGAAAGTAGGGAGAGCGGAGTCATCGCGGGCCAATAACTAATGGGCCTTGTGTAACTAGAGAAGCTGCCTTAAACTAGTAATGAAAACAATGCGGGAGGGGGGAGCCGACCGCTGAGCGCTGAGAGGAGCTGAATTAACCTTGGTTAGTTCAGTTACCGCGCCATTAAATTTTTGAAGGGGTGCCAGGTGGTCAGGCGCTGACGCTGCTTACTCTGCAGAACTCGCCTGTGCTGGCCTCCATTTACCCTACCAAACAATTCTTCAATATCTTATTTAATTCTTCTTCCTCTCTTCTCTCAATCAACGAATTAACAAATATAATTTTGAGAGTTTCTGGGCCTATCTACAATTTTGAAGACAAAAATAATTTATTGTGTCCTTAGGATCCTTGCTGGACCCCACCACATGCTTCCCAGGTCCCCTAAAAGGACCAGCACGTGCATGAGAGAATTTTCTAAAAGAACCTTGAAAATTACTCAAATGAGGGCTACTATAACACTAGTGTCATTTCAAACTAAATAACACCACATCTTAAACCATTGGATCTACTTTAATATTCGTGTAAGACACTAGTGTCATTCCAGTCCTATCTTGTACACGAATATTAAAATAAATCCAATGATTTAAGATGTGGTGTTATTTAAGGACTCTACTTAAGTGCTACCAGAAACAGGTCCAAGAGAAAAAACAATTGTGAAAAACGCACGTGACATATCCGAAGTTCATTAGGGATGAACTGCAGTCACATGAATATGCTGCTAGCCTGTAGCCACGCGTAAGAAATCACACAACATGATTATGATCGCACGGTACTTGGCGCACAAGGGGTCCATTGTTATGCACGACAAAAGAGTGTCTTAATCAACATAATAAGAAAGCACGCGATGTGACGTAATGAAACTAACTACACTCCTAAAACTGCTAGTGAGCTGAAAGATGTTATTAGCAAGTAATCTGCAGCTAAAAATAGAATTTGATGGATAAGTAACATAGGACGGACAAATATTACAGCCGGTTTTTAAAATCACAGCAACATAAAAAGCAACCCAGTCACATCATAATCTAACAAAACATGGTCCTTATCAACCCAACCAACCAAAGTAGCAGCATCTCTCCATAGAAATTTAAAAATAAAATTTGATAAACACACCAAACAACACACCAGTAACACCCACCGAACAAATCTAGAAGCACTTCCGGTGGACGATTGAAGGACCTGACTCGTCGTACTCTGCCCTTGAGATCCACATCTGCACACCACAATTACAATAAGCAAGCAAGAATTAGATACTTTTTTCCTTGCATGGACCAGAAGACAAGAAAAAACAAGAATGAAATTTTTACCTGCTGGAAGGTACTGAGGGAGGCAAGAATGGAACCACCAATCCAGACAGAGTACTTCCTCTCGGGTGGCGCAACCACCTTGATCTTCATGCTGCTGGGGGCAAGCGCGGTGATCTCCTTGCTCATACGGTCGGCAATGCCTGGGAACATGGTAGAACCACCACTGAGCACAATGTTGCCGTAAAGGTCCTTCCTGATATCCACATCGCACTTCATGATAGAGTTGTACGTTGTCTCATGGATGCCGCCAGCTTCCATCCCTATCAAGGATGGTTGGAACAGCACCTCCGGACACCTGAAACGCTCTGCGCCGATAGTGATGACCTGGCCGTCAGGCAGCTCATACGACTTCTCAACAGCTGAGCTGCTCTTTGCGGTCTCCAGCTCTTGCTCGTAGTCGAGCGCCACATAGGCGAGTTTCTCTTTGATGTCTCTCACAATTTCCCGCTCGGCTGTGGTGGTGAAGGAATAACCCCTCTCGGTCAGGATCTTCATCAAAGCATCAGTGAGATCACGACCGGCCAAGTCAAGACGCAGGATGGCATGAGGGAGCGCATAGCCCTCGTAAATTGGGACTGTGTGGCTCACACCATCACCAGAGTCAAGCACAATACCTGTTTAAAATAAAAAACCATTACTCCATCAATTAAATTGAAACGTATATTGCTTAGTTTGCAACAATAATTATAAGAGTAATAACAATAATAGACAGGTCATAAGCAAAACTATGAATACATCAACTCGAACAGGATTAATGGGCTAGGTCAAACAAAGCAGTTCAATTATGACTTGGTCAAGTCAGGAAAATCATTATTTATTAGTTCAGACTATTCTCATGCAGCCTCTTCGCTACAATCATTAAACTAAATTTTTTTAATATTAATAGCACCTCTTTGTGGACTTGGTCAATTGATTATTAAGGAATCCAGAAGCAATAAGACTTCATTGTGACAATTAATATTAGATTCATCAGAACATATCCCAAAATTAATTTCAAATAAATTAACCACAGTGGACTTTTCAACTGAGAAGCACTGCCATGACTCAGTCAAGAAAATATTATTTGTAACATGAACTATCATGCAGTGACAGTACTAAATAACATATGGCAGCCAACTTGGAATAAATGAAATCAGCACTTATTAGGGGTGCATTATGTACGAATATAACTAAACAGTGGGCTTAATTTTATAGTGTTTTAAACTACAGTACAGTATACTAAGTCAACAAAATAAGTGTAACCATGAATCAAATGAGAAAATGAGATCATGCATTGTGCTTATTATTTCAAAATTATTATCATGACCTAGCAAACAAACTAGTCACTCTGGGACGAGCATTGTCAGGAAACCACAGTGAAGGTGATTAATACACCTTACATCTCTAAAATGAAACAAACTAGTGGCGAAAACGTACCAGTAGTACGACCACTGGCGTAGAGAGAAAGAACGGCCTGGATGGCAACATACATGGCGGGGACGTTGAAGGTCTCGAACATGATCTGGGTCATTTTCTCTCTGTTGGCCTTGGGGTTGAGAGGTGCTTCGGTGAGAAGCACAGGGTGCTCCTCTGGGGCCACACGGAGCTCATTATAGAAGGTGTGATGCCAGATCTTCTCCATGTCATCCCAGTTGCTCACTATACCGTGCTCAATTGGGTATTTGAGGGTAAGGATACCTCTCTTTGACTGTGCCTCGTCACCGACATATGCATCCTTCTGGCCCATACCGACCATCACACCTGTGTGGCGAGGACGACCTACAATACTGGGGAATACGGCCCTGGGGGCATCATCACCGGCAAATCCAGCCTGAAATCAGTAGAATACAGTACTGCTCAGTGTCTGTAATTGGAAATTCTTGAGGTAGAATTTAATGATACAGAAAACCAAGTCTAACCTTGACCATTCCAGTACCATTGTCGCACACAAGGGGCTGGATATCCTCAGCGTCGGCCATTTTTCTAATTGGCTGTTATGAAGAGCAAGCTGCACTAAGGGTGGTCAATTATTAATTGTTTGTTTAAAAACAAATTGACAAAAATGCATGATAGTTTGTTTCCAATTCAAGCTAGGAGAGCAAGATCAAAAGACAGTACTTATAAACAAGCAATTAGCACATTATGAATCTACATGCAGAGCATAAGATCAGAATGTTACAGTCACAAACTCAGGGACACTATCAGATAAGAAGATCATGTAAAACCGCTATTTTTTAACAGCTAATCTTCAAACTAAGATTAAGGATGAGGATCTATACAATTTATATCAGAACTTACAAGAGACACATGTCAAAATTCTCCATATAACAACAGTGACAACAGTAGTTTAAATCTTGAATTGGTAATGTTTTTTTATTAAATTACTTTTCCAAAATCATCTTATAAAATTCCAACCAAACTATGATGCAAACTAATCCTCAGATCGGTAAATACTAGACCTAAAGCATGCGATTTTCGTGCAAAGTACTTGTGCACTTGAAAGCGATCCTAACTAAATAAAATTCCAAAGACAATAGCATATCGGTAAACCGAGTACTCAGATCGGTAATGCTAGACCTATAACAAATCCCTGCTACGAAGATCAGACGGGATCCTTCAAAACAGAAACAATTAAACAAAACAGAATGCGTGTTTGAAAAATAAAACACTACGGAGTAGATATCAGAGCTTCAGATCCACCGATCAACCGCTAAAAGCAAAGATCCAAACAACCTAATTACAGATCTAGCCAACCTACTCTGGATCGACTTACAAGAGGTACCAGATCTAGAAGCAAGAGTGCAGATCCAGTTGAAAAGTTGAACGAACACCAAAAAAATAAATCGAAAGAGAGCTAGCTGAAGAAGAGATTTTACCTTCTAATTCTCTCACTTAGCGATTATAGGCACTGAGTGATCTCTCGCCGAAACCCTGGAAGAAATAACACCAACAAGACCTTTTTATACTAAATATATGAAGAATTAGGGATTTTTTAAGAGAGGCTTACGTGTTAGACCTGGTGTTCGTAAACCGAATGTCACTGATTAGTTGACCCACTATGTCAATGATCCAGTAGTGCAAGAACGACGCGTTCTGACAATTTCAATTGTTTGGTTGGGGGAGGTGGCTTTATCACCGTAGAAATTTAAAAATATATTTTTGGTCTGGCGTTCCAGCTCACAATTGCGAGCAAAGATTGATAATTCGTCGCGTCAGTTTATCTGAAGTGTCTTGTGTTGTGAGTCGGTTCTAAAATTACTCAACCCGCCACAGGGTGTAGAGTACAGAAGAAGAGAGAGTAAATCAGGACGTAGAAATGTCACTGGCCAGCGGGAAGTAAAGAGAGAAAAAAAAAATACAGAAAAGAAAAGATGGGCAAGGGCCGCAAGGCAATGAAATGAAATGCTTCCCTCACTCGATCGCATTTACAGCTGGCCTTACGGGTTGGTTATCTTTTGCTGGCATATCGTGGGAGCCACATGATTACAGACAGTGGGTACGCTCGCTTACTAGGACTGTCCCTTTAGTTTTATTTTTTATTTTTCATTTTTCTGGGCTGAATGATGGCGCTCGCTAGCAAATACCCGGCGCACCGAAATCAATACTTTTATTGTTTTATTTTATTTTATTTATTTTTATGGCATAGGAAAAGCGAAGAGGTTCGATCAAAAGGGCAGGATGGATGGATGGATAGCGTGAATATCCTATCTGATCTGATTTACATACATACAACTGCTCTTCTCGTCTCTTCTCTTCTGTGCCACTAATTTCCAGGTAGGTTTTGTGGACCGGAAGACTACACTTTGTTGAGACTCAGCTTTTCATTTGGGAATTTTTACTTTAATCAAGAGATGGCAAGAATGAAATAAACCCCTGTATTTGAATAATAAATCTTCTATATTGTTTCCAAAATAACTTAAAGACCTTTTTTTTTTTCTATGCATATAACATAACTTTAACAAGTAGCGTTAATTGTCATATGTGTCTCTGGTCTCTGGAGTATGTGACTGAGGTGTCCTATAATGTTGGTTGGTACCGGCCATGGCAATTATTGAACTTTGGTACCATTTTGAGCCCATTACAGTGTGTGTGGGCCGGTTCCGATCTAAGTTCTCCATCTGTATAATTCTTTTCGGGGTGGAGAGCATGTTATATCTCAAGTTCTTTTGGGTTTCAGGGACCCCAATTATAATTCATAAATTAAAAGGTCTTTATTTCTTTCAAATGATATTAGCAGATGAATCATCATAATACTTGTTACTTATTTTTAGGGACGAAATTAAATTATAATAGTGCATATTTAGATGTGGAGTAAAGTTAGAAAGAATTAAGTGTTTTATATTAAATTCATCATGTTTGGTGAAGTAACTGTGAGAGAAAAAATTAAAAGATAAATATTACTATAACAGTAGAATTCATATGTGGATTAAGTTATATCAAATTAATTCAAATATTACTCCATTTACTTCTCGTTTAGCAACTTAAAAGTGGAGCAAGGAGTTCACTCCACAACCAAACATGCACATAAAGTGTAAACTTCAGGGACCTAAAGTAAAATTCCTTGGTAAATCGAGGACCGATGTGCATAATGGTAATATAAATTATAATTTCAGACTTTAACGGATCGGGTCGGATGCGGGTGAGAGTGTTCGTGACCCGTGTCTGGTACGGATATTTCATATTTTCGGAGCTTATTACAGAAAAGTAATCCATTTCTCCTAAAATATACCGGGTAAAACATATTTAATTGATACACAAAACCAAAATTTAGAATCAATCAGCATTTTGTTCAAACTCCGTTTAAACGGCCTCCTTTTCCTTTCACCTTTTACCTTTTCCCTTTTCTCCAGTTACAATCTCGATCGATCTGGTATCTCTGCGACTGCAATGCAATTTCTCTCCTTCAATTCACATACTTGATTTCCCCCTTCCCTCGACGGCTCTCTCTCTCTGATATTTAAACGCGCTTTGATTTCAATTTGAGATCAATTTTTTTAGCGCAGATTCGGGAAGAGCAATGGCTGCTCCGCCAGCTCGCGCTCGGGCCGACTACGATTATCTGATCAAGTTGCTTCTCATCGGTGACAGCGGTAATCATTATTTATTTAATTTGATCGTTTCTCGTTTCTTACCATTGTATCGTAGTCTGGTAAAATATTATTAAGCATTTTATACATACAGTCAGGGAAATTTTGGCGATAATCCTTCAAATTAAGAGAGTTTCTCTGTTGATTTTGTTTCTCCCAGCTGCTTTTAATTGGCTTCGGTAGATTTTGAGTTTTGACCACTGTACAGTTATGTTCCTCGTGTAAAACACCCAAATATTCTACATATTCTTAAGAAATGAGATATACTGTCTCATTGTACTAAATACGACATGATCCTACTTTTTACTTGGATTGCATGTCTTAAGAAACATTCCACATGCCCTTTACCCCACCTTTTCTTTAAAGGATTCCATCGTTTCTCTACCTTGAACCAGTGAGAGACTAATATTGCAGCTCTTTTTAAGATAGCCAGTGAAAGTGTATTTACATATTTCCCTTCTTTTTATTTGATAACCTACGTAGATGGTTTCATAGCATATACCTTTTTTTTCTTTTTTCTTTTTTAAAAAAAAAAAGTAGTATCAAGAGCTACCAATTCCATTAAACATGAAACCATAACACCATCGCATATACCTGTATATAAAATATTTCTTGTTTCAAAAATATTATGTGTTTTTCAGGCTTTGAAACTACTTTTCTTAATAGTCCAATACTCAAGTTTTTCAGGATTTGAAATTTTTTGAGTACCTCTTTATTCTTTTCACTCCTAAAGAGTGTGAAATATCTTGAAAAACTTGAGAAATATCCAGATTCTTCACAAACCATCAACAGTTTATCTTAACCCCTCTTCCCATCTGCTTAAAAAATACCCGTACTGTCCTTCATTCTTCAAGATCCTTCAAACTTGGTTTTGTCCGCTATGTCAGAATACACATTGAGTTCTGTGATCCATTTAGAGAGACACAGAGGAAAATGAAGCATAAAGCGTGCTCGTCACAGGATCTAGTTCAAACATGGCCCTGATAGTACTTGGTCCATTAACTTTGTTTTGAATTGGGTAGTTTGAAATTCATAAACACACTCATATCTCTTGATCATGAAGTGGTCTTTGTTTTTCTTTATTTTCAAAAATGGTATTCACCAAGTGTTCTTCATTTGTAGGTGTTGGTAAGAGTTGCCTACTTTTGAGGTTTTCAGATGGTTCATTCACTACCAGCTTCATTACTACAATTGGGTAGGCTGTTGTATGTGTGACTTTTTTTCACATACATCCACCCCTTCTTTTTCTTTTTTCTTTACACCTATAAGAAAAATGCAACTTATTTATGTTTCCCTTGAATATCTTGTGTGGTTAACCTTTCTCCTAGGTACCATATTGTCTAATTGGCTATAAACATATTATTGCATACATATCTGCAAAGTGTAAACTTTTTTGTTATCATATGACTTTCTTCCCTGAAATCCTTTTGTGGAATATCTCTTTCCATACTTTGTGTTTCTGATTGTATATGAATAAAACAGAGAATTGCTAGAGAGCACCTATATTCTCCATATATTTGAAAAGGCCTAAAATTCTTGATAATTGCAAAATAGCACCCTACATTGTTCAAAAATTTGAAAAAAGGAGTGAATCTTATAGGGGCTATATGCAAGAGCATGTTGATAATGACATTATTGAATCGTGTTGTCTTGATACAGCATTGACTTTAAGATAAGAAATGTTGAACTTGATGGAAAGCGAATTAAACTCCAAATCTGGGATACCGCTGGCCAAGAGCGATTTCGAACTATCACAACTGGTATAGACTCTGTGTTTACTAAGATTTTTGTGGTTTACTTTTAAATAAAGTCTAACAACATTGCATTTGCAATGCAGCTTACTACAGAGGAGCCATGGGGATTTTGCTTGTTTATGATGTCACTGATGAGTCATCCTTTAACAGTAAAACTCCTTTTTACCACACTTTTGCTATTATCTTCTTACTTGGAACTTCTATGGCATGTCTTTTAAAATGATTCTTAAACTGTTATATTTGTTGATTTACTAGATATAAGAAACTGGATCAAGAACATAGAACAGCATGCTTCTGATAATGTGAACAAGATTTTGATTGGCAACAAGGCCGACATGGATGAAAGCAAAAGGGTAATTATTTTAATTTTCCTGGCAAAAGTCAAATTAAGAGCTGGATCTGCACTCATAGTACTGTTATTGCTCTTGTTACTTGTAGTAATTACTGCAATTATTGGTACTGCTATTATTATCATCCAACTGTTAGTACTGTAAATGTTTTTGTGTGATATTATAATTTTTTATTTTGCATGCACATTCAGTATGTGAGCACTCAGCAATGCTACAATTTTAATACTAGGAAACCAACTTTGTGTGATTTGTGACATTTGATAGTTAACACCTCCTTTTCATTTAGACCTTGACCAATATTCAAATTTCTCTACACTAGCTTTCAATTAAAATTTGGCATGCTTCAGGTAAAAAAGAAGAGTACGTTAGGACGGTTTGAACTGTCAACATGTTAGAAAATATTCATTATGTTTGAACATGTTTGAACTGTCAACTGTTTTCATGCAATTTAATAAGAGTTTTAAGTTGATAAATTATGTGTGGTTGGTTTATTTGCATACGTGGTAAACCAAGAGGTGCGTATATATGGCAGTTTCCTTTCATTATTATCTGTTCCATTTTTATGTCTTGTTCATGTATTAACTTCCAAACAGGCTGTGCCTACTTCTAAAGGACAAGCATTGGCGGATGAATATGGCATCAAATTTTTTGAAACTGTGAGTTGCTGATGGACCCTGTAAGCCTATAAGCCTGAAAACCTGATAACATCTCTTAAAACTCGATATGGATCCAAAACTTTACATGAACTAATTTATATGTGCCTATTTAGGTTAGAAGTCCAACTCATCTTGTGGTCAGTATATTTACAAGGTTGTTACCAAAATGTACACTTGCAAACTTTTGTCCTGTAAATTAACAATTCAAATACGTAATCTGTTCCAAATATCTAGCTCTAGTCTATTAGTTGTATTTTGTTATAGTTTCTTATTTTTGAATGAATTCTCTTGCAACAGAGTGCAAAGACAAACCTTAATGTAGAGGAGGTGTTCTTTTCTATAGCCAGGGATATCAAACAAAGGCTTTCTGATACTGATACCAAACAAGAGGTAAAATATTATTGTGTGGTAATTATAGAGGAATTAAGTACCAGCCGGTTATGTAGTGGCATTGTACTTGGTAGTACTGATAAGTATTCTTATGTAGATTTGCAACAGACTAAAATATGTACCTCCCTTCCCTGTTTAACTATGCCTAAATTACCCCTCATTTACCCCTCATGGTGAAGAGAGGGGTATTCCTCATCAAACTAGCTTAGCTGGGCCCTTGACATATATTAATATTTCATACTCCTCTTAAAAGGGGACAGGAAGGAGGTCCTTTTGCAGTCATAGATGATGTTTTGAATACCTAAAGAGACGTGATAAGTTTTTTATTTCTATTTTCTATTCATATCACTTGAAAATTCATCTGCTATTTTTGTTTGTTTGTTTACAGGATAAGACTATTAAGATGAACAAACCAGATCAAGCTTCTACTGAGACTGCAGCTGCACAGAGATCTGCATGCTGTGGCAGTTGAAAATTTTACTTCTGCCTTGGATTTGTAATTTCTATTATATACATTGAACTTGGCGTAATCCTGACAGTGATTAAACCTTCTTGTCTGTAATCCTTACTTGTTCGGTCCTTAGAATTGCGTGCAGATTGCTTATAGTTGATGCACTATTTATTTTACTTTCCTCTGGCGAACATCTACAAAAGCAAATTCTATAAAAACTAAGCGTCTGAAATGAAATATTAGGGGTGGTCTCTGGAATTCGGATTCCCCCAGGTACCCGTTTGTATAAATTGCACCTCAAATACCGGGGGTACAGACTCTGGTCTCCATATTATGAAATTGTAATCTCTTGGAGTTAGGCTATGTATTATGCACATTGCATATTGGTCCATATTATGAATTAACATTTTTTATTTTTGAAGTTCAAACAATTAAATTATTTTGAACTGTTTAACATATTATGAATTAACATTTTTATTTTTGAAGTTCAAACAATTAAATTATTTTGAACTGTTTAACGTAATTTTCATTTTCATATAAATATGTACCTTTACATCAAATTTTATATTTTTTAGAACTTTTTTATTATTATTTTTAGATGGTAGAAAATCACTTGATTAAAGATTCTAGACCACTAATATAGTAATTTTCTACATATATAAAAAATAGTAATAAAATTTCTAAAACAAATAAAATTTAGTATGCAAGTACAATATTGTATGAAAATCATGTTAAACAATTCAGATCAGCTTTGAAAACAAATATTAATCTGCAGTACAAATCAATCCACACTATGTACGGTACCATAGGCTCACTCTTTCTCTTGGATATAGATGGCAGGGCAGGTCGTCAACGAAATTTGAGCCAATCTTCACGTGCTATTAATCATCCTTACGAAATCTGCCTGTACAAAATTGGGGGAAACAAGCTATCGGAGCTGCATTTAATGTTATGAGAGGATACAGACGGTTCAAGTCAGTTCAGAACCAAATTTACCACCAAAATTACTCCCAACTCGTTACAAATTTGGCTCACATCGTGACATGGAACTTCATTAATATACACCGTCGTGCAGTTAGCATTTTCATAAATGCATAAATATATTCACCATTGATTGCATGCTTAATATCATTCATATACATCAAAATTGGGGCTTATGCATAATTAAGCATGCATAATCTTTACACATCTTAATCCGAGGCCCCATAAGATCAAGATCTAAAACATTGGATAGAAATTAAACAAAATTCATTGCCAACAAACTAAGCTTTATGAAAATAAAAGCAGCAATACATCTATAAATTTAAGGAAAGGTTCAAATCCATACAATCTAAGTGAAATTCAAGCTTTGCCCATATTAAGTAAGCAAAAAGGCTAACTGAAGACCAACAGTTCATGCATTCGTCAGACCAGGCAAGGTATCATATTGTAGATCCAATCTTAAGTCCAATTCCTGCACAAGGTAACAAAAAAAAGGAGAACAGAAGTTAAATTGGAAAGTTAGCACCAAAAATATTTTACAAACAATAGTTTCACCATATTTTAATTTTGAGTTATAGTCAATTAAACATTACTGTGCGCTTTCTGAATTTAGAAGGGCCTTGATTCTTTTTCCTCCTTTCAAGTAGTGATTGCAAACTACATGCACTATTTTCTCCACATTTGCAGATAACACCCAACAATTCTCATTTTCTAAATAGGTACATAACTTTACAGAATTTTCAGGTACTAAAAGGCACAATGGATAAAGTGTACTGGTGATATACTTGAGACAGTTTTACAATAAAATTTAGTTGATTTGACCTTTCCCAAGCAGATTCATTTGGTCATAATTTCCTTCACGTAACCTTTGTTTGTTCCGAGTAATACAAAAAATGGGTTAACCCCTTAACCTAGCATTTTTTAAATTATCAAATGCTGATATTTAACAGAAGGCACTAATTTACATCAATGGGCAAAATGAAACATCAAATCAAACCTGGTTCTTCTGCTTGATCTTGGTACAATCAAGGCACGTTTCTCAAGACTCTTGAAACGGTCCCTAGCAAGTGTACAACACCCCTTCACAATGAAAAAATAACTAATTATCAGTTTCATCTAGCACCATTAACAAACGGTATCAAATTATACCGACATGGCAATAATACTACAATATATTTCTTTTTATTAAAGGGTCCTGGTACACCCAGCATATTTTATTCTCGCGAATTGAACCTGCGATCTCTCCGTAGAGAGACGGAACTCGTGCCACTGCACTAAATCCGCGGTTCTAATAATACTACAATATAAGCTGAGGATTTAGTTATTAACAACTTGACTTTATCCCAAATCGAAACCATCATCCCTAGAAAGTTAAAAAAAAAAAAACCTCAGTTCAACACAAAAAAAGTCAAAGAAAACCCAGGTAATAATTGCAAACTGATAAATCATCTATATCTAATACATTCAACATATCATTTGGATAGAGAGAGGATGGAGAGAGACTTCACCTTGAGCTTGCGGAGAGACCCAGTTATTTCTTCTGTCAAAAGCACTTGAGCGGGAGGTGGCACATACCTATTAATTCAAAGATGCCACTAATTTTAGCATGAGGCACTAATATGGAAATATCCAAAAGAGTAAATTTCAGACGAAAAATATATTTCAGTTCTATTAATTAGCTATATTTGATAAAAAATTATCCAACAATCTAGCTCAGTTGAAAATAACTATTTTACTATATTTGTCTAAAAGTTCCCGCACTTAGGTTTCCCCAGACGAGGTGGTGCAGTCCTAAGTCGCTCTTGCTTAGCGACAACACGCCTAGTGTGCCTTCTGTCCTTTTCTTCATCCTCTTTCTCTATCTCCTTCATTATCTCTGGCAAGCTGCAAAGGGAAAAAGAATTGCAGTGTTTACAGCAGAGAACAGTAAGAGTACCAAACTTGGGTTCAAGTTATACAGTGTAACCAGCAATGGATTATGGTCTCAGAGTACACAGCTGAAATAATTGAAATAAAAAAAGCAGTTTTAAGAACAAAAAAAAATCATGGTTGCTTGAGAGAGAGAGAGACCTATCAATTTCTTTAGAAAGGTTCTCAATCTTCTTGGCCTCAGCCTCTGCTCGAAGAAGTTCTTTTCGCCTAGCTCTTCGGTTTAGTTGTACCCGTGTAACTTTCTGCTTCTTAGATTTCCTACACATAAAAGAAGTTAAAAAGCTCATACAAATTATTCAAACACAGGATGTGAGGTATAGAAAATCAACAGATAGATAATGGTCTGGCAATTTCAGATCATTCTAGCTTGGCAAACCTCGCACATAGTAGAATTTGATGCTTTTATTTGGGTGAATTCTAATAGAAATTTACAGTAGCAAAAAAAAAAAAAAGTTAAACCTTTGTGCAGGCAAGTCTTCTCCTTCGTTGATATCCTCATCATCGGACTCGATGCCGTCATCTGCATCTAAAAAGAACTTCTGCAAATGTAAACCAAGTAAGCTCAGTTAATTTGCACAAGTTAAACCTCCCTCTTCTGCAAAAAGTTAAACCAACTTTTGTCTGTGACAATTAAGCTTTATGAGGCTTAGCTCAACATAAGTTTCTATTCATTTTCATTTCTTTAACGAAAAACTATACTTAAACTGTGCCATAACTTTTACCTCTTCTTCGGGTATTACTTCACCGGCAACAGTAAGAGGTACCGGTTCTGGTTCTAATTCCTTGTTGTACAACTTCCGCATCTCATCAGCAACAGCTTTAGCAAGTGCATCCTGATGAGCTTCGAACGGAGGATTGAAGGAACAACCTAACGGCTCAATCTCGACTGCGGGAATAGGAGTGGCATTTGTAGAAGGCTGCATTATTATAAAAAAAGAAATGAACAGTAAATGAATGCAGGCTGTTAAACTTCAGTAAGTATGAATTTAAGTATGATTAGTAATATATATATACCTTCTTAACCTTCTTAACCTGTCGTTGGGGTTCTTCATTGGCATTATCATTCCATATATCAAGGTTGAGCATATCTGAGTCATCAGGGGCATGATCATCATCATTCTCATCCTGTAATAATCAAAGACATTTTAGTTAACAAGGTTTTTATACCATATGGATTGAATTAAATTGAATTGAATTGAATTGAATTGAATTAGTACCTTACCTTAACTTTAGAAGACGAAAAGGAGGAGGTGGCAGCGCCGGTGGAGATCTGCTTTGCTTTCCTCTTTTGAGGCTTATGTTTGGAGGTGGAAGAGGGAGGAAGGGGGCGAACGAAGGGGTTCTTTTGAAGCACGGATTCATGGCGGAGAGGCTTCTCCCGTTGGATGTCGGTCTTCTTCCTCTTTGATAGATGGGGCTCTTCCTGGGGATTTGAGAGAGTGGTATCAGATTGAAGGAAGAAGAGGGAGTCGTCGGGGAGGGAAGGGATTTGAGAGGCACCGGAGAGAGAATCGCGTGTGGCCTTCTCCATGTAGTCCTCGATGTCTGCGGTGCTGATATTCGCCCGCCATGCCTTCTTCCCCTTCCGACTTCCTTTTGCCACCTTCCCCATTCTCTCGCTCTCTGCTCTTCTCTCTAAAATCTAAAAATCTTCCAAAACCCAGAGACAGAGGTGACAGACAAAGAGAGAAAGAGAGGGGGGGTGGTGGGGGGCGCGGTTTAGGGTTTTGTTTGGGTAGGTCTTGCCGTGCGGCGCGTGTCGTCTCCTGGCGAGTCCGACATGCGTCTCTCCGTATCCGATTCGACTCGAGTCGGTTAACGCATCAAGTTCTTCCTTTGGTTGAAATAAATTAATTAACATGCTATATTTCATTTTTTTTTTCCTAAAGTTGGCTTTCATATTTCATATTTATTATTAAAAGTGCTTTATTTATAAATGGTCCCAAACATTTTACAGATTTTTTGTGGTCCGATTAGCAAGTGTGCCGTGATTTTTATTAATATCCAAAGTTAATTACAAATTAATAAATATACCCAGCTTAGCTGGGTATTTTTAAAAATACCCAAACCGGCCATTAAATGGCCGGTCCTCAACTTTTTTTTTTTTTGCTGTTTCAGACCCTATAAATACTCATTTTTCTCTCTCCTCCCTCTCATAACTCACTCAACTCACTGAAGAGAAAGAGAAGACGATTTTTGAGGCGATTTCCCAGGGGTTAAAAGGATGAACAATAGCAACCGAGGTAGGTCGTCCTATCGTGGCCTAGCGAGAGGAGGGTCAATTAATGATCGAGGTAAAAATGAGGAAGAAAAGAACAACTGTCAAGTATGCCGTGATAAAAAGAACTGTCAAGTATGTATAATGGAGGAATTTTTTAGACGGCCTATTCGGCATGAAATTTCAGACGATGACTTTGTGGAAAACTCCTACGGCTCTGGTTTGAAAAAAAAGAACGTTGATCCAGAGCCTCCAACATCGGACGATGAGTTTGTTCCGTGTACTTATACTGGTAAGGCTGCCACTTTGTCTGCTGTAACTGATCCAGATCCGGCAAAATCGGCTCGTTATAAGAAGTAGTACTATGAGGTTTAAAATTTGAATGCATTTGAGCTGGGTTCTAAGAAGTAGTATTATTTTAGTTTGATGAATTAGGGTTGTAAAATTTTTGAGTTTCTCTAGTGTCTATTTTGTAGAATTTATTTCATCAATTCAGAGTTTATTTAGACTTAATGTATTGACATGCATGTAGACTTGATGTTTCTCTATATTTGAATATGGTACAAAACAGTCAAGTTATAAAAATTTACATTCAACTAGCTCATAACTTAGTCTTAATAAAATCCACACAAATTACAAATAAAATAGTTCTGAAAGCAGCATCTAAATAAATCAGTGACAACATGCATCAAATGAGAAGAATTTAAATCACCTATTACTACTACGCCTAAAATTAAACCCGAGAAACCAACCAGTTGCAGAAGATAGCCTACCAGATGGCTCTGCTTGGCTTCCAGATGTCTTTGTACGCCTACCAGTTAACCTCTTTGGTTGGCTTCCAGATGGCTCTCCTTGTACCCCAATTGTCTCTCCTCCTATGGCAACTGCCTCTCCCATTGCTTCTGCAAACATAGCAGATGCAGCTAAACGGCTTGTAGATGTGCTTCACTGTGACCCTTGTGACCCACTTGCCTCTGCCATAACTCGCTTATTTTCTGTCGTATTTGTTGCGTTTCTAGCCTCTGCATTGCATTTGTTACTTAGTAAGTTGGTATAAATTAAAAAGAAATATAATTTTTTATGAATGTTACATACCTCTTTGATTCATGTCGGTAGTGGAACGGCGAGCCTGATGCCCCCTTCACCTATCTTGTATTTCATCCATGGTCATTACATGACGGATGTGTTTTCGCGTTCCAACCCTAATCCAGCCATTGCTCGAAATAATTCTAGGTCCAGTACAAGGAGGACATTCTTCCATATTGCCAAAAGCAACAAACACTCAACTCCAAGTACTTTCAAGATAGTTCACAGTATACCAGTCTGCAACAAATTGGTTCTTGCACCAGTTTCATTCATGACAAACTGCTAAGACATAAGCGCACGGAATAGATGTTAATTGGATACCTCTGCATGTACATTCCATTTTGTTCCCAGACCCGCGTGTCACGATATACTGGACCTCTCTGTGAATAATGTTCATACTTCCATTGCCGCAGCGGGTGACTGGAACGTACTCATTTGGGGATGAAACTTGGTACTGACCTTCGCCGTGCGTATAAGGGACCAAACACATTTGTGCAGCTTTGGTCCACCGTTTTCTGATCTTTTGCAAAACCCGGTCGGAAATACCTGACTTGCATCTCTTAAGTCTATTGCTCGCTTCCGTCGCTCAACAAACCATTTGTTGCACTTGTAGAACGTATCCTCCACTATGGCAGCCACGGGCATTCTACGGCTAACCCGGAAGACATTGTTGAGCGACTCGGAGCCGTTTGTTGTCATGATACCAAATCGGTATCCTCCATCACAGGTTTGGAAAATCTTCTCATACTTGGACGGCTCCATCACATCATTAGGACGTACTTTGTCCACCTTCTTTAAAAATGCATTACACTTTGGATTTAGCTGCACAAAAACAAAGAGGTGTTACTTCATTTTCATAATAGTCTTATAAAATAATTAAATGAAATGTTATAAATTAGACATACCACAGCAAACTCTTCGAACATCTCTTTTAACCTTCTTGGCTTATTCTTCCTGGCTCATTGTCTGAACCTCCATCCGAACCACTTGTCCTTTCCACAATTCTGGACCAGGTTTTCAGCAACATGTTGCATACAAAAACTGTGCACAAAAAGATTTGGAGACCATCCGTATTCTGCTGTCAATGCACATTTGATCCCCTTGTGCTGGTCTGATATAACACAGACAAATTTATCATATCTAAGCACTTCATTCCTCAAGAAAAAACCCCAATTCTCACTATCCTCCTTTTGCAAAATTACAAATGCAATAGGCAGCAATTGGTTCTCGGCATTGATCAGAGTCAAAATGATGATGAATTACGTAGGGTTTTGGCTTAGGTTTTGCATATTTTCTCACACTTATGTTTAATTTATTAGAGGAAAAGGCTACTGTCACCATTCTTTATGTTTTTTTGCAGGAAACATGTTTTGAGACTATTTTACACCTAATGGAGCAAGAATCAGGTCAATCGGATAAGCGACGCTAATCGACTAAGCCTCTGTTATGGCCTGTACTGACTGATACGGACCTAGCCGAATACGGACCAGGAGATAGCGCGATGCGCATTTAACCCTTCAGTGATATGGTCTCAATACGGACCGTACCTGCCAATACGGTCCGTAACTAAGGCGCCCTTTGGGGAATAATTGCTACAGTTGTATCCAGATCAGGTTTCTTGGAATCCACTCAACTCCAGACGTCCTCTCACTCCTATATAAGCACCCTGGACAGAAGAAGAACTCATCTTTGTAATTTTGGTTAGATTTGATTAAGTGAGAAAGAGATGAGTGATTGTAACCATGCCGTTCCGCGGCTAAGTTTTTTTCTTAGGGGCTAGGCAGTAAACCTTGTTACTCATGATGTTTTGATATATATATTTTCTATTGATTATAATTTCTTGTTATTTGATTGAAATGCTTTTGTGATTTACTATCCCTTCACCTAATATCGATGATCTAGTTTAATCCGTTAGGGTAGTGACAGTACTTTAATGGTAAGAGAAACTATGATGGACGAGTTAGCCTCGTTGGGAGTCAATAGATTTATGTGAAGAAAACCTTAGCAGGAAAACTATAAATCGGAACAACAAAACGCGAACCAAGTTTTGTCATTTGCGTAAGATAAATCGCAGTGTCCTGTGTAGCAACTTATGTATTTAGAGATCTGTCATTTGCATAAGATAACTCGCAGTGTCCTATGTAGTATCTCGATGGAAGTCCCGTCATTTGCGTAAGATAACTCGTAGTGTCCTATGTAGTGTCTTCCATAAACAACAACAGGAAATCAGACCCGACAAAATTAGAATATCAAAGATGATTGAGTAGCAATGGTGTGCCGAAACCCTAGGAATTCTCATCTTTATCTTTATTTTAATTACTTTTAATTGTTGCCAAATTTACATTGATCACAACTTCAACTCTCAAATTTTTAGATTTTGTCTAGCTTTTCGAAAGATTGTGATTTGATCGCTCAAGACTCTGAACTAATATTCCATGTGGATCGACCTTGATTATACTACTCGATAGGATTGTGCGCTTGCGATCCGAACCGATAGCATTTTCGAGTTTATAAATTTTAAAAGATAACATCGCTCTCTTTTGAGTGATCAGGCATCATAGCCGCAAGCTATCAAAAGCCTCTCATCATACTGCCTAGACAAGAAACATGCATCTATGCTGATCACTGGTCTCAAGTACTACAACGCTGCAATGCATGGACCAAAAGCCAGGCTATGACCATGAATTGAACAACATCTTCTATAATTTCTCCGTGTTTATCCCGTATTGGACAAGTCAGAAATTGGTACTTAGAGCCAGGATTCTTGTCGTAAATTTCCATAAGCAGTGTTTTAGCAAGCTATAAGAACTCTCCCAACTCCCAAATTGTCGAGCTATTGCAAGCTCACGACCCCTCCACAGTTAGTTGTATTTCGGAGTTACATTGCCATACAAAACCCTCACACAGTTTGCCACCCTTTCGATGCTCATACATGGGTCATTCTTAATGCTGGTTTCAATGACATCGGTAATGATTGATGCCGTGAGATATTCATGTCGGTCCTTGTATAGTTAGACCTACATGTGTGAGTCTTGTCTTGCCTCATTATAACCCATGCATCTCCAAAACCCGTTACTTTTCCCCTAAGTTCGTAAATCGGAGTCTTGCACACCACCTGAATCCGATCCCTGTCACTTTTCTTCATTCTAATCTCCTAATTCTTACTAATATGGTGCTCTCTAGTCTTCTTAATCAGCTCTTCTTTGCTTTAAAAATATTATTCTGGCGCCAGCTCACCTTTGTACTCAATCTGTCTCCCATAGTAAGCAACATCTGCTTCTTGAAAATAAGATATATCATTGAAGTCTGCGAGCGGGTGCGTATCAGTCCGGCCACTAAGCGACATATTCCCATATCCGGTTTGAATGGGCATTGGACCATCTTCAACAGGACCATCTTCATCACAACCCTCCAGGTGATCAGAGTCCCAGTTTGCTCCCTCAAATTCATCCCCAGTTTGCATATCTTCCTCCGGAATTTCATTAATATTTTCAAAATCTGACCCAGTTTTGTCGTCTACTGGTGCCGATCTGGGGTGAGGTGATGGTGGCGGTAATGGTAAAGGCGCCACATGCACGGGTCTAGGTGGAGATCTTGTATGGGGTCATGGTTGGGGTGCTGGTGGAGTGAAGTGACTGTATGTTTCTGGGTCAGGTAAGAATAAATGATCCATAGGAGTGTATGGTTTTGGTTGTGTTGTATAAGTTGGCGCAACTGAATTTTGGTCAGAACTTCTAACCCCCGACTCTATTGGAACTCTCTTGGCGTAGATTTTTATTACAAAATTTCCAGTGACCTTTTTATGGTCGTACATGGCTCTCCATGCAGCATCAGTTAGTACTTTCACTATGATATAAGTCGGGGGTGTTCCATGGTTCATTCGAGTTGCCAATTCTAAGTTCCACTTTTCTGGGTTATAACCAGTGCATTCGTAAATTATGGATTTCAAGTCCCAAAGTAAGTTATCATCGGGAACCATAAATGAATTAACTGGCTCTTTGGAGTAATAAGCCCCATATATATTAGTAAGAAACTTCCCACCACAGTGTAATGAAATCATGGCTATGACAAACAAACTACATTTGGTAAATGGTAAACAATTGTCAGGTTACTAATTTAAATGTATAGGTTACTGAAAAATAATTAAAATAAAATACAAAAAATAAATTTAAATAAAATAAAATAAATAAATTTAAATTAAAAAACAAAAATTACCTGAAAATTGCCTCAAAAATCGCCTTCTCTCTCATTCTCTTCTGTGAGTTGAGTGAGTTGTGAGAGGGAGGAGAGAGAAATATAAGTATTTATAGGGTCTGAAATAGCAAAAAAAAAAGGGTTGAGGACCGGCCATTTAATGACCAGTTTAGAAAAAAAGTGGATCGGCCATTAAATGGCCGGTTTGGGCATTTTTAAAAATACCCAGCTAAGCTGGGTATATTTATTAATTTGTAATTAACTTTGGATATTAATAAAAATCATGGGCAAGTGTGGCATTAAATTTTTTTACTTTGAGAGGCCTTTTATAAATCTGAATTGAAGAGATCTAGTTTTTGATTCACCAATAAATAATTATTTTCTGCGTGAAAGGTCACAAATTTGAAATTTAGATGGAAAATATTTTATAGATATTGAATAGTTTGGTGACTTAACTTTCAATCTTTACATTTAATCCATTGTTATTCCGAAAGAATAACAAGAACCCTATTATGAGAGGAGAGAAGGATAACAAAGTTCCAGTTATTTCTTCAGAATAACAACGGATCTCAATTCCTAACGTTTACTTAAAATAAATATTAATTGATAAATTAGCATCAAGAATTTTTTGTTGTGAATAGAAAAAAATAAAATAGAGAGAAGTTTTACCTGTTTTATCATGTATGTGTTATTTATTCTTGTTTTAACTACTTTCACAGTGAACAGTTGATACTGATTATTATTTGTTGTACCTGGAAAAAATATGAAAGAAACTTAGCAAATAAATCTATTTTTATACTTTAATAAAGTTCTATAAAAATATATATTTATCAATCAACAGAAATTTACCAGTGAATAATCTTGTATTGAAATATTAAAAAGTTAACAAAATTTGGTATTTTCTCTTTGTAAATTGATTGCTTTATCAGTATACTAATTCTTACCTGTCATATTAGTCGACCTAAAGTGAAGGAGACAGCCTCAAACTTTTATTTTGAATCGAACCTCTTGACTATTTGGATAACACATCTTTCTTACAACTCTTTGTTGAGTTGGCATCTATATGTGGTTTTAATATGCTTTGGTCCAAAAATTTAGTACTATCACTTCAAAAAATTTACCTGATTGCATTATATATTTTCATGTAATTTAAATAACTTGCGCAAGTTCGATTTCTTGCATGTGAGAGGATTTAGATAACGTTTAATTATAATATCCTCCTTTAAAAATCTCATATTTTATGCGTAATTATTTCCGTTAAATGAGATATATAAGGAATACCAAAGACATAATGGAAGTGAATCAAATTTTTTAAACCAAAATTTGCATAATAAAATTGTGAATAAAGTGCTTTTAACAAACTATAATATAATTGAATAAAATCAATTAAATATTCACTCAAACAGCGGTTCTCACCACAGTGACAAATGAATTATTCGGGTTCGGTTTAGCGAAGTCAAAAATTTGTGATTCGGAAATAATTGGGGTATAATTCGAGAATGATTCGGAATTATCCGGACCAAAAATCTCAGTCCTCAAGGGGGCAAAAAAAGAAAAAAAAACTTTTGAAAAAAATTCGTAAAATTCACGAATTATTCATAAATAATTCAGTCAACCGGATAATTTAGTGTTCGGTTCAGCATCACAAAAAAACAAATTATTTGTGAATAATTCACGAATTTTGTGACTATCCCATCAGTTAGCATCAAAATTGCTGGAAATAGACCCGGTCCAACCGACCATTTCTCTCTCATCATTACCTCTTGCAACTTGGAAGCTAAATTATCTCCTGGAATTGGTCCACGCTCGATAAGAACATTACCTGCACCGTCCAGTTACACGTGTGAAATGGCTTTGCATATTATAATATAAATGGAGAATTTAACAAATTTATTCGCTTTGATTGATTGATACATGTTAACCTGTCTTTCACACTCCTGCCTAAATTGGTACAAAACGGTCCACTGCCACACCGCCACGTCATGTAACGTAAAATACCGTAGAAAAAGGTAATACATCGGATAACGTAAATTGGTGCTCCGCTCTTGTTTGCTACATCACATAGCTGGAGAATCATCAATCATCCCAATCCCGCCACCCAAAAAGCAAAAAGCAATTTCCTCTTTTTCTCTCCGCATTATTCTCTCTTCTTTTTCCTTTATTAAATCTCTCTCTCCTTGGTGCGAATAAGCAAGTAGCAATTCTATTTTTGCTCCTCTCTTCCAACTTATCAGTTCTTGCTCTCTACTACCAGTTAAGATGGTAAGTTCTACTATTCTACTTCAAATTTCCCAAGTTTTTTTTAATTTCGCCTGTAATCTTTGTGCGATCAGTAAATCTGATTCTGATCCACTGTTATGCACTTGTATTTGCTTCGAACAGGCTGTTGTTGATTATTTTGAATCGGAAAGGAAATAGTTTTTTAGTAGAATTTTAGTTAGTGTGTAGATCTGTTCATGGCTTGTACGGCCTTTTAAACAAAATATAAAGAAAAGCACGAGGCCATCTTGAGAGGACACGAATAATTAATTCTATTTGTATAAGTTAACAAACTTAGGTTACCCTGTCTTACTTATACTAGAAGTAACTCTGTTCCTTTTGAATAATTCCTCTAAGTCAAATTACGAAGTTAGGAAGGGAGTAGGTTGGGAAGGTGGATTGGAAGAAAAGAGAGGAGATAATACGTTGTAACAAAAAAGAAAAAGAAAAAAAAAAGATAACCTCTTGATAGATGTATTTATGTAATTAATAGAAAGAGTGGGGTTATTTTATAATTATGGACTATTTATATGCATGTACCTTGACCCTACTGTTGGTGTTCATTACAAAATTGAATTTATTGCTCCTCTTAACCATGCATACAGGCACTCGCCATGCAAAAGCCTTTCCTTTTCCATATTTCAAAATTTTACAGAATTGCAGCACTAAAAAGTGTTGATCATATTTGATAAATTATGAGAACTAAAATGAAAAGAATGTTCGCACCTTTAACCAAATTTCCATAGTTAAAAAGGCATAATTGAATCAACTGCAGTGCGTCATAGCTAGAGAATAACTAGTCTGTTTAGCACAAGATACTCACTGCCTTTTGTCTACGAATCACATCATAGTATCATTTTAATTTATTTTGTGAAGTTGCCATAGATGGATGTGTTGTTACGAAAGATGAAAACAATTAGTGTATTAAAACATGCACATGTGTTGATCTCTGTTAAGCCGATCATTGTTTGTTTATTCAGGCAAATGCAGCATCAGGGATGGCGGTGAACGACGAGTGCAAGCTGAAGTTCCTGGAGCTGAAGGCGAAGAGGCAGCACCGGTACATAATATTCAAGATAGAGGAGGGGAAGAAGGAGGTGCTCGTGGAGAAGACCGGAGAGCCTTCCACCAGCTATGATGACTTTGCTGCTGACCTACCGGCTGACGAGTGCCGTTATGCCGTCTTTGACTATGACTTTTTCTCCGAGGAGAATGTCCCCAAGAGCAAGATTTTCTTCATTGCTTGGTACCTATTCTTTATTTTTTATTTTTCCCTTATTTTGGATTTGCTTTCACTGCAAAATTTCAGCTTTTATGGGTACGGGTCAGCAACAGAGTTAGTTTTTTAGTCCCTTGGAGTTCATTGAGAGGGTTTAATTTGAGATATCTTGTGTCCATGCCTCAAATTCAATATACTACAAGTCTTTCTAGAAAATTTCATTGGATCAATTGACCCTACACTTCCTAATGTGTAGAAATGCCTGCGTCTGCTAGTTCTAGCCAAAGCTGAAATTACAAAACAATGTAGGCAGATTCAGGCAAAGCACTAGATAAATATGTGTATATTGCAATGATCAATTTATGAAATTGTTTGTTTTGAATTTTGAAGGTCACCGGATACTTCGAGGATCAGGAGCAAGATGCTGTACGCCAGCTCGAAGGACAGATTCAGGAGGGAGCTGGATGGCATCCAGATAGAGCTGCAGGCGACTGATCCTAGCGAGATGAGCCTCGAAGTCATCAGTGGCCGTGTGGCCTGATTTCATGTTTGTGCCGCAAATCGCAATACATTACCTATTATATTCTATGCATAGATGCATAGGTGGCTTGTACTTTCAATAAGGATTTGAGACAGATTGTGTTGGAGTCTGCGTGTTTGCTTTTGGTTTATGATATCGTTGATGTGTGGTTATTTTGTAGATTGTAATGCTGCTATATACTGGTATCCAATTTGAACTATCATATCTTACGCTATCTTTGGTTGTGCTGTGCATATTGTTATTATATTTTCTTTTCTTGATAGAGATATGATGGATGGTTGTATTTATTCCTTGATTTTTGGTTAATCAACTAAAATGGCAGGAGGCTTCTGTAAGCAAGCCCGCCCTTGTGTGAGGTTTTAGTCATAAATCTAATATCTAATTCAACCCAATCCTTGTACAAATATTTCATTAGATCCACTCACTCGGTTTAAATGTACACTTGTTGACGATAAATGAAAGGAGGTAAAACGTAAAGACTAAAAAGGAAAGGAGAACAGAATAATTTGCGTTGCGGATAGGGCTCTAAAAAAATGCTCAAACTCATAGCACACTCACTCGTTTGCTAATTGCTCATTTTCACTCGCTTATTTACAATTCAGTCAGTTTTAAGAGTTGGCTGACTCATTTAATTAATGAGCTGAGTTTGAACATATCCCAATTCACTCATTAACAACTCTAGTTAAACAAAATTCGTCACAATAAATCCCACATTCTTCTAAATGACTACTCAGATGGTCAGACTCACCGCTCAATTGCTGATACTTCTTTTAGTTATCTTGTTAATTATGTTTGAATTGTGTTTAGATAAACTCTTACTAGGCCATTTCAATTGTTTGTGTTTAGATAAAATCTTACTAGTGTATAACTATAACTAAGAAAATTGACTGGTCAAACGAGTTGTGAGCTAATTCGAGTTGGTAATGGGTTGAACTTGAGTTGGCTTTACAGCTCGTTATTGCCATCCCAACTCGAATTGACTCGCTCATTAATTTAATGAGTTGAGTACGAGTTGGAGATAACTCGCTCAAATTCGACTCATTTACAACCCTAATTGCATATTAGATCAGATCATGCCACGGCCATAGCGTCTCAGAAGAAGAATTATATATAATTGTTAAATAAGGATGACTCAAATACCTCATTGTTTTTGTATCCTATTCATGCCTCACATTCTTATTTCTTTCAAAGCCTAAACAGACAATGTGAATCACTCAATATGATCTCTATATTAAAATGTATTTGGAGACTAAATTTTATATTTTATGAAATTCTTTTATTAATATTTTAGATAGGTACAAAATCTTTATTTTTGAATGGTTCATAATCTTCTGCTAGTATTATTATTACAAGAGTGAGGCTACGGTGCTATGCATAACACCAATTGGGTCCGTACTACGGCTCAAAATTTGACTTTTCAAAATCCTAACGGTCGATCCGAACCGTTCAACATGATTATAAAATGAATATGTACTTGCAAACCAAATTTTACATTTTTTCGAATTTTTTTTACTATTTTTTCGAAAATCACTTGATCTGAACATTCTGGACCATCCAAAAACAGCATATCTAAAAATATAGTAAAAAAAATCGAAAAAATGTAAAATTTGGTTTGCAAGTACATATTCATTTTATAATCATGTTGAACTGTTCGGATCGACCGTTAGAATTTTAAAAAGTCAAATTTTGAGCCGTAGCACGGACCCAATCCGTGCTATGCATAACACCGTAGCCTCACTCATATTGTAATAATATTATGGGCCGCTGGGTTATTGGACCGATGGGCTGTTGGGCTTTTGGGCTTAAGTAGAGTGAAGAGCGGTATGAATGTAGATGAGTCAGACTTGTTGACGCTGATTTTCTCTCTGTTCGCACTCGCAGTGGTAGTCTAACCCTTCCTCCGCCTCCTCCGCCTTTTCTTCCTCCTTTTCTTCCTCCTCTGCCGCGCCGGACTCAAGGCAAGAGAGGCAGAGAGGCAAAGAGGCAAGAGAGAAGAGAGGAAAAATGACGAGCAACCTCGATATGTCGCTCGACGACCTCATTAAGAAAAGCAAGACCCCCACCACCACCACCAAGCCCAATACCTCCTCCTCCCACCGCCCCCTCAAGGACCGCCGCCCCCTTCGCCGCCCATCTCCCTACCCCACTTCTATCCCCTCCCCCTCCTCCAAGGTACTCCCCCCTACCTCCTCCTCCTCCTCCTCCTCCTCCTCCTCCTCCTCCTCTTTCCCTTCCGATTATCATGCTTCTCTACTTACTTCAAACCTTCTTTTATAATTACAGTATGGTGTCTTCAGTGAGCAGCACATAGCAGCTGCTGCTGCAGCAGCAGCTGCCGCGGCTGTAGCTGGTCGATCTGGCGCAATTGAAACTGGTACCAAGCTTTACATCTCTAATCTCGATTACGGCGTCTCCAATGAGGATGTCAAGGTTACCTTCCATGCTCTTCCATCTCTTTCTGTTATTTATATTATCTCCTGTATCTGCTTTTGTAAACGAAATATATAGTTAGTGTCGGGTCCGATTTATGAATTGCTATTCCAAACACCTTATACTTTAAACAACATTTCAAGGTTAGACATGAATGTACTTCTTTGTGGACCGAAATGGTGTGTGGCTTAATTAGCAATTGAATCAATCATAAAGCGTGTTCCTGCAGAAATTTGATTGTTTGTTTATTGGGCTTAGTTTGATAACTTCAGTTAACATCCCAGCATCCTTTACTGTAATTTACGTATACTGTTTCTATATCAAAATAAAACAGCATATATAACTCTATTACCTCTCATATTCATCCTTTGAGAGTGCTCTTATGTACAGTTTATCTTCATATTCTTTCTCTTCTCTTCTTCTTCCTTCTTAATATGTTTATTTACAGGAGCTCTTTGCAGAAGTTGGTGAGATAAAGCGTTACTCGATTAATTACGACAGAAGTGGGAGGTCAAAGGTATCTTATTGACTGCTTTATATTTTGATCCAATCATTATAGTAGGCTACATCTGAACTTTATATTTGCACTTGTACCTTCTCTTTTGCCAATGTTGGTATTTGATTGAGGTTATTTAAAGGATTAAAGTTCCAACTGAGTTTCTGTCAATTAATACCATCCAGAGCTAAGAACCAGCCTCTGGTCTAGTGGCAAAGGGCAACTCCCTCCATGTGGGAAGTCCTTGATGGACATTAAAAAAATGAACTTGGAAGGTTCAGACCTCCATCTTTCTATCTCAAATTACCATCCAAAGCTAGAAAAAAATATTTGCTCAAAGAAAGGGAATTAAAAGAGAAGAATATTAAGTTTCCACTGCTACCTGATGGTTTCCACTGCTACCTGGCTCAGGTATAATGCTATGATAATTCTAGATTGATATTTTGCTACGTGCACCAACTATATATTATTTGAAAGTCATCTGACATTTCTGGTATGATCTTATTTGAAAGTAACGAGCAGCATATATTTGGTTATTTCTAACATCAAACTGTCAAAGGTCAAACTATGTTTCAAATTGGCTGGTGCCCTTGACTTTTTCATAATGAAGCAACTGTGAACCAACCATCTCAACATCAGTTCGGCTTAATCTGAGCTTTTAGTTCCATATGTTCTTACAGAAAGACACATTAGAGTCAGATTTGCTGATATTTCTTGGAACATGCCTTTTATGTGTTGTTGGGTGCTATTTTGCAAGTGATCTGTATCAGTTGAAATGAAAGAGAAATACATTGTGTTTTTGCAAGTACAATAGCATATTTTGTTTCGGTTGTTCGAACCAACATTTAAAACACTCAAAAACTGTCAAATTTTACCAGGGAACTGCTGAAGTGGTGTATGCAAAAAAGGAGGATGCCATGGCAGCCATTAGGAGGTACAACAATGTGCAGCTGGACGGAAAGCCAATGAAAATAGAGTTCATCGGAACAAATGTCGAGGTGCCACCGCTACCACCTGTGCTTCCAACTCCTCCGCCTCTTTTGCAGTCGCCGCTCCCTCCTTTTGCCATGAATTGGAACCCTGTACTTCTTAATGGCATGCCCAAAAGGTACCGCAATCTTTTTAGGGAAGTTCCTGAGAGGCCCTAAAATCCCAAGTTTTTAGTTATCAATTACCAATTTATTCCCAAGCTGCTAGTTTCGGTCTTTAACAATAGTTTCTTTTTTCACCTCAGAATTATAATTAACTATGAGAAAATTGTAAAATTACCACTAGTGTCCCTCAGTTTTGCTTTGAATTTGCTTCCTTTATTACCTTATGGCCACGAAAAGGATGGCGTCAAGAGAAATCCTTTTCAAATATTGGTGTGTACTTGGGAAATCTCTTCTGCTGTTTGTTTTGCATTTTGAATCCAATTGTACCCAGTTAATTTGTGCCATTGGTTTAACTGAGCATTTGCTTAGCACTTGGTTATTTCAATCTCTATGAAATCATCAAGCGTCTATCTGGAAGTTGCGTGTAATGCTTTGGCTTACTTACAGTGGCCCTGGAAGAGGGATGTCAGCTGGTGGGCCCCGTGGTGGTGCTTTCAGTGGACGAGGGAGGGGACGTGGCCGTGGAAATGGAAATGGAAAGGCTCGTGGGAAACCAGTTTCGGCTGCTGACCTGGATGCTGAGCTGGACAAGTACCATTCTGAAGCAATGGATGACAACTGAAAGCTCCACTGGCCCTGATGAGAAAATTGAAACTGAAACAAGGAATTTGGCTTAGAAATTTTTCTGCAATCTCGTGTTTTCACTAGTGCTGTTTGTCGAATCTGTCTTATTAGTTTACATAGAAGTTATGAGTGCACTTGGATTTCTATTTTCTCATTCTTCTTCTACTTAATTTCTTTCTCTTTGGTTGTAGAGATTATATATTCATCTTATCGACTTTTGTGCTGGAACTGGAGAGAAGAATTGCTATTAGGTACTATAAATACTACGATCGGATCTGATTTATGACTTTTGACAGTGTTATATATACTATCTGTTGTGCTTATCATTCTTCCTGGAGGGAGGAATTTCTCTTATATGATGATATAACATTCTAGATAACCTGACCTGCTATTAGCCTATTAACTCCTACCATGAGTACTAAAACCGATCAATTTCTTTAACCAGAATATTGTTATAATTATTACTTTTGTTGTTGTTAATGTATTAGCCGAGTGTTGTACATTGTAATGCATGTCCACTTTTTATTTTTATTTATTAATTTTTTTTTTTTTTGTAAGAAGCGCCTTAAGTTTAATACTTTCAATTCACTAGAGAGGCGTAAACACCCATAATTACGATCAGATAATTGATAGCAACATCAGTTATGTTCCATTTTCTGTTTCCTGGGTGGATTAAGGAAGTCTAGTGTAAATATTAATCGTAAAAAGATGAAACAAGCAATCTTTTCAGTCTAGTGTAAGAGCATGCATGACTTATGTACGATGAGATGCTCCCATGTTTTAGTGTTCTGTGAACAGAAATTAACAATATCCTAAGCAACATACAGCTCATATATGCATCTCTGGAAGACTTTATTTCATCTTAATTCTTCCTCTCTTTTTTTTTTTTTTTCCTTTTAGTTTAAGCTTCTGCTGGGAGATTTAAGCATTTCTTACTCCTTGAGTTTGAATCGGTACATTAATTCTGGTACAGATTGTTAAATATTTTTCTCATTTCACTACTTAAGGTCTTCAATCTGGGAGAGGAGTGAGTCCGATGCCCATCGAACCTACTTTGATTCCGATGAGCAGCTCTATCGTTTGATTCTAGTTTAGAGTTATTTCGCTTGATTAACGGATACCCTCCTCAGATTCTGTCTTAGACCCGTTAGACCCGCACCGTCTCTCTGTCTCCCCTGCCGTGGGATGTGCACAGATGGCACATTACATCATAGGTAGGTCGCAGAATAACCTCTTGGTCTGCAACAGAAACATGGTAAAATTTAGTATCTGTTTTGTCATGAAGCATGTAATTGATAGATATTCTCTTTGTCAAATTTAACGAGACAGAGCTAAATAAATATTATTTGTCCATGTATACCGGAGTATTTTTAGAAGCAGGTGCTGCAGCAGCAGCAGGAGTAGAATCACCAGTGGTGTTAGGCTGGCCAAAACAAACAAGAAAAATCATATGGCTTGTGATCATAAGCATATCATATTAGTTATTAGTACAGTGAACTTATTAACTGGAAATAGAACCGACCTGCGCAGCAACAGGAGCGGCAGGAGCAGCTACATCTGGAGTTGCATCAACTGTTGTCTTTGTAGCCGGGTCCTAAAACAAGGAATGTGTAAGAGAAATGAATAAAAAAAATATACAAGAAAGAAAAAATCAAAAGTGGCACTTGTACCATTAATTGTTGCTATGAAGAGAACTAGGGGAGAGATATTGAATTGGATTTAGAGGTGAGCGTTGAATTTCTAGGCTCTTCTACTTTTGTATCTTGCCAGGAACTAGCTAGCTTCACTGATTCTTATATAGAGATGCAAGTTAATCCAAGTGTTATTTTATTTCAATTATTTATCATATATTTTGGGGCAAGTAGCATCTTTCTTGCTGGCATGTCAATAAAAATAAGATCAAACAATCAATCACATTTGTGGAGAATAATCAAATTGAGGCTGGATCATGAGGTTATAGTGATAGTAACAACTGGACTCAATCTGGTACCGATCAGTACAGGCGAAAAGACTTCAAGGATGGAAATCTTTTGGCCCTATAATAGTTTTGTGTGGGTGTTGGCTTATTTGAAAGCAAAGAAACGAACAAATTTTTGTAGATAAGAGGGTGCCGGCGATGGTGTTGTCTGACAGAATTTTATAGGAGGCTAGCCTGTGGAATAAATATTGGTGAGTACCGGTAGGGGAGAGCACTGTTTTTTCAGTGCTGGGGAAGAACTTGAAGATTATTTACATGAAATTTGATATATTTATTCTTCTGTACAACTTTGCAGTCTCTGTTTCTGTCTAGTTCTCTAAAAAAATAATAATAAAACAACCAATCACGTTTTCTTAACTACTTGCCGACTTGCAAGTAATTTAAAATCAGGACTAATTTACCTTTAGTTATCACATTTTTTTTAGTTTTGATAGTATGTGATAGATGTAACTTTGAGAATTCGATATCAATGGTTTAGTCCCTAACCAAATCTGCCACCTGATGTTACTAGTCGAGCAGACATGGATTTGAATAGGGCTGAACATTATCTAGATAGGACAATTAACTTGAAATGAACATAACGACATGGTCTATAGTCTATACTATATTGCTCATGTGGCTAGTGACACAATCCGAACGGTGTCGATCACTTATTAACTATCTATGTTAGTTTATTAAATGAGGAGGATTTTGCTGTAATTAAATTTTCGGGTTTGATTTGTGAAAAGGTGATAAATCCGGTAAATGTGATTGATTATTGTATTTTGGTCATATTTTTATTGATTTGCCAGCAAGTAAGATGCTACTTAATTGCCCCCAAAGATATGCTAAATAATAAATTAAATAAAATAACACTCGGATCAACTTGCATCTCGTTGAAAAGCAAGAAGTTAAGGGACTAATCGGGCCTCGACCCGTTAAGGGTTTTTTTGTCATCGTTGGTCATTTTTAGGAATAAAGAGAGTTACTAAATTGAGAAACTTGGTAGATGCTACCAAGGATTTGAATTGATCTTTTTCCATATTTAGATTGTATAGGCAGCGTTAAAATTAAATGGGACTAATATTACCGTTGTAATTGGGGCTATAAAAGCTTCCATGGTATCAATAAGAAATCAGGATGAGAAATTTTTTTGTTGTAATAATAAAAATTTTAAAATAATATTAGATGGCTTGATCTCAACCCTCTAATTCATAAAAAAAAAAAAAGGAATCAGTCAAGCTAGCCAGTTCCTGGCAAAATACAAAAGCAGAAGAGCCCAAAAATTCGACAATTTCAATATCTCTCCTCTAGTTCTCTTCACAGCATCAATCAATGGTACAAGTGCCACTTTTGATTTATTTGATGTAGCTGCACAGGTCGGTTCTCTTTCCAGTTAATAATTTCATATAGTAATATGACGGAATTCTGATAAAATCATAAATTTCTGTTTAGACTGGAACCTATCAACCCAATCAATAGCAGCAAATACCCACCATGGAAGTATAATATATTACTGTAAAAATTACAAGAAAACTGTAGCCCTTTTTTGAATTCAAGGAAGGAGAAAAAACAAAATTTAATTTCAACAAGGACCCCAACTTTTTTCTTTTCTTTTGAATTCTTGAAGGAAGCTATCCGCATGTGTTTCTCTAAGAACATGTACTTTTGCATAAGAAGGCACCAAATTGAGGAATCTAAATCAAATTCAATTGTATAACAATTGCCAGTTTTCCCTTTTTGAGTAGTACCGGACAAGTGCTTGTACTTTATTCTGTTTTGTCTATGAAACAAAATTGAAATTGGGAGGAATCTAAATCCATGGTGCACAGAACAATAGTAAATCCCTTGTAATTTCATTGGAAATACCCCCTTTTCCGGAGGAAACATGGAGATGAAGTCTCATCATAGGCTATCAATTTTTTTTTTTTTTTTAAAACAAAGTGAGGTTTGATAGACATAATTTTGCTTTAGAAAATGGACATACAAAATCGTTAATGCGTCGTAGTACTTTGGTTTAGTTTTTTTTTATTGCCTTGACACGATCGTAGTCAGAATCTGAATCAACTGGGTTTGCAAGGCAGCTGATTCTAATTTTTGCAATCGACCTTTTCTGCAGTTAAATTCCCTGCAATCAAACAAGAGCTAATCTTGAATTCCTCATGCAATGGAGATGAGAGCTCTCGCTAGGGTATATAACACTCAACCAAAGATCAAAACATCAAGTGCAAAAACATTATCAACAAGAAAATCATTGTAAACGAAATGAAAGCATTTAAAGAGTCGAGCATTCCTATTTTCTGAAGTAAAATATTCAAAAACAAAAGGTACCTAAATTTAGAAGCGCAACCACAACCTAAAATACACCAATTTAGCACAAAATATAGATTCTCGTACTGGAGAGCTGTACTTTGTCTAATTCAGAGCAATTTTGCTATTTTGTTTTCCTAAAAAATAAAGAAACTGAAGAACTATAATCTGCTAAATCACCGATGTCTGCACAGAATATGGCTCCATTTCAAACTCCATGACCCAACACGAGCAGATCCATCTTTAGTTAACTTTTTAAAGCTAAGAGCTTATGTCAGTAAACAGTGAGGAAAAGGATTGGTCCTACAAACTACCAGCAATTTATAGCCGCTGCACCAAAGGCTAGCAAGAACATCCAAAATAGGCACCTAACATTTCTAAAATTTTGAAAAGATAGGCACCTACCTTCTCGAATTAAACATAAGGCACCTCCTGCTTGCAAGCTTAAGAGATGTCTACCACTATCAATGAAGATTTATACATGAGACTGAAAAGTTAAAAAGAAATTAAGACAAACAAACCCTAGAACCTGCGATACTCATGAAAACGATCCACACGTCTTGCAGATGGGCACTCGTATGACATGTGGCCCCAGCCGTCACAATTGTGGCATACAACATTTGCTGACCTGCAATAAAATCAAAATTCAATTACTCATAGGAAATTGAGCTGATAAGTGATAGTTGCGATTTTGAGGCTCATAGTAATAATATGTATCGCTGCTTTGATGCTGACTATTGAGCAGCAATAATATGCTGATATTTTAGAACAAAACTATCAGCTGTTTCAGTCAGCATCCAGTACCAATCTCTGTTGTTAAGTTAATATTTTTCATTTTACATTGATTATTGTTTATTTGGCCATTTCAAGTAGCTATGCAGATTCATTTCTTCCTCTCCCTTCCTTTTTTGTCACCATTCCTTACATTTCCCAAAAAGCTCGACTGTCTTTATCCAATAAAATATTTATCTTCAACTTTTGTGTGTGTAAACATCTCTGACTATCAACTGTCTTCATTCATTTTGTATTGAAGTTTACAGTAGTTCTTACCGGACACGGCTGATGCAGTCAGGCTCGCCACCTGTACGACACCGATTACCATATGTGATCGTGGTGCTCTTCTCGGCATAGCTCGAAATGCTGCAGAAGTTTGCACAATACATCATGGTCATGGCACACTCCCATACTTTGTGGCGCCACTTAGGGTACAGTACCTCTTACATATCATTTATTTTTGTTTGTGGCGCCACTTAGGGTACAGTACCTCTTACATATCATTTATTTTTGTTTGTTGTAATGTGGTTTTATTTTCAATTACATTTTTCACATCGGTTCTGTTCTCTTATACCTTCTTGTTTTTGTGCCGGAAGATGTGGGTCTTTATTGTATTTCCTAGAAAATCTGAAAAATGGTAGGCAGCAGACATTATGCCCACCAGAATGTAAGTCTTTCTTGATTTTGATCAAGAGTTTCTCAAGGTTGAGACAAAATCGAGCTCCGTTTGTAATCAGTTTAGTAAAGAGCACTTACCAATCCCGGCTGATGTGGCCAGGCTGGCTGCAGAGACGGCACCAGATATCGTGCTGGGCCCCGCCATGGACCTCAGAGGCGATCTTGGTCTTGGGACAGTTGCGAGCCATGTGCCCAGAAACGTTGCAGAGGTTGCAGACGGGGTCGTTGGGGCACTCCCGGGCCAGGTGCCCTGGCATGCGGCAGTTCTTGCAAGCCGTCTCATTCGTGCACTCTGACACAACATGCCCAGGCATGCAGCAGTTGTTGCACATCTTCGGGTTTCTCAATACACTAGCATCAGGGCAGTCACGCGCCATATGTCCATACCTGTATTATTGTTTAATTTCTGTTACTCTTTTTATGTTATTTTTGTTCACTACCTTCAGTTACGCATCACAATTCATAGTGACAAGCTCCCAGTTCATCAAGCTAGAAAAGGTTTTTTGTTTTTTTTTGTTAGCAAACTACACTCAACTTTTACATTTCTTACAGAAAGCTCTTCATAAGCAACCAAATGAAACTGGATCCGGATACCCAGCTTGATTTTAGTTCAATTTTGGAGATGAAACTAGTAAGCCTGTTAGAAAGGATAAATTGTCAAAACATTTCACAAATGAGTGTTGTATGAAAAAAGTAAAAAACAATTGGACCTGGTTGGAGGTAATCATAGAAGGAAAAATCGGAATCGGAATCGGAATCGGGATCGGTCACTTGATCATGAAATTAGAATCGGATGAATCGATCGGAATCGGTCGAATTGGATCGGAAACTCGGATCTTTCTTGCAGAAGCTTGTTTTGTACTAAAAAATAGTAAAAAAGTTTCTAATATAATAATATGTTAAAAAATTATATTGAAACAAAATATAACACACATATAATTTATTTATATAATATAATACAATTATTACAATTAAAACAAGTTCTAAAAATAATTTGTACAATTTAGAGTCTTTTAAGTACTATAGATAGGGGTATTAAAAGAAATTTGTAATAAAAAAAAAATTGTGTTCGGATGGTACTAATGTGGCCAAATCCAAGTATAATTTAAGAGGAGGGTTCAAATGCCTCCATTTTTTGTGCCTCCACCATGCCTCCATTTTTAAAAACTTTAATAACTCAAAATTTAAAACTTAAAAGTCAAAATAAAACCGTTGGATATGATCTACATCATTTTATCTATGTGCTCATAAAAAATTATCACATTTTGATTTTGTTTTTATGTGAATCAATAAGTTGAAAAATTAACGTCTAGAAATTATCCACATTAGTACGTTTTTTACAAGCTCTTGATGACAACCAAAACAAAATTGAAATGTCATAATTTTTTACACGTGCATAGATAAAATGATGTAGATCATATCCAACGGTTTTATTTTAACTTTTTAGTTTTAAATTTTGAGTTATTAAAGTTTTTAAAAATGGAGGCATGGTGGAGGCATTTGAACCCTCCTCATAATTTAAATATCATAGTTACATGTTCTAGACACGAAGAACAGCTAGTGTAGTGGAAAACTCTATGTTCTCACCCAACACATCTTGGGTTCTATTCGCGCGGGGGACAATTTTTAGAGGAGTTTTTGGAGGATGAAACAGTTGGTATTTTTCTGAATAGGGCCGTTTCGGCCAAAATTTGACTGGAATCAGACCATTTCGGCCGAAATTTGACGAAAAAATCGCCTACCGTGTAACTCGGCCAGAAATCGGATCGGTACAGTCCGATTCTGATCCGAATAGGCCGATTCCGGTCCGGAACGGCCGATTTTTCCTTCTATGGAGGTAATTTTGGGAAATACTTGCAACTATTGATTATCATTGGGTGAAATTTGCGAAAGACCAAACCAAGATACCAAGCCTCTAATAAGCAAACCAAAACCCAAAACTCAAAGAAACTGCAAGCTAAAAAGTCGATCAAAGGAAGCAAATGGATTATATGACTGTACCCATTGCAGGTATGGCAGAGGGTTTTGTTGGTGCACTCACTCGCCATGTGGCCATACTCCTTGCAGTTCCAGCACAACTTTCGTGTCGGGCACTCAGCTGCTATATGGCTGTTTATAATAATTTCAAACAGCAGCATGTTATGTATCACCATACAAACCAAGGATGGCAACTTCAGCTAGTAATTTTGTTGGAGCATGACCTGCCCAGTCCAAAGCAGTGTCTCATGCTAGTATGCACCGACAGAAAGCAGTATTCTCCTGGTATAGCAATCTTTGTTTAAAAGCATCACTTGCTGTTCCAATTTAAGAAAATAAAAGAAAAAAGCAGAGGAGCCATACCCTGTAAGAAAACACCTGTTGCAGACAGCTTCATTGGGACATTCTCTTTCAAAGTGTCCAGGCTGCTTGCAGTTTATGCAGTTCAAATCCCTGAATGAAATTCAAAAGAAAAAGGAAAAAAAGGTCGTCAAAATTACATCATAAAAGGGCACTTTGACCATTGAAGATACTTCGAATTCTATTTCTGAGTTGTCAGTAACAAAAGAAAATTAACGCCAATCTTATGGTAGCAATTTCAGCTAGATTGCTGATAATTCCAAGAATACATACCAGTATAGACTAGACAATAATGGGACCCATCGTATTGAATGTGCAATCAACCTTTAGCTTCTGTACAAAAGCTTTGCACTCCAGCATACATCAATTATTATACTTGACACTAATTGTGACAGAATTCTATGTTTTAAATTTCTTTTCAGTATTTACACTATGGAATTATAAAAAAATAGTTCAAATAATCATATATTTTATGAACCAATAGTGTTGCAATAACACCGCTATCTGCAATCTGCTATACAAAATGCTCAGCTGCTACAGACCCGCCATCCACTATTTAAACCTTTCTTAAAAGTGCAAAATAAGCACAAAAGCTGGAAAATAAAAGAAAAAGAAGGCGGAAAGAGCAGTCAAACCGGTCAGTATGTAATATAATGCGATAATTCAGGTAAAAAAGAAATGCATTTGCCATGAAAAATGCAAGTTGTTACCAAGGATTTCCAGTACCGGTGTGTACCAGCCAGCACACCAGCAGTTTTCTGCTGCTAAAGAGAACCGCTGAAACAGTATGTACCAGTTACTCTCCAATAAACCTAACCAAAAATATATATTGAAAGACTTGACTTAGAAAAGTCATGTACCTGTACTGCCGGAGTCTACTTGTCTCGGCACGGTGATTGTAACGGTAAGTGAGGTGGCGGGGGCTTCTCCTGGTACGCCGCCAGGAAAGCGAGCTAGGGCTTCTACTCTTGCCGGTCTCACTCTTGCTTCTGCTCCTACTCCTTCTAGGGCGTCTGCTAAAACTTCGGCTCAGGCTTCTATTCCTGTTCCTGCTAATGCTCTGACTCAAGCTCCTAATTGGGCTCCTGCTCCCGCTCTTCATCTTCTCCTGCAGCATCCACAGTTAAACCAGAACTTGGACTTACTGTTCAAGGTCTTTTAACAGTACATAACATATCTAGGATATAACCAAAGTTAATAGCATCATTTGACAGTACAAGCAGATGTGTTCATCCTTGTAAACAAGTTTCTTTCGCCTTGGAGCATTTCCAGATGAAAGGAAGAGTAATATTTTTTTTTTTGCATCAGCCCTCTCTTGAGCAAATTTGCAACTAGCATTACATTTCTAAAGGAGAGAAACTGATGCTTCGCCTATCTATGCTTTGCTTGGCTAGTCTTCATGGCAGGAACAACCAAACAGAGGCAACACTTAACACCTGTTACCTAGATGTACTGACCGCATGGTTATCACTTGCAACTTCTAAAGAAAATAAACGATGGCACCAAAACACGAGCATCTCACAGAAATATTACCAGTAAGCTGACAGTACCTTATAGTAGCAGTATTTTATTATATTTTGTAAAATTTGGGCCTAGAAAATCATCCTAAAGTGTTGCTAGAATCTTGATATTCTTGATTCGATGGATCAGTTTCAACAAATAAAAGATCCATGAATCGGACTGAAACGTCACTAGAATAGAACTTTGTCGCAACGGTCTTGCTGCTGCAGTGATGTCGCAACGGTTTTAACCAAGTAGGAAAATTCGCTCAAAAATTAAGAGACAATAATGGAAAAATAAAAAGAGAAATGTAAATACGATCGAGCTTACAACTTGAGTGGAAGACGGTAGGGGTGTTCAAGGGGAGAGCTAAGGATTTGTTACGAGAGAGAGAGAAAGAGGCGGAGGGAAGGGGTTTTGATTCCCAAATTGAGGCAAAAGCTATGGATCGATTTCATATGGAAGGAGTACTCATTTTTAATGAAAGAAAAACATTGTCATTGTTCAAAATTATTTATCATTTTAATCATTCTTTTGGAATTTTATTTCTTCTGTCCCGCCGCAACCACTGTAGTTTTGTACGATAACGAGACCATACCAAAGTGCATGAGTCCATAACTCTGAGGTAACATGATATTTCTGTTTAGATCCGGACCGTCTGAATGCACGGAACTCCTTTAATATTCGTGCGGATTATGATCGACAGTACGGATCAGAGAAAGAAATACTATGTTACTCATGTGATATGAATTTCAAGTGCATGCCTTAGTGAGTGTCCCCACTAGTAGAGTGGAAAAAACGTGCCGTGCCATTCCGTATCGTGACTAACACACTGTGACTTTGGTTTTGTGCCGTGCCGTGCCGTGACCAAGTTAATTTTTCACGTGCTGACCAAAATATCAAGGGGTGGTCATGGCACGCGAATGGTCACGCCACGTGAGTCACGCCGTGCTTAAACGTGCTGTGACCATACGTGACTCCCGTGACCATTTAATCATAATTTAGGTTAGTTTATTCAAGATTCACCATTAAATCAATATATAATGGTCTAATTATACGTGACTCGCGTGACTACGTGTCGTGTTGTGCCGTGACTAAATCTTTCACGTGCTGTGCCGTGCCAAAGTTTCAAAAGACGGACACGGCACGCGAATGGTCACGGCACGGGACACGCGAGTTACGGCATGTGACTGACACGCGTGCCGTGCCGTTCTGTGCCATAACTGTGCCGTTCCGTGACGGAGCCAGCTCCGCCGTGCCACTTTTCTCACTCTACCCACTAGGCTAAGATGTTTCTTCTATTTTTTTCTTTTCTTTTTAGAAGTAACTTAAAAGGTTTGTTCTAAAATAAGAAGCGAGCAAAAATGATTTGGCGAAAATTATAATACTTTAGTAAAAACGTTTATTTTTTTCCATTTACAAGAATTAGTAATCTTTAGCATGAAATTAGAAAGACAAATTCAGGTAATATTATTGCAATTTTTGTTGAAGATAATTAATTCTTGTAATTTTCACCTAATTTCATGCAGAAGATTTAGGTAGAGTGGGAAAAATGGCACGCCGGAGCCGGCTCCGTCACGGAACGGCACGGGTACGGCACGGAACGGCACGGGTACGGCACGGAACGGCACGGCACGCGTGTCATTCGCGTGCCGTGACTCGCGTGTCCCGTGCCGTGACCATTCGCGTGCCGTGCCTATCTTTTGAAACTTTGGCACGGCACGTGAAAAATTTAGTCACGGCACGGCACGACACGTAGTCACGCGAGTCACGTGTAATTAGAACCATTAGATATTGATTTAATGGTGAATCTTGAATAAATTAACTTAAATTATGATTAAATGGTCACGCGAGTCACGCGAGTCACGCGGGTCACGGCACGTTTAGGCACGGCGTGACTCACGTGGCGTGACCATTCGCGTGCCGTGACCACCCCTTGACATTTTAGTCACGGCACGGCACGGCACGTGAAAAATTAACATGGTCACGGCACGGCACGGCACGAGACCAAAGTCACGGCGTGTTAGTCACGGCACGGCACGTTTTTCCCACTCTAGATTTAGGGGTGCAAACGGATCGGATACGGATCGGATAGTGGTAAAACCATATCCTTATCTGTTTTTATTTTCGGATACGGATACGGATACGGATCGGATATTAGACAGATATGTATGGATACGGATCAGATATCGGATATATGTAAATATATACATAACTATTTTCATAATATATATTAAACTATATGGTATATATCTACTATTCGGATGCGAATAATTAATATTCAAAACCATATCCGTATTCGTATCTGCACGGATATTTGGATATCGAATATCCGTATCTAATTTTCGGATACGAATACGGTCGGATATTATCCAATCCATTTGCACCCGTAACAAGATTACTAATACTTGTAAATAGAACAAAAAAATAAACATTTTTACTATTCTCTTATTATTTTCTCCAAATTATTTTAATGAAATTTATTTTTTAATGAAACATAAAATACCGACAAAAATTATTTTATTTGATCTGTGATGAAAATTATCAAGTGTGGTCGAAATAGAATTATAGGAATCCATTGTGGAGTTCCAGGAATATTGTGTCCAGTCTCCAGACCCAATCCAGGTTAAGTTACAACCTTGATTTTTGGATTTTAGCAGATTAACCCACCAAATTTTGGAGTGCAAATAAAAACCTTTGGAGGTTACTTGAGAATACATATATCCAGTCCGTACTAACTACCAGTGTTGTAAATAATGGTATGCGGTCGTCGGACAAATAGGATAAAGCGATTAATCGGGAATAATCAGCCGATTAATCGGTCTAAACAGACGTTTTTTACAACACTGCTAACTACTAAGGGTGCGTTTGGATGACCCAAGAATAGAGCTAACCTTGAGTTAGCTCCACTATTCTCAAACCTTGGTGTTCCAAACACAAATTAGCAAATTGGGTTAGCTCAAGAATAGCTCTATTCTACTAACTCATAGAAACGGTGGGTTAGTAAGAATAGAGCTAGTGGGGTTAGTGATATTAATAAAATATTTTATTAGTATTAAATAAAATATAATATTAGATTAGTATTAAATAAAATATTAGTTTAAATATTAAATGAAATATAATATTAATTTAAAATATAGTATTAAATAAATATAATATCAAATTATTTTAATATTAAATAAAATGTTAGATTAAATATCATATTGTACTCATTAAATATTAAATGAAATATAATATTAGTATTAAATAAATATAATATCAGATTATATTAGTATTGAATAAATATTAGATTAAATGTAATATAATATTATTTTAAATATTAAATGTAATATAATATTAGTTTAAATATTAAATGTAATATAATATTAGTTTAAATGTTAATTGTAAATATAATTATTAGTTTAAATATTAGATAAGTATTAAATATAATATTAGATTAAATTAGTATTAAATAAAATATTTGTTCAAATATTAAATGTAATATAATATCAATTTAAATATTAGATTAGTATAAATAAATATAATATCAAATTAGATTAATATTAAATAAAGTGTTAGATTAAATATAATATAATATTAATTTAAAAATTGAATGTAATATAATATTAGTTTAAATTTTAATGTAATATAATATTACTTTAAATATTAAATGTAATATAATATTATTTTAAATATTAGATTACTATTAAATAAAATATTAGATTAATTATAATATAATATTAGATTAAATATAATATAATATTAGTTTTGAATATTAAATGTAATATAATATTAGTTTAAATGTTAAATGTAATATAATATTAGTTTAAATATTAGATTAGTATTAAATAAATATAATATTATATTATATTATATTATATTAGTACTAAATAAAATATTATATTAGTATTAAAAAATAGGAAAAATTGTTAAAATGCCACTACAAAACCTTCAAATCTTAAAAATGCCACTCCAAAATCAGAAATTATCATAATGCCATTCCAACCTTCTTCAAATTGTAAAAATACCACTCCAAATAATTAATGACTAAAATACCCTCCCTTCTTCTCCTCCTCTTCTTCTCCTGTAATGGCACGAATCTCAAAGCACAAAAACTGACGACTCCAAATTAAAACAAAATGTTTTTTGTGCTTTGAGATTCGTGCAGAAACAAAATGTTTTTTGCTTTGAGATTCGTGCCAGATCAAACAAAATGTTTTTTGTGCTTTGAGATTCGTGCAGAAAGGAATTCAAACTGTTTTTTTGCTTTGAGATTCGTGCCAGATTAAACAAAATGTTTTTTTGTGCTTTGAGATTCGTGCAGAAACAAAATGTTTTCGTGCAGAAAGGAATTCAAACTGTTTTTTTGCTTTGAGATTCGTGCCAGATTAAACAAAATGTTTTTGTGCTTTGAGATTCGTGCAGAAACAAAATGTTTTCGTGAAGAAAGGATTCAAACTGTTTTTTTGCTTTGAGATTCGTGCCAGATTAAACAAAATGTTTTTTGTGCTTTGAGATTCGTGCAGAAACAAAATGTTTTCGTGCAGAAAGGATTTCAAACTGTTTTTTTTGCTTTGAGATTCGTGCCAGATTAAACAAAATGTTTTCGCGCAGAAAGGAATTCAAACTGTTTTTTTGCTTTGAGATTCGTGCCAGATTAAAACGGACGACTCCAAATAATTTAAAAACAAAATGTTTTTGTGCTTTGAGATTCGTGCAGAAACAAAATGTTTTCGTGCATAAAGGAATTCAAACTTTTTTTGTGCTTTGAGATTCGTGCCATGGCAGGAGAAGAAGAGGAGGAGAAGAAGGGAGGGTATTTTAGTCATTAATTATTTGGAGTGGCATTTTTACAATTTGAAGAAGTTTGTAGTGGCATTATGATAATTTCTGATTTTGGAGTGGCATTTTTCAAATTTGAAGGTTTTGTAGTGGCATTTTAACAATTCTCCCTAAAAAATATTAGTTTAAATGTAATATAATATGAGTTTAAATATTAAATGTAATATAATATTAGTTTAAATATTATATTAGTTTAATTATTATTTTATTCATTCTTTCAATCGCTATTTTAATTATACAAAGTTAGCGCTATTCTCAAACCACTCGGGTTAGCACTATTCTCAACCACTAAACCAAAAATTGCTATTCTTGCACTAATCCTTGCACGATCCAAACGTACCCTAAGAAAAGAAAAGAAGACTGCCCGACAATTAAAAGATGGCGTTCCCAGCAACAGAGGAGAAGACGACCGAAGGCCAATGGCAGATAGTTACCCGGCGAAAAAACAAACCCTCACCAAGCTCTCCTACCCACACAGCTACCATCCCACAAGCATATCAACCCTACCCTACCAAACCATCCTACGCCGACATGGTGCGCATCAAACCTCCCACCTATGCCCAATATCAAGCTAAACCTAACAACCAACCGACTATCCACAACAAACCATCACAACGTCCCAAAGGAAACTACTATGTTTCTCCCCATTGTGCATCGCAACTACGATTCCCACCGTCGTCTCGTTACGTTGAATGGAAGGGTCGGTGTTTTCGCTGTTGCCAAATGGGACATAGTGCGTCTCGGTGCAAAAATCCTAAAAGATGTGGCAGGTGTTGGGTCTATGGCCACATTGGCAGCTTTTGCAAGGTGGATGAGCAGAAAAAGCTTAATGGTATTACTACAACAAGGTTCAACGATGAGGAATTGCTTCAAGGAAATCTACCCCTGATAGATCTGCCAACTGATAGACCTCAGAAGATAGTTTGTTTCATTGAAAGAGATGAAAATATTACGAGGAGATGGGGAAGCTGGACAATGCAGTTGTCATGTATAACCCATCCTTGGAGATCGATCTCAGTATTGAACAAGTAGCTGAATATGCAGCTTCCTCAGGTCTTGTTAAGGCATCTGATGTCTCCGTTGGTGTCATGACCAGGTCACGATATGTTATATTGCTTCCTATTCACATCAACCCGACAAAGTTTATCCGGGAAATCCCTTCAAGGGTTTGGGAAGAAGGCTACTCTTTCAGTCTTTGGGGTCCCTTAGATGATGCGAAGGTGGTGGTGCCGCGCTACAAGGTGATGTTGGATCTCGTAGGCATTCCCCTTGATCTATACAAAGAAAAGAATGTAATAAGGGCTACAAGTTCCATTGGTACGTATCTGGGCACGGTTGCTCAGGTCTTGGAAGGAGATGTTGCATGTTGGACAGTAGTGGTGGCCACTTCCAGTCTCTCATTAATACCCCATCAGGTGGCATATAGAATTGGGGGACTTGAGAGGCTAGTTGATGTTATACCAAGGGCATGTGTTCAGGGAGAAGTTTACAAGTCATGCGAACTACCTCAGCCAAAGCAGAAATTTAACCCACCGAGTGTTCGTCTGAATTCAACAAGCTCATCTAGCTCATTGAACTCATCGGATGGGAGCCCCAATGGAAGCATAGACGACCAGTTCATTGGCTCGAGGAAGGTTTTGGAGAAATTATGTCAAGATATTGAATTTGAGTCACTGCCGGCGGGGATACAGGCGGTGCTCCGAGGAGCTAAATCAATGGATGAGTGGCCGAGCACTCACATGGCAGGGATTCAGCAGAGCAATGTCACATATGATCCGGTTCTCACAGGCCATACTATGGCTGCCACAGAAAATCCAGACGCTGTAACCAAGCCAATTCAATTACCTGCGGCTGATCAGGGACCAAATTTGGAGGCAGATTTGTCTCCAACATTGAAGGCAGTAATGTGTGAAGAGGAGTTAATACCGATTCCTTTAATTGAGGGGTCAAATTCGGTAGTAAATCAGGAGATCCGGGAGGAGGTACTACAAACAATTACGTTAGTTGAGACACAGCCACAACAAATCATCTCGGTAGAAGATTCTCAGGTGATTGATATCCAGGTGCAATCAGTCCCCATTACTGCAGTATCCCCAAAAGGAAAGAATATTCGAATTACAGAAGTTTCCAACTTTCAGCCTAGAATCTTGCAGAAACCTCCAAATGGGGAAGCCAACGGACAGCAAGACAACAACTGTCCACCATCTGATCACCATCCTGAAACCACACAGTAGGAAAATGAAGCCCATGGGCCGCGAATTTTGGTTGAGCCTACTCGGCAAGAAAAGAAAAGGCTTTTACTAAAGTCCACAAAAATTAAAAGGAGATTAAGGGCTCAGAAAAAATCAAAGGGTGCTAAAAACGATTTGGCAGGGCCTAAGGCAACTTTAATAAATGAAGATGGCTTGATCCAAATTCAAGTGGACTTTCAACACTGCTCCAGGATCGCAGAGGCCACTGGCTTTCGAACTGCTCAAGTTACTCAGGCTCTGCAAGAGGAAAATGTTGAGAGAGAACATGTGCTTAGTGATCATGATCCTAACTATGTACCAGAAAATAGTACTTCGGTTTTTGATCCCCTTTCTGAAGAAGAACTTGACTCCGATATGAAGTAACAGTACCTGTCAGACACTATGATGTCAATGTGAAAAACGTTTTTAATGTTATACAAAAAAAATCAAGGTACTATCTTGGAATTGTCGGGGTTTGGGTAGTTTGGAGAAGTGTTTGGTAGTCAGGAATGTCCTCAGATCTTCTCGTTGTGATGTTGCTTGTCTACAAGAGATGAAACTAAGTAGTTTGGGGTGTGCACATGTCTCAGCAATGCTTCCATCTTTTTTTGAATCCCAGTGTGCATTCATTGATGCAATAGGATCGGCAGGGGGCTGTCTTATTGCATGGAAAAAAAGTTATAGCTTACTTTCCTCTTGGTCTACACCTCACTCAATCTCGGTATTGCTGCTCCAAGTTAACACTGGAAAATCATTTATAATAACGAATGTGTATGGCCTGAGCCGGGACGAACTTAAAATTGAATTCTTGCGGGAGACTAGAAGATTGGCTAGTAATATATCTAAACCTTGGATTATTATTGGTGATTTTAATCTCGTTCGATGGTTGGTGGATCGCACAGGGGATATGAGGGGGTTTGGTTTAATGAGTGAATTCAATGATCTTATAGCTGAACTTCAACTCATCGATGTGCCTATTAAAAATAGAAAATTCACTTGGAGTAATAAGAGGCATGCACCAACTATGTCGAAGCTGGACAGGGCCTTTGTCACGCAAGAATGGTCTGATAACTTCCCCTCTCTTTCACTCTCGGCCTTGGAGGTCATTGTGTTTGACCACGCACCGCTACTTCTCACATGCAAGCAACTTCAGACTAGCCGCAAGCAACACAAATTTGAAAATTTTTGGCTCTCTTTTCCCAGGTCAGAGAGGTTGTTAGAAGGCTGTGGCAGCTAGGTGACCAGCCAAGGTCGAATGCACATCTACTTTGTCAAAAAATAACCCTCATGCACCAGCAACTGCGAGTTTGGCACATGCAATCACATTCACAACTTGACAAGGACCTCATGCAGTGTAAAGAAAGCATTCTAGCCTTTGACCAATTGGAAGAGACTAGGCCGCTACTTCAACCAGAATTTGCCTCGAGACAGATGTGGCGTGAGAAAGCATACGTTCTTGCAAATATTATAGAAACTCGGTGGCGGCAAAGATCTAGGTGTCGATGGCTTTCGGAAGGTGACAACAACACAAAATTTTTCCACAACTATGATCAGCAAGGCATAGAATCAACACAGTTCACGCCATGACGGTGGATGGCCAGCAAGTTTCGAACCCAGCTCAGATTCGGTCCCTTTTTCTAGACCATATGAGATCAATTCTAGGTACGCAAGTTCAAGTTGAGGGTTTTGATCCTATGGTTTTGTACGGGTCTGACCCGAATTTACAAGCATTAGCTGACCCATTTACAGAACATGAGATTGAAAACACTGTGTTCCACTTAGCCAACAATCGGGCATCGAGTCCGGATGGTCTCCCTAGCGAGTTTGCGAAAACCTATTGGACTGAAATTAAAAAAGACATTATTGGCCTGGTTCATGATTTCTATAATGAGAATATAGATCTCACACCCTTGAATACAGCTAATATTGTAATGATCCCCAAAAAGCAAGATGCAACTGAACCCATGGATTTTAGACCGATAAGTGTTGTCCCTTAGGCACCACTAATTTCGAAAATAAAGAAATAATTGCAAATAAAATAAAATAGATGAGTTTAGAGAAAATTGACACAAGGAGTGATAACGGAGTTCGGCTTAAAATGCCTACGTCTCCGGGGCGTCGCAACCGCTTCTCGGTGCGCCTTTCTATTACCCAAAAGAGAAAGGTTACAACTTGTGAACCGGTGAGCCCTTACAACCAATGGGAAGTCACACGGCCAACTAGAATCGAGAACGAAGTCTCTAAGTTCGAAATCTCAAGATGAACGCTCAAGAGCTCACTCTAATCTAATCTAACTCAAGATTAGTGAAGTGGATTTGAGGTTGTTTTGAGGGATATTGAAGTTTTTGTTCTCACAACAATGGAGGAACTTGAGCTCACAGAAAATTAGCTTTTGAAATGATTAGGGTCGGCTGTGTTGTTTTGAGGAGAACCCTAAGGTTCTATTTATAGTGGCAGCTTTCAAACGAGTTTTCTGCCATAAAACGTCCCAACGTTTTGTAAAACGATAAAAACGTTTTAGTTCAACTTAGGTCAAAAATTCAAATTTCTGTGAGATTTGCTAAAACGTCTCAGACGGTTAACAAACGTCTCAGGACGTTTTCCTCTGGAGATTTATCGATCAAAATGCAATTTGAAGTCTGAGAATTTATTTAAATCGTCCAGACGTTTTGACAATCGTCTGGGACGTTTTAGAATGTTTTTCCAGCTTTTTAATCGATTAATCTCCAGATTTTTCACATAGAAAAACGTCTGAACGTTTTGTTAATCGTTCCAACGTTTTATCCCTGTTTTTCAACATCAAAGCTACTTTACCAATTATTAATTTACAGTTTAAATTCTTGATAAATAACTTGATGATTTCTTCAGTCCAAGTGCTCTAAATTGCAATTCCAATTTCCTTGAACCGGCATTCTTTCTAACATAGAGAAAAACATAAAATTCAATAATTGTATGTTTTGCAAATTAGTCAAATAGACTAAAAGAGAATTGCTTGAAACAACAATCTCCCCCTTTTGACGATTTGCAAAACATACAACGCAAGTAAGTGCATATATCGATTTTTCCAAAATTTCAATTTTCCAAATAATCGGTGTTTGCATGTCTTGCATTTTCTCTCCCTTTTTGAAAATCGACGAAAGGGAGATAAAATAACATCAAATAGCACAATTAAGAGTGCTCCCCCTCAAAATATGCACTCCCCCTCAATTTGAGAATATGTGACATAAATTTAGAAAATTAATCATGGAATCATGAAAGATGAACAATTTAGAAGTAAGCATGCAACCATACACCTAGCAAAGTAATAGAAGGTCAAGGCATACAACATAGAAATAGTAAAAGTTCATAGCACAACAAAAGATAACATAGCATTTTCTTTATGAGTTGTAATCAAACACACCTACAGGAGTATATATATTTGCAATTAACATATACTTTGTTGGAATCTCCCCCTTCCTTAATGATTTTTGGTTTTAGGTTGGGGAGATTTTAATTACAACTTTAAACTAATTTAGCTTTGGGAATCCAAACAACATTTGATTTGTTGCTTCCTTTCCTAAATCTACACTCTAATGAGGTGTGGCCAATTCTACAACAATAGTTACAAAATGTGACCGATTGCTTGACATTTGTTGAGCCATGCTTGAAGGTGCTTTGATATTTATCTTTCACTTCTTGAATTTGGTTCCTATGATTTGTAACTTTAGATGGATAAGACTTATTTTTGTTTGAGTCAAATTTGTTGTAATGTTGGGGAACATCTCTAGTCAAACCATTTCTTTGATTTTTGTTTTGTAAAGCATTTTTATTGTGAATTTCGTAAAACCATCCATCCGGTCCTTTGAAATAAGTTTTATTTGACCTTTTTGGAGTGAATGTGTTCCTATCATTATTTTGAAACTTGTTTTCATTTTTGTGGTTTTTGTTAGAAAATTTGTACTTGAATGCATAATTTTGAGACTTTTGGTTTTGTTTTGCATTTGTGGTTGGAGGAGTTGTCCCTTTATTTGACTCCTTTATCAAGGGTGTTTTACCATGTTTGGAATAAAATTGGTAATCTAAATACTCTTTGCGATTGAACTTGACTTTGTTTAAGTTTTAAGTAAGTTCCCCATTTTCTTTTGGGCTTTGTGAATAATTTGATTCAAATGAGGATTGACCCTTCTTGTATCCAATGCCCATTTTACCGATTTTTCGATTCAAATTGGCATTGATCAAATTTTCTACATAGTAGGGATCGAGACTAGTGACTTTTGAGAATTCACTAGGCGATCTTAAAGCCCTGTTTTCGGTCTCTAGAGTTTGGATTTTCACTTTTAAAATTTCTATATCCCCTATGTGTGATTGACAAGAATGTGATTTAAGTAATTCCAACTCTAAGTTTTTAATTTTTGATTCAAATTCAAGAAGTTGAGATTTCAATTTTTGTATGGTACCTTCCTTTTCAAGCATGGCCTTTTTAGATTCCTCAAGCAACCTAGGTGCATTATAATTAATTAGAGCCTCATCCATGAACATGCTTGTTTCATTTGTCTTTATATAGTTGTTATTTATGTCGATTTTGGATTCATCTTTCCTAACTTGGTAACTATTCAAATAGTAGTCGGGATTGGTCAAATCAATGGTAGACATGTACCGGTTAGGAGAAGAGATAAGATGTACCTTATTTAGGGAGTTTGTTACATCTTCTATAGATGCATCCTCTACCTCGATAATGGTGTTAGTTGAGGCTTTGATGGGATCAACCACTACATCAATGATGGAGCTTGTGGTGGCTTTGGTAGAATCCTCCGATTCCTTGTTGATACTTGGGTTGATGAGATTCTTGAGGAATTCGATGGTGATCTCATCGGTTATGTTTTTGTTTGCAATGATTGTATCCACGTCAATGGTTGCCGAATCTTCATTCACTATTGCCATCAAGGCAAGGTTGATCTCTTGTTCATCGCCTGATTCCGAGTCGGATTCTTCTCTACTACTTTCATCGGAATCGATGCAAAAAGAGGCTTGCATTGCCTTGGCTTTCTTCTTGCTTTTGTACCCTTCGTATTTTTGCTTAGGCCTTCGGTCATGTTGCCCTTCACTATCCTTGTTCTTCAAGTTGGGAAATATTTTGAAGCAAGTTTGGATGGTATGGCCTTCTCTTTCACATGCAAAACAAACTACCCGTTTGTTTCCTTCTTCACGTTCCTTGTTGTATTTTCGTTCGAAGTTAAGCATAGATTGAAACATTTTGGTTATGGTGGCGGTATCACAAGAGGTTTCATGTCCTAGTTGGTTCATGAATGAGTCACTTGATTGACGGTTGTTTGAGGAGCTTGGGTGGTTTCGGTGGTTTTGAGCCGGAAAAGCCACGGTTTTTGTTTTTGACTCTTGCTTGAGTTCACCGGCTTGTATGAGCTTTTCTTCAAAACTTCGGAAATGAGCATAGAGTTCATCCAGTGTGAATGATTTTTGTGTCCCATGAAGTGCTTCTAGGGCGCTTACCAATCCGTCCCACCTAGGCCTCCTAAGCATTACTCGAAGAAGCTTTCCTACAATTTTATCGTTAGAAAGTGGTTCTTCTAGTTCAATGAATTCATTTTGAATATGCATAAGTCTATTATACATATCCTCTACATTTTCACCATTTTCAATTTTGAAAGTTTCAAATTTGGTGTCTAGACCGGCTATTTTGGTTCGTTTGATTTGGGTGTTACCTTCGTATCGGTCAACAAGAGCATCCCACATTTCTTTTGCATTGGTTGTGTTACCAAAGATCAATGCAACCGATTCACTTACCGCATTATATATTGCATTAACGGCAAGATTATTTATTTTCTTTAATTCGGTAGATGCTGGTGTTTCAACCTTGGTATCACTTTCGGTAGAATTGTTGTATTTTGGTTTATAGCCATTCTCAATGACATCCCAAACTTCAAGGATGTTAAGATAATTCATCATTGTCCTTTTCCAATGACTGAAATTTTTGGTTGTGCTACCGAAAATTTGAGGTTCTTTCACATGTCTTATGGGTGCCATTTCTAGATCGGTAAACTCGAATTAAGTGAGTCTTAATTTGAGTAACGCGCTCTGATACCACTTTGTTGTCCCTTAGGCACCACTAATTTCGAAAATAAAGAAATAATTGCAAATAAAATAAAATAGATGAGTTTAGAGAAAATTGACACAAGGAGTGATAACGGAGTTCGGCTTAAAATGCCTACGTCTCCGGGGCGTCGCAACCGCTTCTCGGTGCGCCTTTCTATTACCCAAAAGAGAAAGGTTACAACTTGTGAACCGGTGAGCCCTTACAACCAATGGGAAGTCACACGGCCAACTAGAATCGAGAACGAAGTCTCTAAGTTCGAAATCTCAAGATGAACGTTCAAGAGCTCACTCTAATCTAATCTAACTCAAGATTAGTGAAGTGGATTTGAGGTTGTTTTGAGGGATATTGAAGTTTTTGTTCTCACAACAATGGAGGAACTTGAGCTCACAGAAAATTAGCTTTTGAAATGATTAGGGTCGGCTGTGTTGTTTTGAGGAGAACCCTAAGGTTCTATTTATAGTGGCAGCTTTCAAACGAGTTTTCTGCCATAAAACGTCCCAACGTTTTGTAAAATGATGAAAACGTTTTAGTTCAACTTAGGTCAAAAATTCAAATTTCTGTGAGATTTGCTAAAACGTCTCAGACGGTTAACAAACGTCTCAGGACGTTTTCCTCTGGAGATTTATCGATCAAAATGCAATTTGAAGTCTGAGAATTTATTTAAATCGTCCAGACGTTTTGACAATCGTCTGGGACGTTTTAGAATGTTTTTCCAGCTTTTTAATCGATTAATCTCCAGATTTTTCACATAGAAAAACGTCTGAACGTTTTGTTAATCGTTCCAACGTTTTATCCCTGTTTTTCAACATCAAAGCTACTTTACCAATTATTAATTTACAGTTTAAATTCTTGATAAATAACTTGATGATTTCTTCAGTCCAAGTGCTCTAAATTGCAATTCCAATTTCCTTGAACCGGCATTCTTTCTAACATAGAGAAAAACATAAAATTCAATAATTGTATGTTTTGCAAATTAGTCAAATAGACTAAAAGAGAATTGCTTGAAACAACAATTAATTGTATAGTAACTTGTATAATTATTGCCGAGGTCAATAGTAATGTAATGACCACATAAGCATGGTAATGTTGCCAACTTGTATAATTATCTCCGGGTGCTTCAGCAGAGTTGTCCCCAATATCGCGTCAATCTTTTCGCCCAGGTAGGGGCAAGAATCTTTTTGGTATGTCTCCTCTTCACCCTGATGCCTTGCCAGAGGATTGTGAGGAGTAGTATGGCGAAGGGAATGATGAAAATGTTGAAGGTTCGCCTCGTGGTGAACTCATAGTGGTCCAGGCGGGGACATCGCACGGATCCTCGAAGCCTAGAAAGAAAAAGGCAAAGAAAGAGGTCGTGCCCCGAGATGGTCATGGGGATGACTTAATATTTCCGGTATCTGCCGGTATCTCTCCGAAAGCGGTCGTCCGATGTAAAGCGTATGCTGACGCGTTTTATGAGGATCTCGTGGACGAGGCTTACAGAGAAGAGTATCCGCGACATGCGCTTAAACTGAAAGCTCCAAGTGTAAATGATCGAGCGCATGATTCAAGTCTGGGGATGTGCATATATTGGAAGATGCCGAAATGCGGTTTCAAAATCAGGGTATCCAAGTTTGTACGCGAGATATTACGACATCTCGACGTTGACCCTGCACAGTTAACCGCACCTCCATGGTGCTATATTATGAGTTTTAAGTACCTGTTTGATTATATGCCCGAGTTAAAGCTATATTTCCCAAGTGTAGGGTTGTTCTTTCATTATTTCTAATGATAGGGCCATGTTCCACAGGCCCTTTTACTTGTTCCAAACTGGGCCATGAAAGACTGGGATTCGGACCTTTACAAGGCCAACCCGACGTCATATGAAAAAGCCCAAAGATCCACTAAACCGAGGCCCAACTCGATATACGGGATAGCCGTGGAAACGGCTAGCTTAATGCCCACGTCCCAGAAACGGCTGGTTTAATGCCCACGTCCCAATAACGGACGACATAACTGCCCACGTTCCCCCATAAACGCCCGAGATGGCGGTTATGGCTGGACTATATAAGGCAGGAAGCCCCAGGAAACAGGGGACGCAACTTTTAACCAAGAGAGAGATCATACAGGTCAGAGTCCGAATCTCTCACAATCCACCCCGAGTTCCTAACTCGATCTTTACTTCGGCCTGCCATCTTTTGGCAGAGCGAACCCAACTCAGTCCAATCTCCCATACGGCCTCATCTCCCGAGATAGGACGTATCAACCACCGTGGGGCCACGCCTCGCTCACTCCGAGAATTAGATGGCACATCCAAACACATCAATCCCGCTCCCGCCTGGGGTGACAACCCCGCCAGGAGTACCGATCACACCACCTTCTTTGGTAACCCCGCCTACGGGAAACATCTCCCACAGTCAGCCTCCTGGGGCGAGGCCAAGCAACTCGAGGATACGACCCCATGGTCCCCAACCTGCACCGTCCCACCACACGGGACCCGACATCGCTAACCGACCTCCATTCAACGAAGGAAACACAACTAGACCCCTTTACACCGAGCACAACCCGGTAACTGGTACATACCAGATACCCTACATACCATATTACCCTCAGCAAACGCCGTTGTATCACTACGGCGCGGCCGCTTACACCCCTTACACATCAACGGGTCCCCAGTATCCCTACATAACACCCTCTGGGCAATGAGGCCCAGGAGGCACTCACGGGGTGTACCCCATGACAGGTCCAATACCGTGTTCTCAGCAAGCACCACCGCGACCTGCACATCAGACCTTACCAACCACCGCACCTATACCCCGACCTCTGTCCGCAAATCGTATCCACAGCCGACCAGCAAATGTTTCACCACGAAATTTGAACAGAGAATTCGTGCAGGTCCGAACTGGTGAGGAGACGGACACACCTATCCCACCAGAACCACAGGTCCAATCCGAACGTAGGGACCATAATGCTTTGCCAACAAGAGTCCATCCCGACGAAGGACGACGGCCGGAAGGGCAAGATGAGAATAGGGGACCTGATCCCGAGAGGGAGCCCAATGCTGGAGGTCCTGTATTCCACCACTATAACGAACAAGAATCAGCCAATCATGGCAGAGGACCCAGACCATCTCGCCGAGAACAATCTCGCTCCCACAGGGAACGCGAACGAAGTCCACCCCGAGGTCGGGATAGGACTCGCCGGGATGATCGAAGAAGGAATCGACGATCACCTACCCCTCCTCGAGGCATTAACATGGCTCAAGTCGAAGAACTGATCCAAACCAGACTTGCGGCCAAACTAGCCGAACTCGAATCCCAAAAGACAGGCACCTACTCTCGGCCTATGGGAATCGAGGATGGTCCCCTGTCCAGAGACATTTACCGCCAGTCAATGACGGACTTTAAGTATCCGACAACCCTCCCAAGCTTTCGGGGTAGTGGCGACACACAGGATCCGCACAACTTTGTGTACAGATTCCTTGAACGACTCCGTCTCCTTGGAGCCACCGATGCCATCATGTGCCGTGTCTTCACCACTTGCTTAATTGGGGAAGCATGGGATTGGTACATGACATTACCCCGGAGGTCCATTAACAAATTTGAGGACTTCGCGAAACTATTCCTAGAGAGGTATACGATTATCAAGCCGCCGCCAGCCACATGCGAGATGCTCCTAGACATTGTCCAGGGACTGCGCGAAAGAACAGGTGCGTTTGTTAACCGTTTCATAGAGGCATCTCGGAAAATTCAGAACCTCAATGACGAATTCACCTTAGCCGCCATCAAGAAAGGGCTCCGTAAAGGGGGTCCGGGCACTTTGCGTTATGAAGCCCACATGAAAAAAATGACCACTCTGAGGGAGTTTGTCACCTTCGCGGAGGGTTACATCCGTGCCGAGGATGATAACGGGAGTCCCACGAGACCTCGGTCTCGGTCTCCCCGATATTTAACGAACAAACAACCAGCTCAGGACAGGTTTCGCAACCACAGAGAACCTCGGAGAAACCTACCCAACCGTCCGACCGAGCAAGACCACAAAACTGGCACCGAGGGATACTGCCAACACTTTGTGAGATATGCACCTCTCACCAAGAAGCGACATGAGATGTACAACATCATAGAGGGCATGTTCGACCTCCCTCCACCATTGCCTGAAGGCATTTTCACGGTACAAGATAACTCTCAGAAGTGTGAGTACCATGGATTCAATGGGCACTCCACTGCGGATTGCCTTCAACTCAAAGACATCCTGGAGAGACTAGCCCGCGAGGGTAAGCTGATCGAGTTCATCAATCCCGATTTCTTCAGAAAGTTCTCCAGAAAGTACAACGGAAAAGGTAAGGTTTTTAAGAAACCTATTCCTTACAGGACTGATTATACGGGACCCCGAGTTGGTGAGGCCGGTTCTCACACCCGGGATGGTCCCGAGACTAGACGCCAAGAACGACAGAGCAGCCCTGTCATTAACGTGATCAGTGGTGGCCATCGCGGGACCATCAGAAGAATATTACCTCGCGATAATCGAAAACCGTACCCCACTGTTCTACAGATTGAAACCGACAAAAAACGACCTCGGGTCGAGGAAGCAATATCGTTCTCCGAGAAGGACCTAGGTGAGATTTCCAGCCCACACGATGACCCCGTGGTATTGAATCTCAAAATCAATACTCACAGGGTTAAGAGGGTGTTAGTTGATACGGGAAGTTCAGCAGACATCCTATACCTATCGGCCTTCACACAAATGGGCCTCAACATTCGCGCCCTCCAACAACATATTTCACCCTTGATAGGTTTCACGGGCGATGCCCTTCAACCTCGGGGAATGATGCCGCTCAAAGTGACATTCGGCACATTTCCTCGAACAGTAGAAGTCATGGTGGACTTCCTCATCGTCAATGCTCCTTCTGCGTACAATGCAATCCTAGGAAGAGCAACCTTGAACAAAATAGGCGCCGTCATTTCCCCTTCACACCTGAAAATCAAATTCCACACTGATAACGACATAGGGGAAGAAAGCGGCCAACAACAGGTGGCCCGAGAATGCTACATGACGTCTGTTCAAGGTCAAGGAGACTCTGTCCACCAGGTCGATCAATCCGACGCCAAAACCAACCAACAGCGGTTGCGTTCGAGCACTGACTTTCTACCTCCAAACACCGACCTGGCACTAGATCCGGTAGATAAAGCTGAGGCAAAAACTTCCCTTGAACCCGCGGATGAAGTCGAACAACTCGTTTTAGGTGAGGGCAAGACGCTCAATATTGGAAGAGCAGTACAGGGGGAAGCAAAGGAGGAATTGGTCAAGTTTCTCCGAGAAAACCAGTCCGTTTTTACTTGGACCGCAGCCGACATGCCAGGCATTCCGAGATCAATAGCGGAACACCGCTTACATATTAAGTCAGGATCAAAACTAGTTAGGCAACGGAAACGTAACATGGGAGAAGAACGGCAGCAGGCCGTGAAACGCGAGGTACAGAAGCTTCTCGATGCCGGTTTTATCCGGAATGTCGAATGTCCTGAATGGACAGCCAATCCCGTGCTTGTCAAGAAGTCCAATGGCGACTGGCGTATGTGTATCGATTATACTGACCTCAACAAAGCATGCCCCATGGATCCGTTCCCTTTGCCCAAAATCGACCAATTGGTCGACTCCACCTCGGGTCATGCCTACCTCAGCTTCATGGATGCATTCTCCGGGTATAACCAAATCCGGATGAGCCAAGATGATGAGGAGAAAACTGCTTTCACAACTAACTCAGGGCTATACTGCTACCGTGTCATGCCTTTCGGGTTGCGCAACGCCGGAGCCACTTTCCAGCGCATGGTCAACACTGTGTTTCATGGGCAGATTGGACGAAACGTAGAGGCATACGTGGATGACCTACTTGTTAAGAGTATGTCCGACCTCGACCATATCCTAGATCTTCGAGAAACCTTTGCGACACTAAACTCAGCCAACATGAAACTCAATCCAAATAAGAGTTTCTTCGGCTTGACTGGTGGCAAGTTCCTTGGCTTTATGGTTTCCATGCGAGGCATTGAGATCCATCCCTCAAAATCACAAGCCATCCTCGATATGAAGCCACCACGAAACCTCAAAGAGTTGCAATCTCTCACAGGCAAGTTGGCCGCCCTCAATAGATTTATTGCGAGATCTGGGGACGTATGTTTCCCTTTCTTCAAAGCCATGCGCAAATCCGCAAAGTTTGAATGGACGGAGGAGTGTGCAACAGCCTTCGAGAAAATTAAAGCTTATCTCGCTAATCCACCATGTCTCAGCAGACCAACCACGGGCGATGTTCTTGTAATGTACCTGGCAACCTCGGGTCACGCGGTCAGTGCCGCCCTTGTCCGGGAAGAAGGACGAGACCAGAAGCCGATATATTTTGTCTCCCATGTACTTCGGGATGCGGAGACAAGATATTCCCAGATTGAGAAGGCAGCATATGCTCTCGTCATTGCCGCTAGAAAACTGAGGCCCTATTTTCAGTCTCACTCCATTAAAGTATACACCGGAATCCCGCTCAAAAAGGCATTCTCGAATTTCGATTCATCCGGGCGATTGCTAGCTTGGGCGCTTGAGTTGTCTGAATTTGACGTTTCCTTCCACCCACAAAATGCTCTGAAATCGCAAATCTTCGCTGATTTTATCGCCGAGTATTCCGGCGTTCCTCCCGAGTCCGAAGGACGATGGACTATCCATGTCGATGGCGCCTCTTCATTACAGGGGGCTGGAGCCGGGGTATCCCTGACAGGTCCCCACGGGGAAACCTTGAATTATGCTCTCCATTTTCAATTCCCAGTAACAAACAACACCGCGGAATATGAAGCCATGATAGCAGGCCTTAAACTAGCTAAAGAATTGGGCGCCCGCGAGGTCCATCTTCGTAGTGACTCCGAGTTAGCGGTCAAACAGATAAACGATGAATGCCGAGTTATGGACGAGAAGTTGCGGAAGTACCGACAGCAGTTTCACTTGCTCAAAAGCCATTTCGACGAGGTTGATATCCAGCATGTCTCGCGCAACAAGAACTGCCAAGCCGATGCTTTATCCAAACTTGGCGCCGCGGGCAACCTTGACAAAGATCGGCCCGTGATTGTTATGGATGTTCCGGAATCTAGCATCAACCTCGATACTGTAACCGTACTCGCCATCGGTGAACCCAGTGAATCCTGGTTCACCCCGATGTGGAATTTCCTTAACACCGGGGTTCTCCCCACAGATCAGTTGGAAGCCCGACGTTTGAAAAGGATCGCACCGATGTACTCTGTATTCAACAATCAACTCTACAAACGGGGGTACGTGCGTCCTTGGCTTAAATGCATCAATGAGGAGATGGCCTCCAAAATGCTATCTGAGGTACATGAGGGCATCTGCGGAAGCCACCAGGGTGCGAAAACTCTTGCCAAACGAATCCTCAGAGCCGGCTTTTACTGGCCAACCATGCAACATGATGCGGCAAACCTAGTCCGCAAATGCGAGCGATGCCAATACCACAGCAAGTTGAGCAATATCCCGGCTTACGATCAGATATCCATCTCGGGAGCTTGGCCTTTTGACTTATGGGGAATAGACATAGTCGGGCCATTTCCCAAAGCTGTTGGACAGCGCCGTTGGATTATTGTAGCTGTCGAGTATTTTACTAAGTGGGTCGAAGCCGAGGCATTATCCACTATCACTGCCGCAACAGCAGAGAAGTTTATCTGGCGGAACATCATTTGTCGTTTTGGCATACCACATGCTCTCATCTCGGACAATGGTACGCAGTTCAACGCAGCACGCACCATGACTTTTCTCTCCAACCTGGGCATTCAGAACAACTTTACCTCGGTCAGTCACCCTGCTAGCAATGGCTTAGCCGAGGTCACAAACCGCACTATTCTGGATGGCCTCAAGAAGAAAGTTGCCGAAAACAGAAAGAATTGGCCTGACATACTTGATGGAATTCTATGGGCCTACCGCACTACACCGCAAACTCCGTATTCTCTGGTGTTCGGCATGGAAGCAGTCACTCCAATCGAAATGATGGAACCATCTCTCCGTACTTTCACATATTCCACTGACAACAACCACGACGCACGCACCGCGGAACTCGACCTCATCACAGAAGGTCGGGAGAAGGCCCGCATCCGCACAATGGAGTACCAACGCAGGGTTAAACGTGCATTTGACAAACACGTGGTACCCCGGGAATTCCAGCCGGGCGATTTGGTACTCAAAACTGTGGAAGCGACTGGCAAACATGTCAGCAAACTTGCTCCTCAATGGGAAGGTCCCTTTAAGATCATTCGCCCGCGAGGTAAAGGCGCTTATGAATTGGAAGACCCGAGTGGTTTCATACTAACTCGTCCATGGAACACTTGCCATCTCCGTAGGAAGGCCGATGTCGAGCGTCAGGATAACGAGAAGAAAGCAAAGCGTTATAAACGCTGATAGGTCTAAATTATATACACATTCGATCTAGTTTTTATCACATAATAACACCAAATATCTTATATTTTAGTAGAGAATAGAATGAAATATATCCAAGAATCAAGTTACTGCCAAAGTCTATTTAAGTTACAGGAAATGGAGCAAATTGTAGATCTTCTCGCAAGCTTTCCGAAAAGTGGTAGAACACTAAAAACGGAGTTACGGATCATGAGTTATGCCCGTTTGAAGTTTGGAGCAAAACAGGAGAAACCGAGCCCAGTGCGGACGCACTGACCCAGAGTGCGGACGCACTGACACAGAAAACAGAAAATCCGAGCGCAGTGCGGACGCACTCGGGCCGCACCACCCGCACTCAGCCGACATACAGTTCGTATTTTGGTTATATCTTGGTCATACGAACTCCGATTTGGGTGATTCAAAGCTTGACGGAACCAGGACAAAGAGATCTACAACTTTCATGAAGGAACAAAGTCCAAATTCGGAATATATAATTCTGTACATCCGTATCAATGGCCGCATCAGCCTGAAAAACTGCTAAATATGGAAAGTTAGTGGGCTTAGTGGGTGCCAAAATTAGAATAACTTGGTCTCCAAGTTCAGAATCACAGAATTAGAAATATAGAAGTTAGTAGACTTAGTGGGCGCCGAAAATAAAACGACTTGATCTCCAAGTTCAGAAAACGTTATATAAGGCTAAGGAGACCACATGAGAAAGGATCCATTATTGTACATCATCCATTATTATATCCACTTTTCACAAATTGAGAGAGAGAGATCCTGCAGAAATTCTAGAAGGTTTTCCAAGGAAGGAGAAGAAGAAGATTCAAGCAAGGAGTCGGCAAGATCGAGGTTTTAGATCTAAGAAAGGGTGTAATCATTTCTTTATCTTATTTCTTATTATTTTTGCCAATCTTTGTTATGGATCTCTCCAAGAGAGAGTAGTTATCTTTCTAGGGGTTTAGGTCAATGCATGAACTTGTTTAATTCTAGATTATTCGGATATTTGTTTTTATTATGATTGTGTTATCGGATTTGATTGTTAATTTCTGTGATTTATTCTTTATGAATTTCATTAGTACTCGTTCCTTTGAGTTCACCTGGTTAGGGTTTATTGAATTGAAGTAGTTTTGAAATCGCGTTGATCGTGTTTTTCCGCTTTAAATTTATTAAATTCCGGCATTGGTCATGAGGAGACTACTAATTGAAACCATAAAGACACACCTTAGGGTTGGGTTAGAAGCGACCGTACTTTGATATCCAATCCGGAACTATAGAAATTAAGGTTAGGATTTTGGTGAAGGACCGAAAGGCGAAGGCAAATCCTAATTAGGACACCTTAGAACAAATATCGATATATGCTTTGAAGCATGAGATTAAATATCCCTCTAGGTTAGTGACAGTCCTAGAATTCGAGGCACATTAATCCATAAAGCGCAAAGTATTTGTATTAATATTTGTTCCAAAGGCTAACATAGGTTAGAAACCTCATCAAATCAAACATGAATTTAAACAAACCGAATAAATAGAATTAGCAAGGGATTGTAGACCGAATACCCCTAGATCTCCTTAAACTTGAAAACAAACCAATCTTTCTTTCCTTTATTTTATTTACATTTATTGTTTGAAACTCCTCTTTTTCGGGTATTGAACCCAACTTTAGGATTTTAAGAACAAACCCCCCCCACTTTACTTTTATTGTTTTGTTTTAGAAGTAGTTTTCTTTATTAAAAATTGGTATTTCCCTATCTCCCTGCGGATCGACACCTAAATACTACAATCGATAGGTTGTGCGCTTGCAACTAACCTATTCATTGAGTACGAAGGTTTTATAAATATTAAAGGCAAAAGAGTACAAAATTAATATATCTAAAATACTCAACAAACGCAAAGCCGAAAAGTATAAAGAGGAGATCGAGGATCTGAAATCCAAGCTCGAGGTCCAAACCAAGGAGTTGGAAGAGGCGAGATCCGAGAATGCCCATATACGAGATGAAGCACGGGACTTGCCAAGAAAACACCTCAGCAAATTCTTAGGCAGCCATGCCTTCGCACAAGCCGTTCCGTGTGCGGTAAAAGATATGATGACGCATACCGTATATAGTTATCTTAAAATGATGAGGGGTTTTTATCCGTTTAAACCCGAGCATGTCGGGTTTACGGCAGTGGAGCTGGAAAATCTCGTGATCAGGGATCTGTCTAGCTATGGTTGGGACGAAGAGAAGGATGTACTACTGAACCCGGATGGCTCTCTATTCAAGGAGGAACTCCAACTCGAGAATCATCCTTCAGCGGGCATTGTTCACCCTTGGCCTAAAGACAAATGGCCTGAACATCTCGATCTTCCTGATGTTGCCCCTGAAGCGGAACTTGAAAATCTTCCTTCTGATGCTTCGTCCGAGGGGGGAGAGGATGATACCGAGATAGGGGATGTCGAAGAATATGTCGAGGTGGAGGTTGCCGATGAGGAACAAGAAGATGAAGGAAATACTTCTCGTCGTAATGAAGGAAATACCGCTCCCTCAGAGGCGAAGCTCCTTACTCCTTGTAAGTAAGGTCTATAATCGCAATCACCGAGATGTTGGATTTATGCCTGTCCGTACTAATCGTTCTGTTTTGTTTGTAGGAAGGACCATGTCGTGCTTCGGAAGCAACGCCGGCTTATGTAATATATTTGTACCCCGAGATGTGGGGGATTTAAAGCTGTTGTATTGTGCACTATTTTTATTTACACCCCCGAGATGTGTTCCATGGACGAGTTAGTATGAAACCACTCGGGTCTTCCAATTCATAAGCGCCTTTACCTCGCGGGCGAATGATCTTAAAGGGACCTTCCCATTGAGGAGCAAGTTTGCTGACATGTTTGCCAGTCGCTTCCACAGTTTTGAGTACCAAATCGCCCGGCTGGAATTTTCGGGGTACCACGTGTTTGTCAAATGCACGTTTAACCCTGCGTTGGTACTCCATTGTGCGGATGCGGGCCTTCTCCCGACCTTCTGTGATGAGGTCGAGTTCCGCGGTGCGTGCGTCGTGGTTGTTGTCAGTGGAATATGTGAAAGTACGGAGAGATGGTTCCATCATTTCGATTGGAGTGACTGCTTCCATGCCGAACACCAGAGAATACGGAGTTTGCGGTGTAGTGCGGTAGGCCCATAGAATTCCATCAAGTATGTCAGGCCAATTCTTTCTGTTTTCGGCAACTTTCTTCTTGAGGCCATCCAGAATAGTGCGGTTTGTGACCTCGGCTAAGCCATTGCTAGCAGGGTGACTGACCGAGGTAAAGTTGTTCTGAATGCCCAGGTTGGAGAGAAAAGTCATGGTGCGTGCTGCGTTGAACTGCGTACCATTGTCCGAGATGAGAGCATGTGGTATGCCAAAACGACAAATGATGTTCCGCCAGATAAACTTCTCTGCTGTTGCGGCAGTGATAGTGGATAATGCCTCGGCTTCGACCCACTTAGTAAAATACTCGACAGCTACAATAATCCAACGGCGCTGTCCAACAGCTTTGGGAAATGGCCCGACTATGTCTATTCCCCATAAGTCAAAAGGCCAAGCTCCCGAGATGGATATCTGATCGTAAGCCGGGATATTGCTCAACTTGCTGTGGTATTGGCATCGCTCGCATTTGCGGACTAGGTTTGCCGCATCATGTTGCATGGTTGGCCAGTAAAAGCCGGCTCTGAGGATTCGTTTGGCAAGAGTTTTCGCACCCTGGTGGCTTCCGCAGATGCCCTCATGTACCTCAGATAGCATTTTGGAGGCCATCTCCTCATTGATGCATTTAAGCCAAGGACGCACGTACCCCCGTTTGTAGAGTTGATTGTTGAATACAGAGTACATCGGTGCGATCCTTTTCAAACGTCGGGCTTCCAACTGATCTGTGGGGAGAACCCCGGTGTTAAGGAAATTCCACATCGGGGTGAACCAGGATTCACTGGGTTCACCGATGGCGAGTACGGTTACAGTATCGAGGTTGATGCTAGATTCCGGAACATCCATAACAATCACGGGCCGATCTTTGTCAAGGTTGCCCGCGGCGCCAAGTTTGGATAAAGCATCGGCTTGGCAGTTCTTGTTGCGCGAGACATGCTGGATATCAACCTCGTCGAAATGGCTTTTGAGCAAGTGAAACTGCTGTCGGTACTTCCGCAACTTCTCGTCCATAACTCGGCATTCATCGTTTATCTGTTTGACCGCTAACTCGGAGTCACTACGAAGATGGACCTCGCGGGCGCCCAATTCTTTAGCTAGTTTAAGGCCTGCTATCATGGCTTCATATTCCGCGGTGTTGTTTGTTACTGGGAATTGAAAATGGAGAGCATAATTCAAGGTTTCCCCGTGGGGACCTGTCAGGGATACCCCGGCTCCAGCCCCCTGTAATGAAGAGGCGCCATCGACATGGATAGTCCATCGTCCTTCGGACTCGGGAGGAACGCCGGAATACTCGGCGATAAAATCAGCGAAGATTTGCGATTTCAGAGCATTTTGTGGGTGGAAGGAAACGTCAAATTCAGACAACTCAAGCGCCCAAGCTAGCAATCGCCCGGATGAATCGAAATTCGAGAATGCCTTTTTGAGCGGGATTCCGGTGTATACTTTAATGGAGTGAGACTGAAAATAGGGCCTCAGTTTTCTAGCGGCAATGACGAGAGCATATGCTGCCTTCTCAATCTGGGAATATCTTGTCTCCGCATCCCGAAGTACATGGGAGACAAAATATATCGGCTTCTGGTCTCGTCCTTCTTCCCGGACAAGGGCGGCACTGACCGCGTGACCCGAGGTTGCCAGGTACATTACAAGAACATCGCCCGTGGTTGGTCTGCTGAGACATGGTGGATTAGCGAGATAAGCTTTAATTTTCTCGAAGGCTGTTGCACACTCCTCCGTCCATTCAAACTTTGCGGATTTGCGCATGGCTTTGAAGAAAGGGAAACATACGTCCCCAGATCTCGCAATAAATCTATTGAGGGCGGCCAACTTGCCTGTGAGAGATTGCAACTCTTTGAGGTTTCGTGGTGGCTTCATATCGAGGATGGCTTGTGATTTTGAGGGATGGATCTCAATGCCTCGCATGGAAACCATAAAGCCAAGGAACTTGCCACCAGTCAAGCCGAAGAAACTCTTATTTGGATTGAGTTTCATGTTGGCTGAGTTTAGTGTCGCAAAGGTTTCTCGAAGATCTAGGATATGGTCGAGGTCGGACATACTCTTAACAAGTAGGTCATCCACGTATGCCTCTACGTTTCGTCCAATCTGCCCATGAAACACAGTGTTGACCATGCGCTGGAAAGTGGCTCCGGCGTTGCGCAACCCGAAAGGCATGACACGGTAGCAGTATAGCCCTGAGTTAGTTGTGAAAGCAGTTTTCTCCTCATCATCTTGGCTCATCCGGATTTGGTTATACCCGGAGAATGCATCCATGAAGCTGAGGTAGGCATGACCCGAGGTGGAGTCGACCAATTGGTCGATTTTGGGCAAAGGGAACGGATCCATGGGGCATGCTTTGTTGAGGTCAGTATAATCGATACACATACGCCAGTCGCCATTGGACTTCTTGACAAGCACGGGATTGGCTGTCCATTCAGGACATTCGACATTCCGGATAAAACCGGCATCGAGAAGCTTCTGTACCTCGCGTTTCACGGCCTGCTGCCGTTCTTCTCCCATGTTACGTTTCCGTTGCCTAACTGGTTTTGATCCTGACTTAATATGTAAGCGGTGTTCCGCTATTGATCTCGGAATGCCTGGCATGTCGGCTGCGGTCCAAGTAAAAACGGACTGGTTTTCTCGGAGAAACCTGACCAATTCCTCCTTTGCTTCCCCCTGTACTGCTCTTCCAATATTGAGCGTCTTGCCCTCACCTAAAACGAGTTGTTCGACTTCATCCGCGGGTTCAAGGGAAGTTTTTGCCTCAGCTTTATCTACCGGATCTAGTGCCAGGTCGGTGTTTGGAGGTAGAAAGTCAGTGCTCGAACGCAACCGCTGTTGGTTGGTTTTGGCGTCGGATTGATCGACCTGGTGGACAGAGTCTCCTTGACCTTGAACAGACGTCATGTAGCATTCTCGGGCCACCTGTTGTTGGCCGCTTTCTTCCCCTATGTCGTTATCAGTGTGGAATTTGATTTTCAGGTGTGAAGGGGAAATGACGGCGCCTATTTTGTTCAAGGTTGCTCTTCCTAGGATTGCATTGTACGCAGAAGGAGCATTGACGATGAGGAAGTCCACCATGACTTCTACTGTTCGAGGAAATGTGCCGAATGTCACTTTGAGCGGCATCATTCCCCGAGGTTGAAGGGCATCGCCCGTGAAACCTATCAAGGGTGAAATATGTTGTTGGAGGGCGCGAATGTTGAGGCCCATTTGTGTGAAGGCCGATAGGTATAGGATGTCTGCTGAACTTCCCGTATCAACTAACACCCTCTTAACCCTGTGAGTATTGATTTTGAGATTCAATACCACGGGGTCATCGTGTGGGCTGGAAATCTCACCTAGGTCCTTCTCGGAGAACGATATTGCTTCCTCGACCCGAGGTCGTTTTTTGTCGGTTTCAATCTGTAGAACAGTGGGGTACGGTTTTCGATTATCACGAGGTAATATTCTTCTGATGGTCCCGCGATGGCCACCACTGATCACGTTAATGACAGGGCTGCTCTGTCGTTCTTGGCGTCTAGTCTCGGGACCATCCCGGGTGTGAGAACCGGCCTCACCAACTCGGGGTCCCGTATAATCAGTCCTGTAAGGAATAGGTTTCTTAAAAACCTTACCTTTTCCGTTGTACTTTCTGGAGAACTTTCTGAAGAAATCGGGATTGATGAACTCGATCAGCTTACCCTCGCGGGCTAGTCTCTCCAGGATGTCTTTGAGTTGAAGGCAATCCGCAGTGGAGTGCCCATTGAATCCATGGTACTCACACTTCTGAGAGTTATCTTGTACCGTGAAAATGCCTTCAGGCAATGGTGGAGGGAGGTCGAACATGCCCTCTATGATGTTGTACATCTCATGTCGCTTCTTGGTGAGAGGTGCATATCTCACAAAGTGTTGGCGGTATCCCTCGGTGCCAGTTTTGTGGTCTTGCTCGGTCGGACGGTTGGGTAGGTTTCTCCGAGGTTCTCTGTGGTTGCGAAACCTGTCCTGAGCTGGTTGTTTGTTCGTTAAATGTCGGGGAGACCGAGACCGAGGTCTCGTGGGACTCCCGTTATCATCCTCGGCACGGATGTAACCCTCCGCGAAGGTGACAAACTCCCTCAGAGTGGTCATTTTTTTCATGTGGGCTTCATAACGCAAAGTGCCCGGACCCCCTTTACGGAGCCCTTTCTTGATGGCGGCTAAGGTGAATTCGTCATTGAGGTTCTGAATTTTCCGAGATGCCTCTATGAAACGGTTAACAAACGCACCTGTTCTTTCGCGCAGTCCCTGGACAATGTCTAGGAGCATCTCGCATGTGGCTGGCGGCGGCTTGATAATCGTATACCTCTCTAGGAATAGTTTCGCGAAGTCCTCAAATTTGTTAATGGACCTCCGGGGTAATGTCATGTACCAATCCCATGCTTCCCCAATTAAGCAAGTGGTGAAGACACGGCACATGATGGCATCGGTGGCTCCAAGGAGACGGAGTCGTTCAAGGAATCTGTACACAAAGTTGTGCGGATCCTGTGTGTCGCCACTACCCCGAAAGCTTGGGAGGGTTGTCGGATACTTAAAGTCCGTCATTGACTGGCGGTAAATGTCTCTGGACAGGGGACCATCCTCGATTCCCATAGGCCGAGAGTAGGTGCCTGTCTTTTGGGATTCGAGTTCGGCTAGTTTGGCCGCAAGTCTGGTTTGGATCAGTTCTTCGACTTGAGCCATGTTAATGCCTCGAGGAGGGGTAGGTGATCGTCGATTCCTTCTTCGATCATCCCGGCGAGTCCTATCCCGACCTCGGGGTGGACTTCGTTCGCGTTCCCTGTGGGAGCGAGATTGTTCTCGGCGAGATGGTCTGGGTCCTCTGCCATGATTGGCTGATTCTTGTTCGTTATAGTGGTGGACTGCAGGACCTCCAGCATTGGGCTCCCTCTCGGGATCAGGTCCCCTATTCTCATCTTGCCCTTCCGGCCGTCGTCCTTCGTCGGGATGGACTCTTGTTGGCAAAGCATTATGGTCCCTACGTTCGGATTGGACCTGTGGCTCTGGTGGGATAGGTGTGTCCGTCTCCTCACCAGTTCGGACCTGCACGAATTCTCTGTTCAAATTTCGTGGTGAAACATTTGCTGGTCGGCTGTGGATACGATTTGCGGACAGAGGTCGGGGTATAGGTGCGGTGGTTGGTAAGGTCTGATGTGCAGGTCGCGGTGGTGCTTGCTGAGAACACGGTATTGGACCTGTCATGGGGTACACCCCGTGAGTGCCTCCTGGGCCCCATTGCCCAGAGGGTGTTATGTAGGGATACTGGGGACCCGTTGGTGTGTAAGGGGTGTAAGCGGCCGCGCCGTAGTGATATGATAGGTCTAAATTATATATACATTCGATCTAGTTTTAATCACATAATAACACCAAATATCTTGTATTTTAATAGAGAATATAATGAAATATATCCAAGAATCAAGTTACTGCCGAAGTCTATTTAAATTACAGGAAATGGAGCAAATTGTAGATCTTCTCGCAAGCTTTCCGAAAAGTGGTAGAACACCGAAAACGGAGTTACGGATCATAAGTTATGCCCGTTTGAATTTCAGAGCAAAACAGGAGAAACCGAGCGCAGTGCGGACGCACTGACCCAGAGTGCGGACGCACTCAGCCATCAGACAGAAAACAGAAAAGTCCGAGCGCAGTGCGGACGCACTGACCCGAGTGCGGACGCATTCAGCCGACACACAGTTCGTATTTTGGCCATATCTTTGTCATACGAACTCCGATTTGGGTGATTCAAAGCTTGCCGGAACCAGGACAAAGAGATCTACAACTTTCATGAAGGAACCAGATCCAAATTCGGAATGTATAATTTTGTACAGCTGCATCAATGGCCGCATCAGCCTGAAAAGTCTCCCAGTGCGGACGCACTAAGATCCAGTGCGGACGCACTCAGGAAAATTTGCAGAAAATCCAGAAAAGGAAACTTGGAACCAAAGGAGATTTGGAGTCGGTGCGACCCAGTGCGGACGCACTCACCACCAGTGCGGACGCACTGGACTCGCAGACAGCCAGAAATTCGCATTTTCAAGAGGTTTTCTATTCTTGGCTTCCAAGGAACCCGTTTTAGAAGGCCAATAATAGGCATGGCAGTCTGAGAAGTGCCCCCACTAACTCCACTTCTATCCTCTAAATTGGGCAAGGCCTTTGGCTATAAAAGGAGAAGAATTTCGTCTCTCTCAGGATCCATTATTGTACATATCGATTATTATATCCATATTTCCACAAATTGAGAGAGAGAGATCCTGCAGAAATTCTAGAAGGCTTTTCAAGGAAGGAGAAGAAGAAGAAGATTCAAGCAAGGAGTCGGCAAGATCGAGGTTTTAGATCTAAGAAAGGGTGTAATCATTTCTTTATCTTATTTCTTATTGTTTTTGCCAATCTTTGTAATGGATCTCTCCAAGAGAGAGTAGTTCTCTTTCTAGGGGTTTAGGTCAATGCATGAACTTGTTTAATTCTAGATTATTCGGATATTTGTTTTTATTATGATTGTGTTATCGGATTTGATTGTTAATTTCTGTGATTTATTCTTTATGAATTTCATTAGTACTCGTTCCTTTGAGTTCACCTGGTTAGGATTTATTGAATTGAAGTAGTTTTGAAATCCCGTTGATCGGGTCTTTCCGCTTTAAATTTATTAAATTCCGGCATTGGTCATGAGGAGACTACTAATTGAAACCATAAAGACACACCTTAGGGTTGGGTTAGAAGCGACCGTACTTTGATATCCAATCCGGAACTATAGAAATTAAAGTTAGGATTTTGGTGAAGGACCGAAAGGAGAAGGCAAATCCTAAATTAGGACACCTTAGAACAAATATCGATATATGCTTTGTAGCATGAGATTAAATATCCCTCTAGGTTAGTGACAGCCCTAGAATTCGAGGCACATTAATCCATAAAGCGCAAAGTAGTCGTATTAATATTTGTTCCAAAGGCTAACATAGGTTAGAAACCTCATCAAATCAAACATGAATTTAAACAAACCGAATAAATAGAATTAGCAAGGGATTGTAGACCGAATACCCCTAGATCTCCTTAAACTTGAAAACAAACCAATCTTTCTTTCCTTTATTTTATTTACATTTATTGTTTGAAACTCCTCTTTTTCGGGTATTGAACCCAACTTTAGGATTTTAAGAACAAAACCCCCCATTTACTTTTATTGTTTAGTTTTAATAGTAGTTTTCTTTATTAAAAATTAGTGTTTCCCTCTCTCCCTGCGGATCGACACCTAAATACTACAATCGATAGGTTGTGCGCTTGCAACTAACCTATTTATTGAGTACGAAGGTTTTATAAATATTAAAGGCAAAAGAGTACAAAATCATTATATCTAAAATACTCAACAAGCTTTTTGGCGCCGTTGCCGGGGAGAATAGGATAGATACTAGTTTTTATTTTAGGAAAGTACTTTTAATTCTTAGTTTCCTTATTTACTTTTCAGAAAATTAAAAATCCAAAAATATTTTACTTTCCTTATTTAATTTTCTGCACTTTACTATTCTCTCTCTTTCACATCTTTTCTTCTCTCATAGATTTGAGCGCTGGCACCGGTCACAAGGAGCCAAACCGCGAAGATCAAAGCCGGCGAATCCTCGCTTTCTCAACCAATGGCAGGTCTAGATCCCGAACTAGGCATGCCACGCAACTTTAGAGAGGATGAATTTCCGGAAGGTCTCATCAACCCAAACTTTCACGATCTCAATAACAATCCACCACCTCTTCCTCCACACAACAACCTACCGCCACCACATCCAAACAATAACAATGATCCACCTATTCTCAATAATAATCCTTTGTTTGGTTTCAATCCAAACAACGGAAATGGCCGAAATCGCCAACAAGGCCACCGCTTCGGTTTTATACCTCAAGGCCAAGATCCACGCGAAATCAAGCCCTCTCTCATCCACTTGCTCGGCCAAAGTCAGTTTGGGGGAGCCCTAAACGAAGATCCACATGCCCACTTGGCGGTCTTCGAAGAGTCATGTGGCACCTTCGCTCGAGAAGGAGAAGAGCTCGACAACCTCAAGCTAAAATGCTTCCATCTATCCCTCCGTGACAATGCAAGGACATGGCTAAGGACCGTGAATCGTGACAACATAAGAAGATGGGACGACATGGAGAAGTTATTCTTAGGAAAATACTTTCCTCCATCCAAAACCCAGCACTTCCGAACGAAGATCACGACCTTCAAGCAAGCCGAGGGAGAATCTTTGACCGAGGCATGGGATAGATGGGCGGAGCTTCAACGCTTGTGCCCTAACCATGGTCTCGACATGTGGTTGCTCTTCCAATTCTTCTTTGCAGGTTGCACAATCGCCACAAAGACTCACTTGAATTCCGCCGCAGGAGGTAATATGTCCAAGATGGATCCCCAACAAGCCATGCTAATGATCGAGGACATGGCAATCAACCAAAGGGAATGGACGGCCGAGAGAAGTGGACGAACCCAAACCACACCGGGAGTCCTAAAAACCGACGAAGTTACCGCCTTGAAAGCCCAAATAGATGCCTTGCAACATCAAATGGCACAAATGCAAAACGCCAAATCCGTGACAAAGAAGGCTTCATGCAGCATTTGTGGAGAGGCGACTCATATCACCGCCGATTGCCAAGTCCTCATAGAAGGAGAGGAAGTCGAGCAAGCCAATGCAATATTCTACAATCAAGGTGATAAGAGGAACGACCCGATCTACAATAAGGTTAGGCCAAATGATAATTTCAATTCGAATACATATAACCCTAACACAAGGTGGAACCATCCGAATTTCAAGTGGAGGACTGAAAATGACAACTCAAATCAATACCAAGGTAATTCCAATCAATACCAAAATTGGTCAAACCAAAACTCGTACGAAGGACCTTCTCAAAACAACAAATTAGAAAAATTGATAGAGGGCCTTGTGATATCTCAAAACGAGTTCATGAACCAACAAAGAAGCACCAATACCGATATTTTGGATTCCTTGAGGAATTTGAACAATAGGTTTGAGTTTTTAGAAACTAAAACGAAGATGCTAGAGACACAAATAGCACAACAAGCATCTTCGTCCTCTCGCCAACAAGGCACACTTCCGGGCAAACCCGACATCAATCCACGAGAGTATGCAAATGCTGTGACTTTGAGGAGTGATAAGGAATATGATGAACCAATCCAACCACAAGGACTCCCTCAATCCACACAATCTGAACCGATTTCAGCCGCACCAATCGATCCACCAATTGCAACAACTCCGAAAAAGCATCACAAAACGGGTAATTCTAACTCAACAAAGGTACAAAAATCTGAAACTCCAAAGTATGTTCCTCCTCTTAGGTTCCTACCTTTTCCACAACGGTTGGTAAAGAACAAACTAGACCAACAATATGCCAAATTCATTGAACAATTGAAAAAACTGAACATTACCATACCTTTCACCGAGGCAATTGCACAAATGCCAACCTATGTCAAGTTTCTCAAAGAAATGTTGTCAAACAAAAAGAAACTTGAAGAGGTTGGAACCATTTCTCTAAATACGCAATGTAGTGCACTTTTCTTGACCAAACTACCTCCCAAACTTAAGGACCCCGGTAGTTTTACTATTCCATGCAAAATTGGGGAGACCGAATTCAATAGTTGTTTGTGTGATTTAGGTGCTAGCGTATGTTTAATGCCAAAAGCGGTTTATGAAAGGTTAGGTCTAGGAGAATTGAAACCAACAAAAATATCGCTCCAATTAGCGGATAGATCCGTTAGATACCCGGTAGGAATTTTGGAGGATGCAATTGTCAAAATTGGTAAATTTTTCTTACCGGTAGATTTTGTTGTGGTGGAGATGGAAGAGGATACACAAACTCCCCTTCTATTGGGACGTGATTTCCTAACCACAGCAGGTGCAATCATAGATGTGCGTGATGGAAAGATTTCTTTCCGAGTAGGTGATGAAAAGGTTGAATTTAATGTTTTTAAATCTCTCCAATTTCCATCTAATAATAATGATTCGATATGCAGGATAGATGTTTTAGACTCTACAATTAATGATCATTTAGATAGGATGATGGAAGGAGAACAACCGAATGAAATTCTGAAAGAAATCGATAAAGAAACAACTCAAAACGACGAAAACAACCAATCTTGCAGCTTAGGCAGCCCACACGAAACTTTGCAGAGCCAAGTTTTTGCCGTTTCAACATGCACAACGCCACCGAAGGTCGAACTCAAATCATTGCCAACAACCCTCAAATACAAATCTCTTAGCCCAAATGAGATACATCCCACCATAATCAATGCCGCCTTGAACCAAGAAAAAAAGACGAGGCATTGGCACGACAAACGCATCAGAAGAAGTTTTCAAGAAGGACCATATCAAGTATCACGAGTTTTCGACCATGGTACCTTCGAAATATGGAGCGAAAAAATGAGTTCATTTAAGGTCAACGAACAGCGGCTCAAACATTTCATTCAAGATGAACCGATCATCGAAAAGGAGGCAATTGCCCTCGATGATCCACCACCTTTAAACTGAGCCTCAACAAGTCGAGCTCCCGACGTTAAACCGAGCAACATCTTGTGAGTTTCTATTTTTCTTTTTAATTTCCTCTTCTAGAATCAATTGACACATTGAGGACAATGTTTTGTTTAAGCTGGGGGGAGGGTTAAATGAAAAACTGAAATTCACAATTGTATCTTGCATTTAGTTTAGGCATGTTTAAATTTTTTGTTTAAAACTAGGGTTTTACCTAACCATGAATAGGGTCCAGTCCGACTTGTTAGGATGTTTACCTAGTTTTGTGTCATGCATTTTGTGAATAAATTTGAGTGATTGGCAAAATTAGACGTATTCATGCATAATTTTTTCGAATTTTTGGTAAATCCCTTGGAATAATTTGAAATGACCACATAATTTGGCGAAAAACTTTGTGGAAATAAAGGTGTATGACATTAGGTCATTTGGAATTTAAATTGATTAGAGAAGCTATTTAGATTTGGAAATTTTAAGTTTGGAAATATTGGGATATCCCCAAGTATGAAAGAATACTTAGGGATGTGTGTATTCATGATATATGCATATATGTTGTGAAATTGGGTAAAAATTGAAAATTTTGGAAAATAAAAGGTGACTCCAATGACCTATGTTACGGCTTCATGACGTACTTATGGTTATGAGTCCTTAGCACTCTTGCTCCGCTAGTCTCCCGATAAAATTGACATTCGTGTTAGTGGAAGGGTTAGACTAAGAGCATGCAAAGCACCCTTGAATTAGAACGGTTGGGTATAGTTAACTACTTGTAACTAACCGGTGCTTAAATGAGGATTGGGAAAATAGTGCTAAATCATGAAAGAAAATCAAAACAAGAAAAATCAAAAGCAACAACAACAAAAATGAGAATATGCATGTATCAACACACGTAGTCCGCAACATTTCTAAACCTAAGTTTGATTCAAGCTTGGGGGAATTTGAAAAATTCCACGTTTAAGATGGCATTTCTTTTAATAAATTTGGGTAGACGAAGTTTGTAATTTCTAGACCTTTAAGGAAATAAGAGTTAGAGTAATCAAATTGTGGGTTGAGTAATAATTATCCGAGGGTTAAACTTAAAATTTGGGAAGTTTGCATGAAGGTTTTAATTTTTGGCAAGATCATACAAATTTTTCACTTGAGAAAACAAACTTGATATAAGGTGTATCAAAGAGATCGAATTGTAGTCCCAGTTTAGATGTTGCTTGGGGACAAGCAAGGTTCAAGCTTGGGGGTATTTGATAGGTCTAAATTATATATACATTCGATCTAGTTTTAATCACATAATAACACCAAATATCTTGTATTTTAATAGAGAATATAATGAAATATATCCAAGAATCAAGTTACTGCCGAAGTCTATTTAAATTACAGGAAATGGAGCAAATTGTAGATCTTCTCGCAAGCTTTCCGAAAAGTGGTAGAACACCGAAAACGGAGTTACGGATCATAAGTTATGCCCGTTTGAATTTCAGAGCAAAACAGGAGAAACCGAGCGCAGTGCGGACGCACTGACCCAGAGTGCGGACGCACTCAGCCATCAGACAGAAAACAGAAAAGTCCGAGCGCAGTGCGGACGCACTGACCCGAGTGCGGACGCATTCAGCCGACACACAGTTCGTATTTTGGCCATATCTTTGTCATACGAACTCCGATTTGGGTGATTCAAAGCTTGCCGGAACCAGGACAAAGAGATCTACAACTTTCATGAAGGAACCAGATCCAAATTCGGAATGTATAATTTTGTACAGCTGCATCAATGGCCGCATCAGCCTGAAAAGTCTCCCAGTGCGGACGCACTAAGATCCAGTGCGGACGCACTCAGGAAAATTTGCAGAAAATCCAGAAAAGGAAACTTGGAACCAAAGGAGATTTGGAGTCGGTGCGACCCAGTGCGGACGCACTCACCACCAGTGCGGACGCACTGGACTCGCAGACAGCCAGAAATTCGCATTTTCAAGAGGTTTTCTATTCTTGGCTTCCAAGGAACCCGTTTTAGAAGGCCAATAATAGGCATGGCAGTCTGAGAAGTGCCCCCACTAACTCCACTTCTATCCTCTAAATTGGGCAAGGCCTTTGGCTATAAAAGGAGAAGAATTTCGTCTCTCTCAGGATCCATTATTGTACATATCGATTATTATATCCATATTTCCACAAATTGAGAGAGAGAGATCCTGCAGAAATTCTAGAAGGCTTTTCAAGGAAGGAGAAGAAGAAGAAGATTCAAGCAAGGAGTCGGCAAGATCGAGGTTTTAGATCTAAGAAAGGGTGTAATCATTTCTTTATCTTATTTCTTATTGTTTTTGCCAATCTTTGTAATGGATCTCTCCAAGAGAGAGTAGTTCTCTTTCTAGGGGTTTAGGTCAATGCATGAACTTGTTTAATTCTAGATTATTCGGATATTTGTTTTTATTATGATTGTGTTATCGGATTTGATTGTTAATTTCTGTGATTTATTCTTTATGAATTTCATTAGTACTCGTTCCTTTGAGTTCACCTGGTTAGGATTTATTGAATTGAAGTAGTTTTGAAATCCCGTTGATCGGGTCTTTCCGCTTTAAATTTATTAAATTCCGGCATTGGTCATGAGGAGACTACTAATTGAAACCATAAAGACACACCTTAGGGTTGGGTTAGAAGCGACCGTACTTTGATATCCAATCCGGAACTATAGAAATTAAAGTTAGGATTTTGGTGAAGGACCGAAAGGAGAAGGCAAATCCTAAATTAGGACACCTTAGAACAAATATCGATATATGCTTTGTAGCATGAGATTAAATATCCCTCTAGGTTAGTGACAGCCCTAGAATTCGAGGCACATTAATCCATAAAGCGCAAAGTAGTCGTATTAATATTTGTTCCAAAGGCTAACATAGGTTAGAAACCTCATCAAATCAAACATGAATTTAAACAAACCGAATAAATAGAATTAGCAAGGGATTGTAGACCGAATACCCCTAGATCTCCTTAAACTTGAAAACAAACCAATCTTTCTTTCCTTTATTTTATTTACATTTATTGTTTGAAACTCCTCTTTTTCGGGTATTGAACCCAACTTTAGGATTTTAAGAACAAAACCCCCCATTTACTTTTATTGTTTAGTTTTAATAGTAGTTTTCTTTATTAAAAATTAGTGTTTCCCTCTCTCCCTGCGGATCGACACCTAAATACTACAATCGATAGGTTGTGCGCTTGCAACTAACCTATTTATTGAGTACGAAGGTTTTATAAATATTAAAGGCAAAAGAGTACAAAATCATTATATCTAAAATACTCAACATGATACAACGGCGTTTGCTGAGGGTAATATGGTATGTAGGGTATCTGGTATGTACCAGTTACCGGGTTGTGCTCGGTGTAAAGGGGTCTAGTTGTGTTTCCTTCGTTGAATGGAGGTCGGTTAGCGATGTCGGGTCCCGTGTGGTGGGACGGTGCAGGTTGGGGACCAGGGGGTCGTATCCTCGAGTTGCTTGGCCTCGCCCCAGGAGGCTGACTGTGGGAGATGTTTCCCGTAGGCGGGGTTACCAAAGAAGGTGGTGTGATCGGTACTCCTGGCGGGGTTGTCACCCCAGGCGGGAGCGGGATTGATGTGTTTGGATGTGCCATCTAATTCTCGGAGTGAGCGAGGCGTGGCCCCACGGTGGTTGATACGTCCTATCTCGGGAGATGAGGCCGTATGGGAGATTGGACTGAGTTGGGTTCGCTCTGCCAAAAGATGGCAGGCCGAAGTAAAGATCGAGTTAGGAACTCGGGGTGGATTGTGAGAGATTCAGACTCTGACCTGTATGATCTCTCTCTTGGTTAAAAGTTGCGTCCCCTGTTTCCTGGGGCTTCCTGCCTTATATAGTCCAGCCATAACCGCCATCTCGGGCGTTTATGGGGGAACGTGGGCAGTTATGTCGTCCGTTATTGGGACGTGGGCATTAAAACCAGCCGTTTCTGGGACGTGGGCATTAAGCTAGCCGTTTCCACGGCTATCCCGTATATCGAGTTGGGCCTCGGTTTAGTGGATCTTTGGGCTTTTTCATATGACGTCGGGTTGGCCTTGTAAAGGTCCGAATCCCAGTCTTTCATGGCCCAGTTTGGAACAAGTAAAAGGGCCTGTGGAACATGGCCCTATCAATGTGCTCAATCATTGTATTACTGTTTAGAAATGGTTGAATTGGTTAATACATTTAGGTTACTTTCTTTTACCTTGACCCAAATCTGAATTGAAAAGTTAGTTGGGTAATTATGATATTTTTTCTTTATGTTGTTTGTTATTTTTTTTATACTGATTTGAAGTGTTGAATACCTATCTTCTTGATGTACCAATTTGGTACTGAATTTGGTTTAGTGACAGGTACGGTTGCTAAATTTCCATCTCTTGACACCGGTACCATTCCGTACCAGTGTTTATACTAGATCTGGTACAGTTCAAGGTTTAGGGGTAAGATTGTAAAAATGACCTAAGTTGGGAAATTGCACTTGTCAGAGGGACTGAAATACATAATGATGAAAGCCACTAATTAAATTGTGTACAAATACTGATTAGACATGATTCGGGAAAGATTATAAATGTGTTTAAAATGACATGATACAAGGTCTTGATGAATTTTGGAAAATCTAAATGCCACTAGATATAGGAAAAATACTTATGGGAATTATATGTCAGGAATTATATGTCAGATTATAAAAGGGATACTTAACAGTATTGATGAAGCCAAAATATATAGTGAAAATTCATATCTTTTCTTCCGAAAAATGGCAAAAAAAGAATGCAAAGTAGTCATTTTCCCGATTTATTTACCGCAAACGTGTTTTTAGATCTTTTTGGCAGGTTTTTGAGAAAGTTACGTATTTAGGCAAAAAATAGAGCAAAAGTGTCATATTTAGGCGATTTCTGGAGATAGCACCAAAACAGGACATCACATGGAGCATGCAACACCTCACACGAAATGCACAACATGCGAATGGAAAAATTACAGCAAAATCTGCTAAGTCAGGAAGCCATGCAGCCTCCTTCTATGCCGCATGCGGCATACCCTGATGCCGCACGATCCGTGGACTCAATTCGTGGAGTGTTTCCTTTGGATCAGATTATCCACCGTTGATGTTATTTTCGACAGAATTCTTCTGAAAGGACGCGATTGCTTCAGCGGTAAGCTTTCATAGCTATTTTTGGTTTCATATATGCAAACTTGAATTGCACTCCAAATAGGAAAGCTAAAAATACCTCTCTTGTAATAGAATTTTCGTGTGCATGTTTAATTGTGTTAAGTCCATAAAATAAAGATTAGCAATCCTCATTGTTAGGTTAGGTTAGAGAGTTACTTAGTGAGAGAAGGGTAGCCATCGGAAGCAAACAGGAGAAGAAGGCGTCATCTAAGGAGGCAGAGGTTCATCCATCTTCAATTGGGTTGTAATTTATGTTCTCTTTATTTTATTCCTTTTATTTTGCCATGGCCATAAGAAGCTAAACTTCTTATCTCTAGGGTGAGGGTTGTACTCGAATTCTTAATTATATTTTAGTATAAGTTTATGTTTTGTTTATGTCGATTTGAGTTTTCTTTATTATTTGAATTTATTTTTATAAGTCCTTACATATATAGTTCTGTCTACTATATGCCAGTGACCCTCTGCATACCAATAGATGTGATTTTCATTGCATCCCGGTGTAAGTAGGATAATGCATGTAAGTATATGTAACACATCGGCTAACGAGGGCTGACAGCGGTTCAAAGACTAGGGTTAAAACCCAGTGGGCTCCCTTGGCATGATAGCGTAAATTGTACATTTAGATTATAGTAGGAAACACCTAGATAAGGTAGGGTCTTTAGGATAATTAATTGTTGGATAGAATAGGAAATGACCAATTGTGTTTGTGTCAGAAAGATAATTGCATACCTAGAATACTTAAAATTGATAGCCCAAAAACTTATCGCAAGATCGGAAAACCTTTCAAATCGCATAAGCAAAAACCCAGTAAGCCTGCGGGGTAGTGACAGTGTTGCATGCATGTTACTGTGAGATAATCTATGCCGCATGCGATAGTGACAGTGTCGTATGTGGGGTAGAGAGACGTCGAAATTTATACTTTGCATAATTAAGAATGAGAGCACTTGATCCCTAGAGAATCTCTATTTAATTGTTTAACCCAAATCTTAGCACAATTAGCGCCACCGCATAAAACTTGAGGGTATTGAACCCTACCTTAAAACTATTTCAAACCTATTTCAAAACCCTCGAGTACCTAGACTAGTGAAAATTGTTAGAAATCCAATACACTATCCCTGTGGATCGACACCCCAATTATACTACACGGTATGATCATGCGCTTGTGATCTGAACGCAAGTAGAAATTAGAGTTTATAAATCTTTTAAAAGAAGATAGTTCAATTTGGACTCATCAAGTATACAAACTCTAAGAAGTTAAAGTCATGTAGATTAGAAATATAAATATAGTAGACAGAGAACGAACCTGCTGATGAAATTCATATACTGGATTTTAGAAAATATGCATATGTGATTCATATATTGAGTTTAGGGAGGGACTAATTAATATGATTTTATTTGACTAACTCACCATTGCTATGTTAACATAGGCATAGACTTTATCGAGCACGACTTAGCGGGATCGTCTGAAGTTCTGAATCTAGTGATAGCTGATCCTTTACGCACCTTACGTGATCAGGTGCGAGGGTTCACGGGATTTGTCTTGATTTTTATTTCTAAGAACTAAATAAATGTTCATGTTAGCATGTTGAATTTTTTATTGATAGCATCGTTGCATCATTGCATCATTTGCATGCAGTAAGGTAATAGCATACTTGAATTGTTATAACTGTGATGATTTATCATTTTGGTATTGTTTTATCGATTGTCTATCCTCTTGTTTCTGGTAATTGAATGGAACCACAGTTATTGAATTGATTTACTTTATTATTTACTGCAAAGTCTAGAGTCGACGCTAGACTTTGATCCAGGATCCATATGCGCATACGGTGAATGACCTCAACTGAACCCAGTACCGGTTGGGTAGAGGATAATGTAAATTGTGATTGCAAGAATAGTAAAACTGTGGTATATCGATTGTTCTATTGGACACTTCTGGTAAGGGTGATGATATCTTGTATTTTAATATTTTATTGATAAATGTCAATGTTAATCTGAATTATTGAATTTATGTGTTATGTTTGACTATAAACAAGACCTAATAGAATGGTTTAAGTCAAAGATTGATAGATACATTATACCTAGTTATTTTATCGTTTAGGTCCAAATAATTTGAATTATGGTTCTTTGATTATCTTTGAATCTGATATATGTTGAATCTTGTTTGTTATCAATTTTGAGCATTTGCATTCATTATTGTAATAATTAACTTGATATTGTAATATTGCGATTATTTATTTATGGTAATGGATTTCTTACAAATCTAGTAGCCCAAATTAAATTCTGCACTGAGAAACGGTTGACAAGTTTCTCACCCCTCTTCCCCTTGTGGGTTTTTATTTTAGGAAAACAAGAATAAGTGTCCGAGCGTGACAAGTGAGGAGTAAGCCGTGTAGATGTAGAATATGCTATGTTATCGTGACAGCTTTTGTTTACTGGTTAAACCATTGTATATTGTTTTGTTGTACAAGCTTTTCAGCCAGATCTTGTTGCTATGTAAAAATTGTGAAATACTGTTTAAAAGTTTTTGTTTGATTGTCAATCACTGTTTAAAGGTTTCGTTTGATTGTAGGTTATAAACAGTTTGTTTAAATGTTACTGTTATGGTAATTATGGCATGATGAAATATTTGTTTGAGTTAAGTCTAAGTAATTGTCTTGTGGGTACACGGGAAACTGTGTATTCACGGCGTAACTGCACGGCCCCATGTTTCGGGGTGTGCCACAACAATTGGAAGGAAAATACAACTTATTTGGCACCAAGCTATAAAATCATGTTTTCAAAATAAAAAGATAGAATGTTGTTTTCCAAATGCTAAATATTAAATTTAGTTGTATTATTGCATAATATCAATTATTTACAAAATAAAAATTCCCCTACGGGCAGGCTGTATTTTATTTTCAACAAAGCCTAAAAACTCACAATAACAGCACACAAAATAAGCATATCTAAAAACAAAAAGGGTGATAAGTCTTTCTTTTCCAGAAATTAATTAACTACAAAAATTGAAAGTGTCCAATAACTAAAAATGAAATGAGTGATTATTTCTTCAAAAAATAATATATCATTGATAACATTTTGGTATGGTACTAACTGTTATATTCTGAACTTTAAAATTTAAATAGAAAACACCCATCGACAACTTAGAAACTCGCATAACTTCTTATGGAAAACAAAAAAAAAGACAATTTTTGATCTAGTGTCAAAAATAATGTCTTCGTATAGGAGATTGTAAGTTCAGAATCCGAATAAGAATCTCTTATAGATATTAAATTAATTAGGTGGCTTCGAACTCCAACTTTACTTTTAAAAAATATTAGAAAAAAAAACAACTAAAAACAAAAACAAGTGAAATCTTTCTTTTCAATAAATAGACTACAAAGGTTGGATATGTCGAAAAACTAAAAACAAAATGAGTAATGATTTTTATTAAATCTCATCTCATTACATTTTTAGAGTGGTACTAATAACTGTTATGTTTTGAAATTGACGGTTTTAATAGCAGACACGTGTGTAGATTATATCCTAAAGAAACTAATAATATAAGGTCTATTTATTTTAGGTCAGAACGTTATGTTCTGTTTGATTTTTTTTAGCAGACGCATGTGTGTATTTTTTTCTATAAAAAATAGACCTAAAGAAACTAATAGCAGACACATGTGTGTAGATTAAATCCTAAGAAAACTAAAATTCATGGTACTAATAACTAAGGTCTGTTCTGTTATGTTTCATTTTCTTTTTTTGTATATTAAAAAAACTAATATTTTTCAAGCTAATTTATTTTTCGTAGATTTTTTTTTTAATGGGAATTCTATTTTTAATATAATATTAATTTTTTTATATTGAACGAATTAAAAATAGATACAAATCAAACAGAAGTTCAAAAAAATAAACGCCATCATAAGAAAACTAAAATTCATGGTACATAACTAAGGTCTGTTCTGGTATGTTTGATTTTTTTTGTATATTAAAAAAATTAATATTTTTCAAGCTAAGGTTGTATTTTTGGTAGATTTTTTGTTTATTTTTTTAATTGGAATTCTATTTTAATATAATATTAGTTTTTTTATATTAAACGAATTAAAAAGAGACATCAAACAGAAGTTCTAAAAAAATAAACGCTAGAGGAAGGGGTCGAACCTTCGACCTTATGGTTAACAGCCATACGCTCTAACCAACTGAGCTACTCCAGCTTTGCCAGAATTGGAACTTAATTTAATATAATACAAATACTCTAATTTATACTGCTGCATGTGTTATGAACCTAACTAATGTGCTGGAAAATTAAGAGAGCATATTTGAAATAAATCATTAATTCGTTTCATGTCTAGTTTTCTTGTTTTTTATTCTTATAGAAATTAACGTTGACTGAAGCAAATAGAGAAACATAAATATTCGTTGTTGTTACTTGATTACGTTGGTCCTAAATGCAGGATCCATGTTCCAACTTTTAAAATTATTAACAAAATTTTCCTGTGGATCCTAATTTTTCTCTCTCTCTTACTCTCTCCTATTTACTTTTGAAGTATTAAAATAATCTTCTTCATATTATTCAATTTTAATTAATAATTAACAACAGAAATAAAAATGACTTAGCTTCAAAAAAACTCCTGTGTTCTCTCCTCCGTCTCCTTCGATTCTTTCTTTTCACTCCATACGCATATTGCTTTTTTCAATTTTGCATGAATTTAGTTTAAACATAGTTCAATTGAGCATGGTATAGTGAGTAGAACTATGGTGTTCTTAAGCTCACCAAGCCTCTTTGAAAGCTTAACTCAAATATCTATCGGATTGGCTTCAAACAATACATCCAAACCGTTGAAACCGATTTACTTCACAAGTGATGCATTTACATGTCAAATTTATAATTTTTTCGAACTAGTTTAGTATAAAGTCAAGCTGTTAAAAAATAATGAAAAATGAACTCATTAAAATTAACTTATAAATTATTATTTTTACCGCTTGACTTCATACTAAATTAGTTCAAATAATTAAAAATTTGACATGTAAACGCATCACTCATGAAGTAGATCGGTTTCAACGGTTTGGATGTGTTGTTTGAAGTCAATCCGATATGTTTTTGAGTTGAACTCACAAACAGGCTTGGTGAGCTTAAGAACACCTTAGTTTTACTCAATTCAAAAACTTATAAATTCGACTATTAGACACATTATTTGTCAAATAAATTTGCTTGGATTCGTCATTTAAAATCATTTTGATAAATTTTAAAGTTATATTCACCAACAAAATTAGCGAGCTTAAGGACACCTAGTTTTATTTTTAATAATAAGTAGTAGCATCAAGTACTTTAATTCTTCGGTTCTATAATACGCTATAACCATAAAAACTCCAATAATGAAGAAATATTATAAAATTGGAAATTTACTTGTAATTCAAATTTGCTCTATTGATATACCCCGGTGTCAATAAAGTATCAACATAGTATTATTTAAGAAAATTTAATGGAATTGAGTATCAGTGGAGTAAGTTTTGACCTAATTTATACGCACCGGATTTACACTTTTTATGAAACCAACATAAAACTTATCGGATTGACTTCAAACAACGCATCCAAACCGTTGAAACCGATCTACTTCATAAGTGATATGTTTACATATCAAATTTTTAAATTTTTGTACTAATTTAATATGAAGTCAAGCGGTCCAAAAAAGATGATTTATAATTTATTTTTAATGAGTTCATTTTTCATCATTTTTTTACCGCATGATTTTATACTAAACTAGTTCGAAAAATTATAAATTTGACATGTAAATGCATCACTCGTGAAATAGATCAGTTTCAATAGTTTGGATGTGTTGTTTGAAGCCAATCCGATAGATATTTGAGTTAAACTCACAAAGAGGCTTGGTGAGCTTAAGAACAACCTAATTCTACTCTTTTGAATTAATTTAGTATAAAGTCAAGTGGTCACAAAAAGAAGGTTTATAAGTTAATTTTAATACTTCAATTTTTAATCGGTGTTTTACCACTGGACTTTATCCTAAATTTATTTGAAAATTTATAAATGTAACATGTAAACACATAATTTGCAATGTAGATCAGCTTCAACGAGTTCGATTCGTCATTTGAATCAATCTGATAAGTTTTGGTATTAAGCTCATCCGTGAACTTGGTGAATTTAAAAACACCCTAATTGTAGCGTTTGGGTTTTGGAAAGAGATGCAAAAAAATATATATATTGAAAGGAAAACAGAGACCTGAGTTTGAATTGTTACAAAACAAATTACAAAAGTATTCTATAGAAGTTACAAAATATATCAAAAATTACAGAAACTATAGAATATTACAAAATATTAAAGAAAGTATATAAAACTTACACAAAAATTCGACCTCAGGAATTATAATTTATAAATTGATCTCTCACATATTATTACCAAAAAGTTTACAAATTATTACAAACATTCACTTCCCCGTAGCAATACATGCATCGAATTTCAGGAATTAGTATCAGGATGTTTTGTGATTTTCTATTTTTGAATGGTCCATAAATTTTAAATTTAGTGATTTTCTACTTATTTAAAAAATAGTGAAAAATTATGAAAAATATAAAATTTGATTTCCTAGTACAATTTCATATGAAAATCATGTTGAACAGTTAAAAATAAAGATAGTACAGACCAAGCGTTGCTACTAACTTCATAATACAGTTAAAACTTAAAAAAGTTAATGGCCTCATGGAAATACTATGCTTTCAAAAAAGGCTTGATTTAAAAATAAACAGAGCACAACAAAATATAGAAGAGAGGTGAACAAGTTCCCATTCATTCAGAACATCTTTTAGCCACAAAAAACAAATAGTCTGAGCCTCACACAACCAAACAGAACAAAATTCTTCATAAGCATCTAAAATTAACCATATAAAAATTGAATCTAAGACCTAGGCTTCTCTTTCTTCTCCTTGAAGAGAGCTAAGAGAGAGACCCCAGAAACCTTGACGACCTTGAATCTCACACCGGGAATATCTCCGACCGCATGTCCCTTCCTACCAAATCCAGCAATCAACACCTCATCCTGATATCAACAAAAAAAAAAAAAACATTTAACATACATAAAACACAACTTGTAAATTTCTGAAAAGAAACGAGATGAGAGAAAAGCCCCTACATTTTCCTCGATGTAGTTCAAGCAACCGTCGTTTGGCACAAAGGCAGCAATCTTCTTCCCGTTCTTAACCAATTGCACACGAGCACACTTACGGATAGCAGAGTTCGGCTGCTTGGCCTCAATACCACTGCATGCATTATTAATCCACACTTGTATAAGGGGTCAAGTCATAACAACGCAATTACATTACCAAGTGTGGCATATATACAAATAGTCCCTCTTATACAAAAACACTAGAAATAAGCTGGGTAAAACAGGACAAAACAGAACGAAAACATTAGGTATTGACCCGTCACCTAAGAAAAAAACTAACAAACAGTACTAATCAAAACTAGACCAGTAACAGAGGTTCCAACAACATACCATACCAGTATGAATAGCTGGTACACCAAGTCAAACCATCGCCATACAGGTTTAAAACTACAAGCTATAGATCATCCGGTCATGTCAGTGCACGATTTTCATCTTTCCATTGGGCCATTATGTATAGGTAAAGCACGTACATTTTTTCAAGGACGATGCCTTTGGCGTGAGAGGAACCGGCAAAGGGCTTCTTCCACTCATTTCCAAGATGGCTCTTCTTGTAGGCCTTGTCAGCCCACCTCTCCTCTCTTCTGTGCTTCTTCAACTTACGCCCCGCTCCCATTCCACGTGTTTTCCTGATTAATTATCAACACACAGACAATTATCATTCAATAAACCATCAAAGATTGATCAATCATCATGATCAAAGTTAATTTCAAAGTCAGAACCACTTGCCATCAAGTTCTCACCATCATTTGTTTCTAAGAGGGCCCAGAACTAATTTTTCTATTTTGGTTTAAGAGAACCACAAACAAATCAATGCCTGTGATGCATGCTCTGTGTTATCAATAGTTCTATCTGGTATCCTAATACAAATTATTAGTACGATATGGTTCAGTTATAACATATAAAAAACATACATAACTCTACATTATTTTCATTAATTTATCCCCTGTTATAGAGTTACTTAAATAAAATCGTCAAAATGTATGCCGCTTAGATAAAATCCTTGAAACGGGAATTCAAAGATTAGTAAACCAAGTAGCAACATGATTATGTCGCTTATGAAATATGTTGTGTGCTAACGAATCCAATGTCAAGGCTAGCACAGGACCGTCCATAAGCTTAATCTCTCAAACCTATTTTTTAAATACTTCACAAATTTAAATAACTACTAAAATTTACGGTGGATTAATCAAACAAAAAACTATCTGAAGATTAACTAAACGAGTAAAGAATGTTAACGTACCCCATTTTGGATTGGTGAAAGGATCGAGTGCTCTGGATCGAAGAGGAGAGACGAATCGCGCCGGCTGGGAGATGAAGAGAGAGAACGACAGAACGAAGGAGATTGATATCTTTATACGATGGCGGCGAGAGCTAGGGTTTGGGTTTTGTGTCTAAAGGGAGGACTGTGATCGCACCGTTGGTGCTGTTACGGACGGTGCTGATCGAGTAAAGGTTAAAGGTAGGGTCAGGGTCGAGATCTAAGATTCGCTGCATATTTCCCGAAGTGTTCGAACGAATAATAAAATACTGTCTTGTGGGTCTTTGTAAGTAGTTTGTAGATGAGTTGCCCATTTGGGTGCAGAGCTGCTCCGACGCAAGTGACGCACGAAATATCACAGAGATTTGTAATGTATAATCAATCACAGGTTTGGTCGTCTCAATGTGAGATATGGGCTGATTTCTGGCCCAAAATTCTAAATTGAGCGAGCCTTTTCCTGTAAGTTATTTTCAGTAGCACTTGCACTTAATATATATCTTACAAATTACAATGCGACTCTAACCGTAAATGGTAACTTTTCTATGACCAAAACGAAAATTATACTTGAGGTTCGAAAGCATCAACACCGGTGGATAGAATTTTCTTTTAATAACCATATTTAAAAAAAAATTATTGAACCAACATGATTGTTTAGTTTTTTTAACAAAAATCATAAGTACCGAGTAATCTATTCCGTACATGCATGCCCGGTTCTAGTGCAAGGCACCCAGGGCGATGGTCCCAAGATCCAAAGGGGCCCAAAAAAAAAATTAGTTTGTATATATTAAAAATAAATAAAATATTAGGACCCAAATTTTTCTATAAATAGATATAATCTATTGGTATATCAATAAAAAAATTGTATATATAAAGGAGTGAGTTCATGGTACTATGCATAGCACGGATTGGTCCGTACTACGGATCAATATTTTCATTTTCAAAATCCGAACGGTCAATACAAACCTTTCAACATGATTTTCATATGAGAATATACTTGTGGGCTAAATTTTTTATTTTTTGGAATTTTTTTACTATTTTTTAGATAGGTAGAAAATCATTGTTTTGGATGGTCCAGAATTTTCAGATCAAATGATTTTCTACCTATCTTAAAATATAGTAAAAAAATTCGAAAAAATATAAAATTTAGTCTGCAAGTACATATTCACGTGGAGATCACGTTGAACGGTTCGGATCGACCATTAGAATTTTGAAAATGAAAATATGGCTTCGTAGTATGGACTAATCTGTGCTATGCATAGTACCATAGACTCACTCTATATAAAGAGCCCATACTTTTCTCCCGCCCTGGCCTCATAATCTTCAGGACCAGCCCTGCGTACATGGAAGGCATACTTAATAGCCTATTCGGTACATCCCCATACCCAGTGTTCTAAATAGCACGCTATAGCGATGCAATAGCGGCGTTATAGCGTTTTCGGACTTTAATGCTAAGTTATGGGATAAAAGTGCGTTATTTCAGCTATGACATCTATAGCAGTAATCATAGTCACAAGATTTGCGAATTATTCGTGAATAATTCATTTTTCTAGTGATGACGAATCGAACGCCGAATTAATCGGTTGACCGAACTTTGACTGAATTATTCCCGAATAATTCGCGAATTTTACAAACTTTTCCCAAATTTTACGAATTTTTCGCGAATTTTTCCCATAATTTTTTTTTTGCTTCCTTGTAGGACTGAGATATCTGGTCCGGATAATTCCGAATCATTCCCGAATTATACTCGAATTATTCTCGAATCACGAATTTTTGACCTCGCTGAACCGAATCCGAATAATTCATTTGTCACTATGGCGGTAATAGCGGTCCGCTATTTGCTCTACGCGCTATAGTGCACGCTATGCTACGTAGGCTTTTATTTAAAGGTCCAAACTAAATTTTTTTTTTAAGAATAAATTGTTTTCAAGGTCCGGATTGCTTTTGCTTTTAAATAGAAAAATATAGATAGTTTATGCCATGATGCTTAGGTTTTTATAAAAGAAAAAGATATATAGTTTATGTCATGATGCTTAGGTTATTTTGAATGGAAAATGATAGATAGTTTATGATATTATTAGAGATATTTTGAATAGCAATTTGGACTTTGTACTTGTTCAATATGAATATTTTAATTTCTTAATCAATTTTGCGTTACTTATCGCTATATGAGACTTTAGAAATGTTGATAATTAGTAGAAATATGAAACAATTTTTTTTAAACAAAAAACGCTATGTAGGATAGCTTTTGCTATAGCTACGCTATTTGCAATAGCTTTTTATTTAGCCTTTCCGAAATGACGCGATAATTGCTATTTAGAACCTTGCCCATACCACAATTTTTCCACAATATTTTGTGAAGGTTGCCGCATAAAATGCTGAAATTGGGACATACCAAAGCTATTAGGTACCTCCTTTCATGTACCGAATAGGCTATTATGTACTTATCTTTTTGTAAAAAAATCCAACCAACAATGTTGGTTCAGTAAAATTCATTTTTCCAATTATGATTTAAAAAAAAAATCCAGTGAATACGGACATTAATATATGGGAAATAAACTTAAGCGTTTCTACGTTTTTATTACATTTATGTGTGTTTGTTTTAGGGTTTAGGGTTTAGGGTGGAGAAGAAAAAGATGTTCAAAGTAGTTCAAGATTTGGGAAAAGTCCGATCTTAAATTCTGATAGATTTGAATTCCGGATGAAAAAATTCCTTAAGGATATTAAATAATTTAGTGGTTTTACCTCTAATATTTTCTTAAAAAAAAATCTGGGAGATATACACTTTAGGTGGGGATAAAATACAGAAAAAAATAAAATCTGGGGTCGCTATGTAAAATTTCGGTCCATTCGGCGAACATGATTCAAACATTTGATGTTACCAATTACCAAAACAACTATTTGAAAATCTGACTTTCATAGGCTGTGATTTGGATGTATGGTTTATTATGCGATGCTATTATTATGTCTTTTTCATCTTAGAAAAATAAACCAAGGACAAGATTTCAAACACTAGCCGTTATAGAGTCTGCACGACAGCCCTGCCAAGGTTTCAAAAAAAAAAAATTAACCTTTATTTTCGTGTCTATATCAGAAAAAAAAAATGGCGGGGGTGGGGGGGGGCAAAGTTCGGATTTTTTTTTTCAAGGTAAGATTATCAAGGGACCTTAGATAAATCTAAAAGGGTTACGGCAAATTATTCATAATCAAGGTGGATTTAATTAGAAACTACAAATTTTGACTAGGGGTGGGCAAAGTAAAAAATGAAAAAACTACAAATTTCATCCAAAATTTTAAATGTTAATTATATTTTTTCTTGCATATCCTTATCCAATTAAAAAAAATAGGAAAATAAAAATCTAGAAGGAAAAATGAAGGAAGGAAAAAAATATATAAAACTAATTCAAACACAAATCAGCAAACACAAAATTAAGAGAAATGAAGGCACACTGGATTCCTAAATGGCGAGAAAGAGGAGAAAAAGAGAAAGAAATGAGAGTAACTGGATGGAAATTGAGACATCTTATTAATTTAAAATGGAGTGGAGAAGAAAAAGATAAGGAGCCGGCTCTTCTATCAATAAATCTCATATATTGTCTCTTTATGTTTGATATTTTATTGTATAGACATAGTTCACATAATTCCATTACAATCTCTTTGGTGGCTCATGTGCATCAGGTTCAAACGGCTAAAAGAGTTATCTTCTCTAGGGAGTATTTGTCCAAGATACAAAATTAGATCTGGAAAAAATACGAAAATGAAAAATGAAACGAAAATTTCAAATTAATTCCTTACAGTCAAAGGAAGAGAGAGTTGAGAAGAACACATTTCACCTTTTCACTGCAGGGGTGGGCAAAATTTACAATCTGGGGTAGGCAAAAACTCAAATATATATAAATTTAAGCTTGTTTATCAAAATTCACGGGTGGGCAACTAAATCCAGGGGTGGGCAGTTGCCCACCTCTAGTATACTGTAGCTCCGCCTCTGGCATCACCTGACAATTATTTAGGTTTGATAATTTAAATCATTTTCAAAAATATAAAATTTTAAAGAGTGAGGTTATGGTACTATGCATATGCATGGCGCAGATTGTCCTGTGTTATGGATTAATGTCTTCGTTTTTAAATTTCATATAATCGATCTGAACTGTTCAATATGATTTTCATATTAAAAATATACTTGCAGATTAAATTTTACAATTTTTTATAATTTTTTTACTATTTGCTTAGATTCGTAGAAAATCACTGAACAGTCTGTAATTGGATATTGTAATTGCCACCTATCTAAAAAATTTAAAATTAAAAAAAAAAGGAAAATTTAACCTAGAAGAACATTTTCATAGGGAGATCTTGTTGAACGGATCCGATTGGTTATTTGAACTTTGAAAGCGGAGATATTGATCTTAAGGACGGATTCAAGATTTTCGTTTGGGGGAGCGCAAAAAAATAGCTAGTCGGATTTAAATAGCTAATCGAATACTTCATAAAAATAATAATGTTCTAACTTCTAATACTAATTACCAATCCGAATTCAAAGAATTTATTCTAATTTAAACTCTAAATTTAATCAAAATTACATATTAAAATTTCAAAGAAGGAGAGAAAAAATTATAGAGAAGAACAAAATTAGTTCGAACCTGTAGATTCCTATAAAATTTTAAAATTCAGAAAAAGACAGTTGCCCTCCCCGGCTCAACCTAGGTCCGCCCTCTGGTTGATCCATAATACGGACTAGTCATGTTATGCATATTACCGTAGCCTCACTCGAATATTGATTAAAAATCCACATAATGTATTATGTCTATTAAAATTAATTATATTTTGCATGAGTTTTGTCACATAGCAACTTAGCAAGTTGAATTTTTCAATTGATTCAAAATTAACAGTCATGGACAGGGAGCAGACCAAGTAAAGGCCATGGAGCAACCGTTTTTTTTTTTTTTTTTTTGAATTTTTATGGAGATTTATAGATCCGAATCAATTTTGTTCCACTTGGAATTTTATTTCTCTCCTATAAAATTTTGATTTTAATTATGGTTAAAATTAAAATAAATTTGTTGAATTATGATTGATAATTAGAATTAAAAGTCAAAAGTATTTGAAATTAGAAATGAGAGCATTAGAAATTACAAGTTAATATATTATTTTTTATCTAGTATCCGATTAGCTAATGAAATTAAACTTAATTTATCATTTACCATGACGAAAATTCTAGATCTACCTCTGATCAGTGGAAATTCTATATTTTTTTAAATATATTTGATATATCTGTTACACGTGCACAGAATGGAAATATCTTTGTCATTATTGTTGATATTACCATCACAAATGAGGTCTAATTATATTAAAAAAATGAATGGACACATGCAAATGCATTGTAAATACATTACGTATAAAGGTATGCATAATTATGATTGCAACTGTTTAATTTAGGAGGAGGATTTCAATACCTGATGCCTTTCATATTTTATATATTATATTTTTATTTTTAAAATTCAAATTATTGATCCGAACTGCTCAATATGATATCCACACTAAAATATATTTAGAGATGAAATTTTATAATTTTTGAATTTTTTTACTATTTTTAAGATAGGTACAAAATCACTGTTTTTGGACGGTTCAGAAACGGTGATTTTGTACCAATCTTAAAAAATAGTAAACAAATTTAAAAAATTATAAAATATGATCCCAATCATATTTTAGTATGGATATCATGTTGAGCAGTTTGGATCAATAGTTTAGACTTTTAAAACAAAAATATAAAATATGAGATACGATGAGGTATAAAAGACATAAATATTGGAACTCTCCTCTTCATTTAGCACGGATAAAATTATGCACGTGCGAAACAAAAATTACAGCTTATCTCTCAATTATGATAATTTTACGATCACAATGTGGCTTTAATATATTAAAAAAATAATGGGCACACACAAACACAATGTACATACATAATTTAGATTTTGTCCGTCCTTCTTGGTAATATTACGTTGAAAAGTGCAGTCAATATTAATTAAAAACATCTACAAACAAACACTGACGAATTAAATTAATTTTATTAGTAATATTTGTTGTATTTGTTTAGGTTAGCATGAATAAATTTATGCACGTGTAAAATATACGAATTGGAGTTTATTTATCAGTTGTTGTGAATTCACCATCAGAAACTGAACCGATAACCGATATTTTTATTAATATCCAAAGTTTAATAGTAATTAATTAATATATCCAGATTCCCTGAGTATTTATAAAAATATCCATAATGGTCATTTTCTGGCCGGTATTCTATTTTTGTTGTTGTTATTTTACACCCTACAAAATATCCATCTTTCTCTCTCTCCCCCTAACAATTCACTCAACTCAACCCCGAATTCTCCTCTTCCTTCAGGTATATTTTTGTTTTATTTAATTTAAATTTATTATTTTATTTAATAATTAATTATTTGTTTAAAAATTATTAATTTAATTATTAAAAATAATGAATTTAATTATTAAAAATTATTATTTTAAATTATTAAAAATAATTAATTTAAATTATTATTGTTATTGTTTGGGCCGATCTCGAGCCCTTGTCCCATTGGTCTGGCCGGACGGTGGAGTTCTGTTGTCTGCTCATGAGGAAACGGATTAACACATTCTTATGTCTTGTTTGTATATTTTCTCCTATTGGATATGTTTGGATGAAGAATCGTTTTAGAGTAAGGAAAATACACGAAATTTGATATAACCATCGGCTAGCGTGCACCGACCTGCGAGTTGACGTCTTTGGGGCAATGCTCGATGTTTTTAGGCACGGGTATCATTACACCCCCTGATCGCAGTCCTTGGGTTATATTGGTTGGAGATATAAATTCAATTGGCACAACACGGGGTGACAAATTATCCGTATTATATTATATTAATTTGTACACACAGTACCTATGTACTGGACTCCGATTTCTTATGAATATATATTTTCGTTGTATTTTATTTTTGGAAATTTAAAGCATGTTGGCATAGTAGGGTAGCCGCATCATATCATCTATTGTACGTATTTTTCTTTGTAGTTAGTATGATAGGTTTTAATTACCGCAGCATATGCATTAAAATGAAACGATTACCGACTTGTACGTAGATTTCAAATTAAAAATGTGCTTTGACTTAGAGGATCCCTGAAGAGATAATACTGGATCACATATAGGGCGATCATTCGCTCACCCATCTTTTGATGTGGAATTTCAGGTACAGAGACTGGCGTTCCGCAGTAGGAGGCGTCAGGAGCTGTTCCAGATGGCGGGGCCGTTTGATATAGGACTTTTGATTAGGGTTACGAGTCTAATATTTTTGTTATACACATTGGACTCGATAGTTCATGTATTCTCTTTAATTAGACGTTGTTTATTTTATCCCGATGGGGAGTGTATAGATATTATGTATATGTTATGTTTATTTGATATTTATGACTTTTGCTTGATTGTTTTATATTCGCTTCCGTTGTGTTGATTATTGTATTTGATTAGTCTTGCGTGTCTTTTCGATTATTAGACACGAGGCGGGGACTGATCATACCCTAATCCGAAAATCCTGGTTTGGGGTGTGACAGATCGAATCTAAGTCTCCTTCGCTTCGAGCGTCACGACAAGAAGGACTTTGAGGGGTCCTTATTGGTGAAGTGGAAGCGAATTGTCCTCTCCTACGTGCAATCCTTACAGATCTTCGTATGGATGATTCGGCCAGCGTGAAAAATCCTGAAAAATAAAAAGTTGAAAAATTAAAATAAATCTGAAAATAAAATAAAAGCAAAAATAAAACAAAAGAAAAATAAAAATGCATAAAATTAAAAGTCTAGGCGTTCCTAATTAATTGGATTTAATGGTCAAAGTAAGGGCGTCTTTTGAGGCCTTGCACAATAAACTGTTATTTCTCGCAAAATGCGTGATGGGGCTAATAAAATTTATAACTCGGTTTTCTATCCGGCCAGATTACAAGCGCATAATTCTATCGAGTAGTATAAACGAGTGTCGATTCGCAGAGAATAAGGTATAAGGTCTTGAGCGATTAAACCACAATCTTTCGAAAGGCTAGACAAAATCTGAAATCAAGGAGTTGTTGTTGTGATCAATGTATTTTGGCGAAAATTAAAAGTAAAATAAAGATAGAGATGTGAATTCCTAGGGTTTTGGCATACCATTGTTACTTCAATCCACTTTGATTCTTACCTTATTTAATGTTGGTTTTCAGTTGTTGTATGAGGGTTTCTAATCCAATTTAGTGATTATCACTTTCACGTATAACCACCCTACTAATCAAGATATCCTCTTAAGGCTTGTCTTGATTAGTGCAGAGAGATCTGTGACTAGTCCAAAATAATTAAGACTTCACTGTTAGGTTCGTCGTCCTATTATCTTGGTTATGTTGGGTGTCCCCATGGTAAGGCACGATAATGTGATATTTGTTTGCGAATGTCAAGACTCTCATGTAAACTTTTGTTGATCCATTTAGTGGGTATCTCCGGTTAAGGTTTCCACCACTAATCTAGTATTTTTATTCTCCCTTATCCCAATCCGATTAGCCTAAAGATGACAATCTCTCATGCGTGGCCACCACATGACAGTCTAGGCCAATAAACAAAATCAAGTAAGATAGAACATAAAACGCAAAAGCAATCGAACAACAAAAGACTAAACAATGATCAAATAAAAGTATATATCAAAGCATCATGAGTAACAAGGTTTACTGCCAACCCTAAGAATCTAAACTTAGTTGTGGAACAACATGTTTACAAAGAGACAAGAGAAAGATACAACCATACACGAAGTACCCTCTTACTTAGTCTCTACACACTCCTCTCTTCTCACTTAAAGAAATAATGAACTCCAAACTACAAAGATATGTTTCAGTTCTGTCCAGAGGGCTTATATAGGAGTGGAGGGGCGCCTAGAGATGAGTGGAGTCTAAGAAATCTGATATGGATACAGCTGGCGCAGTTATTCGCCAAAGGGCGCCTCAGATACGGTCCGTACTCCCACTGTGTCACTGAGGGAGTTAATGCGTATTCGGTCATCTTTGGTCCGTACTGAGGTTTTGGTTTGTATTAGTGAATACGGCTTGTACCAGAGCCTTAGTCGATGAGCTACGCTATTCCGATTGATTTGATTCTTGCTCCAAATGATGTAAAATAGCCCCAAAATATTTTTCCTGCACTAAAATGATCAGAGTTAAAATGATGATGAATTACGTAGGGTTTTGGCTTAGGTTTTGCATATTTTCTCACACTTATGTTTAATTTATTAGAGAAAAAGGCTACTGTCACCCTTCTTTATGTTTTATTGCAGAAAACAGGTTTTAGGACTATTTTATGTCAAATGGAGCAAGAATCGGGTTAATCGGATAAGCGACGCTTATCGACTAAGTCTTTGTTACGGTCCGTATTGCCTAATACGGACCAGGAGATAGCGGATTATGCGTTAAACCCTTCAGCGACATAGTCTCAATACGGACCGTATTAGCCAATACAGTCCGTAACCAAGGCACCTCTTGGGGAATAACTGCCGACAGCTGTATCCATACCCTCTTCCTTGACCTCCACTCAACCCCAGACATCCCTCCACTCCTATATAAGCACCCTAGACAGAATTGTTTAGTATCTTTGTAATTTGGGTTAGATTTGATTAAGTGAGAAAGAGAGGAGTGATTGTAACCATACCGTTCCGCGGCTAAGTTCTTTTTTTAGGGGCTAGGCAGTAAACCTTGTTACTCTTGATGCTTTGATATATATATTTTCTGTTGATTATGATTTCTTATTGTTTAATCGAAATGCTTTTGTGATTTATTATCCCTTCATCTAAGTTTGATGATCTAGTTTAATCTATTAGGGTAGTGACAGTACTTTAATGGTAAGAGAAACTATGTTGCACGAGTTAGGCTCGTTGGAATTTATTAGATTTATGTGAAGAAAACCTTAGCGGGGAAACCATAAATCGGAACAACAAAACGCGAACCAAGTTCTATCATTTGCGTAAGATAAATCGCAGTGATCTGTGTAGTAACTTGTGTACTTAAGAGATCAGTCATTTGCGTAAGATAACTCGTAGTGTTCTATGTAGAATCTCGATGAAAGATCTGTCATTCTTGCGTAAGATAACTCGCAGTGACATATGTGGTGTCTTTTATAAAACAACAACAGGAAATCAGACCCGACAGAAGTATATTATCAAAGTGGATTGAGTAGCAATGGTGTGCCAAAACCCTAGGAATTCTCATCTCTATCTTTATTTTAATTACTTTTAATTGTTTTCAAATTTACATTGATCACAACAACTCTCAATTTTCAGATTTCGTCTAGCCTTTCGAAAGATTGTGATTTGATCGCTCAAGACTCTGAACCAATATTCCCTGTGGATTGATCTCGAATATACTACTCGATAGGATTGTGTGCTTGCAGTCCGAACTGATAGCATTTCCGAGTTTATAAATTTTAAAAGAAACATCACTCTCTTTTGAGTGATCATAAAACATAAAGTAGAGCAATAATAATATTTTTTATGGATTAATTAAACATAAATGTGAGAAAATAAAATAAAACGTAAGCCAAAACCCTACGTAATTAACTATTATTTGGAGCTTGATCAACTTGACAATTTTTTTTATCACGGCATACTTGACAGTTGTTTTTTTTTCCTTCATTTTTACCTTGATCATTAATTGACCCTCCTCTCGCTAGACCACGATAGAACGTCCTACCTCGGTTGCTATTGTTCATCTTTTTGGTCCGTGGAAAATCACCTCAAATCACCTAAAAAATCACCTTTTTCTTTCTCTCTTTCCTTTCCTTTCCTTTCCTTTCCTTTCCTCTATTTCTCTTCTGTGAGTTGAGTGAGTTGTGAGAGATGAAAGAGAAAGATGGATATTTATAGGGTCTGAAACAACAAAAATAAAAAAATAAAAAAATTGAGGACCAGCCATTTAATGGCCGGTTGAGAAAAAAAAGAATCAACTATTAAATAACTGTTTTGGACATTTTAAAAAATACTCGCCTAACCCTGGTATAATTAATATTTTCTAATTAACTTTGAATATTAATAAAAATGACGGCAAAAAAAGCGACAAAGTGAACTGGTTTCGTTCTATTCGTCTCTCACCGAAAACCGGCTGTTGACCGCTACTGGCTACTGCTCGTCACCCTCCCTTTCTTTTCTGTACTCCGCAGGCACGCACAATCCGTTTTAAATAAAAATGAACAGAAACAAAGGCAATGTAAATATCAAAGCCCCTATACATTAAATAAACAAAGTAACTAGGCACAAAGGCCCCTGCAAAGTTCTTATTCATGTACGGCTATTTTCAGAGTGAAAAATGTCATGGTACTATAAAATTGATCTTCTTTTTTCACAATTTTATTTATATGATTGACCTCATATGTATTTGATTCTCATAATTCGAAAGTCTGCTTTGTCCCTGAGTATTATATTTGTTAGCTAAAGGTAAATCTTATTAAATATTACTCCATAAATTATTACATACAAGTATAACTATGTACAACACATATTGGTCCGTACTAAAGATTAACATCTAAATTTTTAAAGTTCAAAAAGTCGATCTGAATTGTTCAACATTATTGTCACATGTAAATGTACTCATAGATCAAATTTTATATTTTATTTTATTTTTTACTATTTTTTAGATAGCTAGAAAATCACTTGATCTAAAAATTCTAGATCATTCAAAAGTAGTAATTTTCTATTTATCTAAAATAAATAGTACAAAGTTTTAATTTTTAAAGAATATAAAATTTATTTTATAAGTACATTTTTTATATTTTCATATGAAGATCATATTAAATTGTTCATATCATTATTTAAAGCTTAAAAATGAAGATATTGATCCATACTTCACAGTACGAACTAATATGCAATATGCACAGTAATATAACCTCATTCTCCAAAGTATTTAGTTCAATTTTTAGTAATAATTTATGAACTGAAAGTTTGTATAATTAAGTTATTAAAAAGGGAGTAAGACTAGTGCGATCAATAATAAATAAGTGTATCTTTGAGGAGCACAAAAGAAAGAAAACTTGAGAAATAAATAAACTAGGCATTCATGAGACAACACAAACGAAGGCAGCAAACGAAAAATAAGAAAACTTGAGAAATTGCTACTTCGCTCCTCACACGTCCCATCTCTGATCTGTCTCTCTCCTCCTCCTCCTCTCTCGCTCTCGCCCCTTGCCTTGCCTTGCCTCTACCATGGCCACGTAATACACTACTACTGTACTGGCTTCTGCTCGAACAAAACCACGACCGAACCCGATCGACCATTGGCACTCTTTTGCCTTCTCCGATCAACGCCAGAAATGGTGCTGGATCTCAACGTGGCCTCCCCAGGAGAATCCTCCTCCTGCGGCGCCGGTGGGGTTGACTCGGGATCCGCAAGCTCCAGCTCGTCCGTACTCATCGTCGCTGACGTGGTGGGCTCGCCTGAGATCGTTACCAGGCAGCTCTTCCCCGTCGAGGGCCCCTCTTCCGCCACGTCAGCCACCTCCGCCACGCCTGCGCCTCCCCCTGTTCGCTGGCCCGATCTGACAGCCCCTCCGCAGCAGCAGAGGCAGATTAAGAAGAGCCGGCGGGGCCCACGCTCCAGAAGCTCGCAATACCGAGGCGTCACTTTCTATCGGAGAACCGGTAGATGGGAATCTCATATATGGTTAGAATTTAGATGGAGAGATGGAATTCGTCGCTTTACTTCGCTTTTTTTTTTTTTTAATTGCTTGCTAGTGCTAGTAGGTTGAATTTGGAAATTGAACCTAATAATAATTTCCGAGTGAGAAGTGGGAACAAAAGTTTTTGCTATTTTGGGGATTTAAAATTTGTTTAGCAACTCTGAATTGGAAGTTAGGTAGTGAAGGTGATGTGGTCAGATGAAGTGATGTTTCAAATTGATTTCAGGTTTTTGGTTTACTTGCTATATTGGGTAGTCTAGCATAGTGTGGTCTTTGACTCTTTTCTCACGCTGCAGTTATTTGAATTTAAATTATATCGTTTTCTTCTTAATTTTTTTCTCTCGAATATTGAAATCTCTGTTTGTTCTTTATACGGGAATTGAAAAAAAAATATATTCTAGTTTTTTGTTGTTGTGTTATTACGAGTTAAGTGTACCCAGGTGCTGGCTCTTATCTCTTCACTCTTCTTTTTTCTCTTTAATCTTTTCATCTTTTGTTCTACCATTCATACATTGGAATCACCTACCTTTTAAGATTTTAATTAGTTTTTTTTTTTTCAAATCCTGGTTCAGGGATTGTGGAAAGCAGGTCTATTTGGGTAAGTTACCTCTTCTCTTGGTTTCATTGTTTATATATATTTTTCAAGGTTCTTGCCCATATAACTTCTCCTATTTCTAATATGATTTTTTTTTTTTTTATCAATTTTCATTATTTCAGGGGGATTTGATACTGCTCATGCTGCTGCCAGGTTAGATTATTTTTAAACCATATAAACTTTTCAATTCCATACACAATTTTCCTGTTAGATTTCATCATTTATCGCCAGAGCCTCAAATTAATTTTGCTATTTCGCTTCGTAGAGCATATGATCGGGCCGCAATTAAATTTCGAGGGCTAGATGCCGACATCAATTTCAACCTCAGCGACTATGACGAGGATCTGAAGCAGGTCACGGTAGTTTTTTTTTATTTTGTGTTTTTTTCCTCCCAAAGTTCAAGTATAATTTATGCATTTGCATATAACCCCCAACAATTGTCCAAATTTTCCCCAGCACAGAAAGGTTTTTCATGTTATAACCTTGGAAAACATTCTAAATCACTACGGTGTATCATTTCCTCAATTTGGCTTTGAGAAGTAGGGTTTCAAATGTGAATTGGGTGTGATTTTGCAAAAAGTTGCCAGTAAAACAGGTATAATTTGCAGGAATAATTGATTTTTTGGTTTTTTGTTAATATTTATGTTTTCTTTTGTCCACTTTTTAATTAAACATCAGATGAGAAATCTGACAAAGGAGGAGTTTGTGCACATACTGCGGAGGCAAAGCACAGGGTTTGCAAGAGGCAGCTCGAAGTACCGAGGCGTCACACTTCACAAGTGCGGCAGATGGGAGGCTCGCATGGGCCAATTACTCGGCAAAAAGTACACTTTTTTTTCACTTTTTACTTTCATATTTTCAATCTTCAATTCTATATTAGGGGCTCATATACAGCTGGCCACAAGAAACCTATAAAAAGTTAATTTGCTTGAGCACATCAAATGATATACCATTATACCCTATTGATTTGGTATTGCAGTTGTCTTGGTAAAAGGAATTTTAGGAAGGGATAATTTGGCAATGCTTAAATCATTTGGATTTTTTTTTTCCATTCTCAATAGCGTGAATAATATAATATACCTGTTTTATATTTTTTATAATTTAATGAATCATATATACACTTGTTATTGCAATTGCCATTGTTACTGAACACTTAAACTAGATTTACAATTGATAATGCTGGGTAAGACACTCCATAATTGATGCTATAGAGTAATCATATAATGGTGTACTTGCTGACTTATGCTAGATAGTTACAATCTAATTTCTCTTTATTGTATAAATAGAAAATAATTTTTGGTGAGTTTTGTCAACATCAAGAAGCATTATTATGATACAGTAGTATCCTGACAAGAGACCATCTTTGTTTGTAGGTATATCTATCTTGGTTTGTTTGACAGCGAAATTGAAGCTGCAAGGTTCATATAATTTTCATAAATAAATATTAACCAAATTCCAGTTACTGTTTATGTATTTATTCTTCATTATTCCTTTTACCCTTTAAACAGAGCATATGACAAGGCTGCTATCAGGTTTAATGGGAGGGAAGCTGTCACAAATTTCGAATCAAACTCCTATGAAGGAGACACTCTCCCTGAACAAGAACCTGAAGGTTCAATCTTGCATTTTTATTATGTTTTCCCTTGATAATTATAAATTTTCAAATAATATTTTTTTTCCTGGTTCGTCTTTCAGTAGTTGTAGGTGACATGCTTGATCTGAATCTTAGAATCTCTCAACCTACTATGCCAAGTCCCAAAAGAGATCACAATTTTATGGGTTTGCAATTAGCTTGTAACTCTCCGGAAACTTCAGATATGAGACCTCAGGTAACAAAACAGTTAACTCTCTGAATTGTGTTCAATAATTTATAATGTACGTGTTATGCTTTAAAGACTCAAGTGGACTTGTGATGTGCCAGAAAGATTTAAAAAGGACACTAATTTGATTTCAATTTGTACACTTGTGCTTGTCTACTAAACTAAACACTCACCGGCCCACCTCTATTACTGTTGGTTGAGTGATTGAATAGAAATAGCTCAAGAACATTAAACATTCATTTATAGTTGTGTACTAAATCCCTTGCTTTTGTCAGACATGAGACCATGGGTAACATGGGATATGACTCTGCTGCTCTTCCGAGAGGAGCAGGGCCCTGCTCTTCCGATCTCAACCATTCAAATTTTTTTATTCACGTATCTCGATAAAAGAACTTTTTCATGCACAGATCTCAACGATTTTGAATGGTTGAGATCGGAAGAGCAGGACCCTGCTCTTCTCTCGGAAGAGCAGCAGAGTCCGTTCCGAGTAACATGTACATGTTGTAAGTAATTGACTGTACTGGTGAGTAGAGATCCTTTTTTGACCCTTTCATGTTTTCTATTTGTAATTTTTTTTTTCATAGGTCGCAAATGCATCATCCTTTCAGGTTTCTCATGCTCAAGACCTTGTAATGGCACATCAAAGCCCTCATTTCTGGAATATTCCAAATTCCGGCTTCTTTCCAAATCTCAAGGTATTGTCTTAATTTTATTTTCTTGGTTGGATTCATTTTATTTTATACAGTCTAATTTATCAACTTTTAGCTTCAGCTTAGCAACTTTTACATTTTACAGAAGTTCATTTAAAATATACAGTGACCGTAGTGGTCACACAGTGCACATTCTTGTATTGCATATGGTAAAATGTCCGGTGACATTTCAAAAGACCCTATCTATTTGTCCTTCTTGTGCTATAGTTCATTCAAATGATTTCCACTATATTTTATTGTTTTGTGTCAGAAGGCTATTCAAATGATTTCCACTATATTTTATTGTTTTGTGTCAGAAGGCTATTCAAATGATTTCTAGTATATTTTATTGAATTGTATCAGAAAGCTAGTCTCTTTGAGATTATACTAATTTTTTTTTCTGGTTGTGATTGTATCAACCTATTTGTTTTCGGAAGTCTTGTCAATAGTTAACATGCAACTAAAAATGAGTATTTCTGTTTAAATGCTCTATTCAGTCCATCCTTATATTATTTTGAGTCATTTGTTTGGTTTCAAATGTGTTTCTCATAAACAGACTCTTTGCACAACAAGTTTTATCCCTTGTTTGGAACATCACTGGCCATTTTAGAAAAATAAAGAACGGATAAGTGTAATTAAAGCCTCATTTGCTTACTCGTACCAATTCCAGTATTTATGATCATATTATTATATCGTCATCATCATGGTCATTATTATTGTCATCCGTGCAGGAAAGAGGGACAGAGAAGAGAGGAGAGCTGGTTCCGCATGCAGCGGTCCCTGGCTGGGCATGGCAAATGCAACACTGCGTGCAGTTGCCCTTTCCCTCTTTTGCAGCATCATCAGGATTCTCTCCCGTCGCCGCGCCTCTTCTGCCACTCCGGCCGACGCCGCCGCCCGGGCCCCACCACTCCGTTCATTTCCCCTCACCTCCCACCAACAACTTCCTTCCCCAGTTTGAAAGAAACTAAATCACTTATCACGACACTTGTGTTGTTTGTCATGTCATGATTGGCATTGCCTATTGCAAATGCCTTGTACCAAGTCCAGCAAGTCGTACTTGTTGTTTCATCTACTTGCTGTTGTTAAGGTTACTTTCTATTGTTAAGGTAAAGATAGCTTCGTTGTACTTTTTTTATCTAATCAATTGAGGCCGGATTCTCTCTATTCCTAGCATAAATTGGATAAATGAAGATGCTGACATAAACTGACTGGATATCTAGCATGAATAGTCTGACATGTAGAATTTAGTTGCATCTTTTATAACACGGTTCTAGGTTGAATCTTGAAGATATCAATACCATGTATGTAATCTGTTGGTTGAGCTAGCTTTGTGTGTTTTGCATGATTTTTATCATGTAAGAAATTTAGGAAGATGGACTATGCTTGTTTTGACACCAAAATCACCAGTGGATATAGTAAATTGAACTGGAGAGGAGAGGAGAGGAAGAGGAAGAGGAAGAGGAAGGAAAATTTAATTAATAATTAAGAAAACAAAAGTTTGGTGAGCAGTGAAATGAAAGCTGGAAAGGTGTTTAGATTATAGCAGCAAATGGTTACTGTGGAGGTGGCAGTGCATGGTGGCGTCGTGGAAGATAGAGAGAAAAAGCCTATTCCCTCTATTCCTATGCAATGCAATGCAAACAAGCCTTAATTAAATGCTCCTTGTTCTCGTCTTTACTGAAAAGTTTTTAGAGTACCTTCTCTCCCAGGGCACTGTCTCTGGTCCTACCCCATTCACTGCCTTGTCTCTGTCATTCACCAGTTTCTCTCTCTCTCTTCTCTGGGTCTGATTATCTGGATGGATTGTTGATGAATTAAATACAAGTGGGCACCTAGGTGAAATGGGACAAGTGGCCTATAGTGGTGCCTCTGTCAATGGGTGCTTTCTTTCCTTGTTTCCTTTTCCTTTGATTGCTTTGCATTATTACTTGGGACTTGCCTGGGAATACTCTACTCTTTTCACCTGCCTTGCCTAGTTGCCTTTTTCTTTTTACATTTGAGTTGAGACTTGAGGAAGACTAAAGACTCACGAGTAACGAATGAACGATTCCCACCAGACTCAGAGACACTCCACCAAGTGTGAACGTGTACAAAGATGGGCTTTAAATGATGCCTCGCTCTCTTCCTTTATTTGTTTGCTCCTATGTATTTATTTATTGTATTAACTTGGGACCGAGGCCAGAACCAGGTTGACACTTGCAACTTGCAAGCCCAATGGGAGGGCGCCTATCCGCTTTCTTTTGTGCTTTCTGATATTATCTCGTTGCTTGTCTCTTTCACTTTCCTCTTTTTGTTGTAGGTCAATGGACAACTGACACGTGCCCCTTCCTATCTTGTCCATTACATCTCTACTCCTCTTATTAGCCTATAAAACTTAAAAAGTATGGATTTATTAAAAAGGGAGGATAATTTAAGAATGACCTGTCTTGATAATTTTCATAATATATTTTAAATTAATTCAAATACGGTTAAAAGATATGAAAAAATAACTTTGTAGGTTTGTTGTTACATATATAGATAGAGTACCAATCAAGTTTGCTCTATTTAATTATCGTTTGGTGGTGTACCAAGAGCAGTCAAATTTGAATCATAAAAAAAATTATATAACTATGAACGGTGAAACATGTTCCAAATTCAATTTTTGTAATTTATAATATAAATTTGACTTCGTCATCAACCTATTTGATGTTTCAACATAAACTTGATTTCATCATCAACCTAAACAACATAAATCTTGGCCCCATTTGTATGAGGGTAAGAACTCGACTTCATCATCGACCTATTCGAGCTCTTAATACAATAACCTAATTTGCAACTATTGCAGGAAGAAAGAGCACATCAAGGCCGGCTGTTTCAAGCTAAAAAAATAAACAAAACAGACGACAACGATACTTCTTCAGGAGATGCTAATTTAGTTGAAATTCAAGATAATTATGTACTTTTATTTTAGTGTGAGATTTCAAGTCAACGGGAGGATTGTTGTGTATGCCTCTCATCTCACCATCTATTTACATTAGGCTTGATTTAGCAGGATGTCAAGAATAATAGGTTCATGTTATGCATGCTATGTTAAGGAGGAAGTTTTTATTATTTAGTATGTAGGGTATTTTAGAAAAGATTTATTTATAAGTTTATTGTTTTAGAGATATATGTTGTTATAAATAAATCATTTGTATTTTATGTAATATGAAATCAAGAAATACAATTAATTTCTTATAAAATTATGTCTCTTGTTTCTCTATTATTTATGTTCTCCCCTTTAAAACCCTAACACTTCTTTTTCACATTAAGTATTGATCTGTAAATTTATGTGTAAAACAGGTAATTTTCTCATTATTAAAATTTCATTGTTAAATGCAAATGGTTGTCTTTGAAATATTGTGTATTTTATTGTTTAGTTGGATTCCCATGTATGAGATCTATAAATTCAAGATTTAATTAACTAATAATTTGATTTATGGGATTACCATGTATGAGATCTTAGTCTTACACTCTTATAGGGGCAAACATGTGAAATATATTACAAGTGGGGCCAGCTTAGTTTAGTAGTAGGCCGCATCTATTAAATTAAATATAGCCCATCCGATAATTTTAATTTCTACTGCTAGTGGGATCGGATCCTTTGATGCTTAATTACTGATGGATGGTCTAATGGATGTGCTATCGCTGTCTTAATATCTTATCTTTATCTTTTTTCTATTGTTGATCACCACACATAAATAAATATAGCACTTCATTAAGGTATCATAACAAGTACAGGTTGTTGAGGCGGCACCATCACCTTGATACCTCATTTTTTGTTTTTTCCTCGCAAATTTTTTATGTTTATTTCAAGTCTATTTAAAGAGCTACTTATAGTTTCCAATTTTAAAGTCAATGGTTTCTTCCGCCCAATAAAATGAAAAGTGAATTTTTTTTTTCCATATCGCCTTTGCTTAATAGAAAGGTTAAAATCAAATTTAATAATATTTTGTTAAAATATGATGTACGGAAGAAGAGAATGAATATTTTTATTGACAAAAAGTTTCATTGTGCAAAACAAAAATCGAAACATAGATTATTTATTACATATTTGTATATTTAAATATGATCATTTTATTACTAATAAATTATATATCGGTGACATGAGTAATGAGTAAATTATATATCGATATGTGGCATACGCCATGGCGGCATATCGGCCGGACTCTGCAATCATACAAATAATTAAGTAAATTTGATCTGAATAAAGAAATTTGTACTAACCTGACAGCTAATGAAATATGACATACCGGAGGCTGAACCGGACGTCCCTGCGCGTCATAGAATGCCTGCCAGCCAGTCATGGACAATACCCAACGATGGTAGTCCCACTCTGACTGCCCATGGGGGGGGAGATGGCATCGCAGGACCTAAAACCAGGGGCATGTCAGGCTCGACCGGATATATCTGAAGCTAGTTGATGTTCTCTCCGGCATCTCGCAGCATGGTGATGAGCTGTCCACCGTGCCCGACATCCTCAACAAAATTGGCATGGGTCTTGGGGAATATATACCCAATATATCTTCAGCCCCTCTTTCCCGACATCTTGATCTCATGTGCACAACCTTTAAGCGCAACCAAAAGCTGCAAAAAAATTATTTTGTTAGATCAAACCTTGATGAACTAATCAGTTAGGAAAAAACTATGTAGTTTTAGGTGCATTACCTAGCGAGCCCATTTGCGACCGTTGGGGTGTAACCCTCATCCTCCTGGATCTTTTCGCGTAAGTAGGCACCGTAATCTGGCATATTGAGATGCAGATATCAGATGCCATGCAGACCTGTAAGTACCAAGACTCATACCTCAATAAGGGATGTCCCGGGATTTGCGTGAGCTCATCTGGCATATCGAGATGCTCCGGAGCCTTGGCCCTAGTGTAGTACTCCTCAAAATGTGTCCTCTAGTCGAGATCAAGATGTGATAAGTGGCTAGTCCTGTAAGGAACATGTTGGTTGCAATACAAAGCTATCAAGTAATATGGGATAATAAATAATAGAATATGACTTGTGCAAGTTTTTTATGATGGACCTCGGCAAATGTGGTTCTGCGGGAATCAACAGTGCATGTTCAAACTGACGGAGTACCCAATCTGGATAGTGGTGCTCCACTATCCAGAAGCATACGAGTGGACCTCTGTAGTACCATCTCTCCCGCTGCTCCAGATAAATCCCCAACAACTGCTCACTCTGATAGAACTCCTCGTACAGTGTCCACTCATCTGCTTTACATCCAAACTCTGCAGCTGTGAACGGACTGGCCTAATACCCAAGGTACTACCGTGGCCCTGATCCAGGTAGTGGTGAGTACCGTGTCACTTCTTGGCGTATGTCGGGCATATGAGATTATCGGGCTCTCCCCACACCGGACGCTCATTCGGGATAGGCCTGTCCACCGGAAGCCGTGACTACGACCAATGCTTCAGTAAAAGTACCAGCCCATACATTTGCTTCTTCTCCTTCTGTATTTTCAAGAATTTTAGCCGTCAGGGTATTTAGATTGGTCGATTAAATAATTAAATAAGAAAAGAGTTAGAGACTTACCTTACAACTACGACACAGGTGAGAGGACAAATAAGCTAGGACAACCCCACCCCAGTTGTATAATGACGGGCGCTCAAGGTCTGTCAGCAGCGAGAGATACATCATCGGGACACAATAACCGCTGGAATCACCAAACATGACAGAACCAAATAGGTCCATCGCGAAGCCCCGTGTATATCTGCAATACAAAGCAGATAATAAAAAGCTTTTTGAAATAATATAAAGTCAATAACAAATGTAATAGAAACAATTTATATGTATTACCTTTGAGTCTCCTCATCGGTGAAATCTGCTGTTAGACCCGCGTTGAAGTGGTGTTGCAACTTGGTCATCCTCAAATGAAACTTAGACCTCCCACGATCAGCAATGAGAGAGTGAGGATCAGCTCCCAACAACTCATCGATCTGATCAGCAAACCCAGCGTTGTCAGATACACTACCAATGGGTGTGCCACTGATAAGCAAACCCCAAAGGGCACTCACATCCTGGAGTGTCACCGTCATCTCTCCAAATGGTAAGTGGAACGTGTGCGTCTCAGGACGCTATCGCTCCACTAGTCCTGCAATGAAAGATGCATTGATGATTCCACTCCACTCTGTAAGATGTCCACAAAACTGTAGAGGCCCAGATTGATGAGGTACTAGTCTATTACCTCGTAGTACTGCATGTGAACGCACCGCAACTTCACATCTAAAAGAAACTTGTCTTGCGTTGAAAAACGTAATCCACATAGTGTTAACACAACCAAATTTAAACTCAACAAAATTTAAAAAAGTGCTAAAAAAATATACGTACCTCACGAGAAGCCAGTGAGACGGTGCTCGCGGTGGGGCATCCATAGGAGAGGACTGAAGTGCTCTGTGCTATGAGGGTCGATCGGCTCGTCAACAACATATGGTAGGACGAGTTCTAGGCCGTCCTCTAGCCATCCTAATGTCAAAAATAAAATTTTGTTAACTTACGCTAAGTAAACCCTAAACCCTAAAAAGGACTAAAATAGGCTAATTTTGGTAAAATAGGCCAAAATAGGTTTAATTATGCCAAATTGCGGTTAAAATAGCCTAAAATATGCTAAAATAGGCTAATTTCGGTAAAATATGCTAAAATAGGCCAAAATAGGCTTAATTATGCTAAAATAGGTTAAAATATCCTAATTATGCTAAATTGCACTAAATTACGCTTGATTATTCTAATTATGATAAAAAATATTAAAATACGCTAAAATATGCTCAACTATGCTAATTATACTAAATTACGATAAATTACGCTACATTAATTTAAATTTAGCTAATTACTCTAAATTATACTAAATTAAATAATTAAAACTAAGTACAACGGATTTAACACTAATTACAACTAAATTATACTAATTTTGGTACATTACTAACAAATTCTAACATTTTACAACCATTTTGCACTAAAAATGAATTTTAAAAAAAAATAGAGGGACTTACTTGCAAATCTGAAAAGAGATGGAAAATCTGAGAGAAAGAGCTCAAGCGAGAAGAGATAGTGTGAAATTTGATAGAATGAATTTTGAGAAAAACGGCTAACCTTTCACACACATATATAGATGTCGAAACCGGCTATTTAATGGTCTGTGGTGAATTAAAATGGGTACCGGCCATTTAATGGCCGGTTTAGTCATTTTTAAAAAAACCCAGCTCAGCTGGTTATATTTATTAATTTCTATTTAACTTTGGATATTATAAAAAATGTACGGAAGAAGAGAATGAATATTTTTATTGACAAAAAGTTTCACTATGCAAAACAAAATCGAAACATAGATTATTTATTACATATTTGTATATTTAAATATGATCATTTTATTACTAATAAATTAGTCTTGAGTAAATTATATATCGGTGACATGAGTTACGAGTAAATAACATTTAATTTTCAATGGCCATACTGTAGAGTTAATAATGAAAATGGTGATAGGGACAATGATGGATATGGTACTTCAATAATTATGTGAGCATGCACTTGCTACATTATTGCTGATAGTGGAGGGGGGGGGGGGGGGGGGGGGGGGGGATGCTGGTAGCACTTAGCAAACAGTGCTCAACTGTGTTTTATAGTTTTTGATACCATTACTATCAGCATTTCTTTGTGATTGGCTGGATATGTACCATGTATTATTGTGGGAGCACTGGCATCAGTCTATTATTCTTTTGTTTTTTTAAAGCAACAGTGGCTGTTGAGTGATCATCAGTCTATTATTCTAGTGCCATTGTTGCTCAACAGTCAACAGTACTATTGATAAAAATCTCAACAAAACAAATTATAAAGAAAATAAAAAGGAGAAATTAAACATTACTAATCAGTGGGCTGTGTACAGTGACCACCATTGTCAGGCGCACGGAATACTCAGTACAGACCAGTGTTCTAAATAATTAGCTATAGCTGCACTATAGGTTTTTTCGGACCATAAAAGCTAAACTATGAGATAAAAGTGCAATAATTCAGCTATGAACGCCATAGCTGTAATAGCTGACCGCTATTATCGCTACGCGCTATTGCTACCGCTATGCTACATGGTTTTTTTTTTGTAATTTACATGGACTTCTGTGCTTCTGTTTCTATTTTTTATGCTACATGATCTGCTATGATAAGTATGCTAAACCGAACTATGTGTTTTTGTTCCTATTTGTGATTTAGTCTCTCATTCTATATCGAAAAATATTCAAATATTAATTCTTCATTTTGCTTGCTCCTCGTCTAGTATTCACCTGTAAAATTATTGCTGTTTGTTTCAATTGAAAGGTGATTTTGATTATATTTATATATAAAATGTTCAAATAGGTATACTGATTTCATTTCACTTATAAAATTAATTGCTCTTCATCTATTATAATATTTATTACTATGTAGTATGAACTATTAAATAATGTTACTTTGTAGATCTTTTTTCTTCTTCTTATTTGCATGATTGAAAAAATATAGACTTAGATTAGTTGTCATTTGGTTGTTACTCTAATTCTCCAATATTGATCATGTTGATAATTAGTATAAATATATAATATAAATTTTGAAAAGAAAAAAAAAATGCTATGTACGATAGCTTCCGCTATAGCTACGCTATTCGCAATAGCTTTTTACTTTGTCTCCCCGCTATGCCACTATAATCGCTATTTAAAACCTTGGTACATACTGTTATAGCACAAGATCTTGACTGTTTAATTCGGATGGAATGCATGTGTACGTACAACACCATGTTTTGTTTTTAGAAAGGAATTTATTAACGAGCGATTAAGACTCAAGTTGTACGTACTTTTGTGAAAGAGAAATTATGATGGGAGATGTTATTTTAGGTTGCACACATCGATCGTAAGGGGAAGCAGGATGTATTCCATGGACATCGGATTCAAATTAGTCTGATGCTAGTTTAGAACCGTCCAATTTCATAATAGCATCGGTAGTACGCATAATCCAATTATCACCTCTATTTTCTCAAGATCGGTGCTCATGTTGAGATCTTCACAAAAAAAAACTCTTCAAAAAATTATTTCTAATTGGAGAGTGTTATGAAATATAATAATAGACATTTCACCTTCTCCACCTCATCCACTATCTATTAGATAGTGTTTTATATTAATTATCTTGTTAATTGTATGGCTTTTCATTTGCTTTCTCTAGCCTATAAATAGAGATTATGTAAATAGTTGATGTTGATTGATAGAAGGAGATATAATATAGAATAAGATTTAGTCTCTCCCAAGTTGTGTTTTGTTTTGTTTTATAATACGTTATCAGCACGAGTTTGCTCTAGTCAAGTTGCGACGGAATTTCGTAGAAGCACACCTAGAAGGTACTCTTTAGATTACATTTCATTAACATTACTGTAAGTAATAATATTTATTTATTGGATGAAATTTTCTTATTTTATATTGAATGAGAGTAATATTTTCATTCCCTGAAGAGAATGATAAAACAAGTACATGATAATGGCCAGAAGCTTTTGTACATATTATAGCTAGAAGCTTTTTCTAAGAGAACCTGAAGTTCTTAATCATAATCTTTTATACAAGAGAACCTGAAGTTCTTTGGCAAAGTTAAAAAAAAAAAAAAAATTCTTAATCAAAATCCTCTCTGTTTGTACGGCCGCATATTTTTATTTTTTTTTTATTTCCTTCTTTTCTTTACTATATTCCTTTGTTTGTAACAATATACGGTTACGTTCTGTGTGTTGATCAAAGTTATGAACCAGAAATTCTTTACAAAAAAAAAAAAAAAAAAGACCAGAAGTTCTTATATGAATCAGAAAGTTATTAATATTTATGATAACCGGAAGTTATCAAATCAATAAAGTGTCTCCAATATTTAATTCTCTTAATAACCTGAAGTTATTAAGATTCTTTTTCTTCAATCGTTTTTTTATATATATATCTAACACATTTACTGCAAATGCGAAAGAAGTTGCAAAGTAATTATGTAAGTAATTTATATGATTGGTTATTATATCTTTCATTAATTTAAATTTCATTTAAAATTTTTTTATTATGTTTGTTTTAGTTTATAAGAATCATTCCTTGAAGTGAATGATGGAATAATAACCTGAAGTTATTATCAAAACTAAATGTTTATCAAGAACCTGAAGTTCGTATTACTCGAATAGAATAATAACCTGAAGTTATTATAATTGTTTAGAACCTGAAGTTTTATTTGAAATTTTAATATAAAATTAATATAATAACCAGCAGTTATTATAGGCCACTGGATGAATAATAACCTGCAGTTATTCTCAATTAAAAAACCTGAAGTTTTATTAGAAATTATCATATAAAATCAATATAATAACTAGAAGTTATTATAGGTCATTGGATGAAAATATAACCCGAAGTTATTTCAAATTTAAATTTTACATAGCGCAGTCAAGCAATTTAATAACCAGAAGTTATTAAATAAGTATTTTATTATAACCTGAAGTTATATAATATTAACCTGAAGTTATTAATACATTTAAATTTATTTATTTATTTATTTATGCAATTTACATATTCTTTTATTTATAATTATTCATCTCCCTTTTCACAACCTTAAGTTATGATATTAATAACCTGAAGTTATGGCATTAATAATCTGAAGTTATGATATTAATAATCTGAAATTATTAATACGTATCTATTCTGTAGTACACATGACAAATCTCACAAAGTTTAAATTTATCTCCTTTTCATTTATCATAACTCGAAGTTATGGTATTAGTAACCTGAAGTTGTATTTTGTTATCAATACGTATTAATGAAAAATGAGAAAGGAAAACATCCTGAAGATGTTTGTTACAGATGTGGGATGACAAATCATTGATTGCGTACCTGTCGTACGCCCAAGCATATTGTAGGGCTTTATCAAGCCTCAATTAAAAAAAATGTGGAAACTAAAATGATCCCGAATATGAATGCCATATAGATACACATTTTGATGTATCAGATTTCTTCCATAATGTGAATAAAGAAATAGACACTTTACTAAGGGAGAAAATATAATGTAGAAGTTTATGTTTATAAAAGTTTAGTTTACATTTTAATTTTTATATTGTATGCAAATAAAGTTAATGAATAAAGGTAGTTTATTTTTATTTTAATTTATTCTTGCATTCTTTTATTTTAAAGGAAAATGACTAACGCAATGGTAAGTGAAGAAGATCCATGTTTAGTAGACAGCGGAACAACAAATACCATATTGAAAAGCAAGAAATATTTTTCTCTATTGTCTTCTGCAAAGACACATGTTAATACAATTTCTGGTATTAGTAATTTAATTGAGGGCTCCGGAAGAGCTTGTATCTTGTTACCTGAAGGTACAAAATTAATTATAAATGATGCATTATACTCTAGTAAATCCAGAAGAAATTTACTAAGTTTTAAAGATATTCGACGTAATGGTTATCATCTTGAAACCATGACTGAAAATAATATTGAGTATCTCCAAATTACATCTATTGAGTATGGCCAGAAGATCATATTGGAAAAGCTGGAAGCCTTATCCTCTGGATTATATTGTACGAACATTTATCCAATAGAATCAAATATGGTAAGTAACCAGAAGTTACTTGACACAAAGATGTTCACTCTGTGGCATGACAGATTAGGTCATCCAGGTAACATTATGATGAGGAGAATAATTGAAAGTGCAAATGGGCATCCCCTAAATGACCTGAAAATAATATTATCAAAAGATTTATCATGTGCAGCATGTTCTCTTGGAAAACTGATAATTAGGCCATCTAAAAATAAAATTGAAAATGAATCTCCTTCATTTTTGGAAAGAATTCAAGGAGATATTTGTGGGCCTATTTCTCCTCCATGTGGACCATTTAGATATTTTATGGTTTTAATTGATGCATCAACTCGATGGTCACATGTTTGCCTATTAGCCACAAGAAATGTTGCATTTGCTAGGCTATTAGCACAAATAATCCAATTGAGAGCAAATTTTTCGGATTATCAAATTAAGAGTATCCGGCTTGATAATGCAGGAGAGTTTACATCCCAATCATTTAATGATTATTGTATGTCAATTGGGATTAAGGTAGAACATCCAGTGGCTCATGTACATACACAAAATGGTTTAGTGATAGGTGTATTTTATATACACCGTCGATCTAGTTTTTATCATAAAATAACACCAAATATCTTGTATTTTGGATATAAAGTGAATATAACACACCAAGAATCAAGTTACTGCGTTCGCTCGATGTTTCAATGCAGGAAACAGTGCAAAATGATGAAAAACTGCTCAGTGCGGACGCATTATCCACCAGTGCGGACGCACTGGGTACTTAGCCGATTTTCCAGCAGCGCAGACCTCACAGACGAAAAGTCCGAGCGTAATGCGGCCGCATTCACCTTCAGTGCGGACGCATTCTCTACTTAGCCGATTTTTGCGACTTTCAGAATTTTCCAGAAAACAGAAGTTCAAGACCAATGCGGACGCACTCACAGCCAGTGCGGACGCACTCAGTATTTGGACTATTTTTGAAATCTTCGGATTCTTTGGAAAACAGAAAAACAACATGCCAATGCGGACGCACTAAGATCCAGTGCGGACGCACTCAGGAAATTTTGCAGAAAATCCAGAAAAGGAAACTTCGGACCAAAGGGGATTTGGAGTCGGTGCGACCCTGACCACCCGCACTCAACTCCAGTGCGGACGCACTGGACTCGCAGACAGCCAGAAATTCGCATTTTCAGGGGGTTTTCTATTTTTGGCCAACAAGGAACACGTTTTAGAATACCAAAAATAGCCATAGCAGTCTGAAGAGTGCACCCACTAACCCCACTACTATCCTCTAAATTGGGCAAGGCCTTTGGCTATAAAAGGAGAAGAATTTCATCTCTCTACATATCCATTATTGTACATATCCATTATTGTACATATCCATTATTGTACATATCCATTATTATATCCATCTTTCCACAAATTGAGAGAGAGAGATCCTGCAGAAATTCTCGAGGCTTTTCAAGGAAGGAGAAGAAGAAGAAGATTCAGGCAAGGAGTCGGCAAGATCGAGATTTTAGATCTAAGAAAGGGTGTAATCATTTCTTTATCTCATTTCTTATTGTTTTTGCCAATCTTTGTAATGGATCTCTCCAAGAGAGAGTAGTTCTCTTTCTAGGGGTTGAGGTCAATGCATGAACTTGTTTAATTCTAGATTATTCGGATATTTGTTTTTATTATGATTGTGTTATCGGATTTGATTGTTAATTTCTGTGATTTATTCTTTATGAATTTCATTAGTACTCGTTCCTTTGAGTTCACCTGGTTAGGGTTTATTGAATTGAAGTAGTTTTGAAATCGCGTTGATCGTGTTTTTCCGCTTTAAATTTATTAAATTCCGGCATTGGTCATGAGGAGACTACTAATTGAAACCATAAAGACACACCTTAGGGTTGGGTTAGAAGCGACCGTACTTTGATATCCAATCCGGAACTATAGAAATTAAAGTTAGGATTTTGGTGAAGGACCGAAAGGAGAAGGCAAATCCTAAATTAGGACACCTTAGAACAAATATCGATATATGCTTTGAAGCATGAGATTAAATATCCCTCTAGGTTAGTGACAGCCCTAGAATTCGAGGCACATTAATCCATAAAGCGCAAAGTATTTGTATTAATATTTGTTCCAAAGGCTAACATAGGTTAGAAACCTCATCAAATCAAACATGAATTTAAACAAACCGAATAAATAGAATTAGCAAGGGATTGTAGACCGAATACCCCTAGATATCCTTAAACTTGAAAACAAACCAATCTTTCTTTCCTTTATTTTATTTACATTTATTGTTTGAAACTCCTCTTTTTCGGGTATTGAACCCAACTTAGGATTTTAAGAACAAACCCCCCCCCCACTTTACTTTTATTGTTTTGTTTTAGAAGTAGTTTTCTTTATTAAAAATTAGTGTTTCCCTCTCTCCCTGCGGATCGACACCTAAATACTACAATCGATAGGTTGTGCGCTTGCAACTAACCTATTTATTGAGTACGAAGGTTTTATAAATATTAAAGGCAAAAGAGTACAAAATCATTATATCTAAAATACTCAACAAGCTTTTTGGCGCCGTTGCCGGGGAGAATAGGATAGATACTAGTTTTTATTTTAGGAAAGTACTTTTAATTCTTAGTTTCCTTATTTACTTTTCAGAAAATTAAAAATCCAAAAATATTTTACTTTCCTTATTTAATTTTCTGCACTTTACTATTCTCTCTCTTTCACATCTTTTCTTCTCTCATAGATTTGAGCGCTGGCACCGGTCACAAGGAGCCAAACCGCGAAGATCAAAGCCGGCGAATCCTCGCTTTCTCAACCAATGGCAGGTCTAGATCCCGAACTAGGCATGCCACGCAACTTTAGAGAGGATGAATTTCTGGAAGATCTAAACAACAACAACGATCCACCTATTCTCAATAACAATCCTTTGTTCGGTGTCAATCCAAACAACGGAAATGGTCGTAACCGCCAACAAGGCCACCGCTTCGGTTTTATACCTCAAGGCCAAGATCCACGCGAAATCAAGCCATCTCTTATCCACTTGCTGGGCCAAAGACAGTTCGGAGGAGCCCTAAACGAAGATCCGCACGCCCACTTGGCGGTTTTCGAAGAATCCTGCGGCACCTTCGCTCGAGAAGGAGAAGAGCTAGACAACCTCAAGCTCAAATGCTTCCACCTATCCCTCCGTGACAATGCAAGGACATGGTTAAGGACCGTGAATCGTGACAACATAAGAAGATGGGACGACATGGAGAAGTTATTCTTAGGAAAATACTTTCCTCCATCCAAAACCCAGCACTTTCGAACAAAGATCACGACCTTCAAGCAAGCCGAGAGAGAATCTTTGACCGAGGCATGGGATAGATGGGCGGAGCTTCAACGCTTGTGCCCTAACCATGGTCTCGACATGTGGTTGCTCTTCCAATTCTTCTTTGCAGGTTGCACAATCGCCACAAAGACTCATTTGAATTCCGCCGCAGGAGGTAATATGTCCAAGATGGATCCCCAACAAGCCATGCTAATGATCGAGGACATGGCAATCAACCAAAGGGAATGGACGGCCGAGAGAAGTGGACGAACCCAAACCCCACCGGGAGTCCTAAAAACCGACGAAGTTACCGCCTTGAAAGCCCAAATAGATGCCTTGCAACATCAAATGGCACAAATGCAAAATGCCAAATCTGTGACAAAGAAGGCTTCATGCGGCATTTGTGGAGAGGCGACTCATATCACCGCCGATTGCCAAGTCCTCATAGAAGGAGAGGAAGTCGAGCAAGTCAATGCAATGTTCTACAATCAAGGTGATAAGAGGAACGACCCGATCTACAATAAGGTTAGGCCAAATGATAACTCAAATACATACAACCCTAACACAAGGTGGAACCATCCCAATTTCAAGTGGAAGACCGAGAATGACAACTCCAACCAATACCAAGGTAATTCCAATCAATATCAAAACCGGACGAACCAAAACTCGTATCAAGGACCTTCTCAAAACAGTAAATTAGAAAAAATGATAGAAGGACTTGTTCTCTCTCAAAACGAGTTCATGAACCAACAAAGGAACACCAACACCGAAATTTCGGATTCCTTGAGAAACTTCAACAATAGGTTCGAGTTCTTAGAGACTAAGACAAAGATGCTAGAAAACCAAATAGCACAACAAGCATCTTCGTCATTTCGTCAACAAGGCGCTCTACCGGGTAAAACCGATATCAATCCAAGGGAGCAAGCAAAAGCCATAACCTTGAGAAGCGGCACGGAATACGAAGGACCAAAGATGCCCAGCGGAGATGAGTCTCAACAACCACCGAATGAGGCACAGCCACCTCAAACTCCTCTCAGCGCAGACACAACCGTTCCTAATGCGGACGCACCGGCATCGGAAAAACCTCAAGAACCGGGTAAATCAAACCCGGCCAAGGTAAAACCAAATGAAACTCCTAAGTATATTCCACCACATAGGTTTATACCATTCCCTCAAAGGTTAGTTAAGAGCAAGCTTGACCAGCAATATGCCAAATTCATAGAACACCTCAAGAAATTGAATATTACCATCCCTTTTACCGAAGCAATTACTCACATGCCCACTTATGCGAAATTTTTGAAAGAAATTTTATCCAATAAAAGAACAATTGAGGAAGTGGGCACGGTATCCCTTAATGAGGAGTGTAGCGCTCTCTTCCTAAACAAGCTACCTCCAAAATTAAAGGATCCCGGAAGCTTTGTTATCCCATGCATGATTGGTGATACCGAATTCAAGAGGTGCCTATGTGATTTAGGCGCAAGTGTGAGCCTCATGCCAAAAACCGTTTATCAAAGGCTCAATCTTGTTGATTTGAAAGATACAAGGATGTCATTACAACTAGCCGATAAGACGGTAAGGTATCCCGAAGGAATTGCGGAGGATGTTATTGTAATGATTGGTAAGTACTTTGTCCCGGTGGACTTTGTAGTGGTCGAAATGGAGGAGGATACTCATACCCCTCTTCTATTGGGGCGTGATTTCCTTACCACAGCTGGTGCAAACATTGATGTCAAAGAAGGAAAGATATCCTTTGACATTGGGGGCGAAAAGGTAAATTTTCATATGTTTAATGCCATCAAATTTCCTTCTAATGATAATGATTCTATATGTAGAGTGGAAGTTTTAGATTCCATTATAGCTGCCCATATGGAGAAGGAGATGGTCAATGAACAACTAGACCAAATTCTGGAAGAAACCGGCTCAGAAAACGACACAATTGGTGAAAATGACCCTCAGTGCGTCCGCACTACCGCTCAGTGCGTCCGCACTCAGCATGGTGACACCGAAGTTTCAGTCAACCGAGCGCAATGCGTCCGCACTGAAGTCTCAGTGCGGATGCCCCACTCGCACTCACCTGTTGAGCCACAGTTTGGAGCCAATGAGGAAAATGTCCGAGAGGAATGCGTCCGCACTGACCCTCAGTGCGTCCGCACTCAGCACAATTCCAACCAGGATGTATTGCAGATTTTAGAAAATTTACCCCAGTGCGTCCGCACTGACCACCAGTGCGTCCGCACTCATGCCGAAATAGCTCAAATCGAAGGAATTTTGCCCAACTCTGCACCACCGAAAGTCGAACTCAAACCTCTGCCACCTACCCTTCGCTATGAATACCTGGGAGAGGGCGAGACATATCCGGTGATTGTCAACTCCGAGCTCAACAAAGAACAAACCGAGAAGCTTTTACACGAGCTAAGGCTTCATCGGAAAGCGATCGGCTACACAATCGACGACCTAACCGGAATTAGCCCATCCCTTTGCATGCACAGAATCCTAATGGAGGACGACCACAAGCCCACAATTGAAGCTCAACGAAGACTCAATCCGAATCTAAAAGAAGTGGTGAAAAAGGAGATCCTCAAGCTACTTGATGCCGGCATCATCTATCCAATCTCCGACTCCAAATGGGTAAGTCCGGTCCATGTAGTACCAAAGAAGGGAGGCACAACCGTGGTGAAGGGCGAAGGCGACAAATTGATATCCACAAGGGTGATCACCGGATGGAGGATGTGCATCGATTACCGCAAACTTAACAATGCAACAAGGAAGGATCACTTCCCTCTACCATTTGTGGATCAAATGCTAGAAAGGCTAGCTAATCACTCCCATTTTTTGCTACCTAGATGGGTATAGCGGATTCTTTCAAATCCCTATTCACCCCGAAAAAACGACCTTTACTTGCCCTTATGGTACGTTCGCGTATCGTAGGATGCCGTTTGGTTTATGCAATGCCCCAGCTACATTTCAAAGAGCCATGATGGCTATTTTTTCAGATTTATTAGAAAATTCCGTGGAAGTTTTCATGGATGACTTTTCAGTTTTTGGTACCTCTTTTGATGATTGCTTATCTAATTTGATCAAAGTTTTAGAACGTTGTGAGCAGGTTAATTTGGTGCTAAACTGGGAGAAATGCCATTTCATGGTACAAACAGGGGTAGTTCTAGGCCACGTGGTGTCTTCCAAAGGCCTAGAAGTCGACCAAGCAAAGGTGGAGGTGATCGAAAAATTGCCATATCCAACATGTGTGAAGGATGTGAGGAGTTTCTTGGGCCATGCGGGATTCTATCGGCGTTTCATCAAAGATTTTTCAAAAATCTGCAAACCACTTACTAATTTGACAATGAAAGATGTAGAATTTATATTTGATGAACCGTGTATTGTTGCTTTTGATAGGATCAAGAAGGCACTAATCTCAGCCCCAATTCTCCGACCTCCTAATTGGGATGTGCCCTTTGAAATCATGTGTGATGCGAGCGACTTCGCCGTTGGAGCCGTTCTAGGACAAAGGATCGACAACAAGCCACATGTGATCTATTACGCAAGCAAAGTCCTAGATGAGGCGCAAATGAACTACACAACCACCGAAAAGGAGTTCTTGGCCGTTATATTCTCCATCAACAAATTCCGATCCTACTTGGTTGGATCCAAGGTGATTGTGTACACCGATCACGCGGCAATTCGATACCTCCTCAACAAGAAGGATGCCAAACCACGCCTAATCCGGTGGATCCTCCTACTCCAAGAGTTTGATCTCGAAATCAAGGACAAGAAAGGCACTGAAAATTCAGTGGCGGACCATCTATCACGCATTACCAACGAATCGAAGGATGATGACATGCCCATAGACGATTCGTTCATAGACGAACAACTATACGCAGTCAACCACCAAGAGGCGCCGTGGTATGCGGATTTCGTCAACTACCTTGCATGCGGTATCATACGCCCAGATTTAACCTTCCAACAACGAAAGAAATTCCTTTGGGATGTCAAACAATATTTTTGGGATGAGCCGTTGCTATTCAAACTGGGGGTAGATGGAATTCATAGGCGATGTGTACCTCACGAAGAAACCGAACAGATTCTCAATTGTTGCCACTCATCTCCCTATGGAGGACACGCTTCAAGCCACAAAACCGCCGCCAAAGTTCTTCAAGCCGGGTTCTTTTGGCCCACGCTTTTTGAAGATGCGAAAGACTATGTGCTTAGGTGCGACAAATGCCAAAGAACCGGGAACATATCAAGGAAACATGAGATGCCTCTCAACGGAATTCTAGAGGTAGAGTTATTTGATGTTTGGGGGGTCGACTTCATGGGACCTTTTCCGAGTTCTTGCAACAACAAGTACATCCTTGTAGCGGTCGATTATGTGTCAAAATGGGTAGAAGCCGTAGCAAGCCCAACCGCCGACTCCGCCGTAGTAAGAAAGCTTTTTCTAAGAACTATTTTTCCTAGGTTTGGAGTACCTCGGGTGGTGATTAGCGATGGCGGCTCTCATTTCATCAACCGTCAATTCGACAGTCTCCTATTCAAATATGGAGTCAAGCACAAGGTAGCCACACCATACCACCCTCAAACAAGCGGGCAAGTGGAGGTATCCAATCGCGAGATAAAAAGCATCCTACAAAAGGTGGTGAACACATCACGAAAAGATTGGTCACTCAAACTCGATGAAGCTCTGTGGGCGTATCGGACCGCTTTCAAAACACCCATAGGTATGACTCCTTTCAAGCTAGTGTATGGAAAGCCATGCCATTTGCCGGTTGAACTCGAACACAAGGCATATTGGGCAATAAGGGCCCTAAATTTCGACATGAGGGCTGCCGGTGAAAAGAGGGTTCTTGACCTACATGAACTAGAAGAATTGCGCCTTAATTCCTATGAAAATGCTAAGCTATACAAAGAGAAGACAAAGAAATGGCACGACAAGCATATCATCAAGCGCAATTTTCAAGAAGGAGACACGGTTTTGTTGTACAACTCACGCCTCCGGCTATTTCCCGGGAAGTTAAGATCACGATGGAAGGGCCCATTCGAAATAACGAAGGTATTTAACCATGGCGCAATCGAGATTTGGAGCAAAGATACCGGGGCATTCAAAGTGAACGGACACCGCCTCAAACATTTCAACCATGCAACTCCTATAGGCGACAAGGAGATCATAGGCCTAAAAGATCCACACACTCAATAGTGAGCCCAAATCATGTCGAGCTCACGACGTAAAATTGAGCGCTTCTTGGGAGGCAACCCAAGTTTTTATTTTTTCTTTCTTTATACTTTTATTTTTACTTTCTCAAAAATTTACATTTTTAATGACTCAGCCAATTTCTCAGGTCAAAAATTCATCAGTGCGTCCGCACTAAACATCAGTGCGTCCGCACCGACAGAAACCACAGGTCTGCGCAGTCTAAACAAGACCAGTGCGTCCGCACTGAGGTTCAGTGCGTCCGCACCCAAGGTACGCTAAATTTAATTTTTAATTTTTTCGAAATATCGGAAAAGTCGTATTTTTTTGAGCGAGTGCGGATGACCACCCGCATTGAGGACCAATGCGTCCGCACGCGGCTTCTTCTCCTTCTTAAACCGACCCCTCTCTTCAATTTACTTCGCGCCTTTTCGATTTTAAAACCGAAAACCTTGATTTTTCTCTCCCAAAACCCGAAAACCTCGTTTTTCTTTCAAAATCTCCCTCTCCTCTCTCTTCTCTACCCCTTCTCTCTTCTTTTCTCTCTCTTTCCCTTTTCAAAAAGCGAAAACCCACTTTTCTCAAGTTTTTTCAAGCGCCGTTTCGCTAAAACTCGGATTTCTTCGCATTTTTTTTCGAAATTTTCGCGATCTACAACAAGGTTTGATGTCTCCTTACTCTAATCTTGTCAATTACTACTTAGATCTGTAAAAATGGTACCAAAATCGGGAAAATCGACCAAAAATGGTGAAATCGGTTCAAATTCTCACCCCAGTGCGGATGCTACCACCCGCACTGCCATTTAGTGCGTCCGCACTAAGTTTGGGGGAAAGCCTAACCAGCCCAAATTTTCAATTTTTTGGTTAAGTCCTCAGTGCGACCAGACCAGTCGCACTGAGAGCCAATGCGTCCGCATTACGCTCGGACTTTTCCAACCCAACCCCGAAATTCCAAAAATTTTAGTAAAGTCCTTAATGCGTCCGCACTGAGAGCCAGTGCGTCCGCATTAAGCTCAGTTATTCCCTGAATTGAACCAAATTTGCACTGTTTGTACACAGTGCGTCCGCACTGACCACCAGTGCGTCCGCACGCGGCCCCAATTATATCAAAAATTTTGAAATTTTAATTCTTTCAAGTTTTTTTTTAGAATGCCGAAGAAATCAGGTGCCAAGAAACCAAGGTTTGAGAAAGGACAGGGTAGTCGCCAACCACCTCCTTATCCTCCCGCCTTGCCACTCAACGAAGGTCAAGAATTGAGGCGTAACCTTCTACAGTCCCGCAGGACCCTCGAGCCATCCCGATGGATCTGCCGAGAGACACTCGAAACGCTCGGACTCCTTGAGTCGGTGCAAATGCTCACCGAGCGGCTTGGCTTGTGGGAGTTTCTATGTGACGAGGTCGACACTTATGAAGGCCTCACGATCGAATTCCTCTCCTCATACGAGTTCGACCGGGGTTCACGCACGATGACATTCAACCTTGGAGGCTTCTCACATATGTTGCACACCACCGAACTCATGGTCGCACTCGATCTATCCACCGCACATGTCAGCGAGATGCGCACCATTCTCGACTTCTACCATGACATGAGCGAGGCCCAATTCCGCATCCTAACATGCCACGACGGTCTCCTCGGCCAGCAGAGGGTTAAGAATGTTCTCCACCCGGCCCTCCGATATCTCCAGCGGGTACTTTCTCACACTCTCTTTGCCCGTGGGGAGAGCGCATCGGTCTTCAACCTCGGCGACATGGTGTATGTTTGCAGCATGCTTCGGCGCAATAATGGCGAGATGGAGTACATGCCGCACATTGGATACAACTTGGCCAAACACATGCAAAATGTGTCGCACAACATGCGATCGGGCGGAATGATTCGAATTGGCGGTATCATCACAAAGATTGCCCGACACTTGCTAATACCGACCGTTGGTGCGGTGGTGCCCGGTTACACGCTAGTGGACCTCGATGGTCTATTTCGGGCGAGGCTCATCCGTTGGGACGACATTGAAGAGGCTTGGATCAATTTGGGCCCAAAGGACAACATTCGACACCGGTTGCCTCTACAAACTCAAATCGATCCCTTAGATACCGACACTTGGAAAATTGTCGATGAGCCGCTCAAGCCACCGCTACCACCGCCGCCACAACCACAACAACCTCCACCACAAGCCGCACCCGAAGCCGCACAAGCACAAGGTATGCCATCCAACCAACAAATCTGGGATTTTATGCAGACCATGAACACCTCTATCAACAACTTGAGCATCAATATTGGAGGGCGTTTGGATAGCATGGACGGCCGCATGAATGCCTTTGACCGCCGCTTTGATGAGGTAGAGGTCGAGGCCGCCCGAGCGACCTACTATTCCCGCCGAGGATGCATGCACGCAAACCCGCACTTTGAGGATGATCCACCTACACCTCCGTACCAAAGACGAGCCGCTCAAAGGAGAGAGTATGAGATGGCACAAGAGCGTGAAGCGGCGAGACAAGAGCAAGAGGCGGCCAGTCAAGAACAAGAGGCCGACAACAATGAAGATGAGGAGGATGACGTCGACGAAATGGTTTTCGACGAGGATTGATTCCACGCAATATATCACCAAATTACGCCAGTAAAGTAGTTCATGTTTCTTCTCTCTTTTTAGTTTATTTTTAGCACTGAGGACACTGCTTTATTTAAGCTTGGGGGATGGGAAGAAATTGTATCCGCATGCATATTTATTATTCAGTTTTTCGAAACTTTTTAGGATTTATAACCTTGCTTTTTACTTGACCATGAATAGGATTTGTAATTTTGAACTTAATTGCTTGCGATTACGAATTTGTCAAGATGTTTTACGAGGTTATGAAAAATAGAGTCTTGCATAATTGGACTTTATTGTCTAAAAATGCATAAAGTATAAAATCATGTTTAAAATTTGTGTTAAAAGTTGGCAAAAATTTTGATAAATTTGAGTGATTGACAAAACTTAAAAGTATTCTTGCACGATTTTTCAAATTTTTGGTAAAACCCTTAAAATAAATTTGAAATGACGACATAGTTCGGCGAAAAACTTTGTGGAAATAAAGGTATTTTGAAATGAGAAATTAGAAATTCAAATTTATTTGAAAAGCCATTTAAATTTGGAAATTTTAAAAATTGGGAAAAATTGAGATATCCGTGAGTATGATATGTGCATATATGTTGAGAAATTAGGTAAAATTGAAAAATTTTGAAAAATAAAAAAGAGATTCCAATGACCTATGATACGGCTTCATGACGTACTTATGGTTATGAGTCCTTAGCACTCTTGCTCCGCTAGTCTCCCGATAAAATTGACATTCGTGTTAGTGGAAGGGTTAGACTAAGAGCATGCAAAGCACCCTTGAATTAGAACGGTTGGGTATAGTTAACTACTTATAACTAACCGGTGCTTAAATGAGGATGGGGAAAATAGTGCTAATTCAAAGTGAGAAAATCAAAAGCAACAAAACAAAAGGAATATGCATGTATCAACACACGAAGTCCGTAATTATTTCTTACCCAAGTTTGATTCAAGCTTGGGGGTATTTTTCTACATTTTAAATGGCATATCTTTTAAATTTGGGTATACGAAGTTCACAAATTCAAAGCCTTTAAGGAAATAAAAGTTAGAGTAATCGAATTGTGGGTTGATTCATAATTATTCGAGGGTTGAACTTGGGATTTGGGGAATATGCATGAAGGTTTTTAAATTTTGGCAAGATCATACAAGTTTTTCAAAAATTTTTTTGAGAAATATATACTTGATATAAGGGTTGAATTATAGATCGAATTATATTTCAAAGTTTAAATATTGCTTGGGGACAAGCAAGGTTCAAGCTTGGGGGTATTTGATAGGTGTATTTTATATACACCGTCGATCTAGTTTTTATCATAAAATAACACCAAATATCTTGTATTTTGGATATAAAGCGAATATAACACACCAAGAATCAAGTTACTGCGTTCGCTCGATGTTTCAATGCAGGAAACAGTGCAAAATGATGAAAAACTGCTCAGTGCGGACGCATTATCCACCAGTGCGGACGCACTGGGTACTTAGCCGATTTTCCAGCAGCGCAGACCTCACAGACGAAAAGTCCGAGCGTAATGCGGCCGCATTCACCTTCAGTGCGGACGCATTCTCTACTTAGCCGATTTTTGCGACTTTCAGAATTTTCCAGAAAACAGAAGTTCAAGACCAATGCGGACGCACTCACAGCCAGTGCGGACGCACTCAGTATTTGGACTATTTTTGAAATCTTCGGATTCTTTGGAAAACAGAAAAACAACATGCCAATGCGGACGCACTAAGATCCAGTGCGGACGCACTCAGGAAATTTTACAGAAAATCCAGAAAAGGAAACTTCGGACCAAAGGGGATTTGGAGTCGGTGCGACCCTGACCACCCGCACTCAACTCCAGTGCGGACGCACTGGACTCGCAGACAGCCAGAAATTCGCATTTTCAGGGGGTTTTCTATTTTTGGCCAACAAGGAACACGTTTTAGAATACCAAAAATAGCCATAGCAGTCTGAAGAGTGCACCCACTAACCCCACTACTATCCTCTAAATTGGGCAAGGCCTTTGGCTATAAAAGGAGAAGAATTTCATCTCTCTACATATCCATTATTGTACATATCCATTATTGTACATATCCATTATTGTACATATCCATTATTATATCCATCTTTCCACAAATTGAGAGAGAGAGATCCTGCAGAAATTCTCGAGGCTTTTCAAGGAAGGAGAAGAAGAAGAAGATTCAGGCAAGGAGTCGGCAAGATCGAGATTTTAGATCTAAGAAAGGGTGTAATCATTTCTTTATCTCATTTCTTATTGTTTTTGCCAATCTTTGTAATGGATCTCTCCAAGAGAGAGTAGTTCTCTTTCTAGGGGTTGAGGTCAATGCATGAACTTGTTTAATTCTAGATTATTCGGATATTTGTTTTTATTATGATTGTGTTATCGGATTTGATTGTTAATTTCTGTGATTTATTCTTTATGAATTTCATTAGTACTCGTTCCTTTGAGTTCACCTGGTTAGGGTTTATTGAATTGAAGTAGTTTTGAAATCGCGTTGATCGTGTTTTTCCGCTTTAAATTTATTAAATTCCGGCATTGGTCATGAGGAGACTACTAATTGAAACCATAAAGACACACCTTAGGGTTGGGTTAGAAGCGACCGTACTTTGATATCCAATCCGGAACTATAGAAATTAAAGTTAGGATTTTGGTGAAGGACCGAAAGGAGAAGGCAAATCCTAAATTAGGACACCTTAGAACAAATATCGATATATGCTTTGAAGCATGAGATTAAATATCCCTCTAGGTTAGTGACAGCCCTAGAATTCGAGGCACATTAATCCATAAAGCGCAAAGTATTTGTATTAATATTTGTTCCAAAGGCTAACATAGGTTAGAAACCTCATCAAATCAAACATGAATTTAAACAAACCGAATAAATAGAATTAGCAAGGGATTGTAGACCGAATACCCCTAGATATCCTTAAACTTGAAAACAAACCAATCTTTCTTTCCTTTATTTTATTTACATTTATTGTTTGAAACTCCTCTTTTTCGGGTATTGAACCCAACTTAGGATTTTAAGAACAAACCCCCCCCCCACTTTACTTTTATTGTTTTGTTTTAGAAGTAGTTTTCTTTATTAAAAATTAGTGTTTCCCTCTCTCCCTGCGGATCGACACCTAAATACTACAATCGATAGGTTGTGCGCTTGCAACTAACCTATTTATTGAGTACGAAGGTTTTATAAATATTAAAGGCAAAAGAGTACAAAATCATTATATCTAAAATACTCAACAAGCTTTTTGGCGCCGTTGCCGGGGAGAATAGGATAGATACTAGTTTTTATTTTAGGAAAGTACTTTTAATTCTTAGTTTCCTTATTTACTTTTCAGAAAATTAAAAATCCAAAAATATTTTACTTTCCTTATTTAATTTTCTGCACTTTACTATTCTCTCTCTTTCACATCTTTTCTTCTCTCATAGATTTGAGCGCTGGCACCGGTCACAAGGAGCCAAACCGCGAAGATCAAAGCCGGCGAATCCTCGCTTTCTCAACCAATGGCAGGTCTAGATCCCGAACTAGGCATGCCACGCAACTTTAGAGAGGATGAATTTCCGGAAGATCTAAACAACAACAACAATCCACCTATTCTCAATAACAATCCTTTGTTCGGTGTCAATCCAAACAACGGAAATGGTCGTAACCGCCAACAAGGCCACCGCTTCGGTTTTATACCTCAAGGCCAAGATCCACGCGAAATCAAGCCATCTCTTATCCACTTGCTGGGCCAAAGACAGTTCGGAGGAGCCCTAAACGAAGATCCGCACGCCCACTTGGCGGTTTTCGAAGAATCCTGCGGCACCTTCGCTCGAGAAGGAGAAGAGCTAGACAACCTCAAGCTCAAATGCTTCCACCTATCCCTCCGTGACAATGCAAGGACATGGTTAAGGACCGTGAATCGTGACAACATAAGAAGATGGGACGACATGGAGAAGTTATTCTTAGGAAAATACTTTCCTCCATCCAAAACCCAGCACTTTCGAACAAAGATCACGACCTTCAAGCAAGCCGAGGGAGAATCTTTGACCGAGGCATGGGATAGATGGGCGGAGCTTCAACGCTTGTGCCCTAACCATGGTCTCGACATGTGGTTGCTCTTCCAATTCTTCTTTGCAGGTTGCACAATCGCCACAAAGACTCATTTGAATTCCGCCGCAGGAGGTAATATGTCCAAGATGGATCCCCAACAAGCCATGCTAATGATCGAGGACATGGCAATCAACCAAAGGGAATGGACGGCCGAGAGAAGTGGACGAACCCAAACCCCACCGGGAGTCCTAAAAACCGACGAAGTTACCGCCTTGAAAGCCCAAATAGATGCCTTGCAACATCAAATGGCACAAATGCAAAATGCCAAATCTGTGACAAAGAAGGCTTCATGCGGCATTTGTGGAGAGGCGACTCATATCACCGCCGATTGCCAAGTCCTCATAGAAGGAGAGGAAGTCGAGCAAGTCAATGCAATGTTCTACAATCAAGGTGATAAGAGGAACGACCCGATCTACAATAAGGTTAGGCCAAATGATAACTCAAATACATACAACCCTAACACAAGGTGGAACCATCCCAATTTCAAGTGGAAGACCGAGAATGACAACTCCAACCAATACCAAGGTAATTCCAATCAATATCAAAACCGGACGAACCAAAACTCGTATCAAGGACCTTCTCAAAACAGTAAATTAGAAAAAATGATAGAAGGACTTGTTCTCTCTCAAAACGAGTTCATGAACCAACAAAGGAACACCAACACCGAAATTTCGGATTCCTTGAGAAACTTCAACAATAGGTTCGAGTTCTTAGAGACTAAGACAAAGATGCTAGAAAACCAAATAGCACAACAAGCATCTTCGTCATTTCGTCAACAAGGCGCTCTACCGGGTAAAACCGATATCAATCCAAGGGAGCAAGCAAAAGCCATAACCTTGAGAAGCGGCACGGAATACGAAGGACCAAAGATGCCCAGCGGAGATGAGTCTCAACAACCACCGAATGAGGCACAGCCACCTCAAACTCCTCTCAGCGCAGACACAACCGTTCCTAATGCGGACGCACCGGCATCGGAAAAACCTCAAGAACCGGGTAAATCAAACCCGGCCAAGGTAAAACCAAATGAAACTCCTAAGTATATTCCACCACATAGGTTTATACCATTCCCTCAAAGGTTAGTTAAGAGCAAGCTTGACCAGCAATATGCCAAATTCATAGAACACCTCAAGAAATTGAATATTACCATCCCTTTTACCGAAGCAATTACTCACATGCCCACTTATGCGAAATTTTTGAAAGAAATTTTATCCAATAAAAGAACAATTGAGGAAGTGGGCACGGTATCCCTTAATGAGGAGTGTAGCGCTCTCTTCCTAAACAAGCTACCTCCAAAATTAAAGGATCCCGGAAGCTTTGTTATCCCATGCATGATTGGTGATACCGAATTCAAGAGGTGCCTATGTGATTTAGGCGCAAGTGTGAGCCTCATGCCAAAAACCGTTTATCAAAGGCTCAATCTTGTTGATTTGAAAGATACAAGGATGTCATTACAACTAGCCGATAAGACGGTAAGGTATCCCGAAGGATGTCATTATTAAATATTTAGAACCATTAACTGGAGACGTTTTTACAGCACGTTTTGCTGATTGCCAATTTGATGAGACAATATTTCCAATCTTAGGAAGAGAAAAAGAAAAGCTGGTAAAACAAGAAATAACTTGGAATGCATCCTCAATATCTTATCTTGATCCCCGAAGTGGTCAATGTGAATCAGAAGTTCAAAAGATTATACATTTGCAAAGAATAGCAAATGAGTTACCAGATGCATTTACAGATACAAAAAGAGTGACTAAATCACATGTACCAGCTTTAAATGCAACTGCTCGAATTGATGTAATCCCAGCAGAGGTTACTATACAGAGAAAACGTGGAAGACCAATTGGTTCCAAAGATAAAAATCCACGACAAAAGAAAGAGCAGAATAAAGCAGTTGGTGCAACTCCAGAAGAGATTAATAAAATCCCAGAAGAGATTGATAAAACCCCAGAAGAGGTTGATGAAGTTCCAGAAGAAACTCAGGTACCTAGTGATTATGAGATCTCAATAAACTATGTACAGAATGGTACAATATGGAACCGAAATGAAACATGTACTGATGAAATTTTTGCATATGCTATAGCAATTGATGTGCTAAATGAGGAAGATTATGTGCCAAAAACTCCTGAAGAGTGTATGCACAGAAATGATTGGCCAAAATGGAAAGATGCCCTGAAGGCTGAATTAGATTCGCTTGAAAAGCGCAATGTTTTTGGACCTGTAGTCTTAACCCCAAAAGATGTTAACCCTGTAGGTTACAAGTGGGTATTTGCAATAAAAAGGAATGAGAAAAATGAAATTGTGAGATACAAAGCAAGGCTTGTGGCACAAGGTTTTACACAAATACCAGGAGTTGATTATGAAGAAACATATTCACCTGTAGTGGATGCAATAACTCTTAGATTTTTAATCAGTCTCACAATCACTGAAAACCTTCAAATGCGCCTCATGGATGTAGTCACAGCTTATTTGTATGGATCACTTGATAATGATATCTATATGAAAGTCCCTGAAGGATTAAAAATGCCTGAAGCATTGAAATTAAAACCTCGAGAAATGTATTCTATAAAGTTAAAAAGATCTTTATATGGACTAAAACAGTCAGGTCGAATGTGGTATAATCGACTCAGTGAATATCTCGTAAAAGAAGGATATAAATCTAATGTAATTAGTCCATGTGTTTTTATTAAAAGATCAATCTCAGGTTTTACAATTATTGCAGTATATGTTGATGATTTAAATATCATTGGGTCTCCTGAAGAGATCGAAAAGACTGCAAAATTACTAATGAAAGAATTTGAAATGAAAGATCTTGGAATAACAAAATTATGTCTCGGCCTGCAGATCGAGCATTTGTATAATGGTATTTTTGTCCATCAATCAAACTATATCCAGAAGATGTTGAAACGTTTTAATATGGACAAAGCTCATCCTTTAAGTACACCAATGGTTGTCCGATCACTTGATATAAAAAAGGATCCTTACCGTCCTCGAGAAAAGAATGAAAAAGTTCTTGGTCCAGAAGTACCATACTTAAGTGCAATTGGGGCTTTGATGTATCTTGCTAATAATACGAGACCTGATATTGCTTTTTCTATAAATGTACTAGCAAGATATAGTTCTGATCCAACACGCCGACATTGGAACGGAATTAAACATGTATTTCGTTACCTTTGCGGGACACGTGATATGGGACTATTTTATCAAAAAGATACAAAGTCCAAATTAGTTGGGTATGCAGATGCAGGATATTTATCAGACCCGCATAAAGCTCGATCACAATCCGGATATGTGTTTACATATGGCGGTACTGCAATTTCATGGCGATCGACAAAACAGACACTCACGGCAACATCATCAAATCATGCCGAATTAATTGCTCTATACGATGCTGGTCGAGAATGTGTCTGGTTAAGATCAATGATCCAACACATCCAGGAGGAATGCGGGCTGGAGTCAATCAAAGGAAGTCCGACAGTACTATATGAAGATAATGCAGCATGTATTGCTCAAATCAAAGAAGGATATATTAAAGGTGACAGAACCAAGCACATCTCGCCAAAATTCTTCTCAACTCATGATCTACAAAAGGATGGCTTGATAAATGTTTGTCAAATCAGATCAAGCGACAATTTGGCAGACCTATTCACAAAATCATTGCCAAGAAAAGTTTTTGAGCAACTTTCACAGAAGATCGGCATCCGTCGCTTAAAAGATATATGTTAAAATGAGGGGGAGTATTATACACGCTGCACTCTTTTTCCCTTCACTAAGTTTTGTCCCACTGGGTTTTTCTTAGTAAGGTTTTTAATGAGGCAGCATAACTAATCCGGAAGTATCAGTTAATTCAAATTGGTCCTGTAGTACCAAATTAATATTTGTCCTGCAGTACAATATTAATAGTGTATAATATAAGGTAAAATATCTAAGGGGGAGTGTTATGAAATATAATAATAGACATTTCACCTTCTCCACCTCATCCACTATCTATTAGATAGTGTTTTATATTAATTATCTTGTTAATTGTATGGCTTTTCATTTGCTTTCTCTAGCCTATAAATAGAGATTATGTAAATAGTTGATGTTGATTGATAGAAGGAGATATAATATAGAATAAGATTTAGTCTCTCCCAAGTTGTGTTTTGTTTTGTTTTATAATAGAGAGAAGACAATTGCCGATTTGTCACTTAATTTACTCGATTATACAAAAATATATAACTTAGGCACTTAGCCCAAGGGCTTAAATAAAGAAAAAAACAATAAAATGAAATTAGAACTTAATTAGGAAAACCATGACAAATTGGAACATTATATTAGTATATATGTGATAATTTAAATATATTTGCTTGTACAGTTCTAGTAATTAGCGGCTTAAGGACTTATTATAATTTTTTAAGGGTTAAATCCAGTGAAATCCTGAGAGTACATCCAAGAGGCGCGTGAGAAACTATTTTGTTAAGAATCAGTAATTTGAATTTAAACATTACACTATAATTATAATTTATGTTTACTATTTTCAGAAGTATAGACTATAGAGGTTATTAATACAAATATTCTGTATAAAGTATGGAGGTTAATTATAAATTATTCTCTACAAAATTAGCACGAAAGAGAGAACCAGTCTTTGGTTTAGTGGCAAAAGCAATGCCCTCTGTGTTGGAGGTTGTGGGTTCGAAACTCAGATGGAGAATATTTTTGTGAATATTAAATAGTTTGATGGTTTGAGCTCCAACTTTTACTCAAAAAAAAAATAGCATGAAAGAATGGCTGTTATGACAAAAATAGAAATCAAATCACTCTCATACTAACTATAAATTTGTATCTGTCCCTACTGTATATGGCAAAATTTTATAATTTATAAAAAGGGGTTAATATTTCTTTGGTAATCAAAGAGTTAAGTTTTTTTAGCCTCTCAATAATGCACACATTATATCAGTTACATATTAGTTTGTTCTGCTAGCTTTCATCTCCTCTTTTATACCGACCAGAGACTTATATGTTCTCTTATTCTTCTCGTTTAATAAAAAAAATGTTTTTAATATATCTAAAGTACAATGAAGTTCCTAAAAAGTAAAACTTTTTCATGTTTATTTGAAAGTATATATATGTAGTTGGCATTTTGCATAGTCCACAACTCTACATACATGACTGATGACTACATGATAGTTTAAATTTTCAACTTTTGCAATGATACATGAAAGGGCTAATAAAGGAGTATTGTTACATACATTTGTTAAATTATTATCGACAGTTCGACACGACATCATGACTCCTGTTCGGAAGTCCCAAGTTGGAATGGAAAGAAGGTAGTGTATATATAATGTACTTTCCAATTTTGGTAAGTGGAGACTGGAGAGGTCTCATTTGGGAAAGCATTCAATAGTTGGCTGACCTAAATAATGGACTAGCCTATACAAAGATAGAAGCATATTCTATTCTGTGGCGATATATATCATAATCATAGTTGTTGACACGTTGTGTTGTCGTGGGACCACTTGAAAGTGGCCTCCTCCAACTATAATGTATTTGCAAATAACCTAATTCTTTAAAGTGGCCTACTTGCATTAAATTTTTTAAAGAGTTTGATACCAGAACTGATCACTTGTAAATTTTGGAAATCACGCGCGCTTTTTCGGATTTTTTTTAAAAATCATAATTAAAATAATTAAATTTAAATAAACGACATGATTGTTCTAAGATTTACAAAAACTATCAATACCGAGATGCCAATTCGGTCCGAACGAATTTTTTTACTCCGGACCGAATTGGCATTTCGGTCCCCCTCTTTTTCACAACAAATCAACATTGAAACAATGTGGCCGATTGTGGACAGGCGGTTGGTGTACTTTTGTTTAGTTAGGCAAGGTTCATGAGACAGTAGTGGAGTGCCAGCCCAGCTGAGCAGGCCTTCTGCGTTTTTTACCTTTTCTTTTTCTTTTTATGAATCTCTGTCTCTTTCTCTCTCTGCAACTGTATTATAGGAAGAGGAGGGATCAACTTACAACAAATTTGAGTTACAACAAAGTTACAACATTTATTTTTTTCATTTTTAAAGTCCAAATCGTCGATCCAAACCGTTCAACATGATCTCCACAATAAAATGTGCTTGCAGATCAAATTTTAAATTTTTTTGAATTTTTTTACTATTTATTAAGTATTTTACAAAAAATAGCCATACTTAGACCATTGAATTTTGTACCCATCTTAATAAATAGTAAAAAAATTCAAAAAAATATAAAATTTGATCTGTAAGTACATTTAATTAGATAATCATGTTGAACGGTTTGGATCGACAATTTGGACTTTGAAAATAAAAAAAATGAATGTTGTAATTTTGTTGTAACTCAAATTTGTTGTAAGTGGATCCCTCCTCTTATAGGAATTAGGAATTAGGAAGCGTGAGATTCTTCTATTGGGTCATTTTGAACCCACCTTACTTTTTTTTACTAATTACTGGTGCATGGAAATACGGGATAGATGAATTATTGGAGGATCTTTTACGGCTCTGCTTTTTCTGTTTTCATTGGGAAGGAAGAGCTCTTTTATTTGCCAAAATTTTCTTCCGGACCGAAATGCCAATTCGGGCCGGCCAAAATTTTCCTACGGACCGAAATTCCAATTCGGTCCGGACTATTTGTTGGATTTTATGTGGCGTTGGCTGCGTAACAGTTGAAAATGAGGGGGGACCGAAATGCCAATTCGGTCCGGAGTAAAAAAATTTCTTCGGACCGAATTGGTATCTCGGTATTGATAGTTTTTGTAAATCTGGAGGCAATCATGTCGTTTATTTAAATTTAATTATTTTAATTATGGTTTTTAAAAAAAATCCCGCTTTTTCAGTACTCTTTTCTCTTCTTGTCAGTCACAAAACCCGGATGAAATAACCACACGTTGTTACTGTACCACTACCGTCGGTACAAGTAACAAAAACAAACAAACACGGAATTCCAAAAATTAGAAGGACCAAACAATGGGATGTTTTGGAACTTGTATTTTGTTTGAATGGTAGTTATTAGAATTTTTTTAGAAACCATAAATAATTTTTTTTTTTACCAAACTAACTTGATTGCTTTGGTTTTTACAAAATTTTTTAGAAACTATAAATAAATTTTTTTTTTACCAAACTAACTTTATTGCTTTGGTTTTTACAAAACCACAATAACTGAGATGCCATTTCAGTCCGCAGTTATTTTTTTCGGACCGAATTGCCATTTCAGTTCGAGGTGTTTTCACAAGTTTTATTCCAATAGGTACATCATTTTTTTTCAAAATCTGTGAAAACGGCTCAGACCGAAATAACAATTCGGTCCGGAAAAAAAAATATTCGGATCGAAATGACATCTCGGTTCTTATGGTTTATGTAAAAACTAAAACAATCAAGTTGGTTTGATAAATTATTATTTTTTATTTATGGTCTAAAAAAATTTCTAGTTAAGCTAGTAGATGCTCCGATTGCATATTTTTATAAAATAATCTTATCTAAGGCTACCAAAAAGTATAACACTGGTTGTCTGGAGGAGCTATTCCTTATCCATGTGCAAGGAATAATGATCCATTTTTGGCATATGCTGGTGATTATTTATTTATTTATTTTCCCTTTTTTTCATGAAATTAATGCTGTGAAGAATATAAGGATTGACTTGAAAGTTGGACTACAGGTCCAAAATATAGGCAGTAAAATGAGAAATTGTGCTGGAGTATAATTGTATTATTTTAGCATAAATATGCAAAGAGCCAAAGATTGGAGAAGGGTAGCAACCTAGCAGGTAATTAATAGAATAAATTAATAGGCTTTTCCTAGGTATTTATAGTTGTGATGCGCGGTAGTTACACCCCTGCTGTTTGGGCCTTTATTACAGGGATGCAGGGCTGCCAGGCCTATTGAGTTATGACAATTCTAGGCCCTTTAATTTTGCCTCATTTAATGCCTAACTGAAAAGGAGACTCTGTTCTGTAGTAAGTAACACTTTTATGCCCAAGGGCTTTAACTAAAAAAAAAAAAAACTAGTAACACTTTTCATTCAATAAAAAAAATAACATTTTTCTTTCTTTCTTTTTTTATTTTCTTATTTTTTGATGGTAGGCTGTAGGCTGTAGGCATTAGTAATTTCACCTACAACGGGGAACACTAGCATTTTCTGGGGGATTTGTTGCCCCACAATGGTCTGGTCTTTCGTGTGCCTCTTGCTCTGATCACCCTCCAATCCTGCATCAATTCAGACACTGACGAGTAAATACATATTTTTATTATAACCTCACAGCAAAATAAGAGCATTTTTGGTAATTGATAAATCAATATGCGCATATGCCATAGGCTTACTTGCAAAATTCTAATTGACACTTTTAAAATTCCTGTTGGCACTTTTATTTTCACTTTTATAGATGCATTGCAATTGCAAATTTTGAAATTTTGAAATTTTTTATCAAATGAAAGCTTTCATCTCCGATTTCACTCTCTCACCTTTTGAAATTGCTAACCAATTTCATGAATGAAGATGCTCTATTGGAAAAGAAAAATTTTATACTATTGGAAAGAGGACAGTGCTACGGTGCTACGCGTATATAAGGGCCCTCCGTGCTATGGCTCACTTTTTGAGTTTTCAAAATCCTAACGGTCGATCCGAACCGTTCAACATGATCTCCATATGAATATGTACTTGCAATTAGCCAGATTCTTGGAAAGAAAAAAAGTATAGACAGAAAAGATAAAAAGTTGATAAAATTTATACTATTGGAAAGTAGAAACAATATGTGATAATCAAGTATAATATATTTACAAAATTTGAAAATATTTTTTGTATCTGATTATAAAACATTTCCACAACAAAAGGTGAAGTCAAAATTTGCATTCGGAAATGAAGGTTTTCATATAATTTCTGTAGGTATCAAATATCATTGCAAGAGAGCTAGATTATTGATAGTTCCTACAAAATCATTCTCCAACTGTAAGTGCATTAATTAGGAGACTACTTTGATGTTAATGTTAATCATGTTATGTTTTCTTATATTTCATACAAGCCAGATTTTACAGTACTTTATATGAAATTAGAAACATATTCAACCGGTTGGGTTGTTTTTTTGTAACTTTTGTTAGGTTGTAGCAGATCCTCCCTCCCTCCCTCAACAATTTAATTCATTTTTTTTTTAAAAATCATGGACAGACCTGGAGATTGGAGAAACTGACTCAGTGATTTCTGAACATAGCAGCCATGAGAAAACCAAATCAATCATGTCAATACGCTCAGTATGTTCTGATTCGAACAACTTATTTTATAATTTAAAAACAAAATGGTAACACTCTCCGTTTGTTGGACAAGTATCCTCTCCAATACTGTAAAAGATTCCCTTCACTTTACGGTTTGAGATTAACTCTCAGCCGCTTTGAGATTCCGGCTAGCAAAAGGGCAGTATTATTGGGCTTTGAGATGCGTGCCAAATTAAAAAGAACGATCCAGATTCAGTAATTGTAAAAGATTTCCTATTACGGTACCGGGATGAATTCCAGTTTGTTTTGCTTTGAACTCATGAAAAAACTAATTATTTAATACGTATTTTGCGAAATGACCCTGAAACTTTTGAGAATAGAAAAATTGATTTATAGATGTTGATTTGGATGTTTGAACATTTATATCTTCCGCTACGAACATATGATCGAATTCATTTTTGGACCATAATATAAAATGCTACCACTAAAACAAATCCGATAATGACCATATTTGAGCATATTTTGGTGTGCTTCTTGATAAATATTTTAATACTTCCACTGTTAAATCCCAACAAAATTTGAGTGTTCTTTTTACGTTTTAATTTTCACAATCTGATGCATTATTGAGAATAATATTCCTGCAATCTCTGTATCCAACTTAAGAAATGTTTCTGAGTTCTTACTGACTTTATTTATTATAGGTTTATTTAAAGTAATTTAATTAAAGCTTGTACACATTTTATAATTTATTAAGAGGAGGGTTCAAATGCCTCCATCATGCCTCTATTTTTAAAAACTTTAATAACTCAAAGTTTAAAACTTAAACGTCAAAATCAAACCGTTAGATGCGATCTATATTATTTTCTCTATGTGCTCATAAAAAATTATCACAATTCAATTTTGTTTTTATTGGATTCAATAAGTTGAAAAATCAACGTCTAAAAATTATCCACATTAGTATACATTTTTACAATCTCAAGATGACAACCAAAACAATGTTGAAATGTCATAATTTTTTACACGTGCATAGATAAAATGATGTAGTTCATATCCAACGGTTTAATTTTGAATTTTAAGTTTTAAATTTTGAGTTATTAAAGTTTTAAAAAATAGAAGCATGATGGAGGTACAAAAAATGGAGGCATTTGAACCCTCCTCATTTATTAATTACAAGATGTTGCTCTTTAGTTATATAATGTGTCATTGATTATATTTATTATGGAGGAATTTTACATTCTTTATTTTTTTTTTCTTATCAAATATACAAATGCAGTTTTTCTATCAATCTTCCTTCCTACATTACAAAAAAAAAAATGCACGTCATTATAATTAAAAAGTTGGACAACACTACGGTGTCAAAGTAACGCGAATCTCCGCATCTAGTAAAATATACAAATGTCACTAAACTCACAGTGCCTGTTTAACTTATAAAAGAGCGTGGAATTGAATGATATTTATAGTAGCTGTGGAACAAAATTAGAACAGAATCAATGTCACTATTTCGACCGATTTGAAGTAGACAATTTATTGGGTGAGAATCTGTTGCGATCCGGGTACTGTGAACAGTACCCTGCAATCTCTGCTTTTCCAAATCCAGCTGTCAAATTGTTTTGAGATGCGTTCACAGAAAAACCAGCTGTTTGAGATGCGTCACTAAAAAATTGGACGGCTGGATTTGGAAAAACAGAGATTGCAGGGTTACTGTGCTCAATACTCGGATCGCAGCAGATCTCATTCCCAATTTATTACCCCTTGTTAAAATTGCTCAGTAATGAGTATATACGACCTTCTCCGTAGCCCATAAGCATGGAACATAACAAATTTATGCAATACATATGTATCACACAACTTCCTTTATTAGATCGAGAAGAGCTAGAAGCCACATGCAATTCAACACGAAGGCCTTGCTTAATTCGGGCTCAATTGTGTTGTAGGCCGCATGGCCCGTTATAAGATATAATGGAACTTATCATACATCTGGAAAGATGTTGGTAGTCAGATCGTCGGAAAGAGGTCAATTATAACTGACACCACTGCTCTCCCTCTCCAACCAGACTCGGCAGCGGCGAGAGACTTTATTTACTGAGACAGAGAGAGATCGACAGCTTGGCTCCGGTGGACCCGCACTCGTACACTGACGGGGAGGCGCCGCTGGTGACCCACGTGGCGCTCACTCTCTTCCTCGACTTCACCACCTGCTCCCTCCACGGCTCCACCCTGCTCACCCTCTCCCTCGACACCCGCTCTCTAACCATCCATTCCGCTCTCGACCCTTCTCCCTCCTCCCCTCCTCTTCTCCCTTTCTCCTCGCTATTCTGTCCTCGGTTTCCGCCTCTCCCTCTCTCTCCCTTCTCTCACCTCCTCCATCCTCCTCTCTTTCTCCACCACGTCCTCCTCCGCTCTCCACTTCCTCTCCCCCTCCCCAGGCCGCCTCCTCTCTTCCCTACGCCTACACCCAGTGTCAGTCCGTCCATGCTCGCTCCCCTTAACATCCCAACCTCCCTCTCAGCCGTCATGGCTGCTCGTCACGTCTCCCGCTGTGATCCCCTCCCTGTTGAAGCCGGTCCCGCTTGCCCCGATTCCCTCTGGTGCGCTCCTGGCCGCGTTGTTGAGTAGTTCGCAATGGACCAGCCCATCCCCCCTTACCTCTTTGCGTTCACTGTCGATGAGATTGTCTACCGTGACATCGGCCCCAGAACCAGGGTCTATGCGGGGCCTGCCATCGTCGACGAGGCTGCCAGGGAGTTTGCAGGGACAGAGGAGATGATTCGGGCCGTGGAGAAGCTCTTTGGGCCATTCGAGTGGGAGATGTTTGATTTGTTGGTACTGCCCATGAGCTTCCCTTACGGTGTCATGGAGAACCCCAGGATGGTGCTCCTAATACTGACCGTGATTAAAGGGGATGCTGCGGGGGCCCAGGTTGTGGCCCATGAGCTTGCACACAGCTGGACTGGCAACCTCATTACCAACAAGACCAATGAGGATTTCTGGCTCAATGAGGTTAGCTTCAGTTAGTTCATGCTTGATTTTGAATTTATCATCAACACAATACAACACAGATATTAGTTAATTAATTATACTATTGCATGGTGGGGTAGGGATTCATGACATATGCGGAGAGGAGGATAGCGGAGGTGGTGCAGGGAGAAGAGAGGGTGGCGTTGAACATGGGCATCAGATGGAGGGGACTGAACCGCACGGTGGAGAGGTTCCAGTACAACTTGGAGTTCACCAAACTCAAGCCATGCATGCAATGAGTCGACCCTGACGACGTCTACTCCGAGATCCCCTATGAGAAAGGCTTCCATTTCCTCTGACGCATTGAACGTCAGGTATTTACCATTTATTGCATATTTAGTGACACTGTCCTGTCCTGTAATCCTGACTTACAATTGCTTATTTGAGACATTTTTATAAATTGGGAGGCCAACATTTGACGAGTTTACCAAGAAGTACATCTCAACGTTCAAATTCCAGTCCATCGACACTGAAACATTTATCGACTTTCTCAAAGCCAACTTGCTGGGAATAGAGAACCAGATTGACCTTTGCTTGTGGATTGAAGGAACTGGAATCCCACTTGACGCCATGGAGCCAATTTCGGATGTCTACAACAACATTAAAACGCTGGCCTCGGAGTTCAAAATTGGCAAGATGCCGAGAGAGGACGAGGTGGCCCAGTGGAATGGCAAGGAGTGGGAGCTTTACTTAGAGAGCTCATCTTCTGATGTTGAGCCTTTCCAGGTTCCATATTTTTTTCTTTTTGTTTTTATTTATTATTGACCTTTCTAATATACCTGCCATAATTGGTACTGGTATTGGATTTGTGTTGTGGAAACTTTTAGTTTAAATTGTAAAAGAATCATTGAAATTTTTTACTACCTGCTCCCTCACACCAAAATGCTCTTATCTTTCTCTTTTTAGGTAGTGGCACTGGATGCACGGTACAGACTGTCAGAGAGCAGGGATTGGGAGGTGAAGGTGGCGTTCCACTGTATCATCAGAGAGCAGGGATTGGGAGGTGAAGGTGGCGTTCCTCCAGTTGGTGATCTCAGCGGGGTGCAAAGAAGTACTATGCGGAGGCAGAGAGGTCGCTAAAACAAGCAGGGAGGATGAAGTACCTGAGGCCGCTTTACACTGCTCTGGCCAAGTGCTCTGATGAAGGCAGCTGGCCTGCGGGATCTCTGCCGAGTCGCGCAACTGCTACCATCCTATTGCTGGAGTTGTCGAGTCCATATTGTCGAAGCGTGCTTAGCAGTTAAATACTTGTAGGTTTCTGACTTGGAAGAGTGCACTGAGGTGGCGGTTCTAGGGATGATATGGTAGGGAACTCGCCAATTAGATCTCCTTTCTCCATACCCTCACACAGTGTTGTCTCGTTTTTGTAATAATAATGTTGAAAAGTAAAATTGATGCTTCGCAGTTAAATACTTTTATGAGTAAACATTTATTAATTTTAACCATGATGGAACAAGTTATTGAAATGTTAGTTCTCTGTTATTAATAATGATGTTAAGGTTCTGTATCAGCCCTTACCAGATTCGCAGCTGAGATTCATTATAAATTTAACTATCCTCACCTACAAGGCTACAACTCCCATATATGTTTAGTAAACTTGTTTATATGTCGTGGCGGCAGCATCCAGCCATCCAACATATATGGATTTTGTTGGTTGTTGGGTATTAATATAATGTTCAACCTAACACTTAACTAATTAAACTAACAGCTAGCTATATTTGATTGTCGGGAGGATAAAGGAAAGATAATTTGCAAATTGCGAATTGGCAATGGACAACACTAGGCATGGCATTTACATCATTATAGGAAAGATACAAAACAACAATAAACCAAGGAGCCAAAAACCCAAAAGCTGTGATGATATCACATTTTTACTCTTTACCTATGACATGGAGCTGCTAAACGCCTAAACCCTAGCATTTACAGCGGCACACTACAAGGTACTAAACTAGTTAATACAAAATACATATGGATCATACATCTACTTAGTTTCTTTGACATTATAATCCAAATGATGTTAGTTGACTAGCTAGTTGAGATCAATATTCAAGTATAAGCGCCTCGCCTTGGCACTGCCATGAATAACAGCTCTAGGTCAGGCGGCTCAAAGTATACACTCTTCGGCGGGACCTTGCCGCTTCCTGCCACCACCGAAACCAATTTCTTTTTAGGCGGCGGGGGGCACGGCAGCAAAGCTGGGATCCGGCACTCAGCACGTCTCGGTGTCTCCCATCCCTCTGTTCCTCTCTCATCCCAACTCTCCATCTCCATCTTTCTCTTTGTTTCTCTCTCTCTCTCTCTCTCTACAAGAAAAAGACTACCAGAAGTAACAGAAAGAAGGTTTTGAGAAGACTACCAAAAGTTTCTCCCTGCTACATAATCCTCTGAAACATGAAGGCACAAATATATATATTTATATTAATATTCATGGAGCACTCCAGAAATGTTTTGCTTTTTTGTGCAAGCAGTAGAAGCGGATAGACACCACCAGAAGCTTGGTTCCTTTTGGCGCCTTACAGATTAGTTCTCTACACCTCTTACTTTAGAGCTGTTCTGTTTCCTTTCTATTTTCTATTTCTTTTTTTGAAATAAGGCACATGAACTCATGAAGTACACCCAACAAGCAGCAACATGTTAGGGAGATACACAACTGAGCATAGAAGATCAAATTGGCCAGGTTTAAACGTGGCCACACAAGAGAGAAATTTAGAGATCGATGGGACCTGATAGTGTTTAATTAATGAGAAACAAGTGCTACTACTTGTATGCAGTGGTGTTAAAAACGACCGTTTTAGTCGACTATTGTTAATTAGTCGTTGGCGATGATGATTGAACTGTCACGGATTTTTCTGATCAATTAATCAATTATTTGTTATTATAGCTAATTATTTTTAATTAATTACTTGAGATACTTTGTTCATTCGATAACCACGTACCGTTATTTACAACGCTACTTAGTATGTTTTATATATTGTGATGCTGTACGCTTGGTTGTGGAGACGACACAGGAAAGCCCATAGATTTGTCTTGGTGGAGACTCGTGGTGAAGAAGAGCTGTGACACGTGTCGAAGAGACATGACACGTGTGGCGCAAAAGTTGACTGCGACAAAGAAAAAGTTCGTGTAATTTGAATTAATTGTAACTATTATACTTTGTCAAATTGACAAAAAAAAAGTTCTTTTTCTCTCTGAGTGGTGACGGTCATGATCCGGTTGATTCAGTTCTCGATCTAGTTTAATTAAGTACCTTTCGGCTGAGTGGTGACTGTCTCAGTCCGGTTTGATTCAGTGCCCTCTTCCTCCTCCTCTAAGTGGCGACTGTTCCGGTCTGATTTGATTCAGTGCCTCTCGGCAGCGCATTCCTCTGGGCGGCATCAATTATGGAAAGAAGAAAACGTTTTGTCCTCAAAAAAGGATTTAATACGGTGTAGTCTGCCAGCCATGCAACTCGAAAAAAATACTGTTGTGTCTACATTCCCGGAGAAGAAAATCCAAAGGCCCACCTCCTTACTAATCGGGCACGAATAGACCAATTCGCATTCTCTGGCTTCACGTATCTGTTATTTTCTGACATAACAAATTAGATGATTTTACAAATAACTCAATGTATAGGTTTTCATACTTCTTAATTTAAACAAAGAAAACATGTGTAATAGCTACCTTGTAAATTGTGGATCAATGCAATCGCCTACGAGCTTTCAACCAAAAAAAAAAAATGAAAAAACTACTTTTTATTCTTGTCAATGATTAGATGAGAGCTAAAATAGCTAGAATAGCGAAATTTGAAATTAGTAGATGAGAATAGAGAAAAAATAGTGATTTTCATATTAGCGTAAAAATGGTGTTGTTCTGATTAGTAAAAATGTTGTTTGGATTGTACATTTAGAATAGTGAATAACTATAACTAAGAAAGAATAACGTTAACAAGGTACTAATTAAGAGGAAAGATGGACAAGTGTATCTCAAACGAATTGTCACGACATGAAAATAGCAGAGTGACATCAACTTTGTTATTTCGGGACTATATTGGCAGAAATTTAAGAAGAAAATATTATTTTTTCTCTCTTCACACTTCTGAATAGTAGTTATTTCAATATTTAAAAGAAATATAGAATAATAGTTATTCTAATTATTTCAAATAGTAAAAATATTATTTGTGTACGTTACTATTTCGAACGGCCTCTATATTTTAATAGTCTTATTCTTATTATTGGTTGGTGTATGTGAAAGACAAATGAAGAAAAAATATCTCGAAAGAGAGTTACTTTTCTTTTGTAACCATATTGGAACAATTTGGGTTTTATATTAATGAAACAATTATAACTGGGACGGATGCAATAAATTTCTTTAATGGGAATTTAATTGACACGAAGAAAGTATAAATGTTAAAAATATTTAGCCCAATAGACTCCATGCTGAAAAGAAATGCATATAAATATCTACATATAACTAATCAACCGCAACATGTATATTAGACCGGCAGCACCTGCTTAATATTTATAAATCAAGCAAAATTCAAGTTCTTTCACTTTTAATCACAAAAGTACTATCGTTTCCCTTTTTCTTTATCAATCATATCTTCTCTAATCGTTTGTCTCATTTTTCAAAACTTTCTACCAAACGCCACTAGAAAATTAGGAATACAATAAACGATGATTTTTAATGAAAGTTTGACACTATAAGCAAAAGAACTTTAAACCATACAGGTAAAATTAAAAAGCACAAGGTCAATATTCCAACCTAAAACTTGTTAAGCAACTTATAATGTACAACATTTTACTACAACCCACAAACTAAAACTGAATTCAATAATCTATAAATCCATGATACCACAAAAACTGTAACACCCTATTGCAGTGGATCTAAATTCCTTTTTGCTAATGGCACAAAACAAATCCTATATCAAAATTAATATGCTATTTCAGTCCTTGGCATATTAGATAAATCTCCCTTGAGCTAGACCTCGTAGCCTTAGGCCTCAACCATGATACCTTTTTGAACCTTGGTTTACAGAATTTCCCAAAAGCTGCAACATTGCAAATCAACAAATCAATACCAGCAGACAATAAATAATTTAATACATAAAGCAGATTACACTAAAAATCGTACCAGTTGGTAAGAAACTGGTTCCAACAACATAAATTCTGTATGTTCGCAATATATGATAATTGGATACCAACCTGGCACATCTTCATTCTCTAGTAACTTAATTACAAGGTTGCCACCATGTCTGAGGACACCGGCCTCATCTTCATCGGGCTCTGTAGCACTAAGAAACTGCTCGATCCCTGAGTTGTCAGAATCAGCAGTGCTTATCTTGCCGACAGCCAATGAGAGAGCACGCATGCCAAGCTCGCAAGATAGAGCGGCATCTTTTGTTGTAATACCTGATACTGATGGACACATGTCTGACAGAATCACTGAGAAGCCTCTCCCCTAACAAAAAATGATAAAAACAAAAAGATATCAGTACAGTTTCTGTAATCTTTTCTGAAATCTGAACTAACCGGGTTCACAAACTACTTGATCACTCTTCTTCTTCTTTCTTTTTTTTTACTTAACAAAGAGTTAAAAGAGTTGTTGATGATTCCATGAACAAGTATAACCAAATAATGAAATAATTATAATGAAATAATACCATCTTTGATCTTGGTAATTTCTTTTAATATTCTTGTATCAGAAGAAAATGCATACAAAGTCAAAGCAATAATATAAGGAAAAAAAAAACATTGGAAAAATAGGAGATGGAAAAGTAAAAGAAGACAATGACAGTTGACACTGCTTGGTAGCATACCACATCATACTAAACCAAAATACCAAAAAAATTCACCACTGACCGAGCATTTACAAAAATAATTTGTGAAATATTCAGCTAAAGGGAATTCATGAAGGATCGTACCTGAGGAGAAACATTGGCAAGCCAGATCAAAACAGAAATGGCTTGAAAAAGGAGATAATAATACTAAATATTTTCATACTATTGCTACACATAGATCTAAAAAAAATAAAATCCTTTCTTTAGAAATTAATGGCCAATCCTCTAATACCAAAGCTGAAATCAAAAGCCATATCTTTTCCTTCTATAAAAATCTCTTGGGAATACCTGGAGACACTCATGCTTCCTTAAGACCTGCCTTCTGGGACAACCAGGATAAACTGACTGCTCATGAAATGATGAGTTTAGAATCCCCTTTCACATTAGAAGAAATTAAACAAGCTATCTTTGCAAGTGAACCAAATGGAGCTCCAGGCTAAGATGATTTCACTTTCAAATTCTATCAATTTTTCTGGGACCTCATCAAATTAGATTTCTACCAAGTTTGTTCCCACTTCTATAATCATCAAGCCAAACTGACTAGTATGAATAAATCCATCATGTCTTATTCCAAAAGTGAAGGATGCTCAACTCATCACTAAATTCAGACCCATTAGTTTGGTAAATTGTAGCTTTAAGATCATTTCTAAAATATTGACATTTCGATTAAAAGCTATCATGAGCAGAATTATTGATACTAGTCAGGCAGCTTTCATTAAGAATAGGTATATCTTAGATAATGTCATACTAAGTCAGGAGATAATCCATCATTGTCAGCATAATCAGGAACAAGGGATAGTTGTCAAAGTGGACTTTGAGAAGGCTTATGACAAAATCAATTGGTCATACCTATTAGACATCTTAGATAGTAGAGGGTTTGGACAAAAATGGAAAATGTGGATTAAGGAATGGTTAATTAGCTCTCAGTCTTATATAAACATCAATGGAGAATTGACCAATTACTTTTTCTGCAAAAGAGGTGTGCGATAGGGTGATCCTTTGTCACCCTATCTCTATATTCTTGCAGCTGATACTCTTAGTAAAATTTTTCAAAAAGGTAAACATGCAAACTCATTGATAGGACTAGGACCACCAGCTATTGATAATCACCCTCACACCAACTGTCATCATGCAGACGACACCATTATATTTTTAAAAGCTGAAGATTGTAATACAAAAAGGGCCTGGTGGGCACTTTATGCTTTTGAGGCATTACCAGGGATTAAGGTGAATTATGAAAATACTTTTATGTATCCTATCAATTTACAAGATATAGCTAGTTTTGCTCAAATTTTTAGACGTAAACCTGCATCATTTCCTCTACAATATTTAGGATTACCCTTGTATACTCAAAAATTAAAGAAGGCTGATTGGTTCCTTCTCATTGATAAAATAGAAAAGAAACTCCAAAATTGGAAGGGTAGTCTGTTATCCATAGGAGGGAGAATTACCTTGTTAAACTCAGTTTTATCTGCAATACCTCTATATTTCCTCTCTGTGTATAAAATCCCTTTGTTTGTGATAAAGAAAATTGACCAAATTAGATGTAGGTTCTAATGGCAAGGCACAACAGTTACGAAAAAATACTCACTCATAAATTGGCAAACTGCTTGTTTAGCCAAGGAATTTGGAGGATTAGGCATACTTGATATCAAACAAATGAACATTGCATTGCTTATGAAATGGTGGTGGAAATATAAAGACCCTACTTATACAAGTGCATGGAAACATATGATCATGACTAAATACACCAATACCTCCAATAATAAAATGTCTGAATTTTGGTCCATAATCTCCTCTTTAGCTCCATTGGGTACTGCAAGTGTACAATATACACCTGGTTCACAATCTTCTGTTCTTTTTTGGTCTGATATATGGTACCAGAATTGTTCCATGGCTACAAAGTTTCCATATTTGTTTGAAATTTGCTCAAATCCTGCTATTACTCTTCAACAAATAGTAAATTCACAAGGGGATGCCCTTACTTTTAGAAGATCACTTTATGGGGTACTTTACTTTGAATGGCTTGAGATATTAGATATAATCAGTCATCTATCATTCACTTATTTAGAGGATAAACTGGGCTGGAGATGAGATTCAAATGGGAAATTTACAATTAGGTCTTTGTATAAAATTTTTAATTATAGAGGTATCAAGCCCAAAAATTCTATGCTTTGGTGGGAACTTCCAATACCTCTCAAAATTAGGGTCTTTATGTGGTTAGCTCATAAAAATCGAATTCTTACAACTGATAACTTGTTGAAGAAAGGTTGGCAGGACTGTCAGAAATGTCAATTCTGTGATCAGCCGGAATCAATTAACCATTTGTTTGTTACTTGTAGTTTTACTAAACAAATATGGTTCTTCATGGGATCATGTCAAAGTGCTAGTATTCAATGGACTAAGGTTTCAGATATCATACATTTTGCCAAACATTTACCTGCTAATTACAGAGCTGCCATGTTATTGGTTTTCAGTGCAGTGTGCTGGACAATTTGGAAGCACAGGAATGAACTCTGTTTTCAATCAGGTAAGAAAAAAACCACACGAAAAATTATACTTCTGATTCTCTCTCTTGTGCATTATTGGTCAGGTCAAGTTAAGCACCAGGTGAAGGAGTGCATAGCTCTTTGGCTTCTAGTAGACACTGAGGCGATTCCTCTTGACAGTTGGCACCCAGATGATTTCCAGATGGGGCAGCAGGAAGATGCTCCATCAGCAGAAGTAGAGACTCAGATGGTTCTTTATGAAGGAGATGCCAACTAATAGGAGTGCTCTGGCTAATATGCCATCTTTTGTTAATTTCATATTTGACCTCAGCCCCTTGGTGTGGCTTAGTTATTATGCTGCATTGCGTTTTTGTGGTTATCTGTTTGTTAGCGATGCTGTGAGACATCTGTTGTCTGCAAAAGTTAGGGTTTTCTTTTGTTGCTTTTCTTAGTACATGAACTATTATGGCTGTAAGTTAACTATTTCTTGAATGAAATGGGCTTTGGCCTCTTTAATTAAAAAAAAATCGTACCTGAGGAGAGAGAGCTCTAGCACGCTCCTTTAGGAGAGACATCACATCGGCACATACGGTTCTCACTCTGGAATCACAGTGTGAAGAAGGCACCTTCACCTCCTGCTCTCCAACCAAAATCGAAATGAGATATTGGATTCAAATATCCTAAATCAGTATACAAGGAGAGATATAGTGAGAACTACTCTCCTAAAGAATTTCGACAAGAATAGCTATGCCTATTATTTTGTTGTACATTATTGTATTAGCAATTCCTCAAAAATAAAAGAAATCACGCTGAACCATTTTTGTTGTTGATAAAAATTAATGCAATATTACAACCAACACAAGCACTAAAAAGATTGTATCGAACTTAACAAGTTTCATTTCTGTGACCTACGTACTACTAACCTCAAATCCATTTTTTAACATGTTGGCAAGGAGCATATATTTAACATATTCATCCAGTTAATGCAAGTAATTGAACGAGGAAACAATCTTTTAGAAAGGCAGACCTTTATATCAATGCCGACGACGGCTCCACCTCTCTCCAAGGGACCGAGGTTTTGACAAGCAACCTGAAGCCAGGCGCCGGGGGCGCAGCCGAGGTCAAGGACGGAGGCGCCGGGGGTGATGGGATTGAACTGCTTCTGAATTTGAATGAGCTGCCATAACCGCAGAGAAGAGAAAATCTTGTAAAAATGAGGGAGAGATAGAGAAAAAGAAAGAGAGAAGGTTATTAGTTACCTTGAAGGCCGATCTGGCGACATAACCCAGGCGCAGCGCCTCTCGGTAGAAGAAATCCGGCGACCCCACGCCGCCGCTCATTTCCCTTCCAACTTTCTTTCTTCAACTGCGCTTCACACTTCAGTTCACCATTAATTAATACTCAAGGCCCAAATCCCAGGACCAAAGCCCAAGGCCCATTATATTACCCTCAGCTCACCGAACATTTGATAAAAACTTTTGGCAAACGATTGCTCAACTTTTTTTTAGAATGCTCAATTCAATTGTTAGATGTTTAATGAGTTCATTTCGTGAATAAAAGTATGTGGAAATTTAGTGTTATATCAGATAAGTACGACAGGTTGAAACAATGTTATTAAAGTTTCGTAAGTTCGTATATAGTCGTGATCTCATCTCTTAAAGTGACCAAAAATAGCGTACAAAATTGACCTGATGCATGTGCTTCCTCTTTTAGAAGAAGAAAATGGACAGATGGAGAGACCGAGAATGCCAGATGTATACCTACCGCACACAATCAACCATTAAACAAACTCGATATATAGTCGATCGATATCAATCAATGCAAAATTAAAGAATTTATGATACTTGGCCATTCTACCTAGCAACTCAGATCAGACACTATTTTAATTCAGACAACGCAACATTTATCATTTATATCTTCTACTTTGATTACATCAAAATTCCACAACCGAAGTCACCATTAGTCCAGAAATTACACAAATACACACTTAATTAGAAAAAAAGAAAAAAATAAACTGTGGATTAATTATAGTAAACTAAGAAATATTAATTAATTCAGATATTAGCGGAGAAGTCGCTGACAAGGTGGGCCCACAGGTCTTCGTCGTAGTAGGCGTCGACGCTCTGGCTCTGAGCTTGGAATTGATCTTGTGTGATGAGGTCTGGTTCCATGTGCCACCAGGCATCTGCATTGCCATTATTGCCCTGGCTATAGTAGCTGCCGTTGCTGCTCTCAGTAGTATCTGTCTCCGATTCCGTCTCGGCATTTTTAGCAAAACGTCCCCTTACTCGTGGTCGACTGTCAGCCAATGTCTTTCTGCATTCATACTGCAAAGGACAAATACAATTAATTACTGTTAGCAGATTGCATTAATTCGTGCATGAGAAAACAAGAGAGGAGAGCACAAAAGAGAAAAATAAGCACTGACAGTGATTTTCTTTTGGAAATTTCGGAGGTTTCTCTTGCTGCGGTACCTCTCGATACGTTCCTTCCGCTCCTCAGGGCTGTACCGGCTCGCTTGCCCACCTGCAGCTGCTGCTTCTACCGCCGCTGCTACTTCGGCTTCATGGGCTTCCATTTGTTTTGTGTGTGTTTGTAGTTGGAGATGTGAGTAGGAAGCAAAATATGAAGGGAGATCATAGACGACATTAGAAGAAGAGGAGCTCTGGTAATTTGTTGAAGAAGAAGAAGAAGGAAATGATTGAAACATTGTAAGTTGTAACTCAAACTTGGCTTCTGCGCTGTGATCAGTTCAGGTATTGAGAGACAACTGTGAAAGCAAACTAATATAATATGCCTATATATATACAAAGAAATATGAAAAAAAATGCAAATGTAAATGTAAAAGGATCGTTGACCGTAGTGGACCCCACAAGTTATGCAATCTACTTCTTTCTAGCTTCAACACTTTATTAAAATCAACCTGATGTAGTGATGTTACCACCTACCTGCATTTTATTTATTTCTTTATATATATATATATATATTTTTTTTTTGGAGAAACTTGACAGAGGCTGTCATGGGTTCTTTACATACTTGTTACTGGTAAGTAGTTTACTGTTCTTTTTTTTTCTAAATAATTAAATTAAATTAGAAGCAGCACAATTTACTTTTCCATTATGTACTTGTTTTCAGAGAATTGTCTCTACCAAAAACCTGAGTTTGTTCCATCAATGGCTTGTTTTCAGGGGCGGATCTAGGATTTTCGTCAGGAAGGGGCAAAAAAATATCGAATCGGGTTTAAATCCATTAACCAATTGAGTACTCGATAAAAAATAATGCTTTAACTTATACTTTCCAATGCTTTTACTTATAATTTCTGATACTCTGACTTATAATTCTAATTATTAATCAAAATTCAATAAATTTATTTCAATTTTAACCCTAAATTTAACCTGAATTACAAATCAAACGTCCAGAGAGAGGCAAAAAAAAATTTCAGAGAGACAAAGTCGGTCGGAACCGATAAATCTCCACTAAAACTCAAAATCCAGGAGAAGCAGCTGCCCCAGGAATATACTGGTCTGCCCCTCCTTGTTTTATTTTTTTTTCTTCATTAGATTGCTTTACATAACTTTCCATAAAATTACTAAAGCTTCGCCAGAAGGTGCGAAGTCAACTTTCCATAAAATTACACTATTATATATTATGCACAAATATTCGTTTGTTCTCCTTATATTTACATCCATTCAGTTGCTTTATCTTTTTAGCATGAAAGCTCCTGCATGAATAATAAATAAGCGCAAACCTGTGCCAGATGGTTCATTTCATCCCTTTCGAACGAAAGACAGGCGAATTTGACCTAGAAAAAGAATGAAGACATCGTAACTTCAAAAACAAATTCGAGTTCAACGGTACGTAATTGATCCACCATATGAAACAACAGATTACGAGATTGGCTATTATTCAAAAAAAAAAAAAATGAAACGGGCTAGGTTTACAATATCACGTGGGTAATTGTTAATTTTTGTAAGAGAGAAGAGAAAAGATTTAAGAAAGTAAATTATTATTGCAAATTTATTTTCAGCTTTACATGTATTTCTATTTATAGACCGTTATACTATGAATCTATTCTATTTAATTACAACCACTATCTCCTAGTCTATTAATTACATGACACTATTCCCTACAACTAGCGTTACAAATAAAATTTAAAAACTAGCCGTTTATTTTAACACTCACCCCTCAAACTAGGAATGTATATATCGTACAATTCTAGCTTGCTTGTAATTTTCTCAAATGGATCCGGATTCAAGCCTTTGGTGAAGATATCTGCGAGTTGATATTTACTTTTTACGTATGGTGTTTCAATTCTTTTGCTTGAACATTTTCTCTAATAAAGTGGCAATCCACTTCTATATGTTTTGTTCACTCATGAAATACGAGATTTGAAGCTATATGTCGTGCCGAATTGTTGTAGCAATACATTTTCATCGATTCTTGAGTTTTAAATCTCATGTCTAATAGGAGTTGCTTGATCCATGTTAGTTCACTTGCGGTTGATGCCATGGCACGATATTCTGCTTCGGCGCTTGATCGTGCTACAACATTTTATTTCTTGTTTTTCCATGTGACTAGATTTCTGCCTACAAATATGCAAAAACTGGTTGTCGATTTTCTATCGAAGCTTCCGGCCCAATCTGCATCGGAATAGCCACATATATCATTAGAATTATTATTTTCATCCAAATACCCATACCGGTATTTTTTTTAAAAACCTCAAAATTCTATTTACCACTTTTAAATGTGGTGTTCTCGGTGAATGCATGAACTTACTAATTTGGCTTACAGAAAATGAAATATCCGGAAGAGTAACCGTTAGATAGATCAATTTTTCAACAAGTCTTTGAAATTGATTTATGTATTTTAAAGGTTTACCATCTTCACTATTTAATTTGCATTTGTTGTCAATTGGGGTAGATGCCGGTTTACATCCTAGCTTACCGGATTCTTTTAATAATTCAAGTGTATATTTTTTTGAGAAATAAAAAGTCATTTATCCAAATAGGCTATCTCTATTCCTAAAAAATATTTAAGATATCCTAAATTTTTTATGTCAAAATTTTCTTTTAGTTGTTTCTTAATTTTTTTAATTTGCTCTAAATTATTTCCGGTAATTATGATGTCATCTATATATACTAAAATGAGAGTTGTATTGATATCATCACATTTAGTAAATAAAGAATGATCGGCATTACTAATTTTAAGATTACAAGAAATTAAATAAGAATTAAGTTTGTCATACCATGTCCGTGGATATTGCTTCAATCTATAAATTGATTTATTAAACCTATAAGCCAAGTTAGAGTTGTTTTCCAATTTATGACCGAGTGATAGTGTCATATACACATATTCTTTAAGTGTTCCTTGAAGAAAGACATTTTTGACATCCATTTGGTAGAGGTCCCAACCATTGTTTATAGCAATAGAAAATAAAATTCTTACGGTATTCATTTTTGCCACCGGTGCAAAGGTTTCATTATAGTCTATGCCATAGATTTTGGTAAATTATTTAGCTACAAGTCTTGCCTTATATCTTTCTATGGTACCATCACTATTATATTTAGTTTTATATACCCATTTACAACCAACCGGGTTTTATGTTTCGAAAAGGGAACAATTTTCCAAGTTTTATTTTGTTCTAAGACTTTTAATTCCTCATCCATAGCTTTACACCAAATTGGACTTTTAATTGCTTCTTGGTAATTTTTTAGTTTAAATTCTTTTTCAATATTAGTGAGAAACGTGTGGTATTCGGTTGAAATATTGTCATATGACACAAAATTTTCTATTGGATATTGTACCGAATAGGTTACATAGTCTCAAAGTCTAGTTGATGGTTGTCGTTCCCTAAATGATCTTCTAACCGTTAAAATTCCTTCCGTTTCATTTTCATTTGTGTTATTAATAGTTTCATTTTTTTTTTATTATTCTCAACTTGATGGTTATTTCTAGGAACAAAATTCAAATTATCTACGTAAGGTAATACTATTTTGCCATTTTGATTATTGGAATATTGTTGATGAATTGTTTCTTTTTCTTTGAAATATGGTTCATTTCAAAAAAATGTAATATTTCTAGAAAGATATAATTTTTTATTAATTGGATCGTAGCATTTATAACCTTTTTTATAAGATGAGTATCCTAAGAAAATAGTTTTTTGTGATACAAAATCAAGTTTGTCACTTCTTTTGATATGTACGAAGCTTGTACAACCAAATACTCTCATATGGTCATAAGTGATTTTTTGTTGATAAAGAATTTCTAATGGACTTTTGTTTTCTAAAATAACACTAGGTAATCTATTGATTAAATGAGTGGCACAAAGTACAGCATCCGACCAATAAATTTTAGGAACATTATTTTGAAATATTAAAGATTGTGTCATCTCTAATAAGTGTCAATTTTTTCTTTCCAATACTTCCATTTTGTTCGGGAGTATTTATACAAGTTGTTTGGTGTATAATACATTTTCCTCTAAAGAGATTTGAAATTTTTTATTTATAAATTCGGTTTCATTATCCGATCTAAAAATTTTTAGTTTTGCATTAAATTGTGTTTCCATAAGGCATAAAAATTTATAAAAACAATCAAACACTTCATCTTTAGATTTAAGTAAATATAGCCAAGTTGCTTTTGAAAAATCATCAATAAATAAAACAAAGTATTTGAATCCATTATATGAATCAATTGGGGCCGGTCTTCATACATCGGAATGTACTAAATCAAAAATAGTTTTACTTTTACTAGTAGAAAGAGAAAAAAGAAGCTTTGTTTGTTTTTCCAACTTGCAAATTTCACAATTAGTACAATTCAAATTTTTAAAATCTAAGATACTATTTAAAATCTTGTCGGAAGGATGCCCAAGTCTTTTATGCCAAAGATCAGAGTTAACAAATGTTGCTGAAGCACAAAGATTTAATTTGTTGGAGTTCAAAATATAGTGTCCATTTTTAAGAAATCCTTCACCAATCTTGACGCCGGTTTTCCAGTCCTGAAATACAATATTCCTACAAGAAAATATTGCATTACAATTTAATTCTTGTGTTAATTTATTTATAGAAGTAAGTTTACGAGAAATGTCTGTAAATACTAAATATTTTTAATTTGTTTGTTACACAAGTTAATTTCTCCTATATCATTTATTTTTGCCTTCATACTGTTTGCAACCAATACATATTTATTATCATTGATCGGGTTGAGGTTTGACAATAGTTGTTTATTACTAAACATATGGTATGTTGCACCACTATCTATAATTATTTGATTAAAAAATAAATCTTTTGAGTTAGAGACAATACCACATGCACTTGGAGTGTTTTGGTTGTTTAGCAGCGCAGAAAGCAGTTGCAAAACTTGTTACATTTGATCTCCATGGCTTTACCCGCTTGAAAATGACACATTTGAGCTCAAATTGCTCTCTGACCCGTTCTAGAGTGACCCGCCAGTGACCAAGGCTGCTCCAGGGGCCATAACGGGTCCGAACTGCTCCAGGGGCCATAACGGGTTCACCTGTGGTTAAACCGAATCTGCCAGGGTTGAAATTAGATCCATTGGTGGTTTGAGTCATGTTATTGGGTCCAAACTCACTTCTAGACGGACCCACTAGCCTATTAAACCCTTTCTCTTCATTAGAAACAACGTAACTTTTGTTTTTTCACTGTTTTTCTCCCAATTTCAATTTTGATCATTGTTTTTGGATTTTTTTGGTCTGAGATGGGGATAAAGATGCCAACACCTATCCTGAGTGTGACCATTATTTTTACAGTAGTTACATTTCTCATTTTTAGATTGATTTAGGTGATTTTGAAAGCTAGGGTTTTGATTGAAATTGGAATTTTTTACCGCTAAGCCATGGTTCTCGTGTCCCTCATGGCTTGCGGTCTGTTGACCATTCATGACAAGTCTCATACTTTCCTCTTGTTGGATTAAACTTTTTAATTTGAGAATAAGAAGAAAGAAGTACCGTGGTCATGATTTAAGATTTTACGACTTCATAGCTCGAGTTTAGACCCGCGAGGTACCTAAAAATATCATCCTCTTCAGCTTGCCTTTGGAGTGTGGCCAGATCCGTTGTTATTGGCCGATAGGATCGAAGCTCATTTCGTTTTTTCTCAAGAGCACTAAGGTACTCTGTATGGCTTCTCGACCCTTATTTTTCTTGTTGAATTTCCTGCATGAGTTGATAAATATGTGAGAAATTATTTTGCTAACCATACATAGATTTTACCGCTTCCCATAAAGCATGTGTTGTTTCGGTCATCATAAAGAAGTCGGATACAGCCAGCTCCATGGAGTAAGGTGATGATTCGATCGTTTATTGTTCTCCATTGTTTTGTTGTCGTTGTTTCTTTGGGAGTTAGCTTGTTTGGATCTTTGATTTCTGGTTATTTATTTTCACTAGTGATGTATTCTAACATCTCTCGACCACTCAGGGCCCTGGATGCTGCCCTCGCTCATGACACGTAATTTTTGCCATTAAGCAAGGTATTTGTTAGCTTCGAGAAGTTCGTTGCTTCTTCTTGAGCCATTTTTTTTGCTGAAATTTGTTACGGTTTTTTCGATTTTTTTCGGTCACAGTCTTTTGCTCTGATACCATGCTAATTTTTGTAAGAGATAAGAGAAGAGATTTAAGAAAACAAATTATTATTGCAAACTTATTTTCAGCTTTACATGTATCCTTATTTATAGAAGAAATAAAAAAACTAACCGTTATACTATGAACTTATTCTATTTAATTACAACCACTATCTTCTAGTCTATCAATTACATGACACTAATTTCTATAATTAGCCATTACAAATAAAATTTAAAAACTAACCGTTTATTTTAACAGTAATGAATGATAAAATAAGTTATATATGTTTATGGTTCCATTATCGAGAACTGTTTATTTTAACAGTAATGAATGATAAAATAAGTTATATATGTTTATGGTTCCATTATCGAGAACTGTATAAAAACGCATGTTCAATTCTTACGAAAAGCATCTAAAAAATACTAAATGTTGCCAAGGTTCGTATAATAAAAAAAAAAAAATACTATATCGATCCCTTATAATCATGTGGTTTAAAACGCAGTTGATAATGGGACTCTGACAATGTCTTGCTACTGAGGTGGTTTACAGCAATTTTAATTACAAGTCTTCGCCTATGTATGTTACCTGAAAAAAAAAAAAAAATTATGGTAATTGGAAAAAGAAAAAGATAAGTATAGTGCTACGGAGGAAATACTGTGCATTGCAGCTGTAGGTTGTAGGCCATTATAATCGCACAAACCGAAAGTGCTCTAAAACAGTCAACACGGATTGCTTGTGCCATTAAGTCAAACCTAGGTCAACTGCTTGACTTCATAACTTCTTATCATGCATCTGATAGTTATTGTTAGGCATGAGCATGAACATGAACAACCAATGATGCATCCATCATATAGAGCGCTACACCTCTTTATGACCCGTATGTTATTGTTATAGACACGCTACACAACATGATAACCTGGAGTTGCCACAGAGAATCGAGATTCCATTAAGTACCTGGATTTTCTTGAGTGCGTATCCTCTGAGATATCTCAAACTTTAGCGTGACCGAACTCGTATCCTCTGCATTAACTCAAAAGCGTATCTTTCGAGTTAATGAATCTGAACCGTTTGATTTTAAACGGAGCCAATCCGTCTTTTGATTAGATTTTTTGAGTTAATGCAAAGGATACGAATTGAGCGTGACCGATGTGTACTTTTTTATTGTCACCTATGCGGCTATGCGAATCATAAAATATTTAGCTTATATATATACGTTTGTGTACGAGGAGAACGGAGTAGGTCCGATTCCCATCGGACCTACTCAACGAGATGATGACCGTCCAATCTAATTTAAGATTTGTGCGCACGACAAATGAAACAAATATGCACGAATTTTAAAGCATTTTGCACGAATCTTAAAGCAAGTCGACAGTGATTAAACCCATCGACCAGAGTAGGTCTGATGCCCATCGGACCTACTCTCAAGTGGTGTACGAGATACATTGATGCATGGTGTTATTTTTATAATACCTGAAGCTGTTGATGCCACATATTTAGTCACACAAGTAATAAATAATACTGATGTAGTATGGCAGATTAGTCATATGGTTTCTTTTGATGCTGACGCTTGTTGTAAGCATGCTTTATATGTAAATTTACCAACTTCACTCTATAATTTATATAAATAAATCAAGATGGTATATAATTTAGAGACTGGCTACGCAAGAAGACCATGTTACATGAAACGGTTATAAATATTGTATTCAACACGATATATACGGATATAGCGATACATAATTTTCGAAAATCTATGATACCATACTTTATACAATATATGTTTATTTTATAGATATACATATACCCGATATATTTTATTTTGAAAAATTAACAATTGTGTAAATTGGAGACCTATATATGGTGTATGTAGGGGTGTTCAACCGGCCGGTTCAGGTCAAACCGAACTTTTTTTGTCAAACCGCGGTTTGAATCGAATTTTGAAAACCCAACCGAACCGACCGAAATAAAATTCCAAACCGATCTAAACCGACCGATTAAACCGATGTAAACTTCGGTTTGTTCGGTTGAACCGAATACAAACATTTCAAGTTACAAATAAACATTTCAAAACCAGTTGGTTCGGTTCAAACCGATTTGGATAACATTTTTGATAATTACACAAGCCGGTTTTGATAAACCGGTCCATTATAAACCACACAAAATAAACCGATCATTTTTATACCGATCCATTTTTTATTAAACCGGTTGGTTCCATTCAAACCGATTTGGAGATCCCAAAACCGAACTGAACCATTTAAACCGTACAATCGATCCAATTAAATCCAAATTTGCCTGTTCAGTTTAAAACCGAATAAACTGATCCATTTGAACACCCCCAGGTGTATGGAATATGATACGCAGGAATATATATATATATATATATATATATATATATATATATATATATATATATATATATATATATATATAGAGGAGGGTTCCAATGCACCAAAATTTGGTGCACCAAAATGCACCAAAAACTCATAATCTTCATTTTCAAAGTTCAAATAGTCGATTCGATCCTTTCAGCGTGTTCTTCATATTAAAATGTGCTTGGAGACCAAATTTTATATTTTTTGGAAATTTTTTACTATTTTTTCAGAATTTTTGAAAATCACCAAACAATAATTTGAAATTCAGCAAAGTGGTGATTTTCAAAAATTCTGAAAAAATAGTAAAAAATTTCCAAAAAATGTAAAATTTGGTCTCCAAGTACATTTTAATATGAAAAACACACTGGAAGGATCGAATCGACTATTTGAACTTTGAAAATGAAGATATATGAGTTTTGGATGCATTTTGGTGCATTTTGGTGCACCAAATTTTGGTGCATTGGAACCCTCCTCATATATATATATATATATATATATATATATATAGAGGAAGGTTCCACTGCACCCTCTTTTGGTGCACCTAACGTGCACCCAAAACTCATATTTTCATTTTCAAATTTCATATAGTTGATTCGAACCTTCCAACGTGTTCTTCATAATAAAATGTGCTTGGAGACCAAATTTTACATTTTTTGGAAATTTTTTACTATTTTTTCAGAATTTTTGATTAAACTAAACAATAATTTGAAATTCAGCAAAGTGATGATTTTCAAAAATTCTGAAAAAATAGTAAAAAAATTCCAAAAAATGTAAAATTTGGTCTCCAAGCACATTTTAATATGAAGAACACGTTGGAAGTTTCGAATCGACTATTTGAACTTTGAAAATGAAGATATGAGTTTTGGGTGCACGTTAGGTGCACCAAAAGAGGGTGCAGTGGAACCCTCCTCATATATATATATATATATATATATATATATATATATATATATAAAATTGTGCTATTATACATTGCAATGCATAGGCCCCTCCGTGCATTGGACTAAAATCGTTGGATTCAAAGTCCAAATGACCGATCCAAACCGTTCATCTTGTTCTCCATATTAATATGTGCTTGGAGACCAAATTTTACATTTTTTGGAATTTTTTTACTATTTATTAAGCCACTTTGAAAAAGTCTGATCCGGTGGTCCAGAATTTAGTTGCACTGTTTTTACTGTTCACCCGGATCAGCAATTTTCAAAGTAGCTTAATAAATAGCAAAAAAATTCCAAAAAATGTAAAATTTGGTCTCCAAGCACATATTAATATGGAGAACAAGATGAACGGTTTGGATCGGTCAGTTGGACTTTGAATCCAACGATTTTAGTCCAATGCACGGAGGGGACTATGCATTGCAATGCACCATAGCCCATCTATATATATATATATATATATATATATATATATATAGAGTCCGGCTAAATTGCTGCCGGCAGCATTCTGGACAGCTGCTGCCGGGGGCAATTCGGTCATTTCCGGTGTTCAAACAACAAATTTTTTTATACAGATATTCAATCTATATTAAAATCTACTTGGAGACCAAATTTTACATTTTTTGGAATTTTTTAGCTATTTATTAGGCCACTTTGAAATTGGCTGATCCGGGTGAACAGTGCACATAATTCTGGACCATGTGATCTGAAATTTTCAAAGTGGCTTAATAAATAGTAAAAAAATTCCAAAAAATGTAAAATTTGGTCTCCAACTAGATTTTAATATTTAGAACACGTTGAACGGTTCGGATTTGTTGTTTGAACACCGGAAATGGCCGAATTGCCCCCGGCAGCAGCTGTCCAGAATGCTGCCGGCAGCAATTTAGCCGGACTCTATATATATATATATATATATATATATATATATAGAGTGGCTAAGGTCAAAATGGTATGACCAAGGCCTTGGTGCTACCAATTAGTTTTTGCAATTTTAAAGTTCAAATGGTCGATTCAAACCGTTAGATGTTCAATCTATATTAAAATATGCTTGGAGACCAAATTTTACATTTTTTGGAATTTTTTTACTATTTTTTAAGTCACTTTGAAAATGACAGATCCGGGTGAACAGTAAAAACAGTGCAACCAAATTCTGGACCATGTGATCAGCAATTTTCAAAGTGGCTTAAAAAATAGTAAAAAAATTCCAAAAAATGTAAAATTTGGTCTCCAAGCAGATTTTAATATAGAGATCACATCTAACGGTTTGAATCGACCATTTGAACTTTAAAATTGCAAAAACTAATTGGTAGCACCAAGGCCTTGGTCATACCACTTTGATCTTAGCCACTCTCTCTCTCTATATATATATATATATATATATATATATAGAGAGAGAGAGAGATGGGCTATTGTACTTCGCGAAGTAAAACCCCCGTTTACTTCACGCTCATATTTTCATTTTGAAAATCCAAACAACCGATCCGAACCGTTCAACATGTTCTAAATATTGAAATGTGCTTGGAGACTAAATTTTACATTTTTTGGAATTTTTTACTATTTATTAAGCCACTTTGAAAGTTTCTGATCCAATGGTGAACAGTAAAAAACAGTAAAATTTTCTGGATCACCAGATCAGAAACTTTCAAAGTGGCTTAATAAATGTAAAAAAATTCCAAAAAATGTGAAATTTAGTCTCCAAGCACATTTCAATATTTAGAACATGTTGAACGGTTCGGATCGATTGTTTGAATTTTGAAAATGACAAAATATGGCCCGAAGTAAACGGGGTTTTACTTCGCGAAGTACAATAGCCCATCTCTCTCTCTCTCTCTATATATATATATATATGCGCATTTGTTGACCAGATCCATAAATCAATCAAATGATTTAAAATAAAATAAAAAATCTATCATACGCGATATATCAATATGAAATACGTCGTATTTAATAGGGATACGATTGCCTACCTAAAATTTGGGAATAGCATATATAGGTACAAAACTAGAAGTCTAGAAGAGTCAGGAACGATCAATACTCAATAGCAAAAGGTAGATATAGGTATCAAGTAGGCAGCTTTGCTTTGATTTTGACAAATTTGAAAAGGCTTTTTAACCTAGCTACATATGCGAGCAATGATACAAGCCACTAGTGATCCTAGCTAGTAGCAATCTTTTTTTTTATTTTCAAAATAGAAATAAATATTTTCTAAAAATTAAAAATATTGTTAAACTGGTTTGAGCAAAACTTTTATTTTATTTTGGTAATTACCACCCACGTGTAACGAATCCTATTTAATATATAAATGTGGACTAGATCCTCATTTTTCTTCGAAAAAAATGACCCGAAAGAAACAACGCCTTTTGATTCCTTCGGAACTGTATATTCAATGCTGTTCCTTAGAGTTTAATTTATTACTATGTTATTTCGCTTGTCACATTTGCATAATGTATATTGAAGTCTTTTTTTAAAAAAAAAATCTAAGAAACCGCATCAAATGTATAATGTCTTGATTCTGAAAGGAACCGTATAGAATGTGTTGTTCCTTCCATTCCATCGAAAAAATTTCATTACCTTTCTGATTTTTTAAGCAAAATTTATTTCTTTTCCAAAAATAAAAATTGAGCTACTAGCTACATTTATCATTTTATCAATCAATCTCTTACAAGTTGACCATTGACAAGGTAGCGGTTCTGGATCCCCACCTCATCTCATCTCATTTCAACCCCTTTCTATCTGCATCTGCATGTAGGCACTTACTAGAGAGAGAGAGAGAGAGAGAGAGACCAGCACTACATCTTATTGCAGAGATAGGTGTAGGTCCGATGCCCATCGGACCTAGTTTGGTTCCGATGGGCAGATCTACCGTAAGAAAACGGAGAAATTTGTGCGTACGAATCTTCAAACATACACGCACGGATTTTAAAGCATTTCGCACGAATCTAAAATAAATCAATGGTGATTAAACCCGTCGAACCGAGGTAGGTCCGATGCCCATGGGACCTACTCTCAAGTCCTTATTGCATAGAAAGTGAGCAGAGAGAGAGTTGAAGAGAACAGACATTTCCTAGTGTTAATGCTACGAGGAATTTTCTTGCAAGTAATCAACTCATGTCTTCATCAAATCATTGGTTCAATTAAATTTTAAAAAAGAAACATAGATCCCTCTTTTTTTTCATCGGGAAAGCATCAAATCAATTTGACATTGCCTTAATGTGTTCTCAGGCTTCTTTCTCTCTCACTCCCTCTGTTTTTTTTTTTTTTTTTATTAATTTGGATTATCATGAGTACCAGAAAAAAAAATGCAATTTCCAATGTAAGAAAATATATAAAATATTTCTACCGAGTTAAAAAAAAATGTTCACCCAATACATGGGATTTTATCAATTTACATTGTACAAAATTTAGCTTTAATTTGAAAGAAAAAGTGGGTACTTAAGCACTTAGGCAGTTGCATGAGTTTGAACATCCGGATTATTTACATCAATGATTCATATCAGTGCTTTGATAAGCCCAAATATTTTTAATATTTGCGAAATTTTTAATATTAAAACATCACCTGAAATTTGCAAGTTATTTTTAGTGATGGTGGGTATTTTCCATGTTGTATTATATAATTATAATTCTATCCGACATTTTTATTAATATCCAAAGTTTAACACAAATTATTAATTATGCCCAGATTTTCAAACTTTCGCTAAAAATACCCAAGCCGGCCAGAAAATGGCCGGCTTAGGTACCCCAGTAAACCGGCCATTTTCTGGCCGGCTTACTCCATTTTTTTTTATTTTTTATTAGAGAGAGACTATGAAAATCAAAATATTGAAACCTAACTTAGAAAATTTGAAATTTTTGTTTAAATTATTTGCTATATTATTTCTTTTGATGTATAATTAGCATATTTATACTAAAATACGCTAGATTAATTGAAATTATGTTGAATAACACTATATTATGTTAAATTACGCTAAATTACATTACATTACGCTAAAATACGGTAAATTACGCTAAATTACAAATAAATAGGGAGGATATCTTCATTGAAAAGGCGAAAAACGGCGATGAAACTTCAAACGGTCGTAAAACGGCGCTCGAGTGCCCGATTTCAGCAAATGACCAATTTTCGAAAAGCTTGCGAAAATGCGCATGCATCCGTGCCGCTACACCGTATTTCGAAATTCAGAATCACCAAAAAACAAAGGAAAGAGCCTCAAAACTTGAGTTGAAGTTTCCGATTAAGATTTTCATTTCTATCATTCAATTCAAGTAGCTCAGTAAATTAGTTATATAATGAACTTGCAGATTACCAATTTTTACTATTTTTGAAATTTTTTTACTATTTTTTATGATTCATGAAAGATGAGCAAAATCAGTCTACTATAGCGTAATTTTGTGTAGTTTAGTATTTTTTTACCGTATTTCAGCATAATTAGCGAAGTTATTGTAATTTAACGTAATTTAGTATAATTGAACATAATTTATTGTAATATAGTGTAATTCAACATAATTTCAAGTAATTTAGCGTATTTTAGTATAAATATGCTAATTATACATCAAAAGAAGTAATATAACAAATAATTTAAACAAAAGTTTCAAATTTTCAGAGTTAGGTTTCAATATTTTGATCTTCATAGTCTCTCTCTAAAAAAATAAAAAAAAAAAAATGGTATAAGCCGGCCAGAAAATAGCCGGTTTACCTAAGCCGGCCATTTTCTGGCCGGCTTGGGTATTTTTAGCGAAAGTTCGGAAATCTGGACATAATTAATAATTTGTATTAAACTTTGGATATAATAAAAATGTCGGTAATTCTATCTTTCAACATCACTTTTGGTCCGCTAGTTTTTTGTCATTTCGATTTTTTTTCCAACTCTGATGAGAAATAATCCCAACCATCATCAAACCAGAAACAGCACGACTAGAAATTTGATTTGAAAACATGAAAAGAGGTTCACCAGTACCACTGAGATTTGATGGCTATAAGGAAATTATTCTGTTTTTTTTTTTTTTCAATCTGTTCTCTTTAAAAAAAGAGAGAGATCTAGTGGCCTACCATGCCACCACTAGGCGAATCATACAATTATTCTCTTAGTACAAAACGGCTCTAAAAATAACACACAAGTCTGTTATTTATGTACAGTCCCCTATGATATTACAAATCTTATTTACATACATTTTGAAGGTGCAATTCACCATATGTAAATTTGTTAATAAATGGTCAAGAGTGGAATCTCCATCTCATTCAAATTAGGCATTACCAGGGCCTAAAAATCACAATAATAACCTTAATTTACACAAACAAGTTTCAAATTCCCAAACATAGATCATATAATACCAAGTACATATAATACCAAATACTATACCCAATTCAAATGGGCCTTAATACCAGTTTATAATTGATTGGTGCTAACAATAAAATTTTAGCTCAAACCAAACCTGACCTCTACAAAAAGAGATCACTTCCATCTCTTGTGTTTGCCAAAAAATCCGTGCTTCCCACCATACCGATGCTTACCGCCAAAGAACCCGTGCTTCCCACCAAAACCATGGTGGTGCTTGAACTTGCCGTGCTTGAATTTTCCATGGTGGCCGAAGCCATGGTGGCCGAAGCCGTGGTGGCCATACATGCCATGGCCGTGCATACCATGGTGCCCATGTGACAACTGGTGAGCCCCATATGCAGCTGCTGCTGCCGCCGCCCCTCCACCTAGAAGTGCTCCCATGCCGGGCCCATGACCTGAGTGGCAATGTTTTGGTTGGAATTTAGCTAGATCATGATGTAAAAATGCATGTAGAAATAAAATATACTCAGAATTAGATATAGCCCGTCTACACGATTTACAGAGGAACTCCAAATTGTTTTTTAGCGTTTATAACCTGCATCTCTCAATAATTCCCATAAAAGGAACTCCAAATAACAACTGATGAGGATGAATATACTATGATACTAAATTATCTTTGTATAAAGATCAAGCACACCCAGTGAGGTCCGTACTTGTAATTTTTGAGTCGACCTTTTTTCTTTTTTTAGTAATTTCAAAGCTCGTTTAAAAATATATATACTCAAGTACTATGCATTTGTTGCAAAAACAATGTGTCTTAAATAACCATTTTGCAAAATGATCACCTGAACACTTGGCAACTTTAGTTCTCAACAATTAATTGGGCTAATTTTCGAAATGATGCTACAATTCAAGCATTGTGCAAAGATATGCCAGCAGCACTTCATAGGTGATGCAGAAATTTAATGATTGAATCAGGCAATTTTTATTTATTACGCGATAAAATAATTCTGTTATTAGATAATACCTACAACCCATAAGAAAAAACAAAATTCAAAAATGCTGACTGCAACAATCAAAATAACAAAAAAAATAGAATTATTAGAACAAGTATATTTCAACATACCAGAATGAGATGAACCGGCTCCTGGGTAATGAGCAGAAGGATAGCCACCATGCGAAGGCGGGTATCCAGCCGGTGGATATCCGTACCCAGCAGGAGGGTACCCTTGTTGCGGGTACCCTTGGGGAGGATACCCTTGAGGCGGGTACCCTTGGGGAGGATACCCTTGAGGCGGGTACCCACCTGGAGCAGACGGATAGCCATGTGTAGGCGGGTACGCCCCGGGTGCAGGTGGGTAACCACCCGGGTACCCATACGGGTACCCCTTGTCATTATGCTTATCCTTTCCACCTCCCATTTTTTTTTTGTCTTCTTCTGTTAAATTACTGCAGAGGGAAAAACTGAAACAAATTAGATGGTCAATCTTTGCAACCATTCTGGGAGGAAAACAACTAAACTGCAAATTATCTAACAAGAATATCAGTTCTCCTCAGTTACCAAATTTATTAGCTAATACCCAAAATTATCTTCATTCCAAATCATTTCCTCCTCTGAAATCAGGAATACAACAAGAGCATTTGGGGTATTTTGGCCTGGGGCTACTTTGCTTCTCCTATTGGGTTATAGCTTACAAGGGATATATCTTGTATTGCAGACATAGCATTTGAGGCATGCGTTGAATCTTTCCTTTGCATTAAATAAATAAGATTTCAGGTGTTAACCCGGACAGAGTGGAAGGGTAGTTAAGGAATAGAAAATGCTTGTAATAAATCAGATCAGATTTGGTGGTGCACAATGAATAAAGTATAGCAGAGAATGGTGGATAAGGCAGTTGACCTACCCGTCCCTCTTATTACATTTAACACATAATCTGATACTGACAATAATACTTTTGTAGGCACATTATAACTGGAACATTACCAACTATAATTTAAGATTTTTCATGTGGAGCTACACAGACCTCAATAAAACTGGAATATTACTTGCCAAAATTTCTAAATTTTGGTAAAACAACCAATTCTCCTTCCTTTGGGGAGGAGAAATCAAGAACCGCATAAATTTGATTGCCTTATTATCCGTTTAATAATCTTGCACTTTACACCACAAATTTTCAGGGTACCGCTCAACAAAATCGACAACAAATTAACGATACCACACGATATTTAAAGGATTTTGAAATAGAATGACCAACTATCAAAGATCTGCGCAACTTCCAATCAGAAAAGCAGAGAAAAAACCTTAGAAACAAGGAAAGATGATTCCAATTAATACATCTCATCTATCTGGATCAGACGATTTTTTTGTTTCATTCTATCTTTTATTGGGTATATACATGCATGATTTTTTCAACGAATGAATACATTCAAAATCGAATGCACACAACAAACCGATTAACTTTAACATTGAAGGAAGAAATAAAGAGAGATTTTGATAATTACCCGGAATTTCGAGATTCGGACAACACGAGAGGGAGAGAGAGAGAGGCGGGGAAGTTATCCTTGTGATTTATTGAAGGCTAGGCAGTGAGTAGGCAGGAGGGGAGAGAGAGATGGACACGCGTTTCACACACCGTATGGCGTATGGTAACTGGAAAATAGGAAGGGAATCGCTTAACATGTAAGCTTTGTTTTGATTCTCTCCAGTTATGTATTACCGAAGGTGTCCCTTTCCCCACGCTCCGATAAATTATGAAGTGAAGTGAATGCTATAATCAATGTTATTAAATGCGGTTTTCATGCGATATGCGGAAGGTCACCGCATACCGCATATGCGGTATGCAGCCGCATATGCGAATTTTAATGCGGACTTATATATGCGGATTAGACACGTAAAATGATCAAAATACTACTGCAAATTGGATAAATAAAATTAAAATGAAAAACCCATAATCCAACCGTACTATTTTTGTATATATAAACAGAGATGCATAGATAATTAGCTGATCTGATTTGCATTTTTATTAATAAATGTATTTTGATCGATTTAATTAGGATTTCTTTTCTATTTAATTTTTTTTAGATGGACTGTAGTATATGCGGTCCGCATAGTCGTTTTCTATGCGGTTCCTGACTGCATACGCATATGCGGCCGCATATGCGGTTCATGCGGCCGCATTTTATTACACTGGCTATAATAATGGGTAGATAGATGAGACCGGAGAGGATACGAAAATAATATTTTGTGGAAATAATATAATTATTCCCACGAAATTCGCCCGCAATTCGCACGAAATCTGCTTCTATCTCACCGACTCTCGCATCGCAATTCGCACGAAATCCTTCTCCTGCTTTGCGTTCTGCCCGCAGTGATTATTTTTTTATTTAGAAAAAGTCAAATATGATTCAAATGAAAGTAATAATATTTGGAAAAGAATCTTTACCGTATTTTCGTATTAACAAACCGTAGATATTTTCATTAAGGACAAAGCAATTACAAATATCAGTTTGTATCCGATGCCAATACATAAAGAGTACATATATAAATAATTTATACGTAAAACATTAAAATGAACCAACTCAACCATTTTGTACGAAGTTAGACAAAAAAAAAAAAAAGCATGATCTTTTTGTGCTCAGATTACAAGATATTAGCCTTATAGTTGCGTGCTCGGATTAGTAGATAGTGCTCTTGCATGTCTATTTATCGTTAGCACAAATAATATTGTTGGAAGTAAGACGAACTAGGAGTATTCAAAAAAGCATTCGTACTCAAATTAGATTTGCACCCGGTTTTTTCGATAGATATACAACAAAACAAATATCTTTATTGTATTAGTAATGCGACAGAAGATCTTTTTTGAAGTATTTATTTTTACTAAAGCATACAAATTGCTTTAAAATTTCACTGATAAAATATATTTTCACCGTATTATTAATGTGATAGAGATAAAATGTCTTTTTTTTAAGCATTATTTCGTTGAAGCATACAAATTGCTTCAAAAATTTCACTGAAACATACAAATAAATTAGACCTTCCATCTTTCACCGCACATTTTAATATGAAAATCATATTTATCGATTCAAATCAACTGTTTGGACTTTAAAACAGAAATAAAATATGAAGTATGATTGAAACACGAAATCACTCGAGCATTTGACTATTTGAGCCGTCCTCTTTATAAAATATACAATTTACAAATCAAGTCGACTCATAGATCGATTAGGCTTCGACTTTCCATCCCGAATAACTAATCTAGGAACTTATGACACAAGTTTCAATTTTGTTTAAATTTAATTTTTTATAAAATTTACATATCTATTATATGTATATGTGGAGGTTATTTGGTTTTGCACTTAGTGAGATACATCCATCAGTCCGTTCACTATGGTTACATCTTTCAAATGAACAAACTGTGCATTTTGCAGAGAACCAAAACTTATGATTTTACTGTAAGGCGCAGAAAGTTGCATAGCTGGTATGGAAGGTGTGTGCATATGTATTTAAATGTCTCATAATTCAATGCTCTCGATTTTTAGGACATGGAAGAGAACATCGAACTTGAAACATTCATTTCTATCTTTCTGCTATTCCTTCTGGTTCACCCTCGACAGACCTACTGTTCATAGTCAGCCTGTCGAGAGAGTTTAATGATTGTGGTGACGTTTAACTCCCAGCGGGCGCAAGCTCCCGCTGTTAATTACATCAGATGACCCTTCCAAGCCATACTGAACACCTCGTTCATTCCGGAATTTGGAGCCTATTTGTTGTGAATTGAATAATGGGGCTAAAAAGGGGACTCACGTATTGACCTTGGTTTTGATTTGGTTTTCTTGGTTTGGATATGTGTGTATGTGTGATTTCATATTAAAACAATGTTTATTATATTTTAAAATAGGAATTTGGATATTTGAGAAGCGTATATACATTGTTTATTTACATCTGACTCATAACATATTTATTCACATTTTTGTTAATAAATAAGATCGTTTAAATTTGGAGAAAGGGTATTTTGGTCATTTCAAAACTTGGCTGATGGCTGGACATGTTCAATTTTGTTTAGAGACATGGAGGATTTAATTTGGGTTCATTTGGAGGTGGTTTGAGTTGATTTGGATTTGAAATGAAGAAGTTATGGCCAAAAAGGACTGAAAAAGGCTTATTTGTAAAGCTTGATTCTTTCCAGGGACCTATTTGTAAATCTGGAAGAAATGGAATTTGTGATTTGGATTTTAGACAAGGTTTTATGTGAAAATTGGGCCTTTAAGGGCTTGTTTGAGAGAGTTTTAGGCTGACAGGGATCTGTTTGTAAATTTACAAGGGCTTCGCTGTGATTACAATTTGTCAAAGGGGCTTATGTGCAAAATATTTTTGATTTAATGATTTTATTGATTATCTGGGTTTTGAGATTTGTATTGGGCTTTGAGATGTGTGCTTTGAGCTTCAAGATCTGTGTTTCCATTTAAGCTTTGTTTTGGCGCTGGAATCAAAGGGCTCATATTGCTTTAAAATCCGTGCAGCTGGGATATGAAGGGTATTTTTGCTTGTATTTAGGTCTGAACTTCAAAAATTCATATTAAATTGAAATAAAATCAGAAAGATATGAAATTTGTGTCCATTTCATGTATCTTGAAATTCTCTATCTGATCATGATATTTGTTCTTTAATTTGATTTTTTTTTATCAGTCAGTACTGTCCATTTACCAGCAGCAGCCCCTTTTTATTCAAATGCTGATTTTCCTGTTTTTAAACATGAACTTTGAAAATTCATATAAAATCGAAAAAAGATCAGAAAAATGCAAATTTTGTGTCAATTTTGTGTGTTTTGATGTCCTCTATCTGATGGTGATGTCCATTTTTCATTTTGGTTCCTGTGTCAGTCCAGAATATTCTGTTTACCAGAGGAGGTCATTTTGGCACTTTTGAGTGCTCTTCTTGTACCAATGGTACATTCCTTGAGGTTTGGTACTGGTACTGTTCATTGGCTGGTACCAGAAGCTGTAGGGAACATTTATCATGATTGGTTTTGAGTTCTAACAAGTTTGAGTAGCTTTTAGGCTACAAGTTGGTACCAACAAACAAAAGGAAAAGGGAAAAATCCAAAATTCCAAAATAATATTTCTTTAAATACCAAAATTATGTTTTTGCATAATCTCACTTGATAAAGAGACAAATCATCAAGAGGTCATTGATTTATATGTGTAATTGGCGAATTTCAACATCATGAAAGCCTTTTTTATAATTTAAACATTTCTCTTTCACCATTTGCACAAAGGACTATTTAATTTCTTCATATAGTGTATTTTATACACATGGCATACATTTATGCTCAAAGAAACTAATTAGCACCATTTATGCAACATGAGTCTCATACCAAGGAGATTATAATGGGAACTATACAGCTCAAACCACCATAACTCGTTTTTGTTACTTCTAATCTTTTCTAATAAAATAATCAAACAAATTGGATGCAATATGAACTATACAGCTCAACACATGCATCTTCATTGCTTAATTATTTTATACAAAGATTAAAAGTATAAAAGATCAAAGATTCAAAGAGATCATCATTTTTTTTATATATTTCGGATTTATATATTTTTTTAGTAGATTTACTTGAAATAAAGTGCAAAAGGGAGATAAAATACCAAAAAAACAACATCTATACATATTTTTGTTTATAAAGGCAGCAAGGAAGAAGGGAAAAGAGAGAGTTATATACACTTTTATTTTTTTATTTGATCATTAGGCTAGAACATGCTTAGTTTATTATGAAAAAAACTTGAATATCATGTAGCCTTCTCATTTCATTGATTTTAGAAGCTCCAAACAAATAAAGAAAGAAAGCAAAGAGGGATCAAGGACAAACCCGAAAATAAAATAAAATGAAGAAATGCATAAATTTCAAAGAACTTTATTTCATGAAAGATGTACATAGCTTGGCCTATCAAGGCATTTACATTGTTAGATTTGAGGTTTTGCCTATTCTGTTTTCGTCTTGATTTTTGGCAGAGAGGTTTAAGAAGAAGAAGCTTAAAAAAGCTTTTCTTTTGCTATCTATATTTGGGTAGTTTTCGGCCTTGTGTATTGAGGCGCTGGGATCCTTTTTCATCTTCAAATGGAGCTTCTTATATAGGCAGAAGACTAGGGATTAGGGTTTAAAGGTTGCATGTGAGGGGGCTGCATCATGACCCTTCATTTAGCAAGTTGTTTGATCTAAAGGTGTATATAGAATGCTTAGCTATTAAGCCAACAGAGATCATCAGATATTTAGTGCCATGTTGGCAATCCCATTTGTTCAAGGCATGAGAGCCATAGGATCCAAATAATTAACTCAATGGTTCAGATCTGATTTATGAAGAGGCTAAGCTGTACATAGGTTCATGCCCTTTACACGGCCTAGAAGGCATATTCTCCATCCAATAGGTGCGTGCCACGTGTCCTGAAGACAAAATTTTCTGGTGCAACGACAGCTGCTCAATCAACTTTCGGCCAGCAGCTTTCTTTTTTTGTTTCTGTTGCCGAATTGTATTTGGTCCAATGTCTCTTTTAATTTAATATGGGCCTTTATCTATTACTTTGTTTAATTCGGCCCAAATGCTAGAATAGATATAATATTTGTTTTGGTCCAAGCCGTGAGCAATTTCTTTGATCCAAATCATTATATTATATCCATTTAACAAAGCCCATTTTAACCCGTGAATATTTTTTCAAAGTTTCATGATTTGAGTATGCTTCAATTCTCTCCATTTAATCTTTAAATGGCATCCTCCATTTTTTCCATCTTTTTATTATACATATGTATATATATTTTTTAAGGTCCTGACTTTTTAGGGTCGAACACTTACTAATGATGTAAGTGCAAAAAAAACAATGCTTACCGAATTCTTTGAGGCAAATAAGACAAATCTGGAAGCAAGGAGTTTTCTTTATAGAGAATTTCCATAGCACTTTACATGGAACTCGACCGAAAAAAAATGGAACAGACGGCAACGGAGAAGAGAAGTGGGTAGAGTCGTCAGTGCTAATCTGGCAGATGGTCATCGGTACTATTTGCGTATACTTCTTAATCATGTTAGAGGTCCAACTTCATTTGCATATCTTTTGACAATTGATGGAGTTCTACACAATAGTTTTCGATCAGCGACTGAAGCTAGAGGTCCTATCACCACTTGGCTCAATACACAAAAGATCTTATTTATACGACAAAAACAAACAAGATTTTCTTCAACAAACTAATGTGTACTAAATTAAGATAAATTAATCTCATCTAATTTATTGCAAGAGAAAATGATGGAAACTTTTACCTAAAGAGATTGTCAAATCTCTTGATGGAGAAAAATCGGTTTCCCTTCTAGATCTTGTGTTCTTCCCGGAAGCGCCTATTGGTTCACCTTGAACCTAAACAACGAACTTGCACACCTCTTAGATAGATGAATGTGAAGTTCAAGGCTTAGATCCAACCACCTCTTGATCTTCAAATTAACAACCTATTTGATTTCTTGGTGGCTAAACCTATCAAGAAGAGATTAGAGATTTTGGTTTTCGGCCTAGGGTTCAATTTCACAATTTTCGGCCTAGTACAAAAAGGGGACTGCTGCTGGAAATTTCGACCAAGGAGAAAATGAGCATAAATTTTCATCATTTTTCCTTAATTACACCATTTTAAATAGGCAAGAAGTTAGGGCTACTATTTGTGTAAAGTTTAAACTATTTACACAAATGCCACTAGCCGTATTTAGCCATTTTATCATCTCTAATCTCATCTTGTGATTAGTTTAATAAATTAATTATGAACAAATAATATTAATCATATTATTCTATTATGCAATATTCTTATTATTCTTGTAATGCATTCAAACATTGTACCAAATAATATTTGCATAACTTCACAACTTAATTTATGGTTGATCACTCAAAAGAGAGCAATGCTTTTCGGAAATGCTATCGGTTTGGACTGCAAGCGCACAATCCTATCGAGTAGTATATTCGAGGTCGATCCACAGGAAATATTGGTTCAATGCTTTGAGCGATCGAATCACAAGATATAAATCTCAACGAGGCTAATTCATACAAATAGTTTCTCTTACCATTAAAGTACTGTCACTGCCCTAACGGACTCAAACTAGATCATTGAAATTAGATGAAGAGATAGTAAATCACAAAAGCATTTTGTTTCAACAACAAGAAATCATAATCAACAGAAATATATATATCAAAACATCAAGAGTAACAAGGTTTACTGCCTAGCCCTAAGAAAATGAACTTAGCCGCGGAACGGCATTGTTACAAGCACTCCTCTCTTCTCACTTTAATCAAATCTAACCCTAATTACAAAGATAAGTTATTCTTCTGCCCAGGGGCCTTATATAGGAGTGGAGGGACGTCTGGAGATTGAGTAGGGGCTAAGAAATTGATCTGGAAACAGTTGTCGGCAGTTATTCCCCAAGAGACGCCTTCGGATATGGACCGTATTGGGCAATACGGTCCGTATTAGGACCTTGACGGTTAGGGTTTAATGCTTCCAGCGCTATCTTCTGGTCTGTGCTAGGCCTGGTCCGTATTAGGCAATACGGGCCGTAACAAAAACTTAGTCGATGAGCGTCGCTGATCCGATTGACCCGATTCTAGCTCCATTTGGTGTAAAATAGTCCCAAAATCTGTTTTCTGCAATAAAACATAAAGAATGGTGACGGTAGCCTTTTTTCTCTAATTAATTAAACATAAGTGTAAGAAAATATGCAAAACCTAAGCCAAAACTCTACGTAAATCATCATTATTTTGACTCTGATCAATGGTCTAAGCATGTCATATTATGACATTTTATTTTAGTATTTCATCTCATGTATTTTATCTAATACATCATTATGAAATATAAAATACTTGTTGTTTCTCTTCAGTTGGTGTGACCGTATAGAGGATCTATGTCATCTTGGCAATAATATAAAACTTTATATTATTGACTATAAGAGGTTCTATCATTACATTATAGTTATCCAAACGACATAGTAATCATTTGCTCAATCCACTAATTTCGTGTCTATCCTTGTCACATGATATTATATGCAAAATAAGATCGTGTCATTCTTACATTATATTTGTTTTCTTGGTCTCTCAAGTGAATTATAATTATAACTACATCAGTTATATTGCATGCGATATAATTTCACTTTACCAAGGGACCCAGTAATATCATAACTCAAAGTGAGAGACAGTGATAATATTAACATATAGATTTCTCCAGCACAAGTTGTACACAACGAACTACTATTTTATTCCTATCATAAAATAGTATTTAAATAGCAATCACATTATATACTTCTCATGTGAAAAACCTACACATCTCATATCTAAGATTCCAAAGACACAATGAAAACATTAATGACACAAAACACAATCCATATAATGTTCCATTTATTTAGGTCATGCTCAATATATAAAATACACATTTATATATTCATGTTATTAAATGATAATGCTTTATCAATATTTGAACTTCAATGTACTTTAATCGACATGACAATCTTTCTTGGTAATTAATGTTCCTCCTTAATTATCATGATTGTGAACATATTTAGTGATTAAATGTTTCTCATCTTATGAGTCTTATGGTTCAAGACTAAGAGCATCTTCTTGAACACTTCCAAAGATATAACATATAAATCTCAAGGAACATGAATAATAACATTCGTAATAAAATCATGAACAACATATAAATTTTTATTAAAAAGATAACTTTCAAAACACACATCCTTCAGAGATCTATAGAGGAAGATAATAGTATATCGAACTGTCTCTCAGAAGCCGCTACTTTTCAATTTCCTTCTACTCTCAGGAGATTGTTTGCAACCATATTGGTCTATTGTGAGCCGGGGAATGTTCGAGCCTTGTGGAATGAACATTTAGATAAACTTTTTGAGGACTATCGGAGGGAGTACAATTCTTTCGAATTGGTACAACATATGGTCCTGAAGAGCATTAATGATTTCTTACAATCAATGGACAGGACGTGAAAATGTATGATCTACCAGACCTGAGTCAACTAGGTGATTTAAATGTCAATGAATTTCGTGAGGTGGCTGATGAGATGACAATAAAGGTTGATGAAGAACATTTGCGCTTGTGTGACTCTCTAAATCCTGAACAATTGGCCGCATTTAACAAGATTATGCAATGTGTTATGGATAAGAAGAGTGGAGTATTCTTTATTGATGGACCGGGCGGAATAGGTATATTTTATCTCTTTAGCTTCAAGTATATTATGATATAAATCAATAATATAAAGTTGATATAAAAGTATGCCAGTATCCAATAATATTTTTTATTAGTCAAAGTCACTCTCGAAATTACAGTTAAGTTCTCCATTTTTGCTCTCTTCATCTCCCTCTCTCTCTCACAGTATTCCTCTTCAAGGCGATTGAAGCAGCGATCTTCCCTTTCCTTCTTTGTAAAGGACTGCTTTGAAATTTGTTTCTTCATCTTACTATCTCTTTGATCAATCGAGTGATTTTACTTTCGCCTTCTTCTTTTCTCTCAGGTTAAGGGTACAAACCGGACTTTTACTGTGTTGAATCGAATTTAAGCTTTTCAGAGCTCAGATCTCGAGTTTCATTCTACCTCCTACAACCAGTACCATTTGATTTTTGCTCAAATTAAAAAACAGAAAAAAGAAGAAGAAGCAGATTACAAGTTATGGCAATGGGGTATGTGTGTTATTTTCTTTTCCTTGCTCAAATTTTTATGGTAGTGAAGTCCTGAAATGTGGAAGGTTAACGCTTTGTTTTTTGGGTAATGCTCTAAATTAGTGCTATGGGACAAGCTTTATTCTTTGATTTCACTGCTAAAATTAAGTACAAACTCAAAGAACATACCTATCTATGTAACATTATGATTTCTTAAGGTGTTTTCTTCCTAAGATGTTTTAAGATAGCTACATTTCAATATAATTTTTTTTTAGCAACAAAGCTTCAACTTCTGGTTGTCTCTTGTATGAAATATTTTGTAAACTTACATAACGTGTTCTGCAAATATTTATATATATTTTAATAGCGATTTGCTTTGTTTCCTTGTTTGCAAATACCTTCATGATTTGAAAAGCTTGGGTCACTTTCAAGGCGTGTAATTAAGGGTTACATAGTAATAACGGTTTCTTCTTGGAGCATCTTCATCTCATAAATTATCTGAGTTTCATAAATTATCTGATTTTGTAATCTGACGGGGTAGTTTTTATTTATTTTTGTACGCGGATTGCTTATTTAGCAATTGTTTAGGATTAGCTACACTAGGCGTAGGCCCATGAAAGAAATATATTGCGTAGCAAATATAGAATTATAGACAAATAGACTCAAAATCAAACCCGGAAGAGAAGTACACGGGAAATCCATGCATGGTAGCAAAATATCCTTGTAAAAAATCACTTCACATACAATTCCCGGGCCAACGGCCCAATAACAATTCATTGCCATTGTCAACTATGATAGCAAAATGGATTAAATACATTCAAAGCGCACACGCACATATACATATATACATATATACATACATAATTCAAAATTTTAAATGATCTCTGGTAAAATGTGAGCTCAATACTAACTATAACAACCTCTAGAGAAGAATATCACTTCTTACTTTTAGGCTTCCCGACAGAACTATTATGATTGGGCCTGTCAGGCTTAGGCTGATTAGGTTTGGGCTTGGGCTTGTCGGGCTTGGCCTGATTGGGCTTGGTCTTGGGCTTGTCGGGCTTCGGCTTGGGTTTGGGATTGTTGGGCTTGGGCTTGCCTGATGGACGACCAGGTCTCCCTTGTTGTCCCCTGGGTCCGCCATTTTTTATCTCATTTCGATTTGTGTTGTTGTTCTATAAATGGCAAATTTTCAAACAAAAGAGAATCAAATATTGCAACGATATTTTGTATGTAAAATAAAATAAAAATAAATTATACGTAAAAAAAATGCAATAAATCGATTACGTAGCAATTAATTGCTTGGAAACAAGCTCTCTATTCATGACGCACAATCCATTTGTACAACACTGCATCTTGTTCTTTACCACACGTTCCTTTATATAACTTAATATTAAAAAAAAATTGTTGATAAACAGGAAAAAGAAAATTGGATGATCTGTGAGGGATTTGGTTAGAAGAAATTAGTTATAGAACCCTTTGACTGTTAGCACCTCGTCTAAGTTTTTTGATGAACTAAGATATAATATTATAATATAGGTGGTAGAGACTAGTGTATTGAAAAGGGGCCGGTTCGGGTCGGTCCGGTCCAAACCCGCCCGGTCCCCGGGTTGACTCGGGCACGGGTTAGCCCGGGTCAACGGGTTGAGTCGGGTAGGGGGGGGCGGGTTGGGGTCTGACTCGGCCGAACCTAACCCGGTCTAAACCCGGCGGGTTAGGACGGGGCGGGTTAGGTCGGGTCGGGGGTCGGTCCGGTCCGGGTAGGGCCGGTCCGGTTTGGTTTTTTTTTTTTTTTTTCGGTTTCTGTTTTAATTTTTTTCTGTTTCCAGAGAGGCAGAGAGGGGCAGAGGCCAGCGGCAGAGAGATTTTTTTTCTTTTTATTTTATTTTAACTCAATATATTTTTGTTATAACTTATAACAAAATCAAATTAAGTTAAAACCGAATTTTGTTAAAACCAAATTATTCTAAATTCAAATTATTCTAAAACCGAGATATACCGAATTAGTTTAAAACCGAATTATTCTAAAACTAAATTATATTTTATCTTTAAAACCGAATTATTTTAAAACAAAAGTTAATTTAAATACTAAACAACAATCATTAAATACTAAAATTATTGAAAGAAGAGAGAGTTGTTATGTTGAAAATAATATTATAGGTTCTCCGTTCTCATCTTCTGAACATTTCTAATTTTTGGTCAATTTGTTTAATAAACAATTAATTAAATACTAAATCGTACTAACAGTCAAGTGTCTCCTTTAGAATTGAAAATGATAAATGTGTATTTTATAAATTAACATGATTTATGTAATTTTTATGACTGAAAAAAATGAATTACACTAGATTACTTTGAAATTATGTTGAATTACACTAAATTACGTTAAATTACGCTAAATTACAATAACTTCGCTAATTATGCTGAAATACGGTAAATTACGCTAAAATAGACCGATTCTATGCCATCTTACATTAATCATGAAAAATAGTAAAAAAATTCCGAAAATAATAAAAACTGGTATTCTACAAGTTCATTATGTAACTAATTTACTGAGCTACCTGGATTGAATGATAGAAATGAAAATCTTAATCGAAAACTTCAACTCAAGTTTTGAGGCTCTTCCCTTTGTTTTTTGGCGATTCTGAATTTCGCAATCCGGCATAGCGGGCACAGACGCATGCGCATTTTCACAAGCTTTCCGAAAAGTGCTCATTTGCTGAAATCGGACACTCGAGCACTGTTTTATGACCGTTTGAAGTTTCGTCGTCGTTTTTCGCCTTTTCAGTGAAGATATCGTCTCTATTCATATGTAATTTACCGTATTTTAGCGTATTGTAATGTAATTTAACTTAATATAGTGTAATTCAACATAATTTCAAGTAATTAGCGTATTTTAGTATAAATATACTAATATATATAACATGATCATGATCAGATGGACATGATATGTATATACATATGTTAATTCAAATATACTACTATATCAAATATACTAATATATATATATACATATGTTAATTCAAATTAAAGTTTATAGAATTAACATATCAATTAGCATATGAATATGTTAATTTTAATTAAGATGTCAAATAATATGTATATATGTTAATTCATATTTTTAAAAACGAAGGATACGATACGGCTATTATATATATATATATTATTTTTTATTATTTATATATTGTATTTAGATAATCATAAAAATTCTAATTAAAGGCTCAAACTATAAAGTTATTGAAATATATTAAAGGCTCATAAAAATTCTAATTAAAGGCTTAATCTAAGAATATATTAAATATTAAAGTTATTGAAATATATCACAAGTTGATAGTGGCCTAGTGGTTAAAGGTATTGGTTGTAAGGTTGTTGAGAGAGAGGTCCGGGGTTCGAATCTCGCTGACAACAAAAAAACCCAATTTTTGCGCCGGTGTATGCGCGGCTCACAGGTGCGGGTCCAGTTCACGGTCGCGGCTCACGGGTGCGGATGCGGGCGTGGTTCAGGAGTTCGGGTTCGGGTTCGGGTCAGCCAACAGAGGCAAAAAAAAAAAAACCGAATTAAATAAAAAAAATTCAAATTTGACCGGGTTGGCTCGGTTCCCGCCGGGTTTTCGGCGGGTCCGGGTCGGGTTTGAGAGGGGTTAGGTCGGGTTCACCCGGGTTCGGCCGGTTTGGGGTCGGGTTCACCCGGATTCGGCCGGTTTGGGGTCGGGTTCACCCGGATTCGGACGGTTCGGGTCGGATTTAGGTCGGTTCGGGTAGGCGGGTTGAAACGGTGGGGGTATGGTCGGGTTTCGTCCAGAAAACCGCATCCGACCCGTTTCAAACCCGACCCTACCCTTTAGGACGGTTCGGGTCGGATTCAAGGTCGGGTCCGGATCGGTTCGGGTTCGGGTCCCGGGTTTGGTCGGTCCGGGTCGACCCGCCCGGGTTTAATCAATACACTAGTAGAGACGGGTAGCTTAGTACTTGTAACTTGGGGGAATTAATTAATTCCTTATAAATTAAAAGCAGAGTAAATTAAGATTGATTAAGAATCAGGGAAATGTAATTATTTGAATATGAAATTATATTTGAGTTGTTGAGAGTTGCGTGTATACGTACCTGAATTGCGGTGATTCGGATGAACTTGAAAGAGAAAGAGAAAGAAGGGAAACAACCCGGCACCACCATCTGCTAATCAAAGAGAGAGAGCTACTGACCTTGGCAGTCTCCGCCAAGACTTTCAAAAGAGAGAGAGAGAGAGAGAGAGAGAGAGAGAGAGCTATTGAGAAAAGAGGAGCTAGAAGTAGTTACCTATACCCACTCCCCAGCGAATCTATATCCTCTGCATTAACGCAACTTTTGAGTTAAAAGATTTCTACCGTCGGATTGAATCTACGGTTCAGATTTATTAGATCCTGCCCCATCGAATTCGTGTCTCTACTCTTCTCCAATTGCTCTCTCTTCTCTCCAGTTGCGCGTAGTACCCTTCTTCTTCAAAATGTTGATATTTGTTAATTTAGTGCAGTAACAAGAATCTCAAATCAAAATAAAATGAGAAGCACTTAATTGTGTAACAGGAAACGTGTTCAATAAGCAAATTTAGATTTCTCTCTAACTCAAAAAGATATTTATTTGAAAAGAAAGAAAAAAAGAAATTTAATTCAAGATTTGAGAGGGCATCTTTGGCGCATCTTTGGATAATGGCCCTTGACTAGCCCTGCTACATGGCCGGAACCGGTGCCAAGTTTCGATTCGAAAAGATCCTTCTCTCGGGCCACACGCCGACGATTATGATGATTGGGAGAAGGGGCCGATAAGGAAGTAAAGAACGAAGAGGGAGAAGAGTACGCGCGCAACTTGAGAAAAGAGCCAGCAATTGGAGAAGAGTAGAGACGCGAATTTTGATGGGTAGGGTCTAATAAATCTGAACCGTAGATTCAATCGAACGGTGAAAATATTTTAACTCAAAAGTTGCGTTAACGAAGAGGATATGGATTCCTCTCCGCTCTCCAGCCGCCTTCCTCTCAATAATCATACAAATAAAAATTCAAAATAGGACCCCTTCCTTCCAAGTTCCAACACGGCAACATATATACATTTTGAATGCGTTTACTTGACTCATCGAGACTCCCTCTGTCCTTGACTCCTTGTCAGCTGTAATTCTTCTATTCCTCTCCGACCTCTTAACAACTAACAAGCCACCTTGCTCCTCCCTAATTCATCACAATATAGAGCCAAAGTAGGTCAGATGGGTGTCAGACTTTTCCAATCCGCTTTATGATATCTGCTTTAATATTTGTACACGCTCGCTTCAATTTTCGTGAGCAAGGAACGGATCTTAAAATGGATCAGACGGTCTTAGAGCCCGTCAAATCTAAAAAAGATCCAATTAATATCCATCACATCTACTCCGTCTGATCACAATAAGGCACAAGTTTATATTTTGTGACAATAATTAAACAGCCTTTCTCTCATTCTCATATAGTAAGCACTATGAGATCGATAAATCACACACAAACTATTGCTTTTATTTATTATTATTATTATTATTATTATTAATAATAATAATAATAATAATAATAATAAAGATGAGAGTTCAATTGTCTATCATTTTTCATAAGGTTGTTAAAAATAAAAAAACTTAAAACTCAAATAAAAAAATAAAACTGTTGGATGTATTTTCAAGTTAGTATGAATTTAGCTCAACGAGATAGCTTGCGAGTTCAATTCTTAAAAATGCATTGACCGCCTTACAATGACGATTTTAAATAAATAATTACAATATTACATTATTTCACCTTTACAAATATAAAACAAAATAATCTGAGATTCTGAAATGAATGAGTATACTACTTTAAATTAGTGTTGTAAATATTGTAAATAACAATATACGCTCGTCGGACAGATAAGGTATCGCCAAACGATTAATCAAAAATAATCGAGAATAATTAGTCATAATTAGAAATAATTGGCCAATTAGTCAGGAAATTCCGTATTGATCACCGCCAACAATTAATCGGCCGATTAATCAATCTAAACGGACGTTTTTTACAACACTGCTTTAAACTATATTAACTGTGTATAATAAATTTTATATATTCATTGGTATTTTAAATAAAATACAAATTCCTCACTGAATAAATTTCATGGCTGTATTAATGAATGGGTGTATTAATGAATCTCTTCACGGTTATAAATTTCATGTATAAATAAATAATTAAATATGAGATGGGCTGAGGTGCTTTATAAAGTATAGACTATTTTATGTTTTACGTCATTCTGTGGCGATTTTCAAGGATTCAAATAGTCACTCTGAATCGTTCACCATGATATATATATATATTCAAATGTACTTGGAGACTAATTTTACATTTTTTTTATTTTTACTATTTGTTTAGAATTTTATAAAATTGTTATTTTTTAATGGTCCATAATTTTTTGAAATACAGTAATTTTAAAAAATTCTAAAAAAATAGTAAAAAAAGTTTCAAAAAATGTAAAATTTAGTCTTCAAGCACATTTTAATGTAGAGATCATATTGAGTAGCTCGGATCAACTATATTTGAAGTTTAAAAACAGAGATAATAACGTTAAGCACAAGAAAACCTATGCTTTATAAAGCACCTTACCCCATACATTACATATTATCAAATATGATTAATGAATTACTTTATAAGATAACAATAACATATGAGATATCATTAAGGAAACATTTAATGTATTAACAATTAAAATGACGGGCTTTTTTTTACTTTTGCGGAGACAAAAATTGAGAGATGCATTTTTTTTTTCATCCATGAATGCAAAATTGACCTGCAAAAATTTAGCAATATTTATTAGTTTCAAATTAGGTACTTCTTATTGTCATTCTATTAATTTTTTTAATTATAATGTAGAAAACCAGTAGACACGTATTTATCCATGAAATGCTGTACTCAAATTCATTATTGTACCTTGCTATTAATGTTAGAACAAATTGAATTATTGCATACAAAGAATTTGTGCAATAAGATTAGGTGAATTAGCCAAACTTATTTCCAAGTGCTAAAATGCCTATTCTATATAGTGGAATAAGGAACAAAAAAAAAATATACATGTACAACCACACATCAATTCACATTTATAACAGTCCGAAAGTTTCTTCGAAGTAATAAATTTTGTGTAAATGTCTTCCTACTTTAAGTAGAAATAATTCTACTTTGTGTAAATGTCTTCCTACTTTCACTGAGATTACACAAAAGATCATAGTAGAAATAATTCTTCTTCATTTGATTCAACAAAAGTTATTATGATAACAAGAAGAACTACAATGTTCTCAAGTTCATTAAGCACTTTGTGAATTTAACTCTAAAATCTATCATATTAGCTTTAAATAATGAATATGAACCGTTGGAATCCATCTATCTTACGAGTGATGAGTCTATATGCGAAAATTTTAAATTTTCAAATTAATTTAGTATAAGTCAAGCGGTCAAAATTAAAAAGTTTATTAATTAATTTTAATGCATTCATTTTCATTTTTTGAACGTTCTTTTTACCACTTGATTTCGGACAAAATCAATTCAAAAAATTTAAAATTTTCACATGTAAACGCATCACTCATAAGGTAGATAGGTTTCAACGTTTCAGATTGATTGTTCGAGGTCAATTTGAAATATTTTTGAGTTGAGTTCACAAATATGCTTTAGAAACATTCTAGTTCTATTCATTAGATTCGGAACTTTTGATTTAAGGAGTTTTGACTGATTTTAGAAGTTAATTAAATGTTTTCTAATTATCTAAGTATTTTATTTGTGAATTGAATTGTAATAGAAACTTCAGTTTTATGAAGATTGTTTATTATTTTATAACGCTAATATATTACCTTTTAAAAATAAAAGAACTATATTGTAATCATAATCATACATCGAGTAAAAGTCAAAATAATTGCATTCCTTATTTATGGTTCTTATAAATATACATGACCGGTCATTTGCATTTGCATTGCTAATATCTGAATTGGTTCTTCTATTAACAACATAATTTAATGTAAAATAAAATTGAAAGAAGTATTTTCTGAGAGCAAAAATGATACAAGAGAGAAAAAAAAAAATCTCTGAATAATAAAATTCTTGCGTCGAAATTAGCACCGGTATTCCAATTCGCAGGTCTTGAATTGAATGAACCCCCGACTTGATCAATTCTCCAGTATCACTTGACAGTGGGACCCATGATGTGACATGATTGCCTCACTCTCTCCCACACGGAACCGTAGGAGGTCCAATGGACATCAGACTAAATTCGATTGATGTCCCGTTATAACCGTCCGATTCAAATCAAGAGTCGAGCTCACAGATATATTTAGTGTAGATCAATTGAAAATGAATCTGATGCTGATCGGACGGCATATACCCGACATTGGACCAAATTTGGTCCATTGCCCATCGGACCGCCCCCAAGTACCTCTCTCGCTTTTCTTTCTGCAGCTGGGTCTGGTCTGGCTGTTAGCCTCTTACCCGCCCCCGCTTTCCCTCTTTCCATCCGATCGCCTCTCCTCTCTCCCTCCCACCCACTCCCAATCACGTCTCGCCGCGTGTCTCGTCATGTCTGAGCTGGCCTCTGCCAAGTCGGACACCGCGTCCGATGCCTGGTCGGCGATGGTCTCGTGGTTGGGCCTCATCATGCGTACGGTGCTCCAGGTCGTGAGCGGGACCTACTGCTCCTGGGCCCCCACCCACTTCCTCCCTACTTCTTTCTTCTCCGTCGCCTTCAAGCCTCTCCCTTCTGACCCCGAGATCTCCATCATCACCTCTACTTCTCCTCCCCTCCCCGCCTCATCGCCGGAGACTCTCGATAGACTCACGGTCAGTTCTCATTTTACTTAATCGATCCTTGACCCCGCTTAATTGTACTAGCAGTACCAGATCTCTTACTTACCCTCGAGTTGAAATTGTTGAAAAATTGAAAAAAAAAAAAATGTGTAATTGGCTATATATGATCTCTCAGACTCTCAACCTTTTTCTTTTAAATATTTCAAATGACCGACATTATTGGTCGAGTTCTTATCAATTCGATTTTCTCAGTATTTTATTCAATTTAAAAATATGCTCTGGCCAGATATGAGTTCTCAATCCAACACTATGTTGATACTATTTTGGGTACGGCCACGGGAGGACTAACTAATTCACCTTTTAATTACAGGATATTGCTAAGAATAGTATAGAAGTTAATTTCATGATTACTGTATTGTATTCTTCGAAAAAATGAAAAGATTCGCAAACTGTCTGTCTGGTGAAGCTCCCTTTTGGATCTTTTCTCTAGTGTTTATTAGTAATCCAAGTACAGAGAAGTTCAACTCAAAGCATCCTTCAACCCATATGGTTTATTTCAAAAATAACCCTGTTATTTCTATCCAATTTTAATTCATGCTCTTATGGGCTGAACCACTGAAGGATATAATCTATTGAAACCCTAAAATTTTCCTAACTTGTAGGTGGTACTTGACTTGGATGAGACGTTGGTATGTGCTTACGAGACAAGCAGCCTCACAGACTTTGTGCGTTCCCAAGCTATTGAAGGCGGTCTCAAATCCTTTGAAATTGAGTTTTTTTCATCAAGCAAGGTGACTCAATATTTTATTTTATAGCCGGATAGCAGCAAACCATGTAATAGACCAACCATGTTTCTGGTACCAGTGGTACCAATAATGGGTTGTAATGGCTTTTTGTGCAATCCTCTTATCAATTTAGAGTTCTGTACTAAACAAGAGGATTCATGGATAATATAAAAGGAAAAGAAGTGTCCAATTTGAGATCTGACTGGTGACTCATACAGGAAAAAAAATATGGGTCTGCTTAAATCTACTAGGCATTTGTTATGTACTGACAATGTTCTACATGATTGTACTGGATTAATCTGGTATGGTAGTTCTGTATGCATTACTAAATGTATTGGCTATCTTATCTGGTAGTACACAATTTTTTTTAATGTTGAGTTTTTGTATGTTGTGGGCTGTTATAATCTATTAGTCTTAAAAAGTATCTTTCCATACACCAATTTACGGCTTTACCTGCTTGTACCAGCATCACCATGAATCTCTGAAATTTTGGAAGGCCTTTATTACTAAAAGACCACCATCAAGGAAACAATCTGAATTTAACTTTTCTTTGATTTGATTGAAGGAAGTTGAAGGGAAGCCCAAAATAAACCATGTCACCGTTTTTGAACGGCCTGGTTTGGAAGAGTTCTTGCAGGAAGTAAGCAAATTTGCAGATCTTGTGCTCTTCACAGCTGGTCTCGAAGGTTTAGATTCTATCTGGTATTTGCACCATGTTGTTTCTGTTTTTCCTGGTTTTGTGCCTTGTTGTAATTATGATATGTTTTTTTTAGGCTATGCTCGACCACTCGTTGATAGAATCGATGTCAAGAATAGGTTCAAGCTTCGGTTGTATCGGCCTGCAACTGTGTGCACGTAAGTTATTTCAGTAATCTTTTCTAGATTCATGCATGATTTATATCATCAGGCATCTTCCCCACCCCCTCTGGCCGTGTGTTATCTATAAAAATATCCATGTTAATTTAGATATGCGGATGTTCATGTTATGTATTTGACTGACCTGAAAGGTTGCCTTTTTACAAAATGGAGGGGGAAAATCTAATAACAAAGTACTTTAAATTCAAATGGAATATGACAAAATTGGAAAGAATTTTTTTTTGTAAAAGCGTATAAAGAGGCAAACAGGAGTACAATGGTTGATGTGACTGGGGGTTAGTTTACAAGAAATTATATCTTCATGTTCAAAGCCTCACATTAACATACAATTTTGTGCTTTGGTTATATATCACTTGAAACAGGGAGTACAGAGAGCATGTGAAAGATATGACTCGTATATCGAAGGATCTCAACCGAATTGTAATTGTAGATAATAACCCTTTCAGTTTCCTCTTGCAACCTTTGAATGGGATACCATGTGTACCATTTTCACCTTCACAACCTTCTGATGATCAGGTACCTGTAACTATTTTTATAAAATAATACATACAAATTACAGTTGTTGTCATGTGTCTTTATTAACTAATTTGAACCTTTATTTTAGCATAGCATTAAGAACAGGAAAATGGATTGAGCTTGATTTTTCCCTCTAAAATAAGGACTGGTCAAAAAATAGAAAAGGAAAATAAACAAAAGAAACAAATAAGATAATTTATTGTCTTTTGACATTTCACTTTTCTGATGGCCATATTCAAATGAGGAGCATTTTTTAGGATTGCAGTCATATCTCCACTACATCAGAATTTTAGCTGGTCTGTAGCAACCCTAACGAGTAGGTTGTGGTACACTAGGGTCTCTCTCCCCCTTGCAAATAAAGTACCAATTAAACTTCGATTGACCCCAAATTATTTATACTAATTAATTTTACTCATTTTTTTTTTTTGCAATCATTTCCTAATTGTGTAATTCTATGTAAAATGTTTGTTCTTAACATGTCAACGACAAAGGAAAAATAATAAAAAGGCACTCCAATTTAATATTTTAATCTCATGATTTGCTTCATTATTAAAATTTCAGCTCTTGAGTGTGCTGCTTCCCCTTCTCAAGGAGCTCTCTGTGCACAGAGATGTCAGACCATTGTTAAATTGTATATTTCAAATGCCAGATTGGTTTCAAAAGCATGGGATCCCTCAGTCTTCTTCCTCCTCCTAAATCTTCCCAAAAAAAGAAAAATGAAAAAGAAAAAGAATGAATGACATGCAATTATTTTAGCCAAAGGCGTTTTGTAAATGGTATCATTCAATTTTTTATTTTTTATTCTTTGGAGTGCCTTAAAACCATTGTTTGGCAAGTTAATGAGGATGGGAGTCCCACACTAATTGTGTATTATTTTTTGGGCACATAGGTTTTCATTTAAGAGAAAGTTCATTTTTTATAATTTTTGTATATTTGGAAGAATCTGATGTGATAGCGTGAAGTTTTATATTTGCATTTATTATGTGCACTAATAGTTGTTGGCACCTACTGATTAAATGTACTAGGCTTGCAGGAGTCATTAGAAATTTTGAGTCAAAAAAGAAACATGACTGTGAATATAGTAAGAAGTGTTAATTAATATACCTTCAATTCAATGCAACTAAACTCCACCACAACACCATTTTCTTGGTTAATTTTTGCACCTGCAAGACTCATAGTCGGGTCCGCCTATGGGCAGAGAAATTTTTGAAACGGTAGGTTGTTTTCATTAACAGACCAAAATGCCCTTAATTAATCTTCGTGATTCTTTTTAGCGAGATATAATAGTTTGTTCACTAAAGACGATTGAGTTTATGAGAACTCCATGTTAAATTATCAAAACAATTAATTGTTGGAGTAAACATAATGTATATTTTTTTTTATTAAAGAACTCCGTACACTCTAGCATCTTTTAGATGCTATTCTCAAAAATTGAACATGTTTCTCTCCATCTTTCTTGGTCATTGGATTAGCAAGGGTGTGAAACAAATGGATCAAGAGAAGATAAGGCATAGAGACGAGGACTTGTGCCACTGCACTAAATGTGTTAGGAATAGATAAATTATTTTAAAAAAAAATGATTTACCCATTTGAAACATTCTAAATTACCTATTTTCCATCAAAATACTCAAATTTCTTATTTCCCATCAATTATAAATATCCAATTTCTCCATCAAAATTTTAAAATTGCTTATTTTCTCACTAAAAACAAACAACATTTCTCATTTTCTCTTTATTTAATGTAAATTTAAACTTTTATTTGAACTTATTATTAATTTTTTGAGAAAGTTTATTATTTTGTTCTATGAAAAAGAGGTGCAATCAAATTTTTGGACAAACAATGAAGACATCCATTATGCTGGCACTTGAAATAAGAGAAGAGGCAGCATCGTGAATTTTCACATAATATCTCTGTAACATTTCATTTTAGTTATTTTTCTTTTCACGTGTATTTATCCCTGTAAAAGACACCGATGATGTTTATATAATAAAATTGAGGGATTGACCCTTGCTTTTACCTAAAAAACAGCAAAGTTATTATATAATAAGTTCAAATAAAAAAATTAAAATTAGATTAATGAAAGAAAAAATGACATATTATTTGTTTTTTATTGCAAAAATAAGCAATTTTTAAGTTTAAAATGAAAAAAAAAATAATGAATTTGAATGTTTTGATAAAAAAAATCGACAATTTAGAATGTTTTAACGGGTGTACCAATAATTCTCCATTCATTTGATGGCAAATTTGTCAACTGGATTTCATATTCTCATAAAAACGCACTCCAGGACTTCACCAACAACATTCAATTTGTCAATTATGAACAAACAGTCAGATCAAAATTAATTCGGGGCATATTTCAAATATATGGATCCGCTTTGAGATTCGTGTCAGATCAAAACCGATGACTCAGTTCTCATTCTACACGGTCAAGTATTTGGATCTGACTTCTATTATTTAATCGTACCAACTGCGAGAGAGATTACTAGCATGGGTGCAAACAGATCGGATATTATTCGTCCATGTACGAATTCATATCTGAAAATTAAATACAAATAAAATTTTAAATATTAATTATATGTATCCGAATAGTTAATATATAGCGTATAGTTAAATATATATTATGAAACAAATTATGTTATTCATTATTATAATTAAATAAATATTATGAACTTTAATATTTTTAATAATATTTATATTTTTTAATAAATAATAGTATTAAATATCTGCCGTATTCGTTTAATATCCTATCCATATCTTTTCATATCTAATTCGTATCGGTGACAGAAAAATAAAAGATATAGTTTTACCACCATCCGATCCGTTTTCACCCCGATTATATTTTACGAGAGAGACTTCCTTTTAATCGGTTTGACCGCTGCCCGCTACCTTCTAGGGTTGGCGAGTGCGACTCTTCAAAGAGTTCCAACTTCCAACTCTTTGGTCATTTACCTCGTCCTCGCTTAACCCGACCTGGCCCAAGCTTCTCTTCTTCCTCTTCCCAAATTCCTCTGCAATTCCTGCGCAATCTCACCTCAAATATATCTTTTATTTCAATTTTCTAATGGCCGAAGATGATTCCTCTGATTTCACCTTCTGCCAGGCATATTTTTCTTCTCTTTCATTTACCACAAATTTTATGATTAGAATATCATTATTATGGAAATTTGAAGATAGGTTTCAAGAAAGAGAGAAAATTTGTTCATACGGCTTAATTAGCGTTTAAATTTTAATTACATTCCTAGCTTTGGTTTCCTAATAAGTGTCAGTTCACTTGGCTGGAATAGATCTTGAAATGAACCTTAACATGCACTGTTCCAAAAATATGGGGTATCAAAAAGAAAATTTGGATACAATTGAGGTTAAATTTTCCATTTGAATTCAGTTGTGGATCAATTTTGTCTAATTTATGATCAACAATGTTGGGATACTGTTCGACTGCTAGCAGTACCTGCATTTTCTTTTCTTTTTTCTTTTTTTTCTTTTTTGACCGGCTAAAGCTGCTGTGCTGGGTTAGTTGATTCTTTAAATAACTGTTCTCATGGTTTTTATTATCTCACTGGAATTGTGAATTAATTTTTTTTAGTACATGGGTAATTCCAATTTTGAAAAATCTCTTAGGTTTCGCAGCCCGATCAGTACCCGGTAGAGTCTCCTACAGCACTACCATCCCTTCAAAATATAAAGCTAGATGAACCCTCTAATGATACACCGAAAGGACTGGAGGGTTCCAGTTTGAATAACACCCAGAGTAGACAAACGGATAACTCTAAACCAGTGGTGAACTTGAAAAAGGAAGAATTAGCAAAACCTAGTAGTAGCGGCGGCAACACTGGAGAGTCTGGTGATGCAGTTACTGAGAAGAAACCTGTTCAAAAGAAAATTGCTAGAGCTAAGGTTCCATTTGAGAAAGGTTACAGTCAAATGGACTGGCTAAAGCTTACCCGTACCGACCCCGATCTGGCAGGTATTGTTGAGATGTATAAAATTAAGTTTTTGGGTGTTAATTCATAAATTTTCTTTCGAGTCATATTAGGTTCTGAATTTTGGTTGAAGAAGTAAATGGTGAGCGCAGTCATGAATGGAGGTGACCTAATAGGTTGCACAACCGATGCTTTTGACCCGTAGCAAGAGCACTTTCTCAGTGCATAAATGAAATTGGATAAGGAAGTACCAAGTACCAGCAACAGAAAATTTGTTACATAATGTTATGAAACAGAAATTTTGTAAAATTTAAAGAACAACTAATGTCATATGCCATTTACACGGAGTTATGATTATTGAAGACCTATTTTTTATAGATACTACAAACACAGAATTCTTTGACCAAAATGTTTTTTTACTACATTAAGACATATATTTTAAGCCAAAACTATTTTTTTTATCTATCTCAATACAAAGTAACTCTTGTCTTCTATTTAGCAAAATAAAGTTAAATTTTTTTGATAAAAGAATGATATGAAAAATCAACTCTTCTGCCAAAAACCTTTCGCTAAATATAAATGTATAACAGGGCTCAAGGGAAAGTCAAATCGAGGGCTAATAACTTTGGAGGAAGTAAAGCAGCACAAAAGCACAGAAGGACATATTTGGACTGTTTTAAAAGGCCGAGTGTATAATATCTCTCCTTATCTCAAATTCCATCCTGGAGGTAAAGGAATAAAGAAAAGTTTATCAAATTCAATCTTGGTGGGACCATCCTGCTATTTGCAATCTGGTACCTGTGTTGGACGGGGTACTGGATTGCTTTTGAGTACTGGATTTTATGACCTGTCTGGTGTGTTGGTTGAGCAGGTGGTGACCTGACCGGACCTGTTCACGACAAATTCAATTTTTTGTTGAAATAAAAGGTCAAAGCTATGCATTTTAAAAGGAAAGAAATCTATATAGAACTACATGTCAATAACCAGCCTGATAATGTGCTATGTTGACCCGACATGTTAACAGCTGAGTGTGAGTCAACATTTTGATTATTTCAGCTCTTGTTCAAAAGATGACTGGACCTTATACATTGCCTCCTTAACTGGTAGCAAGATATTTCAGGTTTCAGTTGCTACCAGATCATGCATGCTGGTTCTAGTTGCATATTATTATATTCGTTTGGTTGCTTCTCCATTCATATTGCTGTTTGGTTATTACTACCTAATGTGCGTGCCGTAATAGGTTCATACCAGTCAGATCCAGTGCATTTCTACTGTTCAGTGTTATTGAGCGGAATTCTAATTCAAATGTAAAACATGTTTTTGGTTAACCTGATACATGAGTAGAAAATTTAAAACATGTTTTTGAGTTTTATATTCTTTTTCATTTCATTTTTTAACAAGTTGTTCAATCTTCTCAGGGGTAGATATGCTTATGAAGGCTGCTGGGAAAGATTGCACCTCTTTGTTCAGTATCCTTTTTTACAATACTGCCTTCACTAATTATGGTGCCAGTTTCTATCAGTATAAGGCATGATCGATATTAGACTAATTCCAGTTATGACCTGTTCTTCCCTCTACTGTTTTATCTGTTCAAGTTTGATTGGCCCATGGTGTTTGGAATTTAATATCATGGCCACTTCATAATGGCAATTTGTTTTATTACTCATCCTTCTTATTATAGCTATAGTTGATACTTTTGTCAACTAGTACCTTAATCAATCTGAAGATAAATATCATGCGTGGGTAAATGCCGAGTTTATGTTGGAGAAATGCCTTGTCGGATTTCTGGATGTTAGCGAATGAAGATATCAAAGCAAATTTTATCTGATGCAGCAGCTTCCTCTCAGAATAGTTTGATGTTTGGAAGTTGATTTGGATAATCTACTGAGGCCATTGTTTACTAAATTAGAGAAATATTCGTACGTGGATTGCCACTTCTCAAGCATTGTAATAATAATATCCCGGCTAATATTAATATGCAAGGTGTTACACAGCTAAGATATCTTTTCTCATTCATCGATACTTCTACTCAGGTGTACGAATTTTTTATTAATAGGAATTAAAAAATAAACTAATAAAATCAGATAAGTATCCGAAAATTTCAGAAAATAAGCAAGACGCCATATAGACTGTGGCGTCTAGTCGTCATAATCTATGATGTTTGGTAGAGTGGGAAAAATGACACGGCGGAGCCGGTTCTGTTACGAAACGGCATGGTTACGGCACGGCATGCGTGTCAGTTACGTGCCGTGCTTATCTTTTAAAACTTTGGTATGGCACGTGAAAGATTTAGTCACGGCACGGTATGACATGTAGTCACGTGAGTCACGTGTAATTAGGACCATTAGAGATTGATTTAATAGTGAATCTTGAATAAACTAACCTAAATTATGATTAAATTGTCACGCGAGTCACGTATGGTTACGGCACGTTTAGGCACGGCGTGACCATTTGCTTGCCGTGACCACCCCTTGACATTTTGGTCACGGCACGTGAAAAATTAACTTGGTCACGATACGGTACGGCACGAGACCAAAGTTACATCGTGTTAAGCAGTTTTTTCCACTCTATTCGGTATGAAAATGCACCGAAACTCGTATTAGCATTTTTTTTATTAAAAAGGCTATAGGTCTGTTTCATTGATTGAAACTGTTTTAAATTACAAATAAGATCAAGGACCTCTAGATAGGTCAGTTCACCAATAGTACATAGTTAGAGGGGGAGTTGTCCTCGCCGGATTTTAAAATTCAATAGAAAATACAGGTGCGGTACCACTTTACTCCTCTTTGGAAATTATTTTGTTTCTTTCTAGAACTAGAAAGCCTGCTAGGTCAGTCCAAAAGCACTGTTAATGAGAAACTTTGTTATTTTTATAGAAATTTTATAGAAATTTATGAGTTTAGATCAAATTTGTTGTTTTTTAATATATAAAATAGTATTATTTTGTTATTTTTTATTATAAAAGTATACTATTTTATTATTTCTTATTATGTTGATTGTTTTTTATCTAGTACCTGATTAGTTAATGGGTTCGAACCCGATAAGCTATTTTAATTCAATTCCTGCCTCTTCCCGACAAAAATCATGCGTCCACCCCTGCCAATAGTGTTCATCACCCTTACTGACTTTTTGCTGCTTTAAGATGTTTTACATATCAGTTGTAGAGGTGCTATCGGGTCGGGTCGGGTCCGGATACTATTATATTTGGATCCGTACCCTAAAAGTGTTCGGGTCCAAATTTCGATCCATATACTTATTTGTTTCAAATCGGGTCGGGTCCGGATCCGGATACCTATCTACCCGTAGATATTTCGGGTCCAGTCTTTCGGTTCCGGATAGATAGATACCCATAACTTGTTTGTGGATTATCAGGTCCGGTCCGGATATGGGCGGTTTTGGATCCGAAGCGGTATATGTCACAACTCCCAAGAATTTGAGAAAGTAAAATATTGGAGATGGTGATTTCCTTTTTCTATGATTCAAAAAATCCATGAATGGAATATTAATACTAATTTTTTAATAGAGAATTAAATTTATGGCAGATATTTGATTTCAATGAGATTTATTGCAAATGACATATCAATGAGAGCAATAAATTTTCATGATTATGCAGAGCATATATAAGGCAAATATTGAAAGATATATTAAGAGCAATAAATTTTCATGATTATGCAGATGATATATAAGGTAGATATTGAAAGATATATTCAGAGCAATAAATTTTCATGATTATGCAGAGGATATATAAGGCAGATATTGAAAGATATATTCAGAGCAATAAATTTTATTAAAAAATTAATATGCAAAATGTGATTACTGGCGTGACATTTGTTAATTTGATTATATGTAAAATTGTATTTTCATAGTTATTAATATATGTTTTATCGGGTATTTATATGGGTATCGGGTCAGATTCGGTTATGGGTCGGATAACTAATTCAAACTCATATCCTATCCATTACAATATCGGTTCCGGTTCGGATCCGGATCGGATATTAAATTATTAATTTTGTAACCGTACCCATAATTTAACCGGTTATATTTTTTAAACCATACCCTACCCAAATTAACCGGATCCGGGTCGGTTCCGGGTCGGATCCGGTTCGGTTCCGGATCGGATCCGGGTAATCGGATAAAAGTAGCACCTCTAATCAGTTGGTACGGACTGTGGGCGACTCTAAAAAAAATATTTACATTCTTAGACCTAAACTATGATGTTCGAATTTTTTATTTATATTTTTCTTTTACGTCCGACTCCATGAACTATGACTTCCGGACATTAGTTTACGAGTGAGGCTATGGTGCTATGCATAGCACGGATGGGGTCCGTGCTACGGCTAAAAATTTGACTTTTTAAAATCCTAATGGTCGATCCAACCGTTCAATGTGATAACCATATGAATATGTACTTGCAAACTAAATTTTATATTTTTTCGAATTTTGTTACTATTTTTTTAGATAGGTAGAATTTTGATGGTCCAGAATTTTCAGAAAACACTGATTTTTCTACCTATCTAAAAAAATAGTAAAAAAATTCGAAAAAATATAAAATTTAGTTTGCAAGTACATATTCATATGATTATATTGAATGGTTGGATCGACCATTAGGATTTTAAAAAGTCAAATTTTTGACCGTAGCACGGACCCCATCCGTGCTATGCATAGCACCATAGGCTCACTCTTAGTTTACTACGTCTTGTTTGTTCAAATTTTAACTATGACTTTCGGACATAGAGAAAGTGGAGCTTGCATGGTTGACCAGGAACAAGTCCTAAACCTGTTGGTTACAAAGATCAAGAAGATCAAGAGTTCAATTCCGACAAAAAAAAGACTTCCGGACATAGCACAGGTTTAATATATTCCGATTTGCTTAAAATATTGTCATCAACTACCACACTTTATTGTCATAAATCAATGAGTAGCCATTCTATAAAAATTGCCACTGTTTAGCATTCCAAAATGTTAATAATTAAACTCTTTACCGACAATAACAGATGCTAGTCTGCGCTCTTCAATAATATTTGGAAATAAGGAGATAGGTATGTCTCTAAAACGATATTTGGAGCCTACACGATGTTTGATCTCATAATCGAACTGATCCTGTGACTGTAACGGGGCTACATATCTGATTTATTTGGGACAGACCCCGTAAAGAGAAAATAACACACCACCAGCAAAGCACAAGGGCGTCTAAAAATGAAATTCAGTTAGCAAATAACCAAGTTCTTGCGATGAAACAAACACCCAACCAATTCGCAGGTCAACTCAACATGATAGCAGAAGCAACACCATCGAAACTGGACAACAAAATTAAAACCAGAATAGCAAGAGCTAAATACATAAAATATGTTAAAAACAATAATACTTGTAACAGTGACCAACAGAAAACAGAATGAAAAGAAATGTCTAAAGATCCAACAAGATGGTTCTTTCACTAATCTGATAGTTTTCCGAGAGAAACTTTGAAATAACACCAGAAAAACAACTGTAAGGTCTCAAGCAGTTCCATCAAACAGTTTTAAGTACAGTAATCTGTGTTCCATCAAACCCTAAAAAAAAAGGATGCAAATTCATCTTGGCATCAAGATCAGTTGATAACTTCCAATATTTTATTCAATTAAATCAGGTTCAACGAAAATAGACCGAAACAAGGGGGATGTCAATGTCGTTGTCATCGTCATCCTCACAGGCAACAACGACATCCAGATGGCGCCGGTACTGTGGCACCTCGACCTTGGCCACATCCCTGGCCACATCGACCACCTTCTTATCCATTCTCTCCTTGTGCCTCGGGAACATGCTGTTGTAAAGCAGAGAGGTGCCACATGAAATGCTATAAGCATTCAAGCCCTTCTCCTTGAGCCACTGCAGGAGTTCTCTCAGAGTGATGTCCCCGTTGATCGTCCATCGGTCCCACACGGTCCATGCCATGTCCTGATGCTTGATGGTCTTTGGTGGAACGGGTTCAGCCATGGAGAAGAGGGGGAGGGCTAGATTGGCAAAGGTGTTACGGTAATCTTCGACCTTGTGGGACCCGGCAAGGACCTTATAGAGCTCGAGGCAGACGAGGCCGGTAGCCATGGCTGTGGAGGTGGCAATAGCCGGTATGATGCGGCCGGCAATGAACTTAGCTTTCAGCTTGTCCACCTCAGGTATGCTGTAGTTGCGAGCCCGCATGTTGGCCAGACCCGCTATCAGGTCCATGTGGTAGTTTGTGTCATCATCCTGTTGAATTCATAGGTTTGATCGATTAAAAAACATGAACAAGAGGGTGATATCTTTTTTAGATGGGATCTATTAAGAACAAATTAACTTGACAATCTTGACAACAGCTTTCAGATGAAGCCAAACAAAAAGTAAGTGACAAAAAATCTGTATACATGTTAGCAAATTTGAGTGTCATTTGACATTCCATTATAGTATATAGATATCAAACTTCTAACAATTTGATAAAATGTAATCAAACTTCATCATTATTCATTGTTTACTATGCATAAAGTATAGATCACATTCCAAGTACCGGATTTCAAAATTATAAAAAAAAAATGATGGTTGACAAGATTGTCAAGTTTATCTAGTCATAAGATTCAAACCCATTTTCAAAGGAACATAAATAAAGCAGTAGCATTTTGTTTCACAAAAAACTACATACAGATAACTAAGACTACATAGGCATTGAGGTAGACAATAAACACCAAAAAGAAAGGCTTTCAGCACGCTACTGACCACCAGAAAAATTCAAGTAAATAACTATAATTGTGATGTAGTTCATACCAGAGCCAAAACAAGCAAGCCCCCTAATCATATTGCTTTATATTATAAACCTTGTATAGAGGTAAGCTTCTTCAGCTTGATATAATCTTTTTGCTTGATTGTAACTTATTGGTTACTTCGCATTTTTTTATGAAATACATGACTTTTACTGTCAATAGTGAAAAAGAGTACAAATATCTCAAGAATGATAACCACCCCTAGTTGTTAAACACATACTCTGCTAAAAAAATTATTGTGTGAATTCCTAAGATGAAATGCACATACCGGACTACCTTTCTCAACTGGTTAGGGTTCATTATTTCCGCGTGTGTGATGATAGTGAGTTCACATCCCCTCAGATACCTGACTGAGTACAATACTCCCAGCCAGGCCAAAAGTAATATGGTGCCTATTTGGATATGGGGGGGGGGGGGGGGGGGGGTCCGTTTTGAGATTTGTGCCAGATTAAAACTGACGACTCAGATTTCATTCTACTTAGGTATTGCACTGGATCTGAATTCAATGATAGTACATATAGTAAAAGTAACTAATAGTAAAAATAACTACCAGTGAATCCCCAAACTGAATTCCTAATATGAAATGCACATGCCAGATTACCTTCTCAAACTGTATTGGGTTCATTTTGAACCCAGGCGATAGCACCTTGGCACAATCCTCAAGCTTCACAATCAATTCGTTAATGACAGCTGCATCATCAATGGATGCCGTCGACAAATTTGTTGCCTTCTCATCAGTTTCAATTTTCACTCCCTGCTTCGGCTGAAACTCCGGCACAATCACCTTATCAATGGCTTCCGCTAACTTCTTGGGATCCTTAGCCCAATCAGGGGTCGGAATGCCAAAAGTCTCAGCCCGAAGTATGGCCCCGGCCATGATGAAGTGGAGGTGGCTCAGGTCACTGGTGCTGAATTCGAGGGGGCGGGGGAACCTCTTAGGGGCCGACCAGAAAAGAGTACCAGAGCTATTCATCGAGTCTCCTGGGAAGGTGTAGGTTAGCTGCTTCACCCGGTTGGCAAAGTAGTCCTCAAACCTGCCGAAGAAGGTTTTGGTCTGAGAAGCATGTAGAACACAAAAGGAGATGATCCAAAACTGGTCTAGTACACATTTTCCGAACCATACTTTCCTATACCGATAGACATTTTGAAACCATATTTGAATAGTATAATATCATTGGAACGCCATATTGATTTGTAATACAATCTATTTTTCATGTGCAGCGCACTTGGTCGAATTCTAGCAATCTTTTCTCCGTGTTTTTTTTCTTATCATTTTTAGCCACGAGTCCTCTTAGAAAATTTTCTGTTTTGTGCTTTGTGCTTTACTGGTACATACACTTGATTCCATAGGGGCAGAGAGAGAGAGAGAGAGAGAGAGAGAGAGAGAGAGAGACATTACTTGAGGCGTATCCAGGTGATGCAATCTTGAAACGTTTCACATCTCTCCCTGTCAAGGCACTCCAAGACACGCTCAAGTTGGTCTCTGGCCTGTGCATCACCAGCACTTCGCATCCCCGAGGCGTATCCATCAGGGTTCGACAAAAAGCTATTGACCTCATTCGGTGTCTTCTCAAGCAGCCCCTCAAATTCCGACCGAGCCCAAGTCAAGCAGTGGTCAATGTTATGGGGGAAAGAGTGCACTGTGCACATGGGTGCTTGCTTCTCAGGTGGGTCCCGTGAAGCGCCATAATTTTCTGTCAAGTGTGGTATGACCATCTGTGTGTTACACTTTGCACCGAGCGTGCCAGATTCCAAAAGTGGCTTTTGGAAATACAGGCACCTTGAATCAATGTACATTCGTGCAGTGACATTATCCAAAGCATTGATTACAGCATCAAGACTTTCCCAAAAGGCATCATTAAACACATTTTCAGTATCTGGGCTGGCACGGTTTTGAAGGGCCTCTGTGTGCAAATTAGGGTTTATTACAGAAGCAGCAGCAGCCGCGACAGATGATTTGGCTTGACCAATGTTCCAATCACGAAAGAGAAATTGACGGCTCAAATTGCTCTTCTCAATGACATCATCATCAGTTATGGTTAGTTTTCCTTTTTGGGTGCAGGATACGCCCATCAATGCAAGGTTCTTCAGGAACTCACAGCCAAGCGCACCAGAACCCACCATGAATATTTTGGATTCTTGGAGTTTCTTCTGGAGCTTGGATCCGAATACGGAGATTTGTGCATCATACCGACTGTTGAGTGGTTTGAGGTCATCAGCGTCCAAGGGTTCTGTAGGAAGACTTTCCACTGAATCAAAGTAGAAGAACTGCAAGATATCAAGGAATACCAGCATTAGAAAATAAAAAAGAGTAATGGTTTGTGCCTAGATCAAACCTTGAATAGCATGCTTCCTCTTTCTTTGGCACCAGATAAGGGCAGTTGTGGTACCCAATGAAGGAACCTATAAATAGGCTCCAAAACAAGGGAGGGATGGAGAAGCCAATGAAAAGGAATTCACGCACAAGATGGGGGTGAACAGTGAACTTATGAATCCAGGTTCACAAGCCTAAAATCTTTCAAAATTGGTACAAGACAATATCAGTCTTTGATGGTGTATGTCACTTTGCTTAGTCCGAAAATTGTGTTTAGAGCACAGAGATATCATATACACAACCTCACATAACCCACAGGACACCAAAAACATAAAAGGAAAATGGAAAGATAGAAAGAGCAATTAAATTAAAAAATAGATACATAATTGCTCATTATCAACTAGAAGAGTTATTCTACCAAACAGCCCATGTATAGAGCTTGCTACCTGGAAAAGAGGGTGAAATTTTCCCGAACAAGCCTTGACAACCTCTTGACCAACAATGCCACCAAACATGGCAGCCATTGGGTTCAAAACTGCTCTCGCCCCATTAGCAAAATGGCACATCAACTTCTTATCAATTTCCTCCACCTTACTACCATCTCCCATGGTCTGATTAATCCCTGCCGCAAGATCAATCAGCTTTTGAAGATCATCCTCAGATCCTGGCACTGGAAACCGCCTCATTTCACTCCTAAACTTGTCCAGAGCCAAGAAGGCAATGTGCAAGAGAGGTGGCCGGTCGAACTTCGAAAAATCGCTCAACAAAAACTCCCCTGGCTCCTTAATGGCCTCACTTAATGGTCTGAATTTCAAAACCTTAGGGAGCTTCACTTGTGTGACTATACCGCCTCTATCATACATCCCAAAGTTCGAAGTATCCTCTTCGAGCATGAACGAATAAGGCCGTGCGCTTTTGACCTTTCTGGGTTTACCATCGTTTAGTTCAGTCATGCCCTTGATTTCGGAGAAAGTAACGAGATCTCCATCCTGGAACTCAAGGCGCTCATCGTCCACACAGGAGACAAGCGCAGGATTGTCATTACTGATCGAAGCAACTATGCCAGTGTGCGGCTCCTCGCCATCCACATCTAGGACAGTAAACTCGGGGCCAAAGTCACAAAATATGTTCCCAAAAAGACCCCTGACCTCACTTTTGATGAAAGCGATGGGTGGGTTGTGGGTGTGGCAGTAGTCATCAAATTCAATAGCTTTCTCCAAGGGGATGTTAGTGAAGACCACAGCCTATAAAACCAAAAAAAAAATCAGATTGCTGGAGCGTTTTCCAAAAAGAGAAAAGAGAAAAAATTAATAACAAGAATGGCAAATCAATGACCATTAAGTTAAATTCTTCAAAGCCACAAAATTAACAGAGCACAATAATCTTGTGCACACATATAGTATATATGCATGCAAGGACTCAAATTCAGACCAGACATGACGACCACAATCGATCATTGAATGATTTGTGAAGTGTCTTCTAGCCAGTTTAGTTAATTAATAAATATAACAAACAGCATTCTTTCAGCAACCAAAAAATAGCCAGTCAAGAAAGATCAAATATTATAATATACACTCGAGTAAAAAAGTTATTTACAAAAAGAAACCTGGAAATTGGAGAGTTGCTCCTTCTCAAGAGGACCTGTTAGTGTAGAAATCAGAACAGCATTGTTCAGCTCTTGGAGCTTCTGGACACAAGCAAGGGCACGATTTTTACCGATATCACTCTCCGAGAAAAAGAAATTACTAGATAGGTCCCACAATTCTATATTTTCTTCATCATGGAGCGTCACCGACCTCACCCCCGCAAGGACAAGGTTTTTTGCTGTAAAGGAGGGGAAATAGATACTTGGCTAAGTTAGTCAATAACAAAGTACTGAGTACACTCTCACAAAAACAAAAGGTTCCAATTCCCATGTGACATGGACATATCAGACCCCATGGAGTATGTGATACCCTAGGCCCAGAGGGTGTATACCTCTCCCACGAATTCAAAATTATTTTGAATGCATAGTCCCCAATATATACACTAAAACACATCAGCTTCAAAAGCTTTGACAATCAGAATGTGCCACCATGCCCCCCTCAAACTATCACAATTCATACCATTTGTCCCACTTGGTCTCTCTATTTAAACACAGGGTTCTACACACCTTTTCAAAATACCTCGACTTACAGTATAGTACTGTTATAAAAGCAGGGGCGCAACTAGAAAATTTAATTGGGCGGGGCTTAAATTTATCGGGACTTGAACCCAAGTCTTCACAATAACAAATTGGAAATCTAACCAGTAGGCTACAAGCACACATGTGATAATTTCTGCAGGGAGTTCTGCCCTCTACCCCACTGTCAGTGTAAGAAAAATAAAAATACAATTAAATTTCAATATACATGATTAAAAAATTTGAAATCATGGGGGTGGCTAAGCACCGCCTAGGCTATATGCAGATCCTAACCTGTGTAGCAGTACAAACTAAAACAAAATGGTAAATACTTAAATGCCAAAAAAAAAAGTTTCCAGCACTCACCAATTTCAGCACCAAGTCCCTGGAGACCTGAAATAAGCACGTTGGAAGCAAACAATCGGCGCATGGTCTCACGTCCATAAACAGCCAGCTGGCGGCTGTGCAGATCCTCATCAATCTCGACCGAGCTAGCACCTGTACCATTCACACCGTCAATATCCATGCTGTTCTTTGATGGTGGATTCATGGAGGAGGAGGGAGAGAGAGATGCTTTGCCCTTCTTGCTTGGGTAGGAATTGGGGCTTTCACCTCTTTGTTCTACCTCAGATTCCGTGTCTCGTTTCCTAGGAAGCATATAGTGCTTCACTCTGCCACCATAAGGTAAAAAAAGGGTTAGTTTTTTTTTTTCTTACATTTCCTCCTAGAAACCATCCATACATACACTGATGGTACAAGTAGCGTATTTGAGGACTAATGATGAATTCTATCTGAAGAAAGGTAAGCAAAGATGGATTACACTACAGGATGTTATGATGCATTTACGATAGTTATATTATTCACAAAATCAGATCAATACTACAACAAAGAATTGGTAGTGCATGCTCGACCTTTAGGCCAGAGACAAATCAAGCCACGCAAGTCCACTAACAATACAAAAACACAGATATTTAGTAGAATGTAGAATATAGGTGAATTTCTAGAAATTACAATCCCATATTCACAGTTGCAAGAATAAAGGCTTCATCAGAATCTTCAATACTTTATAAACAAAATTATATACAGACAAACAAGTCTGGAACCAGCGATAATACTTCTCTCTGCCCCCCATAATGTTCCCTAATTTATATCAAACGAAAAAAGAAGGGTGGAAAATAGTAAAATTAACTACGGCGAGATGCAATTTCAGCTCGTACATAACTCTCGTGCAAATCACGCACATGAACTTGTGAAGCACGCAATTAAAAATTCCCGAAAATTATGTCCTAAAGAGAACTCATACGCGAATAAATAACGGAACTAGCGTAAATCGAAAGCACTAACATCTCATCCTAAGGGGTACCTACAAACCGAACAAGCAAGGGATCCAAACCGGAGAGAGAGAGAGAGGAGTTTAGAGTGCATACCGAGGAGATCTTGCGTTGGAACTGAGTTGATCTTTCCTTCTTAGAGGATTCCAGCCTCCTTTCTCTTTCCTAGGGTTTTTGGGAGAGAGATTACAGGAGAAGAGAGAGAGAGAGAGAGGGGGGGGGCTTTCTAGTGAGAATTGAGATAGATCGGAATACGGATCGTTTCTTTAAGCTATGTGCTTCTGATATTTGAAGTCATATCAACTAAGGTAACATAATAGTTATTTTTATTTGGGACCGTCAGATCAGAATCCACACGTATATTGAAGGATCCACATGCATTCTACCTCGCCCGGATTCTGATCGGACGGTCTTTATATAAACAGAAATTTTCTGTTACCTCAGAGGATAAGGACTCCTGATATTTTACCCTTCGAGAATTCCTTTGACAGAGCGGTGCTCTTTTTCACGCGAGATTATTACTATCGTATACGGAATGTAACGAAACGCTCCTACGTGTTAATAACGATATCGAACAATCGAGATAAACCTAGAGCTTTCTGCTCTGATTTTTAATCTTCCATGATAATATATTGTTTTCAATTTTTCGAATGCATTGAGAAATTTTATAATTTATAATTTTTCTTAAATAAATAACTTTATAATGAGTCCGCTACTATACTACTAGTGTCATTTCAAATTAAATAACACAACATCTTAAACCATTGGATCTGCTTTAATATTCGTGTACAAGATAGCCTGCACGAATATTAAAGCAGATCCAATGGTTTAAGATGTGGTGTTATTTAATTTGAAATGACACTAGTGGTATAATAGCCAGACTCCTTTATAATACTTACATTGGTAAAACTATAAATTTTCATTCGTTACTGGTTTTATATTGGACTTTCATTTTTAACTTTTAATATCTAATTTAACGTGACAATTTCCAATTAATTTTAAAAATGAAGATGCTCTGGTTAATTTTTATTATTTTTATAACAGTTATATTTAATTTGATTTTATTTTATTTTATTAATGTAGATGCTCTAATTATGCGTAACCAGTCTTTGAAGATTTGTATGGATTTTACACATGTAATTTACTTTTCTTTTTATTAGAAGCTTGAAATTTACAAGTAATTGAGCTTAAAAAGATTGACTTCAGATTTTTTTTTCTGCAAAACATCTATGTTGGGGATGTTAGGCCCAATTTTTTGGATGTTCATCCTTTATTAAAGAATTCTTATTTTAACAAATATCGTATTTTTACATACTATGTTCTTATTTAAGAGAGGATATATGTTTGTAATGCTACGTAGGAACTTTTATGCAATTAATCGTGTCATATAAATTTTTAGAGTTTTAAAAATTATTATTTATATTGGAAAATCATTTATTTTTAAAGTAGATACTATATTTTAGAAGCCAAGTCCGAAAAATAATCTTAGTATATGTTAACTATATTTAGGAGCAAACCTTAAGGAGGGTCCAAATTATTTCTGTGACAGGTCACGTGCTCAAAAAATATTTTAATAGTTGTATAATCAAAATTAAAGTTAGGATGTGACGTGTGAGTACAATTTCAAAAATTTATTTGATTGTCTTCAAATGATAAATTCAAACAGTGATGCATGTACATGAATTTTTTTAAGTTCCGAATTTATTTAGTACAAGGTTAATCGGAAAAAAAAATGAACATTTTATAAGTTATTTTATGAGTTGTTTTATATATTCATGTTTCATCTTTTTGTTTTTACTGCTTGATCTTGTACTAAATAAATTTGAAACTTTCAAATTTTTGCGTGTACATGCATCACTCATGAAGTAGATAGATTTCAACAGTTGAAATTGGCCGTTTGAAGACAATCTAATAGACTTTTGAAGCGTTCGTGTAATCAGTATATGTCAGTACATCACACTCTAAATTTGTTCATGTAATCAATATATGTCAAAATTAATGAACCAGTCCATTTCAAACTCTATGGTTTTTTACACGATCATGTCGATACTACAGAGTGAAGACCATTACAAAATAACGATCAAGGTTGTGTCACTGACTATATTAATGTTATTGCTACATTTAAATGATTTTGTATATTAAGAAGGTGCTTGGTTTCTCGCATTAGTTGCATGAATCATACAGAACATGAAGTTTTGTAGTGAAGTAATGAACTGATGTACACGACGCATGTTTTTTTAAATTTTTTTGGATTTTTCATTAAATAAGGCCCGTTGTTTAGGAAAAAAAATATATTATTGTGAGTTAAAACTTGTTATTGTTGGACTAACTGTTTATTATCATTTATTAAAAATGTGGAAGAAATTAATTGATAATTGTTGTTAATTTTTAACCATTAATTTGAAAATTATAAAAGGCATAACATATTAAGCATTAGGGAAACCAGTTCCTTTGGAAAAAGATTTAGAATGCATTATAATTTATAGAGTGTCTCTCATAAATAAATTAAACAATGATATATAAATTAGAAAGAGGAGGCTGTAATATAATCATCAAGCCCAACTTTCCCTGTAAACTAGAATTGGGAGGATGAAATAATGAATTAATAATCTAATCATATATTATAGATAGAACATAACTCTTTAAAGATCATCTGCAATGCTAGAGTCAGGGGCGAACCTATAGACAATGAATAAGAGTCAATTGACCTCCATTTTATTTTATTTTTTTTGTATTAATTTATATATGATTTTCTATATAATTTAAAATAAATTATTATGGGTACAGTAAAATTGAACTCTATTTCCAGCATGAAAATTTTATGTGAGTGATCACTATTCACGTTTGACCATTATAGGTTGAAAGTCTGGCTTCGAACCTGGCTCATCCTAATTTTGAACAATTCAATCGCATCGGAAAAATCAATAACCCGCACACGATAATTAACAATTCAATTTCTACTAATCGTTCCAATGCCAATACAAGGCACAAAATATAAACCAACTAAATTATTTAGAGACTTACCCGAAAATAATCGGATTGTGACCGAGATGGAAGAGAGGGGAGGCCGAGAGGGAGAGAGAGGGGGTGGCCGAGAGGGGGAGAGAGGCCGGCTCAGTTTGGGCAGAGCAAGTCAGTTTGGGCGGAGACAGAGAGAGATGAAGGGGGGGGGGTGCGGGTCGGGTCCCGTCGGGTTAAAAAAAACAAAATAAGCAGACCGCCCCACTGGGGGCGGTCTGATATGGAGAGTGGACCGCTCCACAGTGAGGCGGTCGGGATATTTTCAATAAAAATTTGAGATTGAAAACAGATTTGATATATATATATATATATATATTTTTGGTATTAATAAAAAAAGCGGATAGAGATGTTAATCTCCGTTTATAGATTGGCCAAGGTCTGCACGCAAATTCAGTACATTCCACTTCCCGTCAAGTTTAAATTCATGGATTATATTCAGACCGTTCATCATTGAAGAAAAAAACCAAGTCAGATAATTTAAATAATTCGAGTGGCTTTCGATTTAAAAATTCAACAACTGCAACATACAACTAGCACGAATACATCAATTCAACTCGATATCTACCATTGAATTTTTTTCGAGAGATTTAATCACAAGAAACAAGCTCACATTCACATCAGCTCACATAAACAAACTCACATTACAGGAGACCCTTTCAACAAAGGATTTTTTGTTGTTGTTGATGATTTTGAACATAGCTATGAATATACTAAAAGAGCCCAAGCCACCCCAAAGTGAAGAGAACATATACTCACGAGATGTACCCCTTACTTTTCAGACTTTCAATTGAGTCCTCGATGATTTTCTCCATGGGTTTGAAATCTAGACCTAAAGCAATCAGCTTCTTTGCTGGATCTTTAGCTCTCACAAGCCCTGGCTGGGTATCCTTGAGAAACCTACAAGCAAATTGCAATGCAACTTTATATGTAGAAGACATAATATTTTGTCGACTAGAATTAAAAAAGCAATGGCCAAAAGAACTCGCTTTCTATACATATTTTCACTCAAAAAAATTCAAGAAAGCAATGAAGCAACAAAGCAAAAAATGCACCAAATCAATCCAGGGCTACCAACTCTAAATTAGCCCAGTATTTCATAACACTATGGGGATCCATACCAGAACCAGGCCAGTCAAACCCGAGTCCGTATCCTCTGAGATATCTCAAATTTTGAGTTAATCTAAAGCCGGGCCAAAAAATTTTCGGTGCCTATTCGAAATGCACGGGGTCAGTACTATTGTTCTTTGAGGTTCGTGCAGAACATATTTGAACGGTCGAGATTTTCCACAGATCCACTCAAAGTTTGAGATCTCAGAGGATGTGAATTCGTCAAACCCTAACATTAAAAATGTTCATGTAGATTTTTGTGGCGGCAAGTGATAAAAAATGCACTTACTGGTGAACTTTGTATTGTGGATAAAGTTCCGCGACTTTGGATGCGAAGTCACACCAATGTATGATAGATTGTACACACAAATGCCTTCCAGAAGCCTGTGGATTCTCGTATAATAAAATATGAGCAAGTGCCACGTCTTCCACATGGACTGGGCCCATGTAGTAATCTGGATACTCATCTGAGCAACCTACAACATATATATTAGGGGCAGCAATTAGTCTCAAGGGTAGAATTGTAATTAGGCATAACAGAATGTTAGTTAGAAAGCTGTTCCCTGTTATATTTCCTTTACAGCTGATGAGATTGTATCCGACTGGTTATATAAACCAAGTCATTGTAACAATACAGATTGAATGAAAATACAAAATCATTCTGTCATGCTATCTCTCTCTCTCTTCTATCTGATTCCTATCATGGTATCAAGAGCCTTGTTCTTTCCTCTCTAATTGCTTATTCAAAGCTTCAATGGCTTCCAGCGAGATCTCTGATCCCTCTATGCCCACCCCTATTGATCCAGTGATTCAGATCACCTTACATGTTTCCACCAAGCTCACGCGTGACAACTTCTTGACATGGCAATCTCAGATTGAGCCGATTCTTAATGGCTTCGGCCTCTCTAAATACCTTGATGCTACTGTGTCACCTCCTGACAAGAATCTGGTCTCTAATGGTGTTTCTTCATCTAATCCACATTTCTCTGCGTGGCACAAGCAAGACCGATTCTTGCTAGGCTGGCTTCGCACAACCATTACTGAAGGCATCCTCTCCCAATATGTGCAGTGCCAGACCTCTTGTGACCTATAGGCTGGCTTCACTCCATCAGACCTTCTCTGCCATATCCACCGCTCGCATCATGGAGCTGCAACGTGCACTTCAGACCTCAATCAAGGGAAATCAATGATGTGGTGAGTATTTTGAGTAGATGAAGCGAGTGGCCGATCAGCTTGCGGCGGCCGGCGATCCTGTGCCTGATTCTGACCTAGTACGCTCGATCTTGAGCAGTCTCGGTGCTGAATACAATTCTTTCGTCGTTGCCATTACTACTCGTGCAGCACCTCTCTCTGGTGGATCTTCACGCATTCCTACTCTCTCATGAGTCTCTCTTATCTTCTCAAAATTCTTTTTCTTCTAACACTGTGATCCATCCGCTTACTATGTGGGGCGCGGACATGGCAGGGGGCGCGCACGTGGCAGGGGTAACACTCATTATACCCCCAATTTCTCCCCAAATGTGTCTCAAGGCCCTTTACTGCCTACTCCAAACCGGGCCCAAACCGAACCTACTCTTCAGCTCAAGCCCAAGGCAGAGGCTCTTCAGGCCGTGCAGCTCACTCCAATTCTCAGCCTATTAGAGAAAGGCCACATGCCACAGTGCTAGGTTTGCAAGAAGAAAGGCCATGAAGCTCTCGAGTGTTGGTATCGCTTCAACAATGATGCGTATCCTTCTCCACCTCAAGCATTCTTCAACACCACCACTTCCAATCCGAATGAAGAATGGTTTCTCGATTCCGGTGCCACTCACCATGTCATATCCGACTTGAACAACCTCACCTCTTTCAATGCCTATAATGGACAAGATCGGCTTCAAGTTGGTAATGGCTATCACCTTATCATTCAAAATCTTGGCCATTGTTCTCTATCTTCAACCAATGGTTCTTTAGATTTGAATGGTGTCCTACATGTACCACATATTACCAAAAATCTTATTAGCATATCTAAATTAACCAAAGACAATGATGTTATTTTAGAGTTTCACCCCTTGTATTGTATTGTAAAGGACCGTCGCACGAAGCGGCCGCTTCTTCGAGCTACTAAGTGCCGTTGGGCCAAGCTCCTTTGGTGCCTATACAAACTGTTGCAGGGCCCAATCCTAGCAGTCCTTTGTCTTCTCTGGAGCCCGCAATTCGACCTGTTCTAAAGGTGTACCATAGGCGCCCTACTCCTCCTGCAGTCCGAACTGAGCCTGCCTTCTCCAGTTCACAATTTTCTGCTCCAACAAAACCTTACTTTCTTAATCCTACTACTCCAGCTCCAGTTCTCTCGGGTTTTACTCATACGATGACAACCCGCCAATGTGCTCATGCTAGCCGCCTCAAGCACCATTTTGATCATGAGACTCTCCTTACAACAAAACACTCTTTTCCTTCTACTTCTTTTGATGAGCCTACCTCTTTTACCATGGCTAATAAGCAACCAGAGTGGCGTGACATTATTGTGACCGAATCCGATGCCTTTCTTGTGACTTCTCTCATTTCCTCTCTTGGTTCACAATTCTCTCTCAAAGATCTTGGTCCCTTACATTTCTTTTTGGGAATCTAAGTCCAATCTCAATCCGATGGTATTCATCTCTCTCAACCTCAATACCTTCTAGATCTTCTCATTCGCTCCAAAATGGATGGCGCCAAACCTTGCTCCATTCCCTTCTCTCCTGGTGACCCCCTCTCTAAGTTTGATGGCAACCCCATGGCCGATCCTTACACATATCGTAGCATCATTGGTGCAATATGCCACAATCACTTGGCCCGATATTTCGTATGCCGTCAACAAAGTCTCTCAATTCATGCACTCACCGACCGACGAGCATTGGAATGCCGTTAAGCGTATCTTGCGGTGTCTCAAAGGTACCTTATCTCATGGACTTCATATTAGTGCACGTTCCTCTTTTGAGCTTCATGCTTATTCCGATGCGGATTTGGCTGAATGCCCGGATGATCGGCGTTCGACTTCGGAATTTTGTGTATTTCTTGGCTCGAACTTGCACTCGTGGGGTTCAAAGAAACAAACAACTGTTTCTAAGTCGAGTACCGAGGCTGAGTATAGGAGTATGGCCGGTGCTTGCATCGAGTTGGTGTGGCTCCAACAACTTCTTCGTGAACTTCATGTCCCTCTCACCTCCAATCCGGTGCTTTGGTGTGATAACTTGGGAGCCACGTTTCTCGCTTCCAACCCGGTTTTTCATGCACGCACAAAACATATTGAGATTGATTTTCATTTTGTTCGAGAAAAGGTCGCCAACAAGTAATTGGATGTGCGGTTCATTTCCACCAAGGATCAACTTGCTGACCTTTTTACCAAATCCTTGTCTTCTACCCGGCTAGCGTTCCTACGAAGCAAGCTGACCCTACTTGATGTCTCTGGCTCAGCTTGAGGGGGTTATTAGGTGCAACAATTAGTCTCAAGGGTAGAACTGTAATTAGGCATAACAAAATGTTAGTTAGAAAGTTGTTCCCTGTGATATTTCCTTTACAGCTGATAAGATTGTATCCGACTAGTTATATAAACCAAGTCATTGTAACAATACAGATTGAATGAAAATACAAAATCATTCTGTCATGCTATCTCTCTCTCTCTCTTCTATCTGATTCCTATCAATAAACAATGAGGTAAAATACCACATATCAATAGATATAGCGGGTCTCTGGTAGGGGATTAGCAAAGCGAGAATTATCGTACAAGTTTGAGGAGGAAAAAGGTAAAGAGTACTTGTCAAAAGATAATTTGGTATATTGGTATGAAATGTAAGGACATCATTAGTTCTGACTTCTAAGCCAAGAGGTGTTATCTCTGTTATTCCCCTAGCGAGTAAAGCTCTAAAGAAACAATTAGGTTAGTCCTCATTTTTCTCCTTAAACGGAACATATATCGAGATTTTAGTTGCATAAAAAAGAGTACCTAAAACTCACCTTCCAGAAGCCGAACCAGCATTAGCATACTAGCATTGATGGTAGGAGGAATAATTGGGCCTGTAACCGTCCCCGGGTTGACCACCACAACATCTAACCCGTTCTCCTTAGAGAACTCCCATGCTGCCTTCTCAGCCAATGTCTTAGATGCTGGATACCAAACCTAAGGAAGCCAGAAAACCCCCAGTTTATTTAGGTCTTCTACCCGTAGTTCCATACCATAAAAGTACGTGCCTTAAAGATCTCAGTACAAATTAAAGAAAAATAATACAACGCAATAGAAACTCTTGGAGTGCTTTATTTTCTGTATTAAATTTTAATCACAGCTGTGTCAGATTTGTTGTATCGTTGACTTGGATACTTAATAATATTACTATTCTTATACAAAACCAAAGTCAAAGTTATAAACAGGCAACCTCGTTCTTCTTGCAATATTCAACATCAGTCCAACAATTCTCATCCTTGACGGTATCTGCTGGCCAATCAGGGCTCGGCACTATAGCCGAGATAGATGATGTCAGTACTACCCGCCTCACTCCACTCTCCTTCGCAGCTTGTAGTACATTAAGTGTGCCCTTCACAGCAGGGTCAAGCAGCTGACTCTGCATGCATACAAGAAAAGGTACCGTGCGGCATGTGATATAACTCGTTAATGCGTCGGCTTGATCTGGTATGTACTAGGTTGCATGGTGCAAGTGCCTCATGCCAGTTTGAAACTTTTTCTGTACTTTTTGGAGGCTTTTGTTTGTGTTTAATTGCTAGGGTAAAATGAAGCTGAGCAGCAAGATATATAACAAAATTTAGACAAACTGAGACCAAGCAAAAAAATAGCTAATTTACTGAGACCGAGTTAGGTGAATTGAGATTGCTTGCACCACACCGAGGGTTAATTAAATTAACATGGAGTTGCAGAGAAAATTCAGTTTTGCTGCACTGAAAGGGTGCCAGCTGGCAAGGTACTAATCTTCCCTAATTGCGTGTTCCCCTCACCTAAATTAACCCCAATTAAACCTCAGACATGCCAACGAATGTCAACTACTTTCAAACTTAAGCTCGAACTCTGCAATCAAGTCTCAAGCAAATCAGATTCAATATAACTTCAATTCCACTGAGTTTACTCTATGCTAAAAAAAGCAAAACACAAAATAAAAAATAAAGAAAACAATTAATGTATAACAGAGAAATGATAGGGGGAGACCTGGGGATCATGAACACGATCGACGATGCAGGGCGATGCCAGGTGGAAGAAGCCCACAGTGCCACTGATGGCAGCACGCAGTGAGTCAGCATCGAGCAAGTCGATGGCGAAAAGATGAAGCCGCTCTTCCGCTCCCTCGAGGGCTCGCAGATGCTCTGTCTCAGAAGGATCATCTGCCGCACAAATGCACGTTTATTAAGATAAAAGATGGCATGCAACGATATTGATCTTCCTCTCCTCAAAAAGAGTTCTTAGATTACCACTCAGTTTTTCTTCTACTGTGAAGAGATGTATGGGGACAAAAGATGCGTGTATTAGACAACCTCTTTTGCGCAAGTAATAGGGAAGTGAATGATGATACCATTATATTTTCCATGTTTAATAAGGTATGAGAGGGATTCCCAAAAACTTTTGCTGTTGTTCATGACATTTCTCATCTGCAGAAGGACAAATGTTGTTTTCATTTTTGACCTTATTGAGGTACTTTCTTTAAATTCCCATTAACAGTCACTCAAAATTAAGCACAAAAAGATATGGACCCCATCCAACGAATTTGGATTCTATTTTACACCGAGTTCTGTGGATACTAAAGTGCAATAAAATGGAATGGTGTTGTTATTCAACGGTCTTAAGTAGATTCATAATGCCCTTCTATGAACAGAGAGCAAGTAGTGAAATGCTAGGTACTTGGGGCATTTTTGTTTGTCTTCTCCTTTGAACAATCTCACAACCATATTTCAAATTCCCAGTAATTGTCTCACGATTAAAAGTAAAGACTACAGATCTTATCTAAAAGAACTTGGTTTCGATTTTGAAATTGGTGTATTGATAATTTCCACCATTACCGGTTGACAGTTTTGATTTTGATAAGCATAAGATCATAATAAATTGATAATTAGAAGTCGTATAAATAACCAAATTAGATATTACCATTTGCTTCAACTTTGAATAACAATGCAACAAACTCATTAGGAAAATTTTATTGTCCCAAGTCCCAACTGAAAAATTAAGACTTGGTTCTCTTCTCCAAAAATGTACAAGGCTATATTATATCTCCATAGAACCGTAAAATGAACTGAAAACTGACAACTACATGGAGGTACAAGTAAAAACTACAAATAATCAGTTCAAACTACAGCAACGCACTGACAAGAAAGCAAAAACATCATCGGAATTCCCTAGGATGAGAGCTATAAGTTTGATCCGAGTAAAATTGAAAGGAGATGGTGATACTCCCACCAGATGAAATGCTAACCATAGAAA